>OU342742.1:507456100-508056100 GCA_910589775.1 Avena eriantha
CCAGTGTCATTGCATGTGTGTTCTTCTAAAAAACCACATAAGGATCCACCATGTCATTGCCTGTCTTTCTTTTCAATTCTTACCCGTTTATTTAGAGAGAAATAAAGGATACACCAGTGTCATTGCTGTCTGTTCTTTAATGAATCACAGCCCGTGTCATTGCATGTCTTTTAATTCCATAAACCAACATGTGGATCCCACCGGTGTCATTGCATGTCTGTTCCTATAAACAAACCACATAAGGACTACCAGTGTCATTGCGTGTCTGTTCTTTTCATGAACCACACCAAGTGTCATTGCATGCGTGTTCTCTAAACAAACCACATAAGGATCCACCAGTGTCATTGCCTATATGTTCTTTTCATGAACCACACCCAGTGTCATTGCATGTGTGTTATTCTAAACAAACCACATAAGTCATTGCATGTCTGTTATTTTCATGAACCACACCCGGTGTTATTGCATGTCTGTTCTTTTCATGAACCACGGCTAGACACATTGCATGTCTGTTCCTCTAAACAAACCACATAAGGATCCACCAGTGTCATTGCATGTCTGTTCTTTTCATCAACCACATAAGGATCTACCAGTGTCATTGCATGTGTGTTCTTTTCATGAACCACACCCAGTGTCATTGCATGTGTGTTACTTCCACAAACCACATGTGGATCCACCGGTGTTACTGCTTGTCTGTTCCTCTAAACAAACCACATAAGGATCCACCAGCGTCACTACATGTCTGTTCTTTTCATGAACCACACCCGGGTGTCAATGCATGTCTGTTCTATTCATGAACCACACCTAGTTTCACTGCATGTCTGTTCTTTTCATGAACCACATAAGGATCTACCAGTGTCATTGCATGTCTTTTACTTCCATAAACCACATGTGGATCCACCGGTGTCATTGCATGTATGTTCCTCTAAACAAACCACATAAGGATCCACCAGTGTCATTGCGTGTGTGTTCCTCTAATGAACCAAACCCAGTGTCATTGCATGTGTGTTCTTCTAAACAAACCACATAAGGATCCACCAGTGTCATTGCATGTCTGTTCTTTTCATGAACCACATAAGGATCCACCAGTGTCATTGCATGTCTGTTCTTTTCATGAATCACAGCCAGTGTCATTGCATGTCTTTTAATTCCATAAACCACATGTGGATCCACCGGTGTCATTGCATGTCTGTTCCTATAAACAAACCACATAAGGACCACCAGTGTCATTGCGTGTCTGTTCTTTTCATGAACCACACCCAGTGTCATTGCATGCGTGTTCTTCTAAACAAACCACATAAGGATCCACCAGTGTCATTGCCTATATGTTCTTTTCATGAACCACACCCAGTGTCATTGCATGTGTGTTATTCTAAACAAACCACATAAGTCATTGCATGTCTGTTATTTTCATGAACCACACCCGGTGTTATTGCATGTCTGTTCTTTTCATGAACCACGGCTAGACACATTGCATGTCTGTTCCTCTAAACAAACCACATAAGGATCCACCAGTGTCATTGCATGTCTGTTCTTTTCATGAACCACATAAGGATCTACCAGTGTCATTGCATGTGTGTTCTTTTCATGAACCACACCCAGTGTCATTGCATGTGTGTTACTTCCACAAACCACATGTGGATCCACCGGTGTTACTGCTTGTCTGTTCCTCTAAACAAACCACATAAGGATCCACCAGTGTCACTACATGTCTGTTCTTTTCATGAACCACATAAGGATGGGCCCACCAGAGTCATTGGATGTCTGTTCTTTTCGTGAACCACACCCAATGTCATTGCATGTGTGTTACTTCCATAAACCACATGTGGATCCACCAGTGTCATTGCGTGTGTGTTCTTCTCATAAACCACATAAGGATCCACAAGTGTCAGTGCCTTTCTATTCTTTTCATGAACCACTCCTAGTGTCAGTGCATGTCTGTTATTTTCATGAACCACACCCAGTGTCACTGCATGTCAGTTATTTTCATGAACCACATAAGGATCTACCAGAGTCATTGCATGTGTGTTCTTCTCATGAACCACACGTGGATCCACCGGTGTCATTGCATGTCTGTTACTCTAAACAAACCACACAAGGATCCACCAGTGTCATTGGATGTGTGTTCTTTTCATGAACCACACCCAGTGTCATTGCATGTGTGTTCCTCTAAAAAAACCACATAAGGATCCACCAGTGTCATTGCGTGTCGGTTCTTTTCATGAACCACATAAGGATGGGCCCACCAGTGTCATTGCATGTCTGTTCTTTTCATGCACCACACCCAGTGTCAGTGCATGTCTGTTCTATTCATGAACCACACCTAGTTTCACTGCATGTATGTTCTTTTCATGAACCACATAAGGATCCACCAGTGTCATTGCATGTCTGTTCTTTTCATGAATCACAGCCAGTGTCATTGCATGTCTTTTACTTCCATAAACCACATGTGGATCCACCGGTGTCATTGCATGTAGGTTCCTCTAAACAAACCACATAAGGATCCACCAGTGTCATTGCGTTTCTGTCCTTTTCATGAACCACACCTAGTGTCATTGCATGTGTGTTACTTCAGTAAACCACATGTGCATCCACCAGTGTCATTGCGTGTGTGTTCTTCTCATAAACCACATAAGGATCCACAAGTGTCATTGCCTTTCTATTCTTTTCATGAACCACTCCTAGTGTCAGTGCATGTCTGTTCTTTTCATGAACCACACCCAGTGTCACTGCATGTTAGTTCTTTTCATGAACCATATAAGGATCTACCAGAGTCATTGGATGTGTATACTTCTCATGAACCACACGTGGATCCACCGGTGTCATTGCATGTCTGTTACTCTAAACAAACCACACAAGGATCCACAAGTGTCATTGGATGTGTGTTCTTTTCATGAACCACACCCAGTGTCATTGCATGTGTGTTCCTCTAAAAAAACCACATAAGGATCCACCAGTGTCATTGCATGTCTGTTCTTTTCATGAACCACACCCAGTGTCATTGCATGTGTGTTACTTCCATAAACCACGTGTGGATCCACTAGTGTCATTGCGTGTGTGTTCTTCTCATAAACCACATAAGGATCCACAAGTGTCATTGCCTTTCTATTCTTTTCATTAACCACTCCTAGTGTCGTGCATGTCTGTTCTTTTCATGAACCACACCCAGTGCCACTGCATGTCAGTTCTTTTCATGAACCACATAAGGATCTACCAGAGTCATTGGATGTGTGTTCTTCTCATGAACCACACGTGGATCCACCGGTGTCATTGCATGTCTATTACTCTAAACAAACCACACAAGGATCCACCAGTGTCATTGGATGTGTGTTCTTTTCATGAACCACACCCAGTGTCATTGCATGTGTGTTCCTCTAAAAAAACCACATAAGGATCCACCAGTTTCATTGCGTGTCGGTTCTTTTCATGAACCACATAAGGATGGGCCCACCAGTGTCATTGCATGTGTATTCTTTCCATGAACCACACCCGGTGTCAGTGCATGTCTGTTCTATTCATGAACCAGACCTAGTTTCACTGCAAGTCTGTTCTTTTCATGAACCACATAAGGATCTACCAGTGTCATTGCATGTCTTTTACTTCCATAAACCACGTGTGGATCCACCGGTGCCATTGCATGTATGTTCCTCTAAACAAACCACATAAGGATACACCAGTGTCATTGCGTGTGTGTTCCTCTAATGAACCACACCCAGTGTCATTGCATGTGTGTTCTTCTAAACAAACCACATAAGGATCCACCAGTATCATTGCATGTCAGTTCTTTTCATGAACCATATAAGGATCCACCAGTGTCATTGCATGTCTGTTCTTTTCATGAATCACAGCAAGTGTCATTGCATGTCTTTTACTTCCATAAACCACATGTGGATCCACCGGTGTCATTGCATGTCTGTTCCTCTAAACAAACCACATAAGGATCCACCAGTGTCATTGCGTGTCTGTTCTTTTCATGAACCACACCCAGTGTCATTGCATGCGTGTTCTTCTAAACAAACCACATAAGGATCCACCAGTGTCATTGCCTATATCTTCTTTTCATGAACCACACCCAGTGTCATTGCATGTGTGTTATTCTAAACAAACCACATAAGTCATTACATGTCTGTTCTTTTCATGGACCACACCCGGTGTCATTGCATGTCTGTTCTTTTCATGAACTACGGCTAGAGTCATTGCATGTCTGTTCCTCTAAACAAACCACATAAGGATCCACCAGTGTCATTGCATGTATGTTATTTTCATGAACCACATAAGGATCTACCAGTGTCATTGCATGTGTGTTCTTTTCATGAACCACGCCCAATGTCATTGCATGTGTGTTACTTCCATAAACCACATCTGGATCCACCGGTGTTATTGCATGTCTGTTCCTCTAAACAAACCACATAAGGATCCACCAGTGTCACTGCATGTCTGGTCTTTTCATGAACCACATAAGGATGGGCCCACCAGTGTATTTCCATGTCTGTTCTTTTCGTGAACCACACCCAATGTCAGTGCATGTCTGTTCTATTCATGAACCGCACCCAGTTTCACTTCATGTCTGTTCTTTTCATGAACCAAAAAAGGATCTACCAGTGTCATTGCATGTCTTTTACTTCCATAAACCACATGTGGATCCACCGGTGTCATTGCATGTCTGTTCCTCTAAACAAACCACATAAGGATTCACTAGTGTCATTGCGTGTGTGTTCTTCTCATGAACCACATAAGGATCTACCAGAGTCATTGCATGTCTATTCTTTTCATGAACCACACCAGTGTCATTGCACGGGTGTTACTTCCATAAACCACATATGGATCCACCTGTATGATTGCATGTCTGTTCCTTCCATAAACCACATAAGGATCCACCAGTGTCATTGCATGTCTGTTCTATTCATGAACCACACCCGGTGTCATTGCATGTCTGTTCTTTTCATGAACCACGGCTAGAGTCATTGCATGTATGTTCCTCTAAACAAACCATATAAGGATCCAGTAGTGTCATTGAATGTCTGTTCTTTTCATGAACCACATAAGGATCTACCAGTGTCATTGCATGTCTGTTCTTTTCATGAACCACACCCAGTGTCATTGCATGTGTGTTACTTCCATAAACCACATGTGGATCCACCGGTGTCATTGCATGTCTGTTCCTCTAAACAAACCACATCAGGATCTACTAGTGTCACTGCATGTATGTTCTTCTCATGAACCACATAAGGATGGGCCGACCAGTGTCATTGCGTGTCTGTTCTTTTCATGAACCACACCTAGTGTCAGTGCATGTCTGTTCTATTCATGAACCACATAAGGATCTACCAGTGTCATTGCATGTCTTGTACTTCCATAAACCACATGAGGATCCACCGGTGTCATTGCATGTATGTTCCTCTAAAGAAACCACATAAGGATCCACAAGTGTCATTGCATGTGTGTTCTTCTCATAAACCACGTAAGGATCTACCAGTGTCATTGCATGTCTGTTCTTTTAATGAACCACACCCAGTTCCATTGCATGTGTGTTACTTCCATAAACCACATGTGGATCCACCGGTGTGATTGCATGTCTGTTCCATCCATGAACCACATAAGGATCCACAAGTGTCATTGCCTGTCTGTTCTTTTCATGAACCACTCCTAGTGTTAGTGCATGTCTATTCTTTTCATGAACCACACCCAGTGTCACTGCATGTCAGTTCTTTTCATGAACCACATAAGGATCTACCAGAGTCATTGGATGTGTGTTCTTCTCATGAACCACACGTGGATCCACCGGTGTCATTGCATGTTTGTTCCTATAAACAAACCACACAAGGATCCACCAGTGTCATTGGATGTGTCTTCTTTTCATGAACCACACCTAGTGTCATTGCATGTGTGTTCCTCTAAACAAACCACATAAGGATCCACAAGTGTCATTGCGTGTTTGTTCTTCTCATGAACCACATAAGGATGGGCCCACCAGTGTGATTGCATGTCTGTTCTTTTCATGAACCACACCCAGTGTTAGTGCATGTCTGTTCTATTCATGAACCACACCTAGTTTCACTGCATGTCTGTTCTTTTCATGAACCACATAAGGATCTACCAGTGTCATTGCATGTCTTTTACTTCCATAAACCACATGTGGATCCACCAGTGTCATTGCATGTGTGTTCTTCTAAACAAACAACATAAGGATCCACCAGTGTCATTGCATGTGTGTTATTCTCATGAATCACATAAGGATGGGCCCCCCAGTGTCATTGCAAGTCTGTTCTTTTCATGAACCACACCCAGTGTCAATGCATGTCTGTTCTATTCATGAACCACACCCAGTTTCACTGCATGTCTATTCTAATCATGAACCACATAAGGATCTACCAGTGTCATTGCATGTCTTTTACTTCCATAAACCACATGTGGATCCCCCGGTGTCATTGCATGTGTGTTACTTAGATAAACCACATGTGGATCCACCGGTGTCATTGCATGTATATTACTCTAAACAAACCACATAAGGATCCACCAGTGTCACTGCATGTCTGTTCTTCTCATGAACCACATAAGGATGGGCCCACCAGTGTCATTGCGATCTGTTCTTTTCATGAACCACACCTATAGTCAGTGCATGTCTATTCTATTCATGTACCACATAAGGATCTACCAGTTTCATTGCATGTCTTTTACTTCCATAAACCACATGTGGATCCACCGGTGTCATTGCATGTTTGTTCCTCTAAACAAACCACATAAGGATCCACCAGTGTCATTGCGTGTGTGTTCTTCTCATGAACCACATAAGGATCTACCAGTGTCATTGCATGTCTGTTCTTTTCATGAACCACACCCAATGTCATTGCATGTGTTTTATTCCATAAACCACATGTGGATCCAGTAGTGTGATTGCATGTCTGCTCCATCCATAAACCACATAGTAATCCACAAGTGTCATTGCCTGTCTGTTCTTTTCATGAAACACTCCTAGTGTCAGTGCTTGTCTGTTCTTTTCATGAACCACACCTAGTGTCACTACATGTCAGTTCTTTTCATGAACCACATAAGGATCTACCAGAGTCATTGGATGTGTGTTCTTCTCATGAACCACTCAAGGATCCACTAGTGTCATTGGATGTGTGTTCTTTTCATGAACCACACCCAGTGTCATTGCATGTGTGTTCCTCTAAACAAACCACATAAGGATCCACCAGTGTCATTGTGTGTCTGTTCTTCTCATGAACCACATAAGGATGGGCCTACCAGTGTCATTGCATCTCTGTTCTTTTCATGAACCACACCCAGTGTCAGTGCATGTCTGTTCTATTCATGAACCACACCCATATTCACTGCATGTCTGTTCTTTTCATGAACCACATAAGGATCTACCTGTGTCATTGCATGTCTTTTACTTCCATAAACCACATGTGGATCCACCAGTGTCATTGCATATGTGTTCTTCTAAACAAACGACATAAGGATCCACCAGTGTCATTGCATGTGTGTTCTTCTCATGAACCACATAAGGATGGGCCCACCAGTGCCATTGCATGTCTGTTCTTTTCATGAACCGCACCCAGTGTCAGTGCATGTCTGTTCTATTCATGAACCACACCCAGTTTCACTGCATGTCTGTTCTTTTCATGAACCACATAAGGATCTACTAGTGTCATTGCATGTCTTTTACTTCCATAAACCACATGTGGATCCACCAGTGTCATTGCATGTATGTTCTTCTAAACAAACCACATAAGGAGCCACCAGTGTCATTGCCTGTCTATTCTTCTCATGAACCACATAAGGATGGGCCCACCAGTGTCATTGCATGTCTGTTCTTTTCATGAACCACACCTTGTGTCAGTCCATGTCTGTTCTATTCACGAACCATACCTAGTTTCACCGCATGTCTGTTCTTTTTATGAACCACATAAGGATCTACCAGTGTCATTGCATGTCTTTTACTTCCATAAACCACAAGTGGATCCACCAGTGTCATTGCATGTTTGTTCCTCTAAACAAACCACATAAGGATCACCAGTGTCATTGCGTGTGTGTTCTTCTCATGAATCACACCAAGTGTCATTGCATGTGTGTTCTTCTAAACAAACCACATAAGGATCCACCAGTGTCATTGCCTGTCTGTTCTTTTCATGAACCACATAAGGGTCCACTAGTGTCATTGCATGTCTGTTCTTTTCATGAATCACAACCAGTGTCATTGCATGTCTGTTCTTTTCATGAACCACACCTAGTGTCATTGCATGGGTAGCCGTTAGACCGAGTCTTCTAGAAGGCACACCCTAACACAGTTGTTCTGCTTGACGATTGTTAGATACCGTTCGATTGGGGCGCTTGGACGATTGGGATGGTCTTCGTGAGAGCGATCCGCGAGTAGGCTGTTCTGCGGCATAATTGGCCACGCTTGCTTTGGACAAACTGGCAACACCGAGCGCTCCTCTTTTTTGAGTGTCACGTCTCATGAGTTTAGTGGGCCACATACCAGTGTCACGTCCCCATTACTTCTCTTCCTCCCTGTACTTCTATTCCTTACCCTCGAAGCCACTTTCCCCACTTCATTCCCATCCTACCATAGCCGCTAGCCAACGGCGCCGCCATCCCAACCCCCTCTCCGGCAGCCACCCCCACCCCTCTCGCCATGGGTTCAAGGGGAGACGGCGAGGAAATGCGTTGTGACGACAGGGATGGTGATTTCGATGTGAGTCGTCTCATCTCCATTTCTATCATCTGTGGCCAGTTATATATTTTTGGAGCTAGATCTAATATGTTTACTCATGCGCGTATGATGTGTTAGGCCAACCAGACGATGTAGGACTCTGACTATCACGGTTTAGAGGATGAAGACAGTCCTCTGGTATGTAAACATGGATATGCGCCCGCTAAATTTGTATCCTTCGAAGGAAGAAATGCAGGCAGGAGGTTTCTACGGTGTCAAGGACATCGTGCAATGATGCAAGGCGTAAGTTGCGGTGTTGTCAAATGGGTAGATCTAGAGTGGCCCAAATCGATGCAGAAAACGCTAGACAAACTATGGGAAATGACTGTCGAGTTGAAAGAATCTGTATTCAGCTCACTTCTTGATAGTGTTGAGATGAATCTATGGGAACAAGTTGACACGACCAAGCATAAGCGAGATCTCAGGTGGGTGCAAGACAAGGTTATCAAAGTCGAGAAGGAGAGGGACGCGGCGTTGGCCCTCAAGGCTAAAGCAGAGCAAGAACTGACTCAAGCAAGGAACTATCTCCACCAGGCCAAAGTCCTGCAGTACACAACTACGAGTATTGACAAGTTCATGAGGAAAAATGCAGAGAAACAATGTGCAAGGAAGATGCTAAAAGGAAGGAGCAGACAATTCGATCCTTTCTCTCGCAGGAAGATGCGCATCGGGCCAAGATTAGGAAGATCAAGGAGATGTGAGATAACTAGTTCTATTTAGCTTAAGCTCCGTGCCTTTTTAAGTTGTAATATTTGTACTTGTTGACCTAGCAGTCTGAACTATTGGTCCCAGATTCCAGGGACGAAAAAAATTGCTATGACCCTGCATTAATTTGTGGAAGAATTTGTGATTTAGATCAATTTCTGCCTCGATTTAGATCTCTGTCCCGGATTGGGAATGTAACCGTGGACCAAAGACACCTTTTCTACTAGTGTATTCTGACACTGGTGGTTTGTTTAAACGTAATCTACGTGGATTGTGCCGCATGCAAATGGCACAACCATAATTTATAAAGTCGAAGCACGTATCTGGGAGCTTCGCAAGATGCAGGGGATGCAGGAGCAGAGAGGCAGTGAGATAGACGGGCTCAAGATTAGGCCAGAAAGTGGTACCCATTTCCTCCTCATCTGGGCATTATTGGTGAGAACATTGTTGTTTATGTTGCCACGTCGTTGTGCAGCATCTGAAATAAGTTGCTGCTTCGTGGAGTGTGGCAGCTTAAATAATTTATTTATGTGCCACTTACATTCCGTCGTATTTGGAGACCTCCTGCCCCTCAGCAATCGTGGAACCGGTGGATCATTGTTTTCAGATAGCAGTGCCACAATCACAATTTCGGATTCAACTACAGACTCGGGCGTTTCCAAACCGTAAGTCGCAGTACATTTTACTCAGAGAACGTGGGTAGATTTTTTCTCCCAGCAACGTGCCACACACAGAGCGATCCGAATTTAATAGAATTACATATATAGGTTCAAGTTCAACACATTACTATGCATCTTCATTGCCAGCAGCCTTCTTCTGCAGCCTGGGTGCCAAGCCTTCACGTCCAATGGCTTCTTCATTTCCTGCCTTCTTCCTCTTCCTCGGTGCCAATTTTCTTAGCTTCACGTACTCTACATCATCGGGACAATGGGCACCAGAATTGTGTCCAACATCATCTTTCCACTCGTTTTTAATTTCTTCGGGCAGCAAAATGACTGACCGGCAGTCATGTTTCTAACCTTGCGGCGCTTCCTGTCAAAGAAACAAGATTGTGGCATAACTGTCCAATATCTACAGAGTAAATAAAACAAAACTTACAATTCAACACAAACATGCGAACCCCAAGCGACCTTTGCTTACCAGGAGCTAATTGCGTTCGAGCAACCACCCTGTCCAAGAATAGAAGGGTGACTCCCAGTTGCAGCAGCTTCCACATCCAGTACATTACATTTCAGCTCAAACGTGGCAGCCAAAGCATACCTTTTCATCAACCCAATTAGCTGACTGTCACACGTTATAGGAACCATGATGCCACGTTCTTCCATGAAGCTAAACTTTGCAGTCTGCTTCGGCCATAATTCAACATGATTACGTAGAGCAGCAACCATACCAGATATAGTGCAGATCTACGCAGGCGCTTCTTCCATCGTGAAACAATGGTGTCCATACCTGTTGCCCTTAGAGTCGTACCTATAGAGGACTACCGTAACCAGGTAAGGGGGGTCCGCGCAGATCTCACTTGACCGAAAACTGTGGACAAAATATGTTTGTCAGCGATGGGCTAACAAACAATTTGAGGTTCAGTAGCCAGCTAGCAGTTGTAACTAGTGCGAATAGCAAAGAGAAGGGTAGATCACCCGCTTGTAGACAAAACTTCTTCTTTCTTGATAGTAGGATATGCCATCCTCCGAGCTGCTCGGCCCGTCAGTGGTGGAGGCGGGCAAGAGCCTCGCAACGACGGCTACGGCATGCGCCATTGGAGCTCGGGATCAGCGACTGGGCGCAGCAACTAGCCGCAGCAACTTGGCGTCGGAAGTCAAATGTCCGAAGGGATCATCCTGCCTGGAGGGTGGATTCCGACGCCGCCGGTGCTAGGGGAAAGCTGGGAATGGATTTGTGAAATTGGTCAACGCATCCGATCCACTTAGCTGCTCGATTTGCCTAAGAGGTTGCCACGTTGGCGCCCGCGTCACGGACAAATTACCAACATGTGGGTCCCAACCGTCTACTTCACGGAGCGGTTTAATGGAATGTTTGTATTTGGCAGGGGTGAGATGAGTTTGCCTCGAAAGGGCCCCTCTCAGTAGTTGGCGGCCCAAATTTTCAAAACGCGGTGATTTCAGGCAACTTAGGTACCGCCATGCGCTGGCCTGGTAACTTTGGTACTGCAGACGAACAAGCCCCTCCTCGCTCCAGCGATGTAGCAGAAGCAACAACTCCTTCCAGATGAAATGCCACCAGGAACATGTATCTCGCTAATTCGAGACCATGGGGAAATAATTCTAGAGGGGGAGAGATATCCTTCACAAGGAGGTGTGAGGAAGAAGGGTGAGAGGGGTGGAATTTTATAGGACGAGGGGGGGTACCCATCCCCATGGCTGGCGTCCCATGGGGGGTGACCCCTCACCTCCCCCATTCATGTGGTGGTAACTCGCTCCACATTAAAATGCCCCTTCACATTCTCTTTTAAAGTCTCCACTTTAAATGTATTAAATTTCTCCAAATTTAATGCTCTCTCATTTCATAGAACTCTTTTATTAATTTTATTCAGAATTTTGTTAATTACTTTAATTAACAAACATTCACATAAAACCCCCTGGAACATTTCAATATTACATGTAGAACCAATTTCAGCAATTTCACCCGAAACAGTTTCGGTGTCTATTGAAATAGTTCTAGCACTTTGCAATTCATTCGTCTGAAACATATTTGCTCCAAATGGTGTTGGTGTCCCTTAAGTGTGTCACCCTAAGGTTCGTGAATAATGCAAACATGATCGAGACCCCTCTCAGATCAATAATCAGAAGCGGTACTGGAGATCCCTATTGACTCTACACATTCTACGATGACTTCTGTGATCGAGAACCTTTAACGCTAAGTAACTAAATACCTTTGTCTCGCGATATATTACATGTTCGAGATTTGATCATCGGTATCTCCATACCTAGTTTGATCTCGTTACCGACATGTACTCTTTTCTCGTTCCCGGGATATAACATTCTAGTGATCTTATCACTTGCTTGCAAGCTAACCAATGTGATATCACCGAGAGGGACCAGAGTATATCTATCCATCATCGGGATGGACAAATCCCACTCTTGATCCATGAGCCTCTACATTACACTTTCGTAGTACTGAACCCACCTTTATAATCACCCTTTCACGGTGTGACATTTGATGTTATCAAGATACTCTTCTAGTGTTAGTGATTAACATGATCTCATGGTCCAAGGACCAGGATTACTTTGTTAGATGTTATAACAATATAAACACGATGACTTTGATGGTAATGCTATACTTTGGATGAATGTTCATCACATCATTCCACTAATGTTGTGTCCTCATTATTAACAACATCTAATGTCCATGATCAGGAAACCTTGATCATCTTGTTAATCAACAAGCTAGTTTATAAGAGAGTCATAACTAGGAACTTTCCTTTTGTTTATTAAACACACATGTATTAACGTTTCCAAATTAATACAATTATAGCATGCAAAATAAACATCTATCATATACTTGGAATATGTAAAATAACAACTTGATTATTGCCTCTCAGGGCATATTCCCTTCACAACCAGGCCAGTGAGAACCGCAAGCGTTGAATAATGCATCAACCAGGACCCCACCAAACCCCGAAGTATCGCCTGAACCCGTCTGCGGGATATGCACCCAGAAACAACAATAGACCCCCAATGAACCGCCCGAACTATCCCAACCGTGGAGGTGGAAACTCAAGGCTAGGAGGAAGCACCAACAACAACCTCGGCAACTCCAATAACTTCAACCGTGCACCGCCAAAGTCCAACAACAACAACAATAATACTGCCCCAAGGACTGGAAGCAATGGTGTACCTGTTGCAGGGAAAGACAAGTCAATGATCACTTGCTTTGAATGCGGAGTCACGGGTCACTACTCCAACGAGTGCCCTAAGAAGATTTCCACATCAACCAATGTGAATGCACCTGCCCAACAGCAACTCCGTGTCCAGCCTAGAAAGAGATTCGCTCAAGGAAACCCGCACTACCGTAATGGCCGTCTATTCCATATGAATGCTGAGGAAGCCCAAGAAGCGCTAGATGTCGTGCTGGGTATGTTTTCTGTTATCTTAGTATTAGCAAGAGTGTTTTTTGATTCTGGAGCATCGCACTCGTTTGTTACATAATAATTTGCATGCACTAGTAAGATTCAACCAACCAATCTGAAGCATGTTATGATAGTTCAAATCCCTGGTTCAACCACCAAAGCTAGAAAAGTTTGCAAAGCGGTACCTATCAGAATTCACGGGATATATTTTTATGCCAATCTAATCGTACTTGGAACCAAAGGTTTGGAACTAGTGCTAGGGATGGATTGGATGTCGAAACATCAAGGATTAATCGACTATGCCAAGAAAGTTATAACCATGACCAGTAGCATCGAAGTAAGAGTAGAGCATGCATCTGAGACTTTGCCCTATCAATTCAAGTGCAACAAGAGTTTATCCAAGACCACCATTGACCAAGTCAGAGTAGTCTGTGAATACCCCGATGTATTTCCAGATGAATTGCCTGGTATGCCCCAGATCGGGATATCGAGTTTATCATTGAACTAATCCCTGGAACCGGATCCATAGCTCAGATACCCTATAGTATGAACCCATCTGAACTAGTGGAGCTCAAGAAGAAACTTGATGATATGCTGGGAAAAGGACCGATTCAACCAAGTGAATCACCATGGAGATCACCTGTTTTGTTTGTTGATAAGAAGGATGGTGCCAACCGTCTTTGTATGGATTATCGGAAGATGAACAACGTCACCATCAAGAACAAGTACCCTTTACGAAAGATAGAAGATTTGTTCGATCAACTGACTGGCGCTAGTGTGTTTTCTAAGATTGATATTAGAGCTGGTTATCATCAATTGAAGATTCGGGCAACAGATATCCCAAAGACTGACTTCACCACCAGATATGGATTGTATGAGTATAATGTCATGTCTTTTGGATTAACCAATGCCCCCGCTTATTTCATGAACCTCACGAATAAGATTTTTATGAATTTTCTAGATAAGTTTTTCATTGTTTTTATCGACGACATTCTAATCTACTCCAAGTCAGAAGAGGACCAGGAGCAACATCTTAGAACTATCCTTGAAACCCTTCGGGAACATCAGTTATATGCCAAGTTCAGCAAGTGTGAATTCTGGTTAAAATAAGTTGGATTCCTAGGACATATCCTGTCAGCAGGAGGAGTCGCTGTTGATCCCGCCAAGATCAAAGATGTTGAAGAATGGAAAGCCCCAACCACCCAAACAGAAGTCCGTGCATTTCTTGGAATAGCCGAATACTACCGCAAGTTTGTTGAAGGATTTTCGAGCAGCACAAGACCAGTGACCCAGTTGTTGAAGAAAGATAAGAAGTTTGAATGGACTGACAAATGTGAAGCAAGTTTATAAGACCTCAAGAAGAGATTAGTTTCAGCCCCAATTTTGATCATGCCCGATATCAAGAAGCCTTTTGATGTGTATTGTGACGCATCCAAGATTGGACTCAGATGTGTATTGATGCAAGAAGGCAAAGTCATATCCTACATGTCCAGACATATGAAGCAGCATGAGCAGAACTATCCAACCCATGACCTCGAGCTAGGAGCCGTAGTTTTAGCTTTGAAGACATGGCGTTATTACCTTATGGGTAACCGCTGTGAGATTTATTCGGATCACAAGAGTTTCAAGTATATCTTCACCCAGAAGGAGTTAAATATGAGGAAAAGGAGATGGATTGAGTTAATCAAGGATTATGACCTTCACATTCACTATTACCCCAGCAAAGCCAATGTGGTAGCGGATGCTCTTAGAAGATTGCCGTGTAGATTAAATACCATGATTAAGGAAGCCCAACCAAGCCTGCATGAGGAGATAGAAAATTTCAGATTGGAGCTAGTTAGCAAAGGATTCTTATCTAGCATAGAACTCCAACCCACTTTGATTAGTCAGATAAAAGAGGCTCAGAAAGGAAACGCAAGTATCGATGGAATCAATCGTCGTATGGTAACAGGGAAGGTACCTGGATCCACCGAAGACAAAGAAGGAGTTTTGTGGTACAAAGGATATATCTTTGTTCCAGCAGATTCAGAGTTGAAACAAGTCTTTATGCAGGAAGCTCATGATACTCTTTATTCTATCCACCCGGGAGGAACCAAGATGTATCAGGATTTGAAGGAGCAATTTTGGTGGCACAAAATGAAGAGAGAAGTCGGAAGCTACATAGCCAAGTGTGATATCTGCCAAAGAGTCAAGGCGGAACATTAGGGACCCGCATGACTTTTGCAACCATTGCAGATTCCGAAATGGAAATGGGATTCCATCGGAATACACTTTATCATAGGTTTGCCTACATCTAGTAGGGGAAATGACTCTATTTGGGTCATAGTAGATAGACTGTCTAAGGTAGCCCATTTCATATCCATTAAGACAACCTACCAAAGTTCAAAGCTAGCAGAGTTGTATATCGCTTGAATAGTCAGTTTGCATGGAACTCCCAAGACCATAGTATCGGATCGAGGAACCCAGTTTATCTCAAGATTTTGGCAGAAAGTCCAGGAAGGATTAGGAACTAAACTGAATTTCAGCACAACTTATCACCCGCAAATCGACGGACAAACTGAAAAAGTCAACTAGATCTTAGAAGATATGTTGAGAGCTTGTGTGTTAGAATATGGATCTAAATGGGAAGATTGTCTACCTTTCGCGGAGTTTTCGTACAACAATAGTTATCAAGCCAGTTTGCAATGGCCCCATTTGAATTTTTGTATGGAAGGAAGTGTCGTACCCCGTTGAATTGGTCGCAAGTAGGAGAGAGTCAGATCTTCGGAGCTGACATTGTCCGAGAAGCTGAAGAGAAGGTTCACAAAGTCCATGAGCACCTCAAGACCGCTTAATCTAGACATAAGAGTTATGCGGACAAATGACGTCGAGACCTGACCTTCAATGTTAGAGATTTTGTGTATCTCAAAGTGTCGCCCTTGAAGGGAATGCAATGTTTTCATCTGAAAGGAAAGCTAGCCCCCAGATATATTTGACCCTTCAAGATTTTGAATCGCCGAGGAGAAGTATCTTATCACCTGGAACTGCCTGAAGAGATGTCAGCCGTGCATAATGTGTTCCATATCTCGTTACTTCACAAATGCTTAGAAGTTCCAAAGAACACCGAAGTGTTCAAGAACATCGATCACCGAGCCACAGATATTGACAAGGATCTAACTTATCGTGAAGTGCCCATCGGTATCTTGGAAGAAGCATTTAGAACCACCCGGACTCGAAGTATCAAGTTTCTCAAGATCTAGTGGAGTAACCATACCGAAGAAGAAGCCACCTGGGAACAAGAAGATTACATTAGGACCGAGTATCCCAATCTCTTTAGTTCCTAGTTTTTCCTAAATCTCGGGATGAGATTCTGCTTAAGGAGTGAAGGTTTGTAACATCCCAAAAATATTAATCAAGCTTATCAAGCTCTAATCACCCTAGTTTAGGGTTAACAAAAACTTTTATTATTAAAATGGATGTGAGTCCATGTGTTTTTTGCATTAGTGTTTGAATGATTGAAATTTCCATGTTTGATAGTCCAAAGATGAATACTACATCATCTAGGTCAATTACAAACATAATCAAATAAAAAGAAAATCAAATATAAAGACATATAAGCAAATGGTCATTTTGGCCAAACTTATCCACTAGACCACTTTGAGTGTTTCTAATAAAGGATTTCTAAGAGAAACATTTCCCAATCTTTTCACCCCTTGCTAGACCAAGTAAAAGTGAATCCATGCAAACTTTATAAAAGGACAGAAACCAATTTAAAATCTATTTAAAAGGCATTACAAAATTGAATCAATTGTATGTAATAAGATCACCACTTTTCAAGAACCACTCAAATCAATTCACCTTGACGAACCCAAGCAACCATAGACTACCAAGCAAGTACTCAGATCACTCACCAAAAATCTTTCAAAAATTGAAAATATGAATTCATGCGGCCATTGATCGAGCACCTGGCAGGCACAGTACAATCTCACCAACTATACACTATTTGGAGCTGTCAATTGCTCAGCTCTTGTACCGCAATCAATTCCACTATATGCCCATGATCATTCCTAGTCCTTTGCCGTACAGTGGAGAGCCTCCTCTCCACCGTTGCACCAGTGGTGCGCTGTACCGAGTCGGCCATGCCGGTTGAGCACGAACCACTCGTTGGACGCCGCACCGCCCACTACCACGATGTCCTATAGCTAGTCGTGACCTCACCGCCACCCCCTGTCCACCCCTTGACCAACGGCGAGGCGAGAAGGAGCCAGACGAGCCGTGCCCATTTAATCCCCTGCCATGCCGAGAGCATGACCTAGCATCATAGCTTCCTCGCACGCACACGCCGCGCTCACTCTCTCCGCCCTTACCCACAACTGCTGTAGCACCAGTGACCTCCCAGACATGATCGTTCGCCGCCGCTCGCCCCGTGACCACCGTACCAAGTGACGAATGCCTGCGTACCCGCCCAGAGCGCCGACATATCCCAGCCAATGGAGACCGCCCCTTTCCGTGACGTCACTCGCGTGACGATAGCCATAGTCCCCTGCACTGACCCATGCCCTCCGCTGTGACGAACGTGACCTGTACCAACATCGCCAGAGTAGCCAGACCATGTTGCACTGCCTCCATCTTGGGTGTATAAATAGAGGCCACCCCAGACCTCTATCTCCACACCATTCCACTCCTCTCTCTGTCAGCAACACCCTAGACCTTTCCACGGAGCAAGGCGAGCACCAGCATGCCGGAATTTGACCAATAGTCCACTGTAGCAGTCGAGGAAGGAAGCCGTTGATTGCGACCACCCAGGAGTTGTCGTGACCGCGCCTCGAACCGCCGTTGACGACAAACCCATTCGCCCCCATTGTCGACCTTAGCTGGAGACCAGGTGAGCCTAACACGACCCCCACCGCCGTGTTAGGGTTAGAATCTCGCCGGAGCTGTTCGACGTAGACGATGCACGTCAGCCGTTAGATCCTACTCTAATCGTAGCGCTGAGATTGAACGATACTGTTTCGACTTAGTTAAGTCGCTGACGCGTGGGACCATGTTGTCAGTAGTCAGCTGCGCCAGCACTATGCAGTTGGGCTGGCCCGTTTAGTTTCCCGCGCAGAACCCATTGATTCAAATAAACCTTTTCAATTTTAGTTAAAAGCATATTCTGTCAGTATATTCAAAAATCAATTCCAAGAGATTCACTAAACCAAAATGCATGATTCCAATTTTGTTGGAAAGGTATTGAAATTATCTAATCACTCCCGTTGGATACAACCCAATTGGAATTATAGATCACCTATACCAAAAATAGCAATACAGAGACTTTTGACAATTCAAACTTTTTTATAAAATAAACTATAAATGCTTTTGAGATTATTCCACTTCTCAAAAATCACATTTACCATGCTCTACAGGAATATGTAAAAACATTTGGTTTTACAGATACTAAACTTGGACTAGTATTAAAAGAAGTCTATATAGGATTTTCTAGTCATTTAAATATTATTAAATAACAATATTAAATCTTGTAATGCTTGACCATCATTTTAAATCACATTCCCAAGCTAGAGAATATATGGTGAGGACATGTCCATATGAACCTATATTCTAGTTGAAAAATATTAAATCTTAAACAATTTCAATGTGTAGAAATTACTTTTCTCAAATAAGAGAAATAAGAATGTATTGAAATTCCATATGATGATTGAGATGATGCTAGATCATCTAGTATGAGCCCTTGTGTGCTAAATAGAAGTAGTAAAGTGTTGTTTGGTGATTGTGTACATTGAATGTGTTTATAGACACTAGTACCAACCCGGGATTCAATGAAGAGGAGTACTTCGAGGAGGAGGAGAACTTCAACGACTACAACCAACAAGGCAAGCTATCAGTGCAAGCTAGATCTAGGCATCCTATATATGAAAGCCCCTATACCAGATGCCCTAGGCATGCTGGGTTATGTCACTTTACTTATACCATTCCTAGTTTTACTCCCAACCATACTTTTTCCTTTACTACAGTTTCTTACTTAGTAATGAACTGTGATTAGTGGAAACTAGATTGAGTCCCCTCAAGATCATAGGATTAATCTTGGATACTTATACTAGATTAGCACCCTCAATTAGTGAATGCCCTCAACATTAGTGGCTAGTGCTAAGCATAAAACTTGATCACTTTAAATGGGAATACTTGGTAAAAATGATTATGAAAACCTTGGAATGATGATTCATTATATTGAAATGTTTTGACATGTGTTGTGAAACACAATGGTTTGAAGATGAAAATGTTTAAGGCATGAGCCTTGACTTTCATAAAAACCGGTGGTTGGGTTCTGCGATACCATTCCAATTTTACCGTACAACCACAATACCTGAGTTGGCTAGGGCTTGACTAGAAGTTTATATGTCTTAGTATGGGTTCCCTTGCGGAAGAGGTTGAGCTGAGGATACCTCGTGATGAATTTCCACCTATGCAGTACCCAAGATGAATGATAGTCATGGTTGGGAGGCCAAACTCATAGGGGAGGTGCCTATACTAGGGTGTGTAATTGAAAGGTTAATATTGATTATCCGCATACCAAGTATGATGATTCAGGGTTATCCCTAACGGATGTATCGAAATTTGTGGTGAAAGTGTAAAATCTCTACAGAGTGTCAAACTATTCGAATAGCCGCGTACGTGATTATGGATAGTTGGAGTGGCCATACTGTTCTGTTGTCAGATGTTTTCAAAATGATTTGTGACTTGAAAGATGACTTTGACTTGACCACAGTAGAGTTGTGGACATGAAATCTGAGTCCCCCTTAAGTGATGTAGAGAACTAAATTAGGTCTTTACTCTTGAATCTTCATGAAATAAACCTGGATTTTTGCAAACAAACCTAGAGCTTAAGATTCCTACTAGCTTTACCTTACTTATGTTAGTGTTAGTTTGCGAGTACTTAAAGAGTACTCATGGCTTTGTCCCTGGCTATTCCCATGGCTAGACTATGAGGAGGATTACCCGGAAGATGGACAGTAGGAGGTCTATGACAACTAGGATCATCTCCCATCGTCAGCATTGCCTGTGATCATAAACATGAAACCTCGCTATGTTTACTTTCTGCTGCTTTGATTGTATTAAGACTGGATCATGTGATCCTTTATTTGTAAGAAGCTTATTATGGTTTGTAATGGATGATGTACTGTGGTACCACTTCTGTTATGTCTCGCAAAAATGGTAATCCTGGGATTGTGATGTACGGCATAACAGGCATCTGGACTTAAAAATCTAGGTGTTGACAGAATAGATATAACTAATGTAGAGGCACCGGTGGGCAATAGATAATGTTTGGTTTTTAACTGCTCACTTGTGTACTGTAGGCCCCGAGGATACTTGTTCCTCAACTATGAATCCTCTTAACCAGAGCTTGATTAATTTCTTATTTCTTAGGGCCACAAACTAGTTTGGGGCTTTATTACTATCTTGTACTTACGCCATGCTTTACTGCTACGATTGCGTGTGGAGCGACTGTACTGTTTAGGACTCGTCATACGTTTCCTCGGTATCGACAAGCCTAGTCACACTTTCGGGTTCCCAGTCGTTTACAACCGTTGACACAAATCTTGGGTCTGTCTTGGAGCTGGCCAACTTTGTTGCGGGTAGCTTAGTGGGGTGGCCCCCTGAAATATTTTATGAATCTTGTGATTGCTTTGTCGTGATGCCTCGTTGGGTTTTTATTTGGTTTTTCCGAGGTTGATCGTGCATGTGTTGCTATTAGTGCACCCCTGCAGGGTAAATCTTTCTGAAATCCATGTCCACGGTTATAGACGACTTGGAGCACAATATCTCGATTATAGACAACCATAACTAAACTAGTGCTATAAATTTGACTTTTAAATGTCTAGTAATCAATTTCACTACAACAAAATGAGTAAATAAAAGTGCCAATAACTGCTGGATTTGGGATGTCTCCTGCTAATGGTATATGACTAGTAAGTATTGCAACTACAATGGAATGGTTAACTAAAACTACCCACTTCTTATGATATCAGGATGACGCATGCTATCTATATCTGACTAGTAAGTGATGCAACTATAATGGAATAAATAAAACTGCTGATTGTGTCTGTTCCTCGGTTTGACTTCCTCCTTTGGTCTCGAGGGGGAATACCAGGATTGGTATGTTTGGTGTTAGTATCAGGTTGGTTCCCGAATAGGTATTTCTTATCCCTCTCGGATAGCCGACAGTTGTATCGAGTCTCTATAGGTTGTTTATTGCATGATGCGCTTGATGGGTTCTGTAGCAGAAAACAAAAAATTTCTATCTACTTGAACACTAATACCAGGATCTATACTATGTAGACATAAGTAACGGAGGAGAGATACGGTATTCATATATTTGAAGACTGAGGCACGCCTTACGCAAGAAGGCGTATATTGATGAAGACGAGCAGCACCCCAAGTGTGGGGCCTCCGATGTTCGTCACACGTCCGGTGTAGGAGACATCAATCGGACTCCGATCCAGCCGAGCAGCGGAAGAAGTAGATGCCGGATCACTGATCACACGACGGTGGTGTGAAGGTGGAGAACTCACCCACGAGGTCCCCTCCAATATTACTGAGAAGTCCACAATGGATGAGAGAGAGAATGAGAGGGAATGGGTGAGGAGACCCCTATATATATAGTGCGAGGGGGGCGCACCACCCAGGGGCCAGGCCATGTGGGACTAAACCACACCCGCCTGCCACCTAGGGGCAGTCGCTGACCCTAGGTGGGCCCCATTAGGGTGGCCCACCAAGCCCAGGCCGACCGGCCCCCTCTCCCTATGCGCCATGCCCTATTGGGCCTCCCTTCGGGTGAGGCCCATTAGCATTATGAAGCCTTTAATATTAAAATAAAATATATATTTCATATTAATTATCCAAATAACATTCAAATACACATATTATATTATTCCTTCACTCTGGATCACCTTCCGGACCCCTTCCTATCTCCATCGGATGTTATCCGGAACATTTCCGGTTTCTCTTTCTTTATTTCTCCTACAATACCTCATCTACCCTAAGCGTCCCTACCCTTAAGCGTGACATCCTTCGGTTCAGAAACACTCCGAAAATGATCGAGACTACTCTCACATCAATGATCAACAGAGGGACCTAGATGGCCATGTGACCCACATGCGTTTCACGAATAATCGCTCAAACCGTGAGATAGTCGTTTCCCGTTCCCTTTGTCATACGATACCTAATTCATTCAAGACTTGATCTTCGGTATCCCCATACCTTAGTTAAGTCTCGTTACTAATGAACTTGTTTACTCGTTCTCATGTCTTTGCATTTCATGACCAAGTCACATGCTTGCAAGCTTCATTAATGCAACGTCACCGAGATGGCCACATGTATCTATCTGTTACATGGATTAGTCACATGCTACGCATCCCTTTGGAAAACCTGAGTGGCACCTTTTTGATCACCCTGTTATGAGATGATTCTTGATAACCATCTAAGCTTCCTCCGGAATGGTGATTTGCATTACCTCATAGTCAAAGGATCAGGTTGCGAGGTTCTCTGTGTTTCATTAGCAATGGTGAACTTTGTAACTAGATCTCATTCAAGATATAATGGTCAGATGTTTGTCTATCATGTTATTCAACTAATAACATGACCCCATTGTCAATTGGCATAAATGCCCATGATCTTGAAACCCAGACCATCCTCATGACCAATGAACTAGTTCGCTAGAGGTAACTAGAGTCACGGTTTGTTTACATACCACACGTGTATTAACGTTTCGTATTAACACAGTTATAGCACAGTATGAAACATATTATGAACATATAGGATATATATCAAATAATACACTTTATTATTTGCCTCTAGGGCATAACTCCTCCAGTCTCCCACTTGCACTAGATTACAAATAAAACTAGTTTACAATAGGCAGGAACCTAACACCAATGGAATGTTGGTGTTGTTCATGCTTTTCCTGATGGAGTGCTTTGGTCAAAGGATTTGCCATATTCAGTTCCGTATCTACTTTGCAAATTTTGACTTCATCTTCGTCAACATTCTGCCGGATGACGTGAAATCTAAGCTTGATGTGTTTGGCTGGGAATGAGTCCTTGGTTCCTTTGCGTTTGCAATATCTCCCGTGTTATCACAATAGATCGTCACAGGGTCTTGCGCATTTGGAAAAACTCCTAGTTCGATGAAGAAATTCCTTAGCCAAACAACTTCATTCGCTGCATCAGCCGCAACAATGTATCCAGACTCCATTGAAGATTGTGCCACCACCGACTGCTTCTTACTCTTCCATCTTACCACCCCATCATTCACTAGGAACACAAATCCTGTTTGAGACTTCAAGTCATCATGATCTGAGTTCTACCTTGCATCCATGTAACCCGTTACGTTTAGAGCTTCATCACTTCCTCTGTTGATTAGGAACATATCATTTGTTCTTTTTAGATACTTTAGGATATTCTTCATAGCTGTCCAGTGATCCGGTCCTGGATTACTTTGGTATTGGCTAGTCAAACTAAGAGCCAATGCCACATCATGTCGCGTACTTAACATTGCATACATGATAGATCCTAAGGCTGAGGCATAGGGGATGTAAGACATCTTTTCTCTATCATCATCCATTACCGGACATTGAGTCATACTCATTTTGCAATTCTTCATCATTGGTACAAAGACCCTTTTGGTATTGTCCATTTTGAACCTCTTCAAAATATTTTTCAATGTAAGTACTCCGACTTAATGCAATTAGGCGCCTTGATCTATCTCTATAGATCTTGATTCCTAATATATATGCAGCTTCACCTAGATCCTTCATGGAAAATTGACTACTCAAATATGCTTTCACACTTCTCATAAGATCCACATCGTTTCCCATGAGTAATATGTCATCCACATATACTACTAAGAAAACAACTGAGCTCCCACTCGGTTTCTTGTAAACATAGAACTCTTGTTGATTTTGGACAAATCCAAAACTCTTGATCACTTGATCAAAACGTTGGTTCTAGCTCCGAGATGCTTGCTTCAATCCATAAATGTACCGCTGAAGCTTGCACACCTTTCCAGCATCCTTAGGATCAACAAAACCTTCCGGTTGCATCATATACAACTCTTCATCAATGTGACCATTGAGGAATGCAGTCTTGATATCCATCTACCAAATTTCATAGTCGAAATGTGCAACAATTGCTATTAAAATCCGAACAGCCTTAAGCATCACTATAGGAGAATAAGTCTCGTCGTAATCAACTCCTTGAATTTTTCGAAACCCCTTTGCGACAAGTCGAGTTTTGTGAACGGTCATATTACCATTCACATTTGTCTTTTTCTTAAAAATCCATTTATTTTCCACGGTCTTGTGGCCTTCTAGAAGATCTACAAGGTCCAAACTTGGTTTTCATACATGGATCCTATTTCAGATTTCATGGCTTCTAGCCATTTCTCGGAGTCAGCACTATCCATAGCTTCCTTGTAGTTTGCAGGTTCCTCTTGTTCATCTAGGATGACAGACATCACAAGGCTACTCTACCAATCAGGAGTGGCACGAATTCTTGTAGACCTGCGAACCTCAGGAGTCTCGATGTTGTTGTTTTGATCACCATCATTGGGATCTTCCTCCATATTAGAGAGCGGTTTTGGAACAACTTCCGTTGCGCTACTCGAAATTTGGAGAGAAGGTCAACAACTTCATCTAACTCAATTTTCCTTCCACTAACTCCTTTAGCAAGAAACTCTTTCTCGAGAAAGGTGTCCGCTTTCGCGACAAACGTTTTACCTTCGGCCTGGTTGTAGAAAGTATACCCAATTGTTTCCCTTGGATATCCCACAAAGATACATTTCCTGATTTGGGTTCGAGTTTGTCAGGCTGTAGTTTCTTGACGTAAGCCTCACAACCCTAAACTTTCAGAAATGACAACACTAGCTTCTCGCCATACCATATCTCATATGGGGTTGTCTCCACGGATTTGGACGGTGCTTGGTTTAAAATAAAAGCAGTGGTTTCTAACGCATATCCCCAAAATGATGCGGACAAATCAGTCAAAGACATCATGAACCGCACACTATCTAATAGAATACGGTTACATCGTTCCGACACACCATTATGTTGTGGTGTTCTGGCTGGCGTAAGCTGTGGGATTATCCCACAGTCCTTTAAGTGCATGTTAAACTCATAACTCAAATACTCGAATCCCCGATCCGATCAAAGATGCTTGATTCTCTTTTTAACTTGATTCTCTACTTCCTTCTGAAATTCCTTAAACTTTTCAAAGGTTTCAGACTTGTGTTTCATTAAGTAGATATATCCATATCTACTTAAATCATCAGTAAAGGTAACAAAATAACGATAACCATTGCATGTTGAGACACTCATTGGTCCACATACATCCGTATGTATGATTCCCAGTAGGTCTGCAGCTCTCTCCATTGTCCCGGAGAATGGTGTCCTAGTCATCTTGCCCATGAGGCATGGCTCACATGTATCAAGGGATTCGAAATACAATGATCCAAGAAGCCCTTCTGAATGAAGCTTCTTCATGCGCTTTATGACAATGTGACCAAGACGGCAATGCCACATAAACATGGAATTATCATCATTATGCTTACAACATTTAGCATCAATATTATGGATGTGAGTATTGCAATCAAGATCTAGTAAGAATAAACACTTACTCACAGGTGCATGAACATAGAAAATGTCATACATATAAATATAACAACCATTTGTTCCTTATTTAAACGAATAACGATCTTGCATTAAGCAAGATCCACTTACAATATTCATAGTCAATGCGAGTACATAGTAGTATTTATTGAAAACTAGAATTAGTCTTGACGGCAGATGTAGAGATAACGTGCCGACAGCCACTACATCGACTTTCGTGCCATTGCCGACGTGCATCGTCACCTTGTCCTTCCCCAACCGCCTCTTACTCCGCAGCTCCTGCTGAGAGTTACATATGTGAGCAACATAACCGGTATCAAATACCTAGGTGTATCTCCTAGCGTTGGTAAGGAACACATCTATAACATGTATATCACATATACCTTTGTCTTTGGCGGCTATCTTGCCGGCTTTCCTGTCCTCAATGTACTTGGGGTAATTGCGTTTCCAGTGCTCGTCCCCTTTGCAGTTATAGCACATGGTTCCGGACCTAGGGCCAGGCCTAGTAGCCTTAGAGGTGTTGGCAACTGGTTTACCATCCTTATTTGGCTTGTTGCCGTTGCCCTTTTTCCCCAACCTTTTAAAGTTAGTGGTTTTATTAACCATTAACATTGTGTGCTCTTTCTTGATTTCCACCTTAGCAGTTTTGAGCATGGCGAACACTCTAGCAAGGGTCTTAGTCATTCCTTGCATGTTGTAGTTCATCACAAAACTCTTATAACTAGGGGCAGCGAGTGCATCATCCTATCAATTGTTAGATCCTCCGGGATTGTGCAATCCAGGGCGTTCAAACGCTTAACATAGCCAGACATTTTGACCACATGCTCACTAATACTGCTATGCTCTTCCATTTTAGCAGAGAAGAAGAGCTCGGAAGCATCATACCTCTCTGCACGGGCCTGTGGAGCAAAGACAGCCTTGAGATCCTCAATGATCTCAAAAGCATTCATCTTCTCAAAATGCATTTGAACCTTCGGCTCAATGGCATAGAGCATCCCACTCTGGATGAGGGAGAAATTGTCCGCCTTGGACTGCCAGACATTCTTTTTGTCCTAGGAGGCAGAATCTGTAGGCTTAGCCGGAAGCTCAGCATCAATGACATAAGTCAACTTATAGGGGACTCGGAGGATCCTAAGATTGTGAAACCATGCGATGAATTTGGTTCCATCAGTTTTCAGCTTGTCCCTCTCGAGGAAAGTGCTAAGGTTGAAGGTGGGTGGGCGAGACATCTACAATGGATTTGCAAAGTGTTTAGACCAAGTTCATAATAATGAGTTCATGTTTTAATTATGTTATCGAACTTAAAACAAAATAACTCCCACTCAAATGAACATCCCTCCACTCGTTTAGTGATCACATGATCCCCAATCCGCTGCACCTCCCCCGATCGTCACGACCATCAGTGCAGTTTCAAAGGTGGACATTCCCCAATATCGATCACATCAACCATGTGATTCATGCTCGACCTTTCGGTCTCTTGTATTCCGAGGCCATGTCTACACATGCTAGGCTCGCCAGTTCTACCTTGTGTGTATCCGCAGTGCAACATGGCTTACACCCAATGTATGCGAACGTAGATATGTCTGACCCCCGATCGTCATGGCCGGCCTCATAACGAAGAACTTTCTTGGTGGTGCACACACAAGGGGAATACGATAAATGGAATACTGTAAGGGATTATCTTACTATGCTACCGTCGAATATATAATTATACCAGCACAATAAGTAATACTTCAAAAAGTAAAGTGTTATGACGTGGTCATAGCATTTTGATCATCATCAACACCTTTAATGAAAGTTTCATAAACTTGTCATTGCCACATTATAATACATGCCCCTATGCAATAATAAAAATAGACGCTTCTATATTATCTATTGCATGTTTTACGCGGCTTTAGGGCTTTCGCAGTAGAACCCCTTCCCACCTACAAATGTGGAGCCACAACATGGATTCAATGATTGTCGTTTTTCTTCCATTTTTAGGGCCCTCCAATGTCGATGCCGTATCAACTACTATAGAGAGACAGACACCCCCTAATCCACTTTGATTCGTGGACCAGTCTCGTGAATCACCACGTGAGGTCGGTTGGGGGCCACTTCATCAAATAGTGCCACGATATGAACATGAACATTAAAAGACGGTAGCAACTAGAGAATCAATGCCCACATATTTCTATGTGTTCTATCCGTACGACATTTCTACCCATAGACCCGCTCTGATACCACTGATGGGTTCCATAGCAGAAAACAAAAAAATTCTATCTACTCGAACACTAATACTAGGATCTATACTATGTAGACATAAGTAACGGAAGAGAGACACGGTATTCATACCTTTGAAGACCGAGGCACGCCTTACGCAGGAAGGCGTATATTGATGAAGATGAGAAGCACCCCAAGTTTGGTGCCTCCGAAGTTCATCACACGTCCGGTGTAGGAGACATCAACCTGACTCCGATCCAGTCGAGTAGCGGAAGAAGTAGATGTCGGATCGCTGATCACACGACGGTGGTGTGAAGGTGGAGAACTCACCCACGAGGTCCCCTCCAATATTATAGAGAAGTACTCAATGGATGAGAGAGAGAATGAGAGGGAATGGGATGATTTCAAAGGGGGAGGGGGGACCCCTATATATAGTGGGAGGGGGGCGCACCACCTAGGGGCCAGGCGGTGTGGGACTAAACCCCACACCTGCCAGCAACCTAGGGGCAGCCTCTGGCCCTAGGTGGCCTCTACTAGGGCATCCCACCAAGGCCAGGTCGGCTGGCCCTCTCTCCCTAGGCGCCATGCCCTATTGGGCCTCCCTTCGGGTGAGGACCATTAGCATTATGAAGCCTTTAATAATAAAATAAAATATATATTTAATATTAATTCTCGAATTAACATTCAAATACACATATTATATTATTCCTTCGCTCTGGAACAACTTCCGGACCCCTTCCGATCTCCATCGGATGTTACCCAACACTATTCTGGTTTCTCTTTCTCTATTTCTCCTATGATACCTCATCTACCCTAAGCGTCCCTACCCTTAAGCGTGACATCCTTCGGTTTGGAAACATTCCGGACATGATCGAGACTACTCTCACATCAATGATCAACATAGGGACCTAGATGGCCATGTGACCCCGTGCGTTTCATGAATAACCGCTCGAACCGTGAGATAGTTGTTTCCCATTCCCTTTGTCATACGATACCTAATTCATTCGAGACTTGATCTTCGGTATCCCATACCTTAGTTCGGTCTCGTTACCAATGAACTTGTTTACTCGTTCTCATGTCGTTGCATTTCGTGACCAAGTCATATGCTCGCAAGCTTCATTAATGCAACGTCACCGAGATAGCCACATTTATCTACCCGTTACGTGGATTAGACAAATCCTGGTCTTGATATGTACTCCTCTATGCATCCCTTTGGAAAACCTGAGTTGCACCTTTTTGATCACCCTGTTACGAGATAATTCTTGATAACCATCTAAGCTTCCTCTGGAATGGTGTTTTGCATTACCTCACATTCAAAGGATTAGGTTGCGAGGTTCTCTGTGTTTTATCATTAATGGTGAACTTTGTAACTAGATCTCATTCAAGATATAATGGTCGGATGTCTGTCTATCATGTTATTTAACTAAAAACATGACCCCATTGTCAATTGGCATAAATGCCCATGATCTTGAAACCCAGACCATCCTCATGACCAATGAACTAGTTCGCTAGAGGTAAATAGAGACACGGTTGGTTTACATACCACACGTGTATTAACGTTTTGTATTAACACAGTTATAGCACAACATGAAAAGTATTACGAACACATAGGAGATATATCAAATAATACACTTTATTATTTGCCTCTAGGGCATAACTCCTTCAGCGCTGCCGCTTCAGTCCACCATACCTATGTAGGCGAGAGCCGCTGAATTCTAGATTTGCCGTGTACTGGCCTCAGTCCTGATGGCTCCCTTTTTCCGTTTCCCTTTGTCTGCACCCCTTTTGCTTTGATAGGTATAAGTTCGACGATGTTAGCAAGGTTACCCTTCTGTCTTGGCCTGGGCAGGGTTATCAACGCCATTGATTATTCTTCAGGGCTCTTAGCCCAATTTGCTTCTTATCCATACTCGGATATTGTATCGTTTTCAAGATGATTTGGATCTTTGTACTGTATATCTATATTCTTGACTCGTTGAGTTGTTGTTGTATATATATGTTATGTAGGTTCCATCATGAACTATGGTGAATGATATTAACTTGTTCTCCACCCACACGCAAGTTCCTAGTGGGCATCTTTGAATTGTTTCTATGCGGGTTTGGCAGGAATCGCTGAAACTTGCATAGGGCCGATCCGAGGTTGTAACAAATATTCATGAAAAATATGGACACTAACGGAATCGTCACTGTCTACAAAGCACGACTTGTAACAAAAGGTTTCTGACAAACTCAAGGATTGACTACAGTGAGACATTATCACCCGTAGCAAAGCTAAAGTCTATTCGAATTCTACTAGTAGTTGTTGCACATTTCGATTATGCAATATGGCAGATGGACGTGAAACCTCCTTCCTAAATGGCAACATTGAGGAAGAGTTGTATATGATGCAAACAGAGGGTTTTGTCAGTCCAAGGGATGCTGATAAAGTATGCAAGCTTTAGAGGTCCATTTATGGACTAAAGCAGGCATCTCAGAGCTAGAATCTTCGATTTGATGAAGTGATCAAAAGTTTTGGATTTGTTCAAAATGAAGAAGAAGCCTGCATCTATAAGAAACTGAATGAGAAGTCAGTCGAATTCCTAGTATTATATGTGGACGACATATTGTTAATATGGAATTACGTGAATCTTCTGAAAAGCATTAAAGATTATTTAAATAGTAAATTCTCTATGAAGGACATGGGTGAAGCTGCCTACATATTAGGCATTAAGATCTATAGGATACATCAAAGCATCTGCTAGCACTTGGTCAAAGAAGATACCTAAAGAAGATTCTAAAGTGTTTCAGAATGGATTAGTCAAGGAAAGGTTCATTGCCGATCATAAAAGGTAACAAGTTGAGTCTGTCTCAATGCCCAGAAATGGAACATGACAAGGAAGCAATGAAAGGCATTCCCTATGCCTCGGCCATTGGCTCCATCTTGTATGCCATGTTGAGCACTAGACCAGGTGTAGTATTGGCTCTTAGTTTGATGAGCTGTTTCCAAAGAAACCCTGGGTTGGTTCATTGGAATGCAGTTAAGAATATCCTCAAGTGTTTGAGAACAACCAAGGATATTGTTTTAGTCTTTGGAGGACGTGAAGAAGAACTTTCCATAATAGGTTATGAGGATGCAAGCTTCTACACTAATCCATATGACTAAAAGTCTCAAAAAGGGTACGTGTTCATGGTTAATTGTGGCGCGGTGAGCTGGAGGAGTGGGAAGAAAATCTCGCAAGCTCAATCTACAATGGAGTCAGAGTACATGGCTTCCGGCAAAGCGACAAATGAAGTTGTTTGGATCAACAAATTCATCACTAAACATGGAGTGTTGCCAAGCGCACAACACCCTATGTGCATCTACTACGACAACATGGGGGCCATTGTGTATGCGAAGGACTAGAGGTTCTACTCCCCGGCCAAACACTTATTTCGATGTTACCATGTAATAAGATATTACATTGTGGAGGTATCATTAGAATTTTCAAAGTACATATTGATGTGAAAGTAGTTAATCCATGCACCAGGCCTCTTCCACAAGAAAAGCATGATCAACACCGGGATTCTATTGGTGTTAGATCATTGCCTATTGTAAACTAGTGTAATTCTACTCTATTGCAAGTGGGAGACTGAAGGAGATATGCCCTAGAAGACAATAATAAAGTTGTTTTATTGTTATCTCTAATTTTCATAATAGTTTTGGATCATGCTATAACTGTATTAAGCGAATACATTAATACAGGTGTGGTATATAAACAACTAGGTCCCTAGCATCCTCTAGTACTCGTTCGTTAGGTAGCCGACGATCGAGGTTTCCTGATCATGGACTGACACAACCGTCAACTGACAACAAGATCACTTAATGAAGTGATGTACACACCCGACCATAGAATTGCAATGTGATCCAGCTACAATGTTCAACGTTGTGATATCTAGCAAAGCGTAGTAACTTAATCCTTCGACCGTGAGATCATGTTTAACCTCTATGTCTCACGGCTGCTTTGATCACATCAACCATCATGACAGTAACTAGGTGGACATAAAGGTGTGTTTTAGGTATACTAGAGGAATAACTGATGTGTATGTATCGAGATAGGGATTTTCGAGTGATGGATAGATACTCTGGGCCCACTCGGTGAGATCACATCAATGAGCTTGCAAGCATGTGACTATGTCACAAGGATGTGATACCACGGGAACAAGTAAATGTGTTTGTTAGTAAAAATATCGAACTATATATGGATACATGAGATTAGGTCTTGGACAAACTAGGTATCATTGTGCAAATAGAATAAGACTCGAAAATTAGAAGGTTCAAGCGAACAACCAAATTCATGGCATGTGATGGGATCATCATGTGTTTCTAGATACCACTGTCGATCATTGATTGGAGAGATGTCTCCTTTGTGACTAAACATTCCCGAACCGTAAGGGTGTCATGCTTAAGGATAATATATGTTACGGGTTGATTCGCAACTGAAAGAGAAATACGAAGAGAGAACCGAAATTGTTCCTGAGAGATACTGAACTATTCGGAAACTGTTCAAAAGGAGTTTTGAATAAGGAGGAATTAAATAATGTATATTTAATTGTGAACTAATATTAAATATAATTATTTAAATAAAAATAAAAAGGAAAAAACCCCACATGGGCCCTCCCTGGGAGGGAGGAGGCCTAAGAGTGAGGCACCTAGGTCCAAGGGGCCATGCAGGCAAGGGTGGGAGGGCTTCCACCCCCCGACCAGCCCTAGGTGGTCTTGGGCGCGTGGGTGGGGCCCACCGCACTAGCGGCCAGCCCCCTCCCACCACCTCCCAAGCTTAGTCCCACCCCGGGACTTGGAAAGGTGGGAGTGCTTAGTTTTTTCCTATATATAGGGGTGCCATCCCTCCTCAATTCTCATCCCACAATTGGCCTTTCCCATTCTCTCCCTCCCTCCCTCTATCTCTCTCTGTATGTTACCAAAGTAAGGAACATGCTCCACGAGGTAGAGAATTCTCCACCCAGCGCACACCTTCGTGCTGCTAAAATCGGTTTGGATCTTCTCCTTCCGCTTCCTCGCTGGACCGGGGCCCGGGAGACGTCTTTTACACCAAATGTGTGTAAAACTCGACGAGGCACTTCCATTTGTGGTGTTGGACCCTGAGGGGTGCTACGCTCGGCAGCACTTCCATGATGAAGACTTCTAGACCCCGAGGGGTGCTACGCTCGGCTTCACCAGCAATGTTTGTGCAGGAATGTAATCTCGTGTCCTGTCTTCAAAGGTATGAATATCGTATCCCACTTATTAATGTACTTCTCCATAGTTAGATCTTGGGTTGGTGTGTTCTCGTAGAAGGATTTTTTTTGTTTTCTGCCATGGAACCCCTTCAGATGCCGCCATAATTGGTGTGTTCATCATGAACGCCAGAGACCGCAAGATGCGGGAAGAGCTCAACATGCATCCCGTCAAGATCACCCATCCTCTTTGGGCCTTGGCCAACCTTTGCTTGTTGGCTGAGGAAGGACTCCTCGCACCCCAAGATGATGCTAAAGAATTGGCGGGCAAGGGGAATCAGGGAGTCCTCCAGGAAATAAGAAGAAGAGGGGTGGGAGGCCTCGCTAACATAAACCTCGGCAAGTCCTGGCTGCGGAGGGGGTGTCCCCGCCGGGGTCGGTATCAAGGGGGAGGGTGGGGGAACGATGCTTGCCTTATACCAACAACTTAACATAGCTGCCACCATGCTCCCCGGTAATGAATTTGATGGTAAAGACCATGTGTCGACCCCTTATCCACCCAGGGAAGATGCGTGGGATCCATTGCATGAATCTCTGATACGTCCATTTTGCATCACTATTCTATATCGTAATTTACTATTATTCATTCATATATTTCATATTAAGAGATGATACATATGTTATTTCATCTATTTTTGCATGGAGGATGGACCACTGAAGTCAGGATTTTGAAGGAAAAGACACTGTTTGGAGGAAAAATTCGCGAAGATCAGAAAATCCTGGAAAATAAATGGAAAATCCTATTTTTCCAGAAGACAAAGGAAGCCAGAAGGGGAAGTGGAGATGGGCCACAGGGGGCCCACACCACCCCATGGCGCGTGCCAGCCCTGGTCGCGCCACCAGGTGGTGTGGCCAACCTCGCCCACCTCTAGCATCTCCCTTTGGCATATATAATCCCCTCGAAACCCTAAGACTTGGGGAGCGACCATAGAAAGATTCCATCGCCTCTACGGGGCGGAAACTACAGAGAGAGAAAGAGCTCTCTAGCAGGCAGAAATCTGCCTAGGAAATTCCTTCCCGGAGAGGGGAGATCATCGTCATCAACACCATCATCAAGCTAGACTTCATCAGGATCATCATCATCATCATCTCCACCAGCACCATCATCACCACTCCATACCGCTGTAACAATTGGGTTTAATCTTGCATAGTTCTTTGGCAAAACTTTCCCGGTGTTGATAACTTGTTATAATTGATTCTATTGAGTGGAACCATTGAATTATCGTTCATGTTCAGATTGTTACATATCATTATTTCATCTTTGATCTTGATCCATATAATGTGTCGTGAGTAGTTCATTTAGTTCTAGAGGACATGGGAGAAGTCATGTTGTTAGTAGTGGAATTGTGTTGAGAAAGATTCAATAGTTTGATATTTAAGTTGTGGTGTTATTCGTCTAGTGGTGTAATGTGAACGTCTGTGTTGACCCAGCATACCACTACATGATGTAGTACACTATAGTCGTTGACATAACACCGATGAAACACCGTTCACTAGTATTACATCCCTCAGAGTGGTACAACAGAAACACAGCAGGTCCAAGACATGACTATATATTACAACTCGACTCTTTACAAAAGATCCATAGAACACTCTAGTTTAAAGAGAGAGAAAGAACTTCTTACAAAGAAGAACCAGAAATAATAACTCAGAACTATCTAGTAACTACGACTAGTATATAAACTATTTGGCTTGCCATTGTTGCTATTGCAATGCTCTACAGAAGTAGGTTTTATGACTAGAGAATCTACTTCTATCTACTTAAGAACTTAGTCTTCGCTTCGGTTGATGTATATGTTGACTTCATTGACTCTGTTGAGAACTTGAGTTGTCGATGATGGTTTCCTGAGCAGAAATTGATGTTGACGTCATCTTCAACGGCTTAGAACCTAGCAAGGGTTAAGAAGGTACGGTTGAGTACGAGCGTACTCAGCAAGTTCACTAAAAGGGAGTGTATGATGCACTATCTCTATAGCCACAGCCAATAGGTCGTAGGGAATGCAGGTTTCCATAAACATTTCTTCAAAGGTTGCTTTTATTCTGAAAACTATGTCCAACAATCTTCACAAGTTGACCAGAACCTTCGTGGGATTCCTTTCCTGCCGTGTTCGTAGTTCCTTCTCAGAACAGGGAGTAACATGTCACAATTATTACACTCTGTAGAGGTGCGTCACTTTTCCCATAAGAGACCTTAGCCTTGTTGCACAACCAAGCCGCGAGCTTGTCCACACTTCCTTGGTATGGGGCCCAGTCTAAGATCCAAGCCAGTATTGACCTCTCCGCGAACCCGCGTGAGACACGATCCCCCGAGACAACTACCACGGTTACTATTTGGGTAGCCTCTTGATGTCTACGCACTTCTATTCTTGTAGACAGTTGTTGGGCCTCCAAGTGCAGAGGTTTGTAGAACAGCAGCAAGTTTCCCATAAGTGGATCACCCAAGGTTTATCGAACTCAGGCAGGAAGTGGTCAAAGGTATTCCCTCTCAAGCAACCCTACAATCAAGATACAAGAATTCTCTTGTGTCCCCAACAAACCCAATACACTTGTCAGGTGTATAGGTGCACTAGTTCGGCGAAGAGATAGTGAAATACAAGTGGTATGGGTATAAGACAACGGTGCCAGAAAATAGCTTGATGGTGTGTAAGAGACTAAAGGAAACTAAAATAAAGATGGAAGCAAGCAAACATGTAACAGATCTAGTTGCAAACGGTGTTTCAATGCTTAGAAACGAGGACTAGGGATCATACTTTCGCTAGTGAACACTCTCATATAAATATCTTCTCTTTCTGATACTACTCTGAACTACTCTCTGGTTGGACACTAATCCATGGTAGGGCTATAACTGCACTCCTCAAAGTTCGCTTTCCCCATCTAGATAACCCCACACTGCCACCTTCAGCACTAGATGGTTCCAACAAACAACATAATTTCATACAGACATCCAATCCAAGTATAACTCATAACAAGTATTTGTAATCTCTAGCCTAAGTGCCACCATGGTGTGCACGCTGTCACTTTCACACACATGGGGAGAGGAGAGATTTATTAAAGCACTTGAGTAGCAAGGTAGATCTACTTGAGTACAAAACTCATGATCACAATATGATCATGAATAGAGAGAGATAAACACATAGCTACTGGTAGAGCCCTTAGCCTCTAGGAAGAACTACTCCCTCCTCATCATCGGAATCAGCAACAGCGATGGAGATGCCAGTGGAGATCGATGGAGATGGCTCCGAAGATGGTGAAGAGGCGGCAGCGCTGGCGGCGGCGCGGAGGACTCCTTCCCCGCCATTGGTATCACAGGGGAGCACTGCCCCTTAGCACCCTTCCTTCATGGCTTCTTGGGAGCCCTTCCCCATGGAGATGGGATCCATGGGAGAGGCAAAAACATGGCTTTGGTGGCTGCAAATTCGTGGGTGGAGGTGTCTCCCACGAATTAGGTTTCCTCCCTTTATATAGCTTCTCTAATTCCTGTCACCCCATCTTGGGCTGTAGTAAATCGGGACTATCGGGCTAGTCCGGACTCGTAATCAGCTAAATTTATGTCCAAAACATTTGTCGTGAAATTTCCAACAACTTTGTAGTTGAAGAGTTTTCCTTTTGACGCCGTATTCGACCCGAAACTTGACCATCTTCAAAAAGAGTTCTAAGACAGATTTCTGGAAAATCCCAATTTGACTCCAACAAGGTTTCCACTTGTATTCTTGGTATTTTCTACACATCAAAGTGTAAAACAAAACCATTGTGCAGTTTTTAACTATTAGTATGTTAGTCCAAATAAATCATAAACATTATGTAAAAAGGAGTATCAAAAGCATATAATTAGCATAAAACCATCAAAAATTATAGATACGTTATCGACATATCAACATCCCCAAACTTAGTTCCTGCTCGTCCTCGAGTAGGTAAACGATAAAAACAATATATTTTTTGAGGTGACACGCAACCAACATAATCTTGATCATCATTATTGTAAAAGCATTGATAGCTGGGATCAAGGTACTCTAAACATGAACATGAAAGATAGAGTTCTAACAATAAGACATAGCAACTATGTTGTAACATGAAAGAATACAAACAAAGATCATGAATAACAATGCATTGAAAGACGTTTGGTTGTTTCACATATAGAAAACATAGCATAGTGGCATTTCGCTTGTCCCTCATGGAGTAGCAAAACATAAATGCATAGGACACCTTCAAAGTTCATAAGGGTGACTAGATACAAATAATTTAAGAACAAGAAATATCACAGTTATGAATCAATCAATAAGTTTTGGCACAATGCACATAGAACTAAGAATGACAACTATGCTCTCTTAATTGGTGCCTAAGGATAGAAGGTGGAGACTCAATATAAAAGTGGAAGAAAGGCCTTCATAGAAGAAAGCAGTGATTCAAGTCTCATAAAGAGCTTCCAACAATTATGGTACTTATTAGCTTTTAGCCCTCATTGCCCCTATCATAAGCATCTTGAAGTGATTAAGGTTAAAGTGAACAAACTATGGAGTATAAGCTTGACAAAGTATAAGTTAGAAATCTCATGTCCCTTGAATACGAGGGCAGCTCCTCATGCTACTCAAGTTTAGTTACCGGTAAGTTCTTGTCACAGTAAGTACATGTGTATCATAAAGAACCGCCAACAGGGTACCCCTTGCCCGATGATACGGAAGAATCCCCATATCAAAATGACAAGGTAAGCAGACAACAAGCATCTCAGCAATCTTCTTATTTACCATGGGAAAATGGTGCTTTTTTCTCTCTTTCCTCTTTTCTCATCTTTTTTTTTCTCAATCTCTATCTCTCTTTTTTATAAGAAGAATGCTTCATAGATTGATCATTATGGTTATGCTACAGGTTTCCACCATGATTAGGCATGGATTAGACCAGCCACCCAGGTGTTTCTCTAACACACATACATAACTCCATGGACTTACAAGCTCCCCTTTCATTTCACACCGACGACATCCATAAACAAAAGAGACTGATATCAACTGGGTATAATGTACAAGTGCAATGTTGAAAGCGTTCGCCATGACATCATGGTTCTGCTAATCCCCAACGTATAAGTGCAAGCATATACAACATAGATGACAGAATGGTTCAAGTTTATTAGGGGCAAGAAAAGTAAAGTGTGCCATCAAGTTCGTGAGAGCTTTAATCACTAGTTTTCACATAACAAGTTTAATTCGGAAGGTAGATAAAAACATGAATATACTTGGAATAGCAAATGCTAATAGGTAGGTATGGTGGACTCTTTGGAATAACTTGGTTTTATTTGGAGTTGGATGCATGAGTGGAACTCATACTTGGTTATGGAGGCTAGCAAAAGACTAGGAGCGACCAACTAAGAGAGCAATAATGGCCATAATCATGCAAAGGGACAAAACATCATTAATTAAAGCATAAAGTGATATTACAAGTCGAAAACTAAAGGATCATAAAGGCTATGGTGACTTAGGATAGTCATAACATGGTGTGAGCATGTGCCAAGTCAACCCAAATAAATCATCAAAGGAGAATACCACAATACTATGCTTTAATATGCTAAAACAACGCATGATTCTTTCAAGGCACATTAAGCAATCTCAATTGTTTATAACATGTCATGCTACAGCAAAAATCACTAAGCATAAAGCCAAAACAACATCAAGCATGACATGACAAAGCATAGGCCATAGTCAAAAACAAGCTCTGTATTTACCACTTAAGCATTAACTTTCCTACTCTTTTCCAACACCAAACAACTCACAAAGATAATAATAAATAGAGATCAGTTAGCTTGTCTCACAAATCCACAAAGAAGAACTAAAATTTTCTAAGCTGAAAGCACAAGAAAACTAAGGCTAAACACAGTGCTAGCAAAAGAGAACACTCACAAAACAATAAGAATGAAAACTAGAGTGTTCAAAACAATGAAAACGGAGTGTGTCTCTCTCCAAAAGAAGTGTGCTAGGATCCAACCAACTTATTGCAGCAAACCAAGAAAATGAAAACCAAAAACAAAAACAAAGACGCTCCAAGAACAACACAACTGTGCATGAAACAATAAAAATGAAGTGTTTTGAAGAAACCTGAGATTTTTATTGATGAAGAAGGGGATGCCTTGGGCATCCCCAAGCTTTTTCTCTTGTACTTCTTGGATATTTCTTGGGTTGACACGCGTGGCATCCCCAAGCTTGAGCTTTAGTCCATTCTTCATCTCATTACATAATTCTTTCATTAACACCTGAAACTTTTCCTTCATACAAAATTTCACACAATCTTTATTAGCAACATTAGTGTACTGAAGATAATAAGTCTTTGGGTTCAGTTTCAACACCAATAAAACTTCCATTAAAACACAAGCTACTGTAGAAATTCCCTCAAAAAGCTCAATTCCCCAAAAAGAACCCAAAAAGGAATCAACAAGAAGCAAATGCAAATAATAGTAGAAATCTGTCAAAACAGACCAGCAGGTAAAAATCAATATTTTAGAAGAACTTATGTTGCTCAAATAGAAAAGTGTTGAACTAATGAAAGTTAGATAACATCCTGGGGCAGAAGCACAAAAAATTACAGCTCAATCCAACGTACAGAGTTTTTTCACGAATTTTTACAGTGAAGCAAAAAAATCTGTTTCGGGACAGCAACTTTACCAAATCTTACTTCTCTCCCATTAGAGGTTATTCTTGGAACAAAAACCAAACAAAAAGGATAAGGAGAGGTTATTAAAGAGGTAATAACTTCTAAGACTCAACTAAAACTTTTGGGTTATCTCCCAATAAGTACTTTTCTTTAACGCATTTAAGTTAGGCATGATAGTTTGAGAAGATGCTCACATACGAAATATGAATTGAAGTACAAGAGAGCATCAAGAAGCAAATTCAAAGCACATTTAAGTATAACCCACCTCCTATGCATAGGAATCTTGTAAAGAAACAAGTCATGAAAGCACAAAGTAACAAGCATAGGAAAGCAAAACAAGTGCAACTTCAAGACATTCAACATAAAGAGGAGAAACTTAATATTGTTGAGACACATAAAACCATGTTTCCCTCTCTCATAATAACTTTCAGTAGCATCATGATTAAAACTAATAATATAACTATCACATAAACCATTCTTATCACGAGCCACATGCATAAAATAATTAATACTCTTCACATAAACATAGTCATTCTTATTAATTGTAGTGGGAGCAAATTGACCAAAATAGCTATCATTATTATTCTCATCACCATAATCATCAAATATAGGAGGCATATTGTAATCATAATGAATTTTATCCTCAATAGTAGGTGGACCGAAAATATCATATTCATCATTGTAATCATCATATACTGGAGGCATAGTATTATCAAAGTAAATTTTCTCCTCTGTGCCTGGGGGACTGAAAATATCATGCTCAGCAAAACTAACTTCCCCGAGATTAGATTTTTCCATAGCATTAGCAATAATGGTGTTCCAAGAATTCATACTAATAACATTGCTATTAGCACTCAAATAAAGTTCCATAGTTTTTTTAATTTTCTCTTCAAACACTTCATGTCCTAACTCAAGATAAATACTATAAAGCTCTCTAATTTTGTTGTTGTTTTCCATTAAGCATAACTAGTGAAAAAAAATAAGAAACAAAAAGATATAATTGCAGAATCTAAAGGAAATAACTTCGAGCACTCACATCGGAGGATGTGAGTACCTTTTACCTTACCTCCTCGGCAATGGTGCCAGAAAATAGCTTGATGTCTATGCACTTCTATTCTTGTAGACAGTTGTTGGGCCTCCAAGTGCAGAGATTTGTAGAATAGCAGCAAGTTTCCCTTAAGTGGATCACCCAAGGTTTATCGAACTCAGGGAGGAAGTGGTCAAAGGTATTCCCTCTCAAGCAACCTTGCAATCAAGATACAAGAAGTCTGTTGTGTCCCCAACACACCCAATACACTTGTCAGGTGTATAGGTGCACTAGCTCGGCGAAGAGATAGTGAAATACAAGTGGTATGGATATAAGACAACAGTGCCAAAAAATAGCTTGATGGTGTCTAAGAGACTAAAGGCAAACTGAAATAAAGATGGAAGCAAGCAAACATGTAACTGATCTAGTTGCAAACGGTGTTTCAATGCTTAGAAACAAGGACTAGGGTTCATACTTTCGCTAGTGAACACTCTCATATAAATATCTTCTCTTTATGATACTACTGTGAACTACTCTCCGGTTGGACACTAATCCATGGTAGGGCTATAACAGCACTCCTCAAAGTTCGCTTTCCCCATCTAGATAACCCCACACTATCACCTTGAGCACTAGATGCTTCAAACAAACACCACAATTTTATAGAGATATCCAACTCCAAATATAACTCATAACAAGTATTTGTAATCTCTAGCCTAAGTGCCACCATGGTGTGCACGCTATCACTTTCACACACATGGGGAGAGCAGAGATTTATTAAAGCACTTGAGTAGCAAGGTAGACCTACTTGATTACAAAGCTCATGATCACAATATGATCATGAATAGAGAGAGAGATGAACACATAGCTACCGGTAGAGCCCTTAGCCTCGAGAAAGAACTACTCCCTCCTCATCATGGGAATCACCAGCAGCGATGGAGATGGCGGTGGAGATCGATGGAGATGGCTCCGAAGATGGTGAAGAGGCGGCGGTGGCAGCGCCGGCGGCAGCGCGGAGGGCTCCTTCCCCCTACCGGTATCACAGGGGAGCACTGTCCCTTAGCACCCTTCCTTCATGGCTTCTTGGGAGCCCGTCCACATGGAGATGGGATGCGGGGGCAGGCAAAAATGTGGCTTTGGTGGATGCAAATTCGTGGGTGGAGGTGTCTCCCACGAATTATGTTTCCTCTCTTTATATAGCTTCTCTGATTCTCGTCACCCCATCTTGGGCTGCAGTAAATTGGTCCTCTCGGGCCAGTACGGACTCGGAATCATCAAAATTTTATATCCAGAACGTTTATCGCGAAATTTCCAACAACTTTGTAGTTGAAGATTTTTCCTTTTAACGCTGGCTTCGACCAAAAACGTGACCATCTTCAAAAAGAGTTCTGAGACATATTTCTAGAAAATCCCAATTTGACTCTAACAAGGTTTCCACTTGTATTCTTGGTAATTCCTACACATCAAAGTGTAAAAAAAGAATATTGTGCACTTTTGCAACTATTAGTACGTTAGTCCAAATAAATCATAAACTTTATATAAAAAAAGTATCAAAAGCATATTATTAGCATAAAACCGTCAAAAATTATAGATGCGTTATGGACGTATCACCTCTCGAAGACTCCGTACGCAGCTCTGTTTGGCTGTCACCATCAGCTATGGTGAACTCAGACCTAAATAGATATGCACAAATAATCTAGACACCAAGATTGAGGGGAACTAAGGGGTCCCACCCATGTGCTGGATTATCTAGAACTCCACGAGAAATCAACAGCCTCATGATAAGGTCATCCGTCCATGCGAAAGGGAGAAGATACAGCTGACTTTCCTGTCCGATTCCAAGTCTTATGGTTGACGCGTAATATACGATGCTAGAATCACTAGCGACATTGGTTGTTAAGTCCTAGATGATAAATTACTATACAATGGCGTTTCCATTGCCAGTTATGATAGATTAGCTGATCACCCTGGATCAGTAATCGATATTTCTAGTTAATTGTGAAAATAGTGTTTTGACCTTTTTGACATGCAGGTTATGACACAGTTGAGTTACAAGCATAGAAAATAATCAAAGGACATGAGCAAGTTGTGAACTTTCCTTTTGTGATTGCAAGATTATGCACTTACGGTCTTCAAGACTTTAGAAGATCCAAATTCTATAAACAGCATCATTGGTCCGGTAAAGACTATTGTTGAAAGAAGCAAGATGCAACGATGCATAAGTAATGTAATGCAGTTTGGAAAACCCTGAAGTAATACCCTAATATGGTGAATGAGTTAAACTTAGGGGATTTCTTTAAGATTTAGTTTTTTTATAAGTTTACTTTACAAGCCAAAATACATATACAAGGAACTTAAGACTAACATGTATGATACAAAGTAACTATAACAACACATTCTTAGAGTTATTTGATATTATGTATCTATTATGGAAGTCCATGTTTTAGGTTGATAAGAGTTGAAGAACCTATTATGAGGTTGTTGTTTGAAGTGGTAAAACGAATACTTTTGAAGAGAAGGTTTCTTTGATCAGGTTTAACCAATCTTTATGGTTAATAGAATGTGATCGATGTCATGTGCGTTTGCTCGGTAAGTTTGGATTTGTGATGACTTATGACTTAATTTGGAACAGACAAAAGTTAACTATAAAAACTTAATTAGATCTAGGATGTGATGTGTTTAAAAGTATTAACAAGCTTTAAACCTTGCAACAAGCATTTTTGAATGTATAGGATGATTCACTTTCAGCTTAAGAGAATGATGAGTTTAAATGTGATTTGTTATTATGAATATAGTTTATCTATTTAAGGAAAGTAAATTTAGATGATCTGAATAATCTACTAGAGCTAGAATCATGTTTCGAAATAGTTAAGAGATGAATAGCATTCATTTTTATGATGTTCAAAATTTACTTAAAATTGTTGGTTTAGTTTGGATTTATAATTTTAAAAGACTTTTATAACGCTAATAAGTTACACATAAGTTTGATTATAGATCCAAGTTATAGCTTTGGACTTAGTATTTAGTTATTAGGGATTTAAGGTGTTTTATATAGAATTGTGATTATTATTATTATTATTTTATTTAAGAATGTTCTTAAAGAATTTACCTACTAAATAATAACTAAGGATTTATCTCTTAATAACCTTAAAATGTGTTGGAATAATATAATTAGTATTTTTCTAGGAAAACATACTTACTTAAGATCTTAGAAGTGATTTTTATTTAATTTTTGGTGTAATCCTTATTTTTACAAAATTCTACAAAGGATTAAGTGTCCTTGACTATTTGTTCCAAGTTTTATTTGTAAAAAAATTAAGTTATTATTTTTGTAAAATAGTTGATTTATTTTCATATGCAAAAAATGTTTTTTAATTTTAGGACTTTTCTTTAATTTATGAGATTTTATTAAGAATTAAAGGATGTTAATATTTATTCGCATTTTATTAACTCAAATAAGTGAATCTATATTTTTATTATGTAGAGATTATTTTTCTGATAATTTTGAGATATGATATATATTTTTAGGACTTTTTTATATTTTTCTAAGGCTAAAACAATCTCGGGGGTATTTTGGTAATTTGTCATTTGGTTTATTATTTCTTTTTCAACATTTATTTTTTCTTTCCTATTTAAACTGGCCCATTTGGTTGGGCACATGGGCTGGCTTGGCCCAACTATTCTTGCTAGAACAAATTAGCCCAATAGAGCCCACTCTGGTTGGTCAATCCGACCCAACCCTCTCCACTCCAGTATAGGCACTCAGCGAGACTTGGTCTCGTTCCCTTCTCGTGACCCCAGGGCACCACCGTGACCCTCCTCACATCTGGCCACCGATTCCGGTGTAGGCCGACCTGCAGCCATCGGTGTCGGTCGCCAAGGCACCACCTTTTCTCCGGCCTACAACTTGGGCCTCTTCGATTCGAACGCCGCCTCTTCTTCTGGCCGCACTGACCCCCTCTCTAGAGCTAGGGTTGTGTCGCCTCGATTCCACCATGCGCCGGTGATGCCCTCATTTCCTCCTGGTGCTGATGATGGCTCTACAACCCGCTGCTCGAGCCGATGTGGCTCGGTGCGGTTAGCAGCTGTGGTGCTCCCCGTGTTAACATGCCACCACGGCTCGCCGTCGATGCCGTCCTCGGGCTCACACCATTGTGGCCGTATGGGTACTGCCTCACCACACCACTATGGTGATCCTGAGCTCTGGTACACACACTTCCTCTCCCGCTCTGAGTTTCCTTTGGACCTCTCTATCACCCATGACTAACTCTATAAACTACCACGGTGATGTTTATGAGTGGAACTTGGTGTTGATTCTGCTACTGGTAACTAGATAATATATAGATAAGTGGCAGTACACTCCTACTTAATTACTAGATTCCACTGTTATATTGGTTAACTCGACTCTTACTCAAGGTTGTTTAAACTATGCAACATCTGGAGGTGAATTGAGTTGTAGATGCTTACTTGAATTCAAACCCTTGGTTTGAATTTGGTCTCGGGAGTATCTTGTACTGACCCATTGGTTTGTGGCATTAGCTCGCTTTGTTAAGTGAAAATGGTCGGGCTTAAATCTCCTCCTTACTCTATCTATGGCCTGATGTGGTTTAGATTGTGTTGTGTCCAGGCGCTAGCTTGTGATTTTGGCTAGTGGATTTTGGTGCCCTTGGTATCCACTACTGTGGTGTTTTTCCTGGAAGCGGGTATAGTATAATGCTTCCTTGCATTAGCAATTTACTGTTGTCTTAATGGAATACAGAGACCTGACTTAACATTTGAGCTACAGTTCTATTGTACCCATAAATGCTTAACTGAAGCTTATACCTAGTGTTTCTTATCATTTTGGTACAGTTTATCTGATGAAGGAAACTACCAGAAATGATTCCTATGATTTGGCTAGGAAGATGATATTCTTTTTATTTGGGCTAGTGTTTTCTCTATAGTATGGCTTCTGGTCAATAGATACCATTATGGTGCCTCAATTGGAGTGTCAATAATGGTACCCTATTGGCATGATCTGCTGTGCTAATGGTTTTATTTATTAAAATCATACACCTGATGATTCCATGAGAAAAATTAAGCTGGATTATTTCCTTGCCAGTGATGTGGAAACTGAGGCACTAGTGTCATTTGTTGTGCTGGCTGCTTGAAATAACTTCCTAGGAACTTTAATTGGCTGCCAAGATGCTAAGACTGAGGCTAGAGGTACATACTAGCTTGTATAAATAAGATGCCTTTTTAGATGATTCCTGATCTACTATATTAGGAAAATGATTAAGTATAAGGTGTTGGGTCTTATTGTTCATAGGATCAACTCATTCATGAATTCCATGTGCCTCACTCTATATTTATTAATCATGCTTAATTTATTGACTTGGCCTATGTTGTAGTGTCTAAGGCACATAATTGTAGAAAGAAAATAGATGCGGTTTGGCCTTGAATAGATGGCTTCTATAATATGGCTATGCTGTTTTGGAACCTCCTAAGAGTGTGCACAGTGGCACAGGCCAGGTACATGATTTACTACTCTTGTACTTGACAAAGATTGGGTTTACCTCCTTGCCAAGGATGCCTAGACTGAGGCACTACTTTGAAGAACGATAGATATTATGATGTGGTTCAAAAAACCTCTAGGATAAATCTGCATAGCATTCCTATGCAGCTCTAAGAGGATGAATATTCTACTAATCCTCCTATACTAAGTTCTAGTTGCAGGTTAGTTGAATAGAGATTGATTTGCAATATCCCACTTTATCCCCTTGTTTTTATGGTGAAATAAAACAAGAACACATACTATGCATGATTAGTGGTATAGCAACCTGTTGTTGTTTGTTGCTCAAGCTTGACTGTGTCCTATGGTTGCTTGTTGAGCTTGCCCCTCCTTGCTTGGCTTGTTGCTGAACTAGTTCAGTTCTTGATGGTACCTCTTTCTCCTGCTACTATTAGCTGGCTCTTACTTGAGCTATTGTGGTTCTGTTTTTCTTGGAACTGTTGGCCTTGATCTGCTCTAGGATGGCTTATAAAAGCAACTAGATGTTGATTGGGTGGTGGATTTGATGGTGGTGTGAAGAAATGAATGTGTGTTCTTGAGAAGAACATGTGGTGTGACTAGAACAAGATAGATGTGGTTGTGAAGTGAGAATAGTGGATGGTGCTACGGCTGTGTTATGACCCACAAATAGAGGGGGTGTATCGCAGTATTTTCGATAAGTAAGAGTGTCGAACCCAACGAGGAGTAGAAGGTGCTGGCTAGTGGTATGGATCAGGAATTCTCTGCAAATACTTAGCAAACGGATTTTTAGGGGTTTTTGATATAGCAAGTAACAAAGTACGAGTAAACAAAAGACAATAGGAATAAATGCAGCAAGTGGCCCAATCCTTTATGCAGCAAAGGACAAGCCGGTTGTATTTCTTAAGATGACCAAACGTTCTCGAGGACACATGCGAAGACATTCAAGTGCTTTCGCTTCATATAGTCGATTAATCTTCTTTAGCTTGCTAAGTGTTGTGTGGGTGAACCTGTGCTAATGTACCGCCCCATCCAAGACTAATACATACTTGTGATTATACCCCTTGCAAACATCCGTAAGTACAAGAAAGTAATTAAGGTAGAAACCTAACCACAACTTTAAACTCTAAGACCCTTACGTCCCTTGTGCAATGGTTTCCTAACAGGGGCTCAGGTTTCTGTCACTCCGACAACCCCTACGATTAGTATCCAAATACACAATGCATTCCCCTAGGCCCATATAGGTGAAGTGTCATGTAGTCGAAGTTCATATGACACCACTAGAAGAAGTACACCACAACTTAAATAACAATCTATTGAATCTTTCTCAACGCAACTCCACTACTAACAACAAGACTTCTCCCATGTCCTCAAGAACAAAACGAACTACTCACAAGACATCATATGGATCATGATCAGAGATTGAATAATGATATATAACAATCTGAACATAAACAATAATTCAACGGTTCACTCAATAGCATCAACTACAAAGAGTAATCAACACCGGGAAAGTTTCCCCTATGAACTATGCAAGATTCAACGCAATTGTTACAGCAATATGGAATGGTGATGAGGGTGCTGATGGTGATGATGGTGGTGATGATGATGATGATGATCCCGATGAATTCTAGCTTGATGGTGGTGTTGATGGCGACGATCTCCCCTCTCCGGGAAGGAATTCCCCCAGCAGGAATCTGTCTGCCGGAGAGATCTTTCTCTCTCGGTGTTTTCCGCCCCGCAGAGGTGGCAGAATCTTTCTGTGGTCCCTCCTCGAGTCTTAGGGTTTCAGGAGGTTCATATACGCCAGAGGGGAGAGGCTGGAGTGGCCCAGGGCGGCCACACCACTCCTAGGCGCCATGGGGTGGTGTGGGCCCCCTGTGACCCACCTCCACTCCATCTTCTGGCATCCCGAGTCTTCTAGAAAAATAGGATTTTCCTATATTTTCCCGGATTTTCTGATCTTCGCGAAATTTTCCTCCAAACAGCACATTTTCCATCAGAATCCTGACTGCAGCGGTCCATGCTCCAAAAGTCATCAACCATGCAAAAATAGATGAAATAACATAAGTATCACCTCTCAATATGAAATATATCAATGAATAATAGTGAATTAAGACATAGAATAGTGATGCAAAATGGACGTATCAACTCCCCCCAAGCTTAGACTTCGCTTGTCCCCAAGCGAAACTGAGCTCAATAAACATGGCCTCAAGTTTATGGAGTGTGAAGAGTCGATAAAAGAATATGGACAAGAAGCATCACATTCATCAAATACATAGATCATAATAGAATACAACTCACTATTATATAACTCAACTTGCAGTGAGTAACGGAAACACAATAAAGATACATAAAGTGAATCATAATTGGTAATGGCAAACTTAGCTCTTGGTCGAAGAATAGTTGATAATTTGCTGGAGTTCACAAATAAATGGTTTTTCAAAGATAGCTTTCAAAGTAGTGAACTTCAATATAAGAGCAACGTGCAAAACAAGGAACATAAGAAACATGATTGCATAAATCACCATATGAATGAATGAAACACATCAACTCAAAATACTTGCTGAGATAGAGGGGAATAGGTTTACTGACTCACTACAAAGTAAAAGAAAGGCCCTTCGTAGAGGGAAGCAGGGACTGCAAGTCTCATAAAGAGCTCCCAAAAATTATGATACTTACTAGCTTTCAGCTCTCATTGCCCCTATCATAGGCATCTTTAGGTGATTAAGGTTAAAGTGATCAAAAATGAGGATATGCATTGACAAGTTGTAAGTTGAGAATCTCATGTCTCTTGAATACGAGGGTCTCTCCTCATGCTACTCAAGTTTAGTCACCGGTAAGTTCTTGTCATCGTAAGCATATGTGTATCATAGAGAACCGCCAACGGTGTACCCCTTGCCCGATGATACGGAAGAATCCCCATATCAAAATGACAAGGCAAGCAGACAACAAGTATCTCAGCAATCTTCTTATTTACCATGGGAATATGGTGCTTTTTTCTCTCTTTCCTCTTTTCATAATATCTCTTTTTTCCTTTTTTTTTCTCAATCTCTATCTCTTTTTTATAAGAAGAATGCTTCATAGATACTCGTTATGGTTACGCTGCAGGTTTCCGCCATGTCAGCATGGATTAGACCAGTGGCCCAGGCGTTTGTCTAACACATATGCATAACTCCATGGACTTACAAGCTCCCCTTTCATTTCACACCGACGACATCCATAGACAAAAGAACATGATATAAACTTGGTACAAAGTACCAGTGAAATGTTGAAAGCGTTCCCCATGACAGCATGGTTCTGCTAATTCACAACTTACAAAGCGCAAGCATTTACGCAACATAGGTGACCACAATGGTTCAAGTTTATTAATTGCAAAAAAGTAAAGTGTGCCATCAAGTTCGTGAGAGCTTTAATCACTAATTTTCACATAACAAGTTTAATTTGGGAGGTAGATAAAACAAGAATTTACTTGGAGTAGCAATACTGCTACTAGGTAGGTATGGTGGACTCAAATGGCAAAGGTTTTGGTTTAAAGGAGTGGATGCACGAGAAGAATTCCCTCTCAGTACAGGTTTTTGGCTAGCAAGGCTGGGTAGCAAGTATAAGAGTTGAAGGAAACAACCAAACATACAAATGATAAAAACAAACATGCAATCTTCCTTGGAAGCACAAAAGATCTTAACTAGAGAATACTAGACTTATGAGCAAATCAAGAAAGAAAGATGATGAAATTATTTTTCTTTTAAAGTACTTCTATCTTTTTCTTTCAACACTCAAAAAGGTGTTGCTACTAACCAAGCCAGGTTTTCCAAAACCAACAAATTAACTCAATGATCCCAAAGTGGTACCAATACTAACAACAAGATCAATCATATAACCTCGAATTCAAAACTAACATATGCTATGCAAAAGAGTGGATGATAGAACTTCTCATTAATATTCCATAACGGCAACTCACACCAAGGGATACATATCTAACGAGAGAGGGGACACTTCCATAATGCAAACTATACTACAAAATAACTCCTCTATTCATGATATGACTCTACTAAAAAGGTAAAAAGATAGAAGATAGTGATATGATACCGCGGCACTCCCCCAAGCTTGGAACAAACCAAGGGGATGCCAAACATGATGACGAATTACTCCTTAGGTGGTGGTGGTATCCTCTCATCTTCGTCCGTCTTCTAGGGTAAAGCCTTCCCATCAACAAAGGACATCGTGGTTTCCAACATCCTGAAACTTGCAGCAGCACTTATGCGTTTAAATCTAGCCTCATACTCACAGTTTTGATTTTGGAGGTCATAGAACTGTGCTTGCAGTTTGTTGGTTGTTTGCCGGAGTGAGAAGACTTCTTCTTTGAGTTCAACAGTCTCCTTTTGGTGCTCGGTGATGAGTTCGGAGCAAATCTTATGGATGATATCCACTTCGTGCTCAGCCATCTTCCTGTACCTAAAGACTTCTTGCTCCAGTGCTTCCATCCTATCCTCCAGACTTCCTTCACCTTTAGGGCCTTGAACCTCTTTAATCCGGACCTCCCCACCTTCGAGCAACAACTCCTTGGGATGAATCTTCAATTCTCTCATGTATGGGTTGATGATATCTTCTAAGGAACCTCCCTTGGATGATCCAGAGGAAGACATTGTGGCTCCAAATCTGGAATTCTACCTGGCAGAAATAGATCGAAACAAAAACACGACGAAAACACGATATACGAACCTCGGGGGATCCGAAGGGCTTATATATTACGAAGTTTCACATCAAAAGGAAGGTACTGGGAGAAAACGAGTCGGAGGCGGAGTCCGGGGTGGACTCACGACCTGGTGCCGCGGCCAGGGGTGGGCCCGCGCCATGGGTGGTGTGGGCCACCCTGGCTCCATTTCCATCCCTTTTTCACTTCGTAGCTTTCCTTATTGACTGAAAACTGCAAAAATATAGTTGGGTAGTATTTTCGCGGAACTTTTCTTACCAGAACTGTTACCTATTTGAAAACAGACTCCGCAGGTCTCTGAACTTGGTATCTAGTAGATTCTTTCGGATTCACCACTTGAATAACATCAATATCTTCATCTTCATACACTTATTACTTGAGTCATAAAACCCTTCTCTTCCTTATTACACCATTATCTCCACTTCCTAGAAATTTCTTTCACACAAAACTTCACACAATTCTCATTAGCAACATTAGTATAAGTGAAGTGATAAAACCTTTTGAGTCCAACTTCAACTGAAAACCAACAAAACAAAAGCTACTGTAGCAACTCCTTCCGAAAGCCCAAAAAGAATTCAAAAAGGAAATCGAATAAAGAAGCAAATGCAAGATTGGCAAAATCTGTCAAAACAGACCAGCAGGTAAAGATCATTTTTTAGAAAATCTTCTGTTGCTCAAATCAAAAAGTGAAAATCTAAGAAAAGTTCAGTAACAACCTGGGGCAGAAGCACAAAAAATTACAGCTCAATTCGAGATACAGAGATCTCTCACGAATTTTTATGGTGAAGCACAAAAATCTGTTTCGGGACAGCAACTCCCCCAAATCTTACTTCTCTCTCATTAGAGGTTGATCTCGACACAAAAACCAAACAAAACGGATAAGGAGCGGTCATTACTGAAGTAATAACTTCCAAGACTCAAAGAAACAAAAACAAACTGAAAGCAAAAACAAATTGGGTTGTCTCCCACAAAGCTCTTTCTTTATAGCCATTAAGATGGGCATGATAATTTTGAGGAAGCTCTCATAGGGATATGAATTGAAGTGAAAGAGAGCATTAAGAAGCAAAAACACACACACATTTAAGTCTAACGCACTTCCTATGCAAGGGGATTTTGTAAACAAACAAGTTATTGAAACCAAAGGCAACTTGCATAAGAAGGCAAAAGAACTGCAATATAAAAACTTTCAGCATAAAACGGGGAAACTTGATATTATTGAGATACATAAGAAAACTTTTCCCTCTATCATAGTAACTTTCTGTATCATGCATAAACTTAACAATATAGCTATCACAAGGACCATCATAGCAATGATCACTTACTCTAACAGAAAACACAAGAATACTAACTCTCAAAACATTACTTTGTGAAATAATATTAGAGGTATCCTTACAAAGGATAGTGTGTCCCCCTTTTTCATACTTGGTGACAAAGTCTTTCACATTTGCTATCATAGGTTCATCAACCATTTGTTTATCAGGTTCAACAGCTTTATTCATACTTTCATCTACCATATTAGCCATCATAGAATGTTCCTTTACCTTAACTGGGAAAGGCATTTTCTCAATATAAGGTTTAGGTAAAACATGATTAGCAGTATAAACTTCAGTATTTCTTGCAGGAACACTCTTAGCAATATCTTTATAAGGTTCATGATACTTATTCCACTTCTTTTTAGGCATTCAATATAGGAAGCAAAAGCCTTCAAATAAGAAGCAATAGCTTGAGAGTCTAGACCATAAGCATTTTTAATATTTTGAAAGTCATCAGTTCCCATAAAAGATTCAATGCATTCATAATCATAATTTATACCTGACTTTCTACCTTTGTCATTCTCCCAAGCTTCAGCTTGTCTTGAATACGGTCTTGAAGGTCCCATTTAGCTTCTTCTTCCATACGAGGAATGATCCAGCACAAGAAGCATCCAATAAATCTTTGTCATGTAGAGGGAGCCTTGCATAAAAGTTGTTGATAATAATATTGTTGGGGAGCTCATGAATGGGACATTTGAGCATTAGTAACTTCAATCTCCCCAAGCTTGAGCTGTACTCTCTCCACAAGAGGCCAAAAGTTGTATATTTGATTCCGATCTTTATGAATCTCGCTAGGAGGATAAAACTTTGAATAAAAGAGAGGCACTATTTCCTCCCATTCCAGAGCTTGACCATTCTTCAGCAGCTTATACCATTCCTCAGCTCTTCCTTTTAGTGATAATGAGAATAACTTCTTCTTAACTTGATCTGTAGTAATACCTGCACACTTGAACAACCCGCATAATTCGTGTATAAAGAGTAAATGATCACCGAGATGGACAGTTTCATCCCCAACATAGTAGTTATCCATAACACGATCAATAATTCTTGTAGGTATTTTGAAAACATCTTTCTCAGCAGGTGGTGGCTTATCTACTACCTTAGTAGTGGAAGTAGCATTACCAAATAAGAAACTCAGCGAATTATCCATAACGAAAATAAAGCAACTAGCAGAAGTAAACAATACTCAGAGTAGAAGTTTCCTTTACCAGTTCCACTCTCCAATAGCGCTTCACTCCCCGGCAACGGCGCCAGAAAATAGTCTTGATGACCCACAAGTATAGGGGGTGTATCGTAGTATTTTCGATAAGTAAGAGTGTCGAACCCAACGAGGAGCAGAAGCTGCAGGCTAGTGGTATGGATCAGGAATTCTCTGCAAATACTTAGCAAACGAATTTTCGGGGTTTTTGATATAGCAAGTAAACAAAGTACGAGTAAACAAAAGACAATAGGAATAAATGCAGCAAGTGGCCCAATCCTTATGCAGCAAAGGATAAGCCGGTTGTATTTCTTAAGATGACCAAACGTTCTCGAGGACAGATGTGAAGACTGTCAAGTGCTTTCGCTTCATATAGTCGATTAATCTTCTTTAGCTTGCTAAGTGTTGTGTGGGTGAACCTGTGCTATTGTACCGCCCCATCCAAGACTAATACATACTTGTGATTATACCCCTTGCAAACATCCGTAAGTACAAGAAAGTAATTAAGGTAGAAATCTAACCACAGCTTTAAACTCTAAGACCCTTACGTCCCTTGTGTAATGGTTTCCTAACGGGGGTTCAGGTTTCTGTCACTCCGGCAACCCCTACGATTAGTAGCCAAATACACAATGCATTCCCCTAGGCCCATATAGGTGAAGTGTCATGTAGTCGACGTTCACATGACACCACTAGAAGAAGTACACCACAACTTAAATAACAATCTATTGAATCTTTCTCAACGCAACTCCACTACTAACAACAAGACTTCTCCCATGTCCTCAAGAACAAAACGAACTACTCACAAGACATCATATGGATCATGATCAGAGATGGAATAATGATGTATAACAATCTGAACATAAACAATAATTCAATGGTTCACCCAATAGCATCAACTACAAAGAGTAATCAACACCAGGAAAGTTTTCTCTATGAACTATGCAAGATTCAACGCAATTGTTACAGCAATATGGAGATGGTGATGAGGGTGCTGATGGTGGTGGTGATGATGATGATGATCCCGATGAAGTCCAGCTTGATGGTGGTGTTGATGGCGACGATCTCCCCTCTCCGGGAAGGAATTCCCTCAGCAGAAATCTGTCTGCCAGAGAGATCTTTCTCTCTCGGTGTTTTCCGCCCCGCAGAGGCAGCGAAATCTTTCTGTGGTCCCTCCTCGAGTCTTAGGGTTTTGGGAGGTTGATATACGCCAGAGGGGAGAGGCTGGAGTGGGCTAGGGCGGCCACACCACTCCCAGGCGCGGCCTAGGCCTGCCCGCGCCATGGGGTGGTGTGGGCCCCCTGTGGCCCACCTCCACTCCATCTTCTAGCATCCCGAGTCTTCTGGAAAATAGGATTTTCCGTATATTTTCCCGGATTTTCTGATCTTCGCGAATTTTGCCTCCAAAGAGCACATTTTCCATCAGAATCCTGACTGCAGCGGTCCATGCTCCAAAAGTCATCAACCATGCAAAAATAGATGAAATAACATAAGTATCACCTCTCAATATGAAATATATCAATGAATAATAGTGAATTAAGACATAGAATAGTGATGCAAATTGGACGTATCACTGTGCCCTCCCTTTTACACTCCCTGTGGAGCCTCTTGTGTCGACAGCATACCAGCATGCAGCTGTGTGTGAGCTGCTTGCTCGCCTGTGTCAAGTGATCAGATCAAGCAAAAGCTGTATATTTCCTGATGTTCTACCTTTTTACCTTTTTATTTAGCTTTGGTGAAACTTGCCCCATGCCTATGATGCACACGTCTGAGGCCAAATCTGATAGAAAAATATACTGCTACATTTAGCCCCTTTTATTAATACTCAATGATGAAATTGGCATAGCACTTATATGCCCAATCTGAGAGTACAGCTAATACACTAACCCCCTTTCTCTTATTTTATCTATTGTGTGTATTTTGCAGGAACCCAGATCATTATAAGAAATTAAAAGATGGCTCAAGTCTTAACTTAGAGAAACAGTCTAGGACTTTCTTTTATGTTTCTGTAATTTTCTTTATTCATTTACTTATTTGTAGGAAACAATGTAATAGATATATTCTTGTAAATAAGAATTCTTTTATTTGTTTCATTTCTTAATTATATTTCCTTACTGTTTACCTTTTTTCTTTTATTGTAAAAGAATGTTGTAATACTGGTTTCAATTAATAAAGTTATTCTTTTCTTGTATTGCAATTTCCTATTGCATTTCTTGTTATTACTTTATTCTTTAAATATTCTTTACTTAACATTGGTTTATTCCAAATTCCAAGTTATTAAATTTTGAAATTCAAATCTCAATTTCAAATATGGATTGAATTGTCTCCCAACACAAAATTATAGTAGAGGTCATGTCGGAATCTATCGCACTTGCCCGGATGCTGCCATCAGAGCAAGAGAGATCCCGATCCCTCACTGAATTCTTTAGTTTTGTGAGAAAATTCCCTAGATTTTCTATGCATGAATGCAATGCACACACCTGTTTTCAGCTTATTTCTAAGCTCTAATGTTGGGACGTTACAGACTCTCTCCCTTAAAATAAACTTTGTCCCCAAAGTTCGTACTCTCTTGCATTTCGGAATGAGGAGTTGACTTGTATTGATCATGGCATTTCTTAACTCCATTGTGATCATAATTGGGAATGATTGTGGTATCCCGTATCCACATATTTTTTCTTGAATTCTCTTCATAGTTTGACAATATCCCCTATTAGTTCTAATCTATCCTACAGTTTCTTCTACTATAATCTCTTGGATTATGACCTTACATTCCTACTTAGAATTGGTTGTGGACACATTTCATCCATTCCAATCCAATTTTCCTACTATTTTACACTAAACTATTCTAGTAGGATCTACTCCTTCTTAAGGACAACTTACTAGTTGTTTCCCCTTTATAACTAGTCCACTAGATTTAATATATTATATCTCCTTCGATCATTCATCCGGACATACTCTTGGAAATAATGATGACTTCTTATAACCTTATGAGAATAAGGCTTAATCTCATCATAGTTTAGTACTTCGCCTCCAACCTTTAGTCAGAAAGTTAGACAATAACACTTCAGTGTTTATTGTTTACTCTCCCCCTTGGGGTTTCCTAATGGTCTCTTAACTTCATGTAGAGCATCCATTAACTTCATAGTAAGGATATTGGTCTTTGTCTAGCTCATATATTACCTATATAAGGTCTCACGAAAGAATCTACGGTACACCCACACAATTGTGGATCTCCGAAATGGATCTTCCAACACTATTTGTCTTACTTCTAACCTTTTGGACATCTTTGCTTTGGTAAGCCCAATTTCACGAAGCGTCTTGAAAGCCGTTTCGCTTAAATTCTATACTCCTTAAGTCTAACTTAACTTAGGCCAAGTTTTATACTCTTTAAATTACACAAAGATGACCTACTTCACTACACCGCTAGGATACCAGCTAAGGATACCAGCTGCGAATCCTCCTAGGTGGACGAATTACCCTATAGGTTCTGGACTTCCTACTTACATTCTCTCTGAGTTATCAGAGCTTGAATACCACTTTTGTTTCAAAACTTTTTCCTTGCACCCCATCATGTTACTTCCATGAACTAGGTACAACTACTTCATTAGCTTCTGATTAACACCATCTATTTTGAGTGAACTTAAGTTCATTCATTCATGTTGCTCCACACCTTTTTCTGCATTTATTATCCTTCGTGTTGCCAGCTCACAATGGGTTGGGATTGATGCATCCTTTCAATATAGTGTTGATACACCTTTTATTTAGCTTCCTTCTTCTTGCAAGTCTTCAGCTTTGATCCTCGAAACTCGTCACTCCCTTTCACGAATTCCCTTATATATCTAAGTCCATAACATCAAGTAATAACTTGGTGATGCAACATGCATTTGCACATCAAGTCAAACTTCATGTACAGATCTAGTCAACCAAGAAGATGCAAGAAAAACCAGAAATCCAAATGTGGTACATATAACACACATCATTCTATGCCTTGAATATAGTAGTTGAGTATAATACCTCTAGAATTCAGGCTTAGCTGTGTAGTATATGACACCTCCTAGTATAGGTTTACTTTGTCATACTTAGCACTTAGAGGTCAAACTTTTGTTTGTCTCAATATCTACCCTGATTGCTAAGTTGCAACTGGATAATCTTGAGCAAAGTGGTCTCACTTTGGTTCTGACTAACCACTTACCTTTCTTTCGAGACTACTAAAAACTACCAAATTTCCATTCTATCATAAGTTATCCTCACATGATCTCTCAAAACTACTAACAAAATTGTAGTTACTAACTTAGTCCAACAATTATCATAATATTATAATATCTATAACTTCTATCATAGACCTACACTATTCTTTACTTACTATTACTACAAGATTATTTACTATGTACTTGTCTTAATTACAGACTTATGATGGTCTCGGAGCTATTCTCACCATGAACCTGTCAAGATTTACCTAGTCATTATGATTAAAGAACTAATCTCACCATGACGAATCTTTTTCTTAGCTTACTATCAATGATCTTTAACAAAATTCTACTCCATCACATGTAATTCTCAAGTGAATTCCACATGATTTACTTCCAATTGTATCTATACATACTCTAATGGTCTACCTTAAGTGGTATAATGGTATCAACTAGTGGTAAGATTCTGCGACTTCACATGGATTCTAAATATAGACTCCATCACGAATACTACTCCACATGATATACTAATCTTAGTCGTAATCTTCTTTGATATTTTATCTTACTTAAGATATCTTAGTGGTGTTACACCTATTTAGAGCTAAACTAGAATAAATTTTTTCTAAAGAAGACATATAACTAATCCTTAAGAAAGATGGTAAGAACATCCAACTTAAGTGTGATAAGGTTTATCCTCAAGTGGATACCATCACAAGTCTTGGTTTAGATAAGATGGCTCCTATAGTCACTATCCAACCTACAAATCTTCCTAAAAGGGTTTTAATCCTAAGGTCAAAGCATATGCTCTGATACCAGCTGAGTTGACCCAGCATACCACTTCATTATGTAGTACACTATAATCGTTGACATAACACCGACGAAACACCATTCACTAGTATTACATCCCTCAGAGTGGTACAACAGAAACACAGCAGGTCCAAGACATGACTATAGATTACAACTCGACTCTTTACAAAAGATCTAGAGAACACTCTAGTTTAAAGAGAGAGAAAGAACTTTTTACAAAGAAGAACCAGAAATAATAACTCAGAACTATCTAGTAACTATGACTAGTATATAAACTATGTGGCTTGCCATTGCTGCTATTGCAATGCCCTACAGAAGTAGGTTTTATGACTAGAGAATCTACTTCTATCTACTTAAGAACTTAGTCTTCGCTTCGGTTGATGTATATGTTGACTTCATTGACTCTGTTGAGAACTTGAGTTCTCGATGATGGTTTATTGAGCAGAAATTGATCTTGACGTCGTCTTCAACGGCTTAGAACCTAGCAAGGGTTAAGAAGGTACGGTTGAGTATGAGCATACTCAGCAAGTTCACTAAAAAGGAGTGTATGATGCACTATCTCTATAGCCACAGACCATAGGTCGTAGGCAATGCAGGTTTTCGTAAACATTTCTTCAATGGTTGCTTTTATTCTGAAAACTATGTCTGACAGCCTTCACAGGTTGACCAGAACCTTCGTGGGGTTCCTTTCCTGCCGCGTTTGTAGCTCCTTCCCGGAACAGGGAGTAACATGTCACAATTCTTACACTCTGCAGAGGTGCGTTAGTTTTCCCATAAGAGACCTTAGCCTTGTTGCACAACCAAGCCGCGAGTTTGTCCACACTTGCTTGGTATGGGGCCCAGTCTAAGATCCAAGCCAGTACTACCCTCTATGTGAGCCCACATGAGACACGATCCCCCGAGACAACTACCGCAGTTAATCTTTGGGTAGCCTCTCGGAGACTCCGTATGCAGTTCTATTTGGCAGTCACCATCAGCTATGGTAAAGTCAGACCCGGACAAAGATGCACAAATAATCTAGACACCAAGATTGAGGGGAACTAAGGGGTCCCACCCATGTGCTGGATTCTCTAGAACTCCACGAGAAATCAACAGCCTCATGATAAGGTCATCCGTCCATGCGAAAGGGAGAAGATACAGCTGACTTTCCTGTCCGATTCCAAGTCTTATGGTTGACGCGTAATATACGATGCTAGAATCACTAGCGACATTGGTTGTTAAGTCCTAGATGATAAATTACTATACAATGGCGTTTCCATTGCCAGTTATGATAGATTAGCTGATCACCCTGGATCAGTAATCGATATTTCTAGTTAATTGTGAAAATAGTGTTTTGACCTTTTTGACATGCAGGTTATGACACAGTTGAGTTACAAGCATAGAAAATAATCAAAGGACATGAGCAAGTTGTGAACTTTCCTTTTGTGATTGCAAGATTATGCACTTACGGTCTTCAAGACTTTAGAAGATCCAAATTCTATAAACAGCATCATTGGTCCGGTAAAGACTATTGTTGAAAGAAGCAAGATGCAACGATGCATAAGTAATGTAATGCAGTTTGGAAAACCCTGAAGTAATACCCTAATATGGTGAATGAGTTAAACTTAGGGGATTTCTTTAAGATTTAGTTTTTTTATAAGTTTACTTTACAAGCCAAAATACATATACAAGGAACTTAAGACTAACATGTATGATACAAAGTAACTATAACAACACATTCTTAGAGTTATTTGATATTATGTATCTATTATGGAAGTCCATGTTTTAGGTTGATAAGAGTTGAAGAACCTATTATGAGGTTGTTGTTTGAAGTGGTAAAACGAATACTTTTGAAGAGAAGGTTTCTTTGATCAGGTTTAACCAATCTTTATGGTTAATAGAATGTGATCGATGTCATGTGCGTTTGCTCGGTAAGTTTGGATTTGTGATGACTTATGACTTAATTTGGAACAGACAAAAGTTAACTATAAAAACTTAATTAGATCTAGGATGTGATGTGTTTAAAAGTATTAACAAGCTTTAAACCTTGCAACAAGCATTTTTGAATGTATAGGATGATTCACTTTCAGCTTAAGAGAATGATGAGTTTAAATGTGATTTGTTATTATGAATATAGTTTATCTATTTAAGGAAAGTAAATTTAGATGATCTGAATAATCTACTAGAGCTAGAATCATGTTTCGAAATAGTTAAGAGATGAATAGCATTCATTTTTATGATGTTCAAAATTTACTTAAAATTGTTGGTTTAGTTTGGATTTATAATTTTAAAAGACTTTTATAACGCTAATAAGTTACACATAAGTTTGATTATAGATCCAAGTTATAGCTTTGGACTTAGTATTTAGTTATTAGGGATTTAAGGTGTTTTATATAGAATTGTGATTATTATTATTATTATTTTATTTAAGAATGTTCTTAAAGAATTTACCTACTAAATAATAACTAAGGATTTATCTCTTAATAACCTTAAAATGTGTTGGAATAATATAATTAGTATTTTTCTAGGAAAACATACTTACTTAAGATCTTAGAAGTGATTTTTATTTAATTTTTGGTGTAATCCTTATTTTTACAAAATTCTACAAAGGATTAAGTGTCCTTGACTATTTGTTCCAAGTTTTATTTGTAAAAAAATTAAGTTATTATTTTTGTAAAATAGTTGATTTATTTTCATATGCAAAAAATGTTTTTTAATTTTAGGACTTTTCTTTAATTTATGAGATTTTATTAAGAATTAAAGGATGTTAATATTTATTCGCATTTTATTAACTCAAATAAGTGAATCTATATTTTTATTATGTAGAGATTATTTTTCTGATAATTTTGAGATATGATATATATTTTTAGGACTTTTTTATATTTTTCTAAGGCTAAAACAATCTCGGGGGTATTTTGGTAATTTGTCATTTGGTTTATTATTTCTTTTTCAACATTTATTTTTTCTTTCCTATTTAAACTGGCCCATTTGGTTGGGCACATGGGCTGGCTTGGCCCAACTATTCTTGCTAGAACAAATTAGCCCAATAGAGCCCACTCTGGTTGGTCAATCCGACCCAACCCTCTCCACTCCAGTATAGGCACTCAGCGAGACTTGGTCTCGTTCCCTTCTCGTGACCCCAGGGCACCACCGTGACCCTCCTCACATCTGGCCACCGATTCCGGTGTAGGCCGACCTGCAGCCATCGGTGTCGGTCGCCAAGGCACCACCTTTTCTCCGGCCTACAACTTGGGCCTCTTCGATTCGAACGCCGCCTCTTCTTCTGGCCGCACTGACCCCCTCTCTAGAGCTAGGGTTGTGTCGCCTCGATTCCACCATGCGCCGGTGATGCCCTCATTTCCTCCTGGTGCTGATGATGGCTCTACAACCCGCTGCTCGAGCCGATGTGGCTCGGTGCGGTTAGCAGCTGTGGTGCTCCCCGTGTTAACATGCCACCACGGCTCGCCGTCGATGCCGTCCTCGGGCTCACACCATTGTGGCCGTATGGGTACTGCCTCACCACACCACTATGGTGATCCTGAGCTCTGGTACACACACTTCCTCTCCCGCTCTGAGTTTCCTTTGGACCTCTCTATCACCCATGACTAACTCTATAAACTACCACGGTGATGTTTATGAGTGGAACTTGGTGTTGATTCTGCTACTGGTAACTAGATAATATATAGATAAGTGGCAGTACACTCCTACTTAATTACTAGATTCCACTGTTATATTGGTTAACTCGACTCTTACTCAAGGTTGTTTAAACTATGCAACATCTGGAGGTGAATTGAGTTGTAGATGCTTACTTGAATTCAAACCCTTGGTTTGAATTTGGTCATAGGAGTATGTTGTACTGACCCATTGGTTTGTGGCATTAGCTCGCTTTGTTAAGTGAAAATGGTTGGGCTTAAATCTCCTCCTTACTATCTGTGGCCTGATGTGGTTTAGATTGTGTTGTGTCCAGGTGCTAGCTTGTGATTTTGGCTAGTGGATTTTATTGCCCTTGGTATCCATTACTGTGGTGTTTTTCCTGGAAGCGGGTATAGTATAATGATTCCTTGCATTAGCAATTTACTGTTGGCTTAAATGGAACACAGTGACCTGACTTAACATTTGAGCTACAGTTCTATTGTACCTATACATGCTTAACTGAAGCTTATACCTAGTGTTTCTCATCATTTGGTACAGTTTATCTGATAAAGGAAACTAACAAAAATGATTCCTATGATTTGGCTAGGAAGATGATATTCTTTTTATTTGGGCTAGTGTTTTCTCTATAGTATGGCTTCTGGTCAATAGATACAATTGTGGTGCCTCAATTGGAGTGTGCATAATGGTACCCTATTAGCATGATCTATTGAGCTAATGGTTTTATTTATTAAAATCATACACCGGATGATTCCATGAGAAAAAGTAAGGTGGATTATTTCCTTACCAGTAATGTGGAAACTGAGGCACTAGTGTCATTTGTTGTGCTGGCTGCTTCAACTAACTTCCTAGGAACTTTAATTGTCTGCCAATGATGCTAAGACTGAGGCTAGAGGTACATACTAGCTTGTATAAATAAGATGCCTTTCTAGATGATTCCTGATCTACTTTATTAGGAAAATGAGTAAGTATAAGGTGTTGGGTCTTATTGTGCATATGATCAACTCATTCATGAATTCCATGTGCCTCACTCTATATTTATCAATCATGCTTAATTTATTGGCTTGGCCTATGTTGCAAGGTCTAAGGCACACAATTGTAGAAAGAAAACAGATGTGGTTTGGCCTTGAATAGATGGCTTCTGTAATATGGCTATGATGTTGTGGACCCTCCTGAGAGTGTGCACAGTGGCACATACCAGGTACATGACCTACTACTCTTGTACTTGACAAAGATTGGGTTTACCTCCTTGCGAAGGATGCCTAGACTGAGGCACTACTTTGAAGAAGGATAAATATTATGATGTGGTTCAAAAAACCTCTAGGATGAATTTGCATAGCATTCCTATGGAGCTCTGAGAGGATGAACATTCTCCTAATCCTCCTAGAGTAAGTTCTAGTTGCAGGTTAGTTGAATAGAGATTGATTTGCAATACCCCACTTTATCCCCTTGTTTTTGATGGTGAAATAAAATAAGAACAGATACTATGCATGATTAGTGGTATAGTAACCTGTTGCTGTTTGTTGCTGATGCTTGACTGTGTCATGTGGTTGCTTGTTGATCTTGCCCCTCCTTGCTTGTCTTGTTGCTGAACTGGTTCAGTTCTTGATGGTACCTCTTTCTCCTAGTACTGTTAGTTGGCTCTTACTTGAGATATTGTAGTTCTATTTTTCTTGGAACTATTGGCCTTGATCTGCTCTGGGATGGCTTATAAAAGCAACTAGATGTTGATTGGGTGGTGGATTTGATGGTGGTGTGAAGAAATGAATGTGTATTCTTGAGAAGAACATGTGGTGTGAACAGATCTAGATAGATGTGGTTGTGAAGTGAGAACAGTGGATGGTGCTATGACTATGCCCTCCCTTTTACACTCCCTGTGGATCCTCTTGTGTCGATAGCGAGCTGCTTGCTCGCCTGTGTCAAGTGGATCAGATCAAGCAAAAGCTGGATATTTCCTGATGTTCTACCTTTTTATTTAGCTTTGGTGAAACTTTCCCCATGCCTATGATGCACAAGTCTGAGGCTAAATCTGATAGGAACATATACTGCTACATTTAGCCCCTTTTATTAATACCCAATGATGAAATTGGCATAGCACTTCTATGACCAATCTAAGAATACAGCAAACACACTAACCCCCTTTCTCTTATTTTATCTATTGTTTGTATTTTGCAGGAACCCAGATCATTCTAAGAAATTAAAGGATGGCTCAAGACTTAACTTAGAGAAATAGTCTAGGACTTTCTTTTATCTTTCTGTAATTTTCTTTATTCATTTACTTATTTGTAGGAAACAATGTAATAGATATATTCTTGTAAATAAGAATTCTTTTATTTGTTTCATTTCTTAATTATATTTCCGTAATGTTTTCCTTTATTATTTTATTGTAAAAGAATGTTGTAATACTGGTTTCAATTAATAAAGTTATTCTTTTCTTGTATTGCAATTTCCTATTCCATTTCTTGTTATTACTTTATTCTTTAATTATTGTTTACTTAACATTGGTTGTGCCATTGGTTGCTTACAGTAGAGGTCATGTCGGAATCTATCGCACTTGCTCGGATTGTGCCATTAGATCAAGAGAGATCCTGATCCCTCACTGACGACTTCAGTTTTGCGCGAAAATTCCCCGGATTTTCTATGCATGAATGCAGTGCACACACCTGTGTTCAGCTTATTTCTAAGCTTTTATGCTGGGACGTTACACGTCGACTACTTGATACTTCACCTTTATGGGCCTAGGGGAATGTATTGTGTATTTGGCTACTAATCGCGGGGTTACCAGAGTGACAGAAACCTGAACACCCGTTAGGAAACCTTTGCGCAAGGGATTGTAGGATCTCAAAGTTTAAGGTTGTGGTTAGGTTTTTATCTTAATTACTTACTTGTAGTTGCGGACGCTTGCAAGGGGTATAATCACAAGTATGTATTAGTCCTAGGAAGGTCAGTACATTAGCATAGGTTCACCCACACAACACTTATGCAACTAAATATGATTAATCAACTATATGAAGCAAAAGGACTTGATGATATTCCCATGTGTCCTCGAGAACGTTTGGTCATCTTAAGTAATACAACTGGCTTGTCCTTTTCTAAAGAAATGATTGGGCCACTTGCTGCAATTATTTTTATTGTCTTTTATTTACTCGTACTTTATTTATCTACATTATCAAAAATTCCCCTAAAAATCCGTTTGCTAAGTATCTACAGAGAATTCCTAATCCAAGTCACTCATCAACACCTTCTGCTCCTCATTGGGTACGACACTCTTACTTATCAAAAATACTACGATACACCCCCTATACTTGTGGGTCATCAAGACTATTTTCTGGCGCTGTTGCCGGGGAGTGAAGCACTATTGAAGAGTGGAACTGGTAAAGGAAACTTCTACTGTGAGTATTGTTTAGTTCTATTAGTTATTTTATTTCAATATGGATAATTCACTTAGTTTCTTATTTTGTAATGCTACTACCACTACTAAGGTAGTAGATGAACCACCACCTGCTGAAAATGATACTTTTAAAGTACCTACAAGAATTGTAGATCGTGTTATGGATAACTACTATTTTGGAGATGGAACTGTCCATCCCGGTGATCATCTGCTCTTTATACATGAATTATGCGGGTTGTTCAAGTGTGTAGGTATAACAACAGATCAAGTGAAGAAGAAGTTATTCTCATTATCACTGAAAGGAAGAACTAAGGAATGGTACAAGCTACTGAAGAATGGCCAATCTCTTGAATGGGAGGAAGTTGTACCTCTCTTTTATTCAAAATTTTATCCTCGTAGTGAGATTCATAAAGATCGGAATCAAATATACAACTTTTGTCCTCATGATGGAGAGAGTACAACTCAAGTTTGGGGGAGATTGAAGTTACTAATGCTCAAATGTCCTATTCATGAGCTCCCTAACAATATTATTATCAACAAACTTTTATGCAAGTCTTTCTCTTCATGATAAGGATCTATTGGATGCTTCTTGTGCTGGATCATTTACACGCATGGAAGAAGAAGCTAAATGGGATCTTCTAGACCGTATTCAAGACAATGCTGAAGCATGGGAGAATGATAAAGGAAGAAAGTTAGGTATAAATTATGATTATGAATGCATTAAATATTTTATGGGAACTGATGACTTTCATAATATTAGTAATGCTTATGGTCTTGATTCTCAAAGTATTGCAAATTATTTTAAGGCTTTTGCTTCTTATATTGAAATTCCTAAAAGAAATGGAATAAGTATCATGAGCCATATAAAGATATTGTTAGTTGTGTTCCTGCAAGAGATACTGAAGTTTATACTGCTAATCATATTTTACCTGAACCTTACATTGAGAAAATTCCTTTCCCAGTTAAGATAAAGGAACATTCTATGATAGCTAGTATGGTTAACGAAAGTACAAAGAAAGCTGTAGAACCCAATGAGCAAATAGATGATGAACCTGCAGTAGCAAATATGAAAGACTTTGTCGCTAAAAATGTAGAAGATGGGCACATTATCCTTTGTAAGGATACTTCTAAAATTGATTCACATCCTAATGGAACTAGGAAAGCTAGTGTCCATGTGTTTTCTGTCAGAATAAGTGATCATCGCTACAATGGTTCATGTGGTAGTTATATTGTTAAATTTATGCACGATATTGAAAGTTACTATGAGAGAGGGAAAATTGTTCTTATGAATCTCAATAATATTAAGTTTCCTTGCTTTATGCTTAAAGTATTTTTGTTGTACTTGTTTTGCCTTCCTATGCGAGTAGCCTCTGGTTTCAATAATTTATTTTCTTACAAAATTCCCTTGCATAGGAAGTGGGTTAGACTTAAATATGTGTATATTTGCTTCTTGATGCTCTCTTTTACTTCAATTCATATTCTTACGTGAGCATCATTGAAATTTATCATGCCTATCTTAATGGCTATAAAGAAAGAGCTTTTTGGGAGATAACCCAATATATTTTCGCTTTCAGTTTATTTTTGTTTATTTGAGTCCTGGAAGTTATTGCTTCTTCAATAACCTCTCCTTATCCTTTTTGTTTGGTTTTTGTGTCAAGATCAGCCTCTAATGAGAGAGAAGTAAGATTTGGGGAAGTTGCTGTCCCGAAACAGATTTTTGTGCTTCACTATAAAAAATCGTGAAAAATCCCAGAACATCATACTGATTTGTAATTTTTTGTGTGCATGCCCAGGTTATTATTTAACTTTGGTTAGTTTTCACTTTTTGATTTGATCAACAGAAGATTTTCTAAAAAAATTGATCTTTACCTGCTGGTCTATTTTGACATATTTCTGCCATTTCTGCATTTGCCTCTTAAATCGATTTCATTTTTGAATTCCTTTTGGGTTTTCGAGAGGAGTTGTTTCATTAGCTTATGTCACTAATGTTGCTGATGAGAATTGTGTGAAAGAAATTTCCATGTTGTAGGAGAAAATGGTGTAATAAGATGGTGAATGGTCAAAAGACTCAAGCAATATGTTTATGAAGATGAAGATATTTATGTTATTCAAATGGTGACTCCAGAAAAATTTATTAAAGACCAAATTCAGAGACCTACAGAGTCTGTTTTCAAATAGGTAACAGTTCTGGTAAGAAAAGGTCCACGAAAAACCTTCCAAGTTATATTTTTGCAGTTTTTGTCTAACATGGGAATTAATGAGTCGAAAGAGGGACGAAAATGGAGCGCGGGTGGCTCACACCACCCCGTGGTGTGGGCCCACCTGGCCACGCCACCAGGGGGTGTGGCCACCCCGGAGCCCATCTCCGACCCGTTTTCTCCCAGTACTTTCCTTTTGTTGTTAAACTTCGTAATATATAATCCCCCGGATCCCCCGAAGTTCTATATCGTGTTCTCGCCTTGTTTTTGTTTTGATCTGTTTCTGTTAGGAACTATTCTCAAAGTTTGGAAGCACAATGGTCTCTGCCAACGATAAGGGCAAGGAGCCTGTGGAAGATGATCTCCAAGACTTTGAGCAGGAGGAGGAGATTGAGAGTGAAGTTGAAGAGGAGGAAAAGGAAGACCAGAATCCGCACACCAGCACCACCATTGCAAGCATTGGAGTGGTGGCGAATCCTGCCAAGTTCAAAAGGACTACACGGATGTCCACTGGAGGGAAGGTTCCTCGTCATTGCTTGGCTTCACGGTCACCTCCTCCACACACCAAGAATCCCTTCCATACCCTTATTCATGAGAAGCAATTCCAAAATATGCCCAAGGAAAAATTACCCTCCTATTGGGATATGCCTCATTCTAACCATGCAGGAAAATAATACTTCAAGGAGGAAGAGTGGGGAAAGAATCGCAAGAGCTGGGATTCACAGCCCGACATGATCATGAACAGCGTTGAGCACAATTCGGAGTTGATTCGTACTCTCACCTTTGAGATTGAGGATTTGAGGGAGTTGATTGAAAAGCTCATCGAGAGAACACCATCACCACCGAAGGAGTAATTCGTCATCAGGTTTTGGCATCCCCTTGGTTTGTTCCAAGCTTGGGGGGGTGTCGCGGTATCATATCATTATCTTTTATCTTTTTACCATTTCAGTAGAGTCATATCATGAATAGAGAAGTTATCATATAGGATGGTTTGCATTGTGGAAGTATCTCCCCTCTAGTTAGTTATCTATGTATCCCTTGGTGTGAGTTGCCGTTATGGAATATTAATGAGAAGTTCTATCATTTACTTTTTCCACATCTTATTTTAGTTTGCAATTTATGTTATATGATTGATCTTGTTGTTAATATTGGTATCACTTTGGGATCATTAAGTAAATTTAGTTGGTTTTGGCAAACCTGGCTCTGGTCAGTTGCAACACTATTTGAGAATTGAATGAAAAAGAAAAAAGTACTTTTAAGAAATATAATTTTATCATCTTTCTTTCTTGATTGGCTCATAAGCTTAGTATTCTCTTGTTAAGATCTTTTGTGCTTCCAAGGAAGATTTCATGTTTGTTTTTATCACTTGTATGTTTGTTTGTTTCCTCCAACTCTTATGCTTGCTACCCAGCCTTGCTAGCCAAAAACCTGTACTGAGAGGGAATGCTTCTCGTGCATCCAATCCTTAAACCAAAACCTATGCCATTTGTGTCCACCATACCTACCTAATAGAATTATCGCTATTCCAAGTAAATTCATGTTTTTATCTACCTTTCGAATTAAAATTCTTATGTGAAAACTAGTGATTAAAGATCTCACGAACTTGATGGCACACTTTATTTTCTTGCACTTAATAAACTTGAACCATTGTGCCCATCTATGTTGTGTATATGCTTGCGCTTTGTAAGTTGTGAATTAGCAGAACCATGTTACCATGGGGAACGCTTTCAACATTGCACTTTCTTTAGTTGATATCATGTTATTTTGCTTATGGATCCTGGCGGTGTGAAATAAAAGGGGAGCTTGTAAGCTCATGGAGTTTGTATATGTGTTAGAGAAACGCCTGGGCGGCTAGCCTAAGCCATGCCTAATCATGGTGGAAACTTGCAGCATAACCATAGTGACGAGGGTTTAACTCATCAATGCCCATTGTTATGGACTTGGGTTTTGGAGAAGGAGGGAGCGCTGGAGACATCTATCGGCTAGCAAACAAGCACACAGGGGACTCGAAGATTTACCCGGGTTCAGGCCTCGTAGAAGTCCCTACTCCTGCTTGTCTACTCGTGGAATTATCAAAGGAATCGAGGATTACAATGGTGCGCAGATGCAATCTGGCAAGGGTTGTGGAAACTAGGGTTGCGTGTGTCCTCCTCTCCTCCCCCTCCTAGCCTTTATATAGATAGGCTAGGTCTCAGGTAGCAGGTCGAGTCGGTTACAATTTAGGGTTTTCCCTTTCAAACATTCTATCTTTAGCTTCTTCTTGGTCTTCAAGCAATCGAGAGTCTGTAGGTTACTCGAATCCTTCATTTGGGCCTTGGTGACACCGTGGGCCTTTACATATTTAGGCCGTATATACCAAGCTCGAGTACCTGTAGGGTATACCCATGTCAATAGCCCCCGAGTGTCCAGTGGAATCGCAGATTCGACTGGAGACTTTATGAAGTCTTTCGAGTGCATGACTGACTACATTTTTCGACTGCTTTGTCTGTGTCATAGGGATTGTTGGTGTGCGTGCCTGATTTTAACCGATGTATCGGTATCAGTTAACTACCTTAGGGTAAAACAATGACACCTACTCAAACTCAAGTCCCCGGACTCGAGTCCGGAAAAGTGCTGGTGTAATTTTACTCAAGCCGTAGAGGTCTTACAGGAGTCGAATTCCAGTATATGGGTGTGAGCACTCGACGCATCCGTCAAGGCATATTCATCGTACCTGTAGGCACGGATATATTTCTGGTAGTGTGCAACAAATGCGTTGCTAGGCCTTATTCAGGTCTTACCTTCACGCTGTAAGCGCGGCATCCGAATTTTATCATCGCGGAAACGATTCGGGTAACCTAGGAGACGCAGTCTCTTTGTAGGGAAATTTTTTTGAGGCGGTGTCGCCATAAACTTCAAGTGTGGATTTTATCGACACACAGTACTTTGTACAAATAATCATAGGGTGCGCGACCAGCGCTCCCTATGGGAGTAGCCCCCGAGTGCCTGGTAGAGTCGAAGACTCAAGTAGGGACTAAATAACTTTTGCGACTGCTGTCGTCTTTTGTTTGCTTGTTTCAGTCGAAATTTACTTCCGGCGCTCCCTATGGGAGTAACCCATGTCCATAGTCAAATCATGCTTTGAGTGGTTGGGTTTTCTTTGATTGTCCATGCTCCTGAAAAAAGAAGAAGAAATAAAATCGTAGGGTGCGCGACCAGCGCCCTATGGGAGTAGCCCCCGAGTGCTTGGTGGAGTCGAAGACTCGAGCAATAACTAAAGTAATCGAAGTCTTCTGCTGCGTAGCTTTTGATGACGTCAGTGCTGACGATTTCATGACCTCAGTTACCCGCGTGAGCGAGTTTGATGGGACGTGACGAGCGGTGGGTCCCATTCCCTGACTCTGATTTGGCCGAGCGTGCGTAATATTTATTTTAACTGTGCCACCTCGATTTCGGCATGTAATGGGAGTAGTGGGGGACAGTTCCTCTTTCAGCTCCTTCACGTGTCGAGCACGATGAACGCCACACGTCTAGTAGTGTTTTTCTGAGTCGTTGGATTGCATCTTCCAGGGGATAAGTAGGGATGCTACGACGGTAAAATTCACATCTGCTTTCGCTCATCTTTTTCCCTTCATCGCCATTGCCGTTGCTCCTCTGCTTTCTCTGCTCTCTTTTCCTCCGCGGCGTTGAACCAGCTCCGCGCATTTCCTAGTTACTTTCTCCAATCGCATCGCCGCCGTGCAATGGGGAAGAATAAGGGAGGTGATGCGGCCGATTCCACGGCTACCGCTGCTGCGGTGAAGAAGAAGGGCGGCTCCGCCGCTGCGGGCACCAGTACTGCCGCCGGCAGGAAGAAGAAGGGCACGGGCACCCGCGTCACGAATGGCGCGTGGCGTCCCTCCGTCTTCAAGTCCTCTGAGCTTCGTCTTCTTCGCCAAGACGGAGTGCTATCGCCGCAGTCACTGACACGCGCATCCCCGGTGGTGAGATAATCCCCTCTCCTCCCGCTGGTTTTCGAGTGATGTTATTGGCCTTCATCATTCGTGGCCTCTCTTTGCCCCTGCATCCCTTCTTCAGGAGCCTCCTTTGTTTTTACAGGCTCCAGCTCCATCAGCTGTCCCCGAACTCTATCCTGCATATCTCTTGCTTCATCACCCTCTACGAGTGCTGGCTCGGAATCGAGCCGCACTTCGGCCTCTTCAAGCGCCTCTTCAAATTAAAGCACCAATCGGCGTCTGGATCCGTAGTCTACGATGTAGGCGGCTACAGAATCCATCCGCCACCTATTTCGACATCAAGCTGATGAATTCCGTCCAAGGGTGGAGGGACAAGTGGTTCTACGTTCGCGACCAGAAGGCCGACGGAGACCACTTCAGACTCGCACCTTTCGATCCCGCAACGCCTTGCAAGAGGAGGCGCTCCTGGAAGAATGTAGTCATGCCTGGCGAGTCCACGGAGATAGAGGTGCTATATGAGCGCGTCGGTGACCTCGAGAGTCGCATAGGTAAAGTGGAAGGGGGATGTGCACTCATTCGCATGTGGCTACGCCGTCGCATCTAGCCCCTGCACGCCAGAGTTCACCCCATGTTTCAGTGGGCTGGTGCTGACGATGCCACTCGCATGTCTGCCAATGGCATGTCCGCGAGTGAGATAGATAGGAGGGTTCGACTGGTGACCACATACACCGTCAAGGATGTGCTCCCTAGTGAGCCAGTCGTTCCTCCGTTCGATGCTTCTAACCCTCCTCCTGAGGTACAATTGTGCTACGTAGTAGCTTAGTTTGTTTATTACATCTTTGTTGTTTCTTTGCTTTGTGCTGAATTTGTTGTTTGTATACAGGATTGGGCGGTGTCACTGTATGCCTCCTCTTCCTGAGGGGGTTATCCCTCGCGAAGCCTTGGAAGAGGACGAGTCAGATTCGACCGTCCTATCTTATGTGGAGGAGGAAGCCCCCGAGTCGGGTAGCCCGGATACTCGCAAGCGTTTGCGCATCAAGGATTCCAATGCGGCGTCTCCTTCGACTCCGGAAGGTGCGGGCGTTGGTGCAGAGTCGCCAATCCCTGCCATTCCTGTGAGCGTCGTGGCGCCATCTTCTCGCAAGAAGATGCGACTGCCAAAGGAGTCCTCGTCAGAGTCGGGGGAACCAACCTTTGACTTTGATAAGTTTGATTGGTAAGTGTTTGATTTTGTCCTTTTTGATTCTTCACTGGCTTTTGCCTTGTCCTTGATGTTAGTTTTGTTTTGTAGTCAAGAGGTGTCGTCATCTTCTGGCGACATCCAGTTTTTGAAAGAATCAGGAGTCACAACCTCAAGGACCAAGAAAGAGGTCCAGCGTGCTCCTTCCCCTCCATTGGCGGCCCATTCCGGGCACAACTCTTCCAGTTCTCCGCATGAAGGGGAGCATCGAATGGTTGCCTGGATGACTGCACACCAATCAACTTCGGAGTCATTAGAGGATCATGTAAGTGTAGGACTTCTTCTTTCGAAGTTGCAGTCGATGCTATCTATGGCCTCTGCTGATCCTTTGTTGCTTTCTTTTTGCCGTAGCTCCTTGTGAAGGAGGCTGCTCACTTAGCAGAGCAAGTGCTGGAGATGGGCCGCCAGCATGCAATGCTGGAGACGCGCCATCGCGTGGTAGAAAGTAAGTGCCCGCTACTTCTCCCTTTTTTGCGTCATTTTTATGTAGTCGACTGATAGTCAATCCCCTTTTGTTTTGTAGCTAAGCACAACGCCCTTTTCGTGACGCTGCCGCCATGGAGAAGACACTCGCCGCGGCTGTGAAGGGCCGCGATGAGGCGATCGCGGCGCGTGAAGAGGCACAGAGGCGCGAAGAGGATCTACGTGCCTCCATCACAACCAGGGAGAAGTTGTTCGAAGAACAACTTTTCTCGATTGCCAAGGCCCTCTCAGGTACTATGTTTGGATATCATTATCCTGCTCTTGTTCGATATTTTGCCGTTGGCGCTGATGTTTGTGTCCATGTGTGGGTTTATGTACATATGTTGGCGATTTGAGCTTCGATCCTTAGGCCCTTCACCGTGACGACGCCTTGGCAGGTGCGCTTTCAGCAGTCGAGGACCGCAACGCCGCCATTCAGCATTTGCTCTCTGAGGCCAAGGGCATGCTCAGTCGCCTCCGGGAGGAGTTGGAGCACAAGGCGGAGCTAATCGATAACATGAATGAGCTGGTGGAGTCTCTCGCCGGGGGTGTTCCTGCATCCTTCAAGAACTCGCTCCGTGCGGCTGGCGCATCCATGTCACTTGCCATGGTGCAGGCCCACGGAATTGAAGTTGATCCTGCAGCGGTTTCGAAGGCGATGCTTGTTAGCACGGACGGCCAGCAGGTAGTCTTAGCTCCCTTCGCGACTGCCTGTGGCAAGTATGGGCCGCAGCTGATTAACACGGTTGCGAAGTACTCTAAGGAGTTGCAGCGAGCCAAGAAGGGGGCGAAGGCTGCGGCATCAGGGGCTGGCGGAAAGTCAGTGGCATCTGACACTGCCACAGACTCGATGAAGCCCCCGAAGCCGTCGAAGTCGAAGAAGCCAATCGCTCCTCAGTAGTTTTGTAATAGTTGATTAGTTTATGCCTTTTGTCTAGAACATGCCTTTGGCGGGTGTATCTGCTGATATTTTTTGCCATTCTTGAATGCACTCGAATCTTTTGTCTGTGTGTCGATTTGATCTTCTTATTCGCTTCTTTCTTGGCTTGTGGTAGGGTACATCAAGTGATCCTTTGAGGAACCTCAGGACTCGCCGCCCCTTGCTGATACCTTGGCACCATCGCGCTCCAGGGTGGATGAGCTGTCGCTGCTTTCGCGACTGCTTGACCGCGTGAAGGAGTTAGAGCGTGAGTTTCCCATGCTCCACGGTAATGCGGACGTATGGAAGTCAAAGGTAGAGAAGGCCGCCGCCCGAGAACAGTATCTGCTTGGCGAGGTGACGTAGCTGGGCGACCAATACAAGTGTTAGTTTGCTTGCTCTTATCTTTTCCTTGTAGTCACTCGTGATGGTGCGTTGTCCTTATGCTTCTGGTGTTGCTTCGTATAGTTGTTAGCACGCGTCATCCACAAGATGAGAAGGAGAGAATTGCCATTCATATGCATGATCTGACCCAGGAGCAACTTGAAGAGAGTGGGTACTTCTGGGTAGGTCATGATCGTGCGATTGCGCTGCCGACCCTGCAGGATCGTGCGTCGCGAGTGCTGCACTTTCTGAAGAAGTCACAGTCATGCTTGAAGAACATTTATCGGACGATGTTTTCCTGGATGTTACTCCATCAAGCCTGCTGGCTCTCCTCGCAAAGTTTCAAGACCTGGCCGCGGTTCACGAGTGTGTGAGGAAATAGTTGGTGGCTGGTGCCAAGGCCGCTCTATTGCTGGTGCGACTGCATAGGCCTGACGTAGATGTTGCGGCAATTGCGGTTGGGACACCTACACCACCAGCAGGTTCTACCTGGAATATGTTGCCGCACTACCAGGTGGTGGATCACCCAGCAGAAGAGATCGTCGACTTCTTTGAGGAACAAACCAACGTTCTCTTGTTGCAGTAGTAGCTTAGTTTGTATCCTACACATAAGTGTACACATGTTGTAAAGTTCGTATAAATTTTGTGTATAATTGGTTGTCGAATATGTATAAAGAGCTTGTTAGCGTCTAAGTGCGTTGCACTATGCGACTCCTTTTCGTTATCCTGGCCATGCGTTTATCTCAGTCCCTTGTCAACCTGTCAGGTGCATTGCAACTGGGTTGATGTTGTGTCAAGGGTTTTGATTGATGTGCCAGCTACTCAGGATATCGCGTTTTAGTTCGTAGAACAGATGTGTATAGGGTGGCGTAGCCCGCGAGTCGATAATTTGCGGAAAAATAAAGGAAGACACAGAGTTTTGGGGCACTTAGCTTTATTTATTCGTGCGACAGTACGAAGTACAATGTGTGGCTAAGTAGCCTTGGCTAAGTGCCTTATTTGCGATGCAAAAGTAAAAACGACTAAGGGTAGAAGCATCACAGCTGTGCGACGTTCCAGGGGTTGGAGTATGCGACTCCTGGCTCTAGATCTTGAAGGCGATAGGCGCCACCTGGGATTACTTCTGTAATCACGTATGGTCCTTCCTAGGGGGACTCGAGCTTGAGATGTCCTTGCTGCTTTAGTCGCAGGACTAGGTCGCCTTCGACGAAGGATCTGGGGCGTAGCCTCCTGCTGTGGTAGTTGCGCAGGTTCTACGGCGATTTCCCTTGCCTCGTCAAGGAGATCGACGGAGTCTTCGAGTGCAAGGGATGACTCATGCTCGTTGTAAGCAACCACGCGTGGCGCCTTGTACCGTACCTCGGCAGGCAGCACCGCTTCGGCCCCGTGCACCATAAAGAACGGGGTGTATCCTGTAGCACTATTTGGAGTAATGTGTAGGCTCCAGAGTACTGATTACAGTTCATCTGGCAGCAGCCTGCGGCTTGTTCGAGTGGCCAGAGGAGTCGCTTCTTGATGCCGCCGTAGACGAGCCCGTTCGCATTTTCAACCTGACCGTTGGTCTGTGGATGTGCTACCGAGGCATAGCTAAGGTTGATTCCCAGATTCTCACAGAATTCTTGGAACTCCTTGGATGTGATGTTCGTTCCATTGTCCATGATAATGATGTGTGGCACTCCAAAGCGGAAGACGATGGACTCAAAGAACTTGACTACGCTGTGCCCCGATTGATTGGTCACTGGCATGGCTTCTATCCACTTGGTGAACTTGTCGACTGCCACCAAGAGGTAGACGTAACCTCCTCGTGAGGACTTGGGGAGCTTGCCGACCATGTCGAGTCCCCACTGCGCGAAGGGCCAGGCCAATGGGATTGGCCGGAGCTCCGCGCCAGGTGCGTGCGGCTTGTCCGCGAATCATTGACATGCGTTGCATTTCTAGACGATGTCTTTGGCGTCGCGCATGGTGGTAGGCCAGTAGAACCCAGCTCGCAAAGCTTTGTCCACGAGGGCGTGACTGCCAGCGTGGTGTCCACAGGTTCCCTCATGGATGTCGAGGAGGACAGCTCTTCCATCAGCCGTGGAGACGCATTGCTGGAGTACTCCTGTGATGCTGCGCTTGTATAGTTTGCCGTTGATAACAACGAATGCCTTGGATTGCCGCGCGATGTGTCGCGCATTAGTTGGGTCGTATGGTAGCCGTTTGTTGAGGAGATACGTGATGTACGCTTGAGTCCAGGATGATTCGATCATCATGACGCTTATTGGTCCTTCGAGTCCTGTGTCCAGCTCCAGGTCGTCGAGTGCCATTTGCTCATTGGGTGGTGTAGCCCCCGAGTCCGTTGTTGCGCTTGTTTTCTTCTCTGCTGCCTTTGGCTTGATGGAGCGCTCACAGATGCGCTCGAGAAATACCCCAGGTGGTATGGGGGCGTAGGTAGAGCCTATGTTGGCGAGTGCGTCCGCCTCTTCATTGCTTTCGCGGCTGATGTGTCGTAGCTCGCAGCCGTCGAAGTCCCCTTCGAGTGTGTCGTAGAGGTCGCGGTAGGCAATCATGTTGTCATTCAGTGCGTCGCACTCATGCATTGTTTGGTTGACGACCAACTTGGAGTCGCCGTAAATAATGAGCCTCTTAGCACCGCAGGCTTTTGCCATCCTCATCCCGTGCAACAGGGCCCCATATTCGGCTTCGTTGTTGGAGGCAGTGAACTGCATTCGCAGGATGTACTTCAGCTTGTCCCCTTGAGGTGATGTCAGTATGACGCCGGCACCTGCTCCGTCCTTCCGCTTGGATCCATCGAAGTGCATTGTCCAGAGATAGGACATATCTAGCTTGTCAGGGAGCTGGTTCTCCATCCAGTGCACGAGGAAGTCAGGAAGAACTTGCGACTTGATTGCGTCGCGCTTTTCGTATGTAATGTCTCGTGGAGACAATTCTATTCCCCAAAGAGCGACTCGTCCCGTGGCGTCGGGGTTGCTGAGGATATGCCCCAACGGAGCGTCGTTGACCACCACAATTGGGTGTTCCTGGAACTAATGGCGCAGTCGCTGGACGGTCATGAAGACACCGTACGCCAACTTCTAGTAGTGCGGGTACCGCTGTTTTGTTGGTGTGAGGACCTCGCTGAGGTAGTATACTGGGCGTTGTACTCCGTGGACCTTATTTTCCTCGGCTCGCTCAACGACGAGCACTGTGCTGACCACCTGGTTGGTGGCGGAGATATATAGTAATAGTGGTTCTCTTTCCCGTGGGTCACTAGTACTGACGAGGTGGATAGTGATACATTGCAATAATTTTTGATGTTACATGCTTGGTTTTATCCACTTTATTGTGTTTTGTTCCAACTTTGGAGTACTTTTATTATGATTTCTTGGACTAACCTATTAACAAGAGCCACAATGCCAGCTGCCTGTTTTCTGTTGTTTTTGGTTCCAGGAAAGACAGAAAATGAATATTTTCGGAATTGGACGGGACAAAAGCCAAAGTGCCTATTTTTCCGGAAGGGATCAAGTGCCAAAATACGAGATGGAGAAGGGATGGGGGCCGGCCACACCACCTAGCCGCGCGGCCATGCCTGACCCGCGCGAGGGGGTGGTCTGGCCGACACCAGCACCCCCTCGGCCTCTCCTTCCGCCTATAAGTTTCCCTCGGGACGAAAACCCTAAGTACCCGATCAAAAATCCACGAAAGAGTCTGTAGCCGCCGTCGTCTCTGTCCCTAGATCGGGGGGATTTGAATCTCTTCCCGGCACCCTGCCGGAGACGGGAATTCACCCTGGAGGCCTTCTTCATCACCATGCAAGCCTCCGGTGTGATGCGTGAGTAGTTCATCCTTGGACTACGGATCCATGTAGTAGCTAGATGGCTGGTTTCTCCTCCTTTGTGCTTTCATGTTTAGATCTTGTGAGCTCCGTTCATGATCAAGATAATCTATTTGTAATTCATACATGTTGTGTTTGCGGGGATCCGATGGATATTGAGATGCTATTTCAGATTGATAATTGATTCTATCATGTCTTTGTTATTTAAGATCTTGCATGCTTTCCGTTGTTAGTAGCTATCTTGGCCAAGTAGATGCTAGCAACTCCAAGAGTTAGTATTTATGCTCGATAGTGGGTTCATGCCTCTGGTAATCTGGGGAAGTGACAGAAATCTCTAAGGTACTAGATGTGCTATTGCTACTAGGGAGAAAACAACGATCCTTTGTTCATAGAACAATTGTATTGTTTACTTCACACGCAGTTCGTAAAGAAATAATCTGTTGCTTCCAACTTAATACTGGAGGGGGTTCGGATGATAACCTGAAGGTGGATTATTAGTCATAGATGCATTTGGATGGCGGTCTATGTATTATGTTGTAATGCCCAATCAACCCTCAAAGGACTCAAGATGATTAGTATATGCATGTATTGCTTTCTTGGTGTTTGTCAATTGCCCCGCTGTAATTTGTTCACCCAGCATGTTATCTATCTAAGGAAAGCCACCTCTAGTGAACTATGGATCCCGGTCCTTTACTTTACATACAATCTATAAACTGTTTACTGTTTTGTGTTTACTTTCTGCAAACTTTTACTTCTTTCCATTCGATACGTTTAATCCTTTGTTTTCCGCAAAACACCGTGAGATTGACAACCTCATCGCAAGTTGGGGACAAAGTTATGTGGTTGTGTTGTGCATGTCTCCACGTTGCTACTAGCACCGGTAGTGCGCCCTGCCAAAGCTCAGCTAGTAACACCTTTGAGGTGTTTCCTTGCTCCTACTGGTTCGATTAAACCTTGGTTTCCTAACTGAGGGAAACTTGCTGCTGTGCTCATGATACCTTCCTCTTGGGGTTCCCAACGAGCTCTACATCAACACCGCCATCAAGCATTTTTCTAGGTGCCGTGCATTGAGCCATCAAGCATTTTTCTAGAGCCGTTGCCGGGGAGTCAAGGACATCTTCACAAGGGGAGTCCCTCATAACCAATCTCTTTACTTTGTTGTTTTTGTTTTGGTTAGTTTCTTTTTGCTTTGTTTGCTTGTTTTGTTCTTCAAAAAACACAAAAAAACTAGTTTTACTAGTTTGCTTTCTTTATCAAAAAACACAAAAAAAATTAGTTCCTTTCTTAAGTTGCCTTTATGACTAGCTCTGCTCCAATCACTATTTCATTATGGATAGCTCACTCAGTTTCCTATTTGGGAACATTTTTATGACTGCTAAGGTAATAGATGAACCACCGCCTGCTAGAACCTCCATGGAAGAAGAAATTGTTGAACCTGAAAGATCATTAGATGAAAAAGAGGAGGAGAGTGATGGACAAAAGGAGGAAGAATGGATCTACCCATGCCTACCTTCTAATGAGAGTAACTCTTTATCCCTTACATTATTTGATTGTCCCCCATGCTTATCAAAGGAGGGTGAATGTTATGTTCCCGAGGATTCTTTTGAAAATGTTTATAATCAAGCTCTAGTGCTTCTAGATCATGAAAAGAATGCTTTATGTGATAGTTATATTGTTGAGTTTATTCATGAGGCTACTGAAAATTATTATGAGAGAGGAAAATATGGTTTTAGAAGTTTTCATGGTAATGAAACACCTCTCTATGTGCTGAAAGTTTTGAAGTTACTTTTGTTTTATCTTCCTATGCCTGTCACTTTGTTCTTTCTGCATTTATTTGCATACAAGATTCCTATGCATAGGAAGTGGGTTAGACTTAAATGTGTTTTGAATTTGCTTCTTGATGCTCTCTTTTACTTCAATTCGTATTTCCTATGAGAGCATCTTCTCAAATTTTCATGCCTAACTTAAAGGCGTTAAAGAAAAGTACTTGTTGGGAGATAACCCAAGAGTTTTAGTTGAGTCTTGGAAGTTACTACATCTGTAATAACCTCTCCTTATCCTTTTTATTTGTTTTTTGTGCCAAGAGTAACCTCTAATGAGAGTCAAGTAATGATTGGGAAAGTTGCTGTCCCGAAACAGATTGTTGTGCTTCACCGTAAAAATTCCAGAGAGAGCTCTATACGTCGGATTGAGTGGTAATGTTTTTTGCTTCTGCCCCTGGTTGTTATCTAACTTTCGTTAGTTCAAAACTTTTTGATTTAAGCAACAGAAGGTCTTTGAAAAAATTCGTCTTTACCTGCTGGTCTGTTTTGACAGATTTCTGCCATTTTCTGCATTTGCTTCTTGTTAGTTCCTTCTTGAGTTCCTTTGGGGAATTGAGATTTTTGAGGGAAGTGCTACAGTATCTAGTGTTCTAATGGAAGTTTATTTGTTGTTAGAACTGAACCTTAAGACTTATTTATCTTAAGTGCACTAATGTTGCTAATGAGATTGTGTGAAGTTTTGTATGAACGAAAAATTCCAGGTGTATGGAAGGAATGAGTAATGAGATGAAGGATGGACTAAAGCTCAAGCTTGGGGATGCCACGCGTGTCACCCCAACAAATATCCAAGAAGTACAAGCGTCAAAGCTTGGGGATGCCCAAGGCATCCCCTTCTTCATCAATAAAAATTCCAGGTTTCTTCCAAACGCTTCATTTTGTTTCGTGCACAGTTGTGTTTCTCTTGGAGCGTCTTCTTTTTCGTTTTCGTTTTGTTTTTTTAGTTTTCTTGGTTTGTTTAGTTTTTTGAATAAGTTGGTTGGACCCCCTCTTTCATACTTTGGTTTGCAAATAGTTTGGTTTGGTTTGGAAAAGAGTAGGAAAGTTCATGCTTTTGTGGTAAAAAGAGCTCGTTTTTGACTGTGGCCTATGCTTTGTCATGCCATGATTGATATTGTTTTGGGATTTATGCTTAGTATTTTTTGCTGTAGCATGACTTGTTATAAATAATTGAGATTGCTTAATGTGCCTTGGATGAATCATGCGTTGTTTTAGCATATTAAAGCATAGTATAGTGGTATTCTCCTTTGATGCTTTATTTGGGTTGACTTGGCGCATGCTCACACCATGTTATGACTATCTCAAGTCACCATAGCCTTAATGATCCTTTAGTTTTCAACTTGTAGTATCACTTTATGCTTTGATCAATGATGTTTTTTCGCTCTGCATAATTATGGCCATTATTGCTCTCTTAGTTTGTCCCTCCCAGTCTTTTGCTAGCCTCCACAACCAAGTATGAGTTCCACTCATGCATCCAACTCCCTAAACCAAGTTTTTCCAAAGAGTCCACCATACCTACCTACTATCTTATGCTATTCCATGTATATTCATGCTTTTGTTTACCTTCCACTTGTTATGAGAAAACTAGTGATTAAAGCTCTCATGAACTTGATGGCACACTTTACTTTATTGCCTCTAATAAACTTGAACCATTGGGTCGTTCTTTGTTGCGTATATGCTTGCGCTTTATAAGTTGAAATTCGCAGAACCATGTTTCATGGGGAACGCTTTCAACATTGCACTTGTACTTTGTACCCTGTTGATATTATGTTCTTTTGCTTACGGATCCCGACGGTGTAAAATAAATGTGGAGCTTGTAAGATCATAGAGTTTGTATATGTGTTAGAGAAACGCCTGGGCCGCTAGCCTAAGCCATTCCTAATCATGGTGGAAACTTGCAGCATCACCATAATGAGCACTCTATGAAGCATCCTCGATAAAACCTATGCAAATAGCAAATAAAAAGATCGCTGAGATGCTCATTGTCTGCTTGCCTTGTCATTTTGATTATGGGAAAGCTCCCGTATCACGTGCAAGGGGTACCCCGTTGGCGGTTCTTAATGATACATATATACTTACAATGAAAAGAGCTTACTCGTGACTGATGTTGAGTAGCATGAGGATTGGTCTTCATAAGTAAGGGGCATGAGATTTCGGTTTATAACTTGTCAAGCATATCCTCTTAGTTATGTCACTTTAACCTTAATCACCTTCAAGATGCTTATGATAGGGGCAATGACAGCTGAAAGCTTTAAGTATCATAATTTTTGGAAGCTCTTTATGAGACTTGAATCCCTACTTCCTTTTAAAAAAGGCTTTTCTTCCACCATTATATTGAGTCTCCACCTTCTATCTTCATGCACTACTTTGAGAGCATAGTGGCCATTCTTAGTTCTATGTGCATTGTCCCAAGACTAGTTGATTGATGCATAACTTATTATTGCTTGTTTGAAACTATTGTATCTAGTCACTCTGATGAACTTTGAAGGTGTCCTATGCATTTATATTTGCTACTCTATTGAGGGACAAGCTGAATACTTTTATGCTATGTTTTATTTATGTGAAACAAACAAACGTCTTGCAAAGCATGTTATTCATGAATCTTTAGTTTGTGCCTTTTCATGTTGTATCTTAGTTTCTTTTCTTATTGTTAGAACTTGGTCTTTCATGTTATGATTGAAGTACTATGATCCCAGCTTTGAGTTTTGCAAATACTTTGATCAAGTCTTTGATGGTGCATGTCACCTCAAAAATTATTTCTTTTTATCACTTACCTACTCGAGGACGAGCAGGAGTTAAGCTTGGGGATGTTGATACATTGCAAATGTATCTAAAATTTTTGATGTTCCATCCTTGGTTTTATCCACTTTCTTGTGTTTTGTTCCAACTTTGGAGTACTTTTATTATGATTTCTTGGACTAACCTATTAACAAGAGCCACAGTGCCAGCTACCTGTTTTCTGCTGTTTTTAGTTCCAGGAAACTCAGAAATTGAATATTCTCGGAATTGGACGGGACAAAAGCTAAAGTGCCTATTTTTCCGGAAGGGATCAAGTGCCAGAATACGAGACGGAGAAGGGCTGGGGGCCGGCCACACCACCTGGCCGCGCGGCCAGGCCTGGCCCCTGCTAGGGGGTGGTCTGGCCGCCCCCAGCACCCCCTCGGCCTCTCCATCTGCCTATAAGTTTCCCTCGGGACGAAAACCCTAAGTACCCGATCAAAAATCCACGAAAGAGTTTGTAGCCGTCGTCGTCTCTGTTCCTAGATCGGGGGGATCTGAAGCTCTTACCGGCACCCTGACGGAGAGGGAATTCACCCTGGAAGCCTTCTTCATCACCATGCAAGCCTCCGGTGTGATGCGTGAGTGGTTCATCCTTGGACTACGGATCCATGTAGTAGCTAGATGGTTGGTTTCTCCTCCTTTGTGCTTTCATGTTTAGATCTTGTGAGCTCCGTTTATGATCAAGATCATCTATTTGTAATTCATACATGTTGTGTTTGCGGGGATCCGATGGATATTGGGATGCTATTTCAGATTGATAATTGATTCTATCATGTCTTTGTTATTTGAGATCTTGCATGCTTTCTGTTGTTAGTAGCTATCTTGGCCAAGTAGATGCTAGCAACTCCAAGAGTTAGTTTTTATGCTCGATAGTGGGTTCATGCCTCTGGTAATCTGGGGAAGTGATAGAAATCTCTAAGGTACTAGATGTGCTATTGCTACTAGGGAGAAAACAACGATCCTTTGTTCATAGAACAATTGTATTGTTTACTTTATACGCAGTTCGTAAAGCAATAATCTGTTGCTTGCAACTTAATACTGGAGGGGGTTCGGATGATAACCTGAAGGCGGATTATTAGTCATAGATGCAGTTGGATGGCGGTCTATGTATTATGTTGTAATGCCCAATCAAGTCTCAAAGGAGTCAAGATGATTAGTATATGCATGTATTGCTTTCTCGGTGTTTATCAATTGCCCCGCTGTAATTTGTTCACCCAGCATGTTATCTATCTAAGGAGAGCCACCTCTAGTGAACTATGGATCCCGGTCCTTTACTTTACATGCAATCTATAAATTGTTTACTTCTTTGTGTTTAATATCTACAAACTTTTACTTCTTTCCATTCGATACGTTTAATCCTTTGTTTTCCGCAAAACACGGTGAGATTGACAACCTCATCGCAAGTTGGGGACAAAGTTATGTGGTTGTGTTGTGCAGGTCTCCACGTTGCTACTAGCACCGGTAGTGTGCCCTGCCAAAGCTCAGCTAGTAACACCTTTGAGGTGTTTCCTTGCTCCTACTGGTTCGATTAAACCTTGGTTTCATAACTGAGGGAAACTTGCTGCTGTGCTCATGATACCTTCCTCTTGGGGTTCCCAACGAGCTCTACATCAACACCGCCATCAAGCATTTTTCTAGGCGCCGTGCATTGAGCCATCAGATAGCAGGCCCTTGAGGTCTTCGAATGCTTCCTGTGCTTCGTTGGTCCACTCGAACTTTTCAGTTTTTTGGAGGAGTTGGTAGAAGGGCAGTGCCTTTTCACCCATTCGACTGATGAATCGACTAAGGGCCACGATTCGCCCAGCCAGCTGCTGAACACCCCTTATGTGTTTCGGCTTCTCCATGGCCAGTATGGCTTTTATTTTCTTCAGGTTTGCCTCGATTCCTCTGGCGGAGATGATGTACCCGAGTAGTTGCCCAGATGGCACACCAAAGGCGCATTTGTCTAGATTGAGCTTGATCTGGTAGCGGTCGAGGTTGGCGAAGGTTTCGTGCAAATCGTCGATTAGAGAGGCTTCCTCCTTGGTCTTGATTACTATGTCGTCGACATAGACTTGAATGTTGCGACCAAGTTGTTGCTTGAGGCAAGCCTGCATGCACCGCTGGTAGGTGGCTCCTGCGTTTTTTAGCCCGAAGGGCATTGTATTGTAGCAAAACACACCGAAGGGCATTGTAAACGTTGTTTTCTCTTGATCCTCCTCCTTCATTTAGATCTGATTATAGCCTGAGTAGGCGTCGAGGAAGCAGAGGCGCTCGCATACCGTGGTGGAGTCGATGATCTAGTCGATGCGCGGCAGCGGGAAGTGATCCTTTGGGCAGTGCTTACTCAAAGAGGTGAAGTCCACGCACATCCACAGGATATCTGTGTCCTTTTTTGGTACCAACACCGTGTTAGCGAGCCAAGTGCTTTCCTTGATCTCGCGTATGAATTTGGCATCGAGGAGTCCGTTGATCTCCATTCCGACTGCCTTCATCCGTGGCTCAGATAATCGCCGGATTGTTTGCTTGACCGGCCTTGTGTCTGGGTTGACGTTGAGTGCGTGCTCGGCGAATTCCCTAGGAACTCCTGGCATGTCCGCAGGACACCAGGCGAAAATTTCCCAATGCTCACGGAGGAATTCGACTAGCGCGAGTCCTATGCACGACTCATGTTGTTGGCGAGGGCCGTTTTGGCGGGATCCGATGGGTGGACCTGCACTTTCTTTGTGTGCACTGATGAGTCGAAAGATAGATCAGGCGAGCTTGGTCGGCTTAGGGGAGACATACTATTGTTTGTCGACTCCTTTAGTCTTGCGAGTTCTTCTTGCATGCGGAAGGACTGGGAAATTCTGTTGAATTCCCCGTCGCAACTGTCGGACCTCTCGAAGCTCCAGTTAACTGTGATGATGCCACTGGGACCTGGCATTTTCATCTGCAGGTAGGCATAGTGTGGTACTGCCATGAACCTAGCGAACACGACACATCCGAGGATGAAGTGGTACTGCGAGGGCCAGTCGATGCGCTCGCGCCGAAAGTTTTTTGGCGTGCCAAAGATAACGTCGAGGTTGATTTTTCCCAGGGGATATACGCCTTTTCCTGGGACGATGTCGTGGAATGTTGTGTCCGAGGCCTCTAGGCAAGTCAGAGGGATCCTCATTGCTCGCAAGGTACTCGCGATTATAAGGTTGATGCCGCTTCCACCATCCATGAAGACGCGGGTAATGTCGAAGCCTCCGATTTGCGCCTCGAGTACGAGGGGACAATGGCCTAGACGAGGTACTTGAGGCGGGTGATTGCGTTTGTCGAAGGTGATGCATGGCTCGCTTCTGCTGAGGTACTGAGTGGTAGATGGTGGCGAGTGTGTGGCCAAGTTGACTTGCCGAGTGATGGCCTTCTTCACCCGATTGGAGGGGCGTCCTTGTTAGATCATCATGGTACCCATGGCCCTTGGGTAGGGTTCACCTCCCTGGTGCTGGTCCGGTGCAGCTGCGTTTGGGGGCGTTCTAGGTGGCGGTGGCGGAGCGCCATGTGCCACGGCGCCTGGAGCGGCTCTGTAGCCTCTTTCGACTGCGTTGCGGTTCATCCGAGCTAATCCCTCATGTAGTTTGAGGAACTCGCGGCAGTCCTTGAGGAGGTGGATGGACTTCTTCTTGCCATCATGCTTGTCGATGTAGAAGTGCACCGTACATGGCATGGACAGTTTGTCTTCAATGGATGTTGTTGGTGCTTCATCACGATCGCGATGTTGCCACACTTGCGTGGTCTTCCTGGAGTCGCGGTATCCACCGCTGCGGTATCCGCTGTTGCGGTTGTCGTCGCGTCTGTCGGCATAGCCGGCTGCGACCATGTTGACGTCGCCACGGTGATCGTAGATGTGCATGCGTCGTTTGCCTCGGCGGTCGCGTCTGCGCTCAAGTTCTGCCTCCTCGTCAGAGTGAACGCGAGTTTTCATCGAATCTTCTCCATCGGCCCACCGATTCGCGATTTCCATCAAGTGGTCAATGGTCTTGGGCTTCGAGCGGCCAAGCTCCTCCCTGAGCTCTATGCGGCGGACGCCACCGTTGAATGCGTCAATCGCGCGATCCTCCGAGATGTTCTCTACGGAGTTCTTGATGATGGACCACCTTTGGATGTAGGAGCGTAGTGATTCGCCCGATCTTTGCTGGCAGCATCTTAGCTCTTCGATTGATGCTGGCCGCTTGTACGTGCCTTTGAAGTTGCGCACGAAGCTGTAAACCAGCTCATCCCAACTGTGAATGGATCCGCACGGGAGGTTGTTGAGCCATGCTCGGGCGGCGCCCTACAACTGTAGTTGTAAGCATTGCATGGCTGTGCTTCGACTACCGCCGTGGAGTCTGACGGAGGAGATGTGATCCTCCAGCCAGATCTTTGGGTCCTGTAGACCGTCAAACTTCAGGTTCTCCAATGGGAGTTTGAACCCCTTGGGCATTCGCTTTTGCCTTATGGATCTGCTGAAGCATCTGGCACCGCAGAGCTCCACATCTTCCTCTTCTGAGTCAGTTGACCGAGCACGTCACGCCCTTGATTTGTCGATCTTGCGCTACGTCATGTCATCACGCGTGTCATAGTCGTGGTCGTGTCGCCGTGAGCGACGGCGTCGAGACAGGTCGTGACTGTCATCACTGGTTGAGGGCGAGGAGTAGCGCTTTGCTAGCGCTTTGCCTTTCTTCGGCTCCGGCGTTGACTCCTTGTCGAGGGCGGCCTCGATTAGTCCCAAGCCCGCGATCGTAGATCGGTGCATGGTGGCTCGGGGATCTCCAGCTGGCGGCTGGTTATTGAGGAGGTACATGGTGGCCGCTGTCACTGTAGCTTGCGGCGTTTTTGGGACCACATTGCCCCGCGTATCAACAGTCATAGAGCTGAAGTCGAGGACTTTTGCAGCTTCTATGCGTTCTTGCTTGGTGAGATGGGCCATCCGAGATTGCCTCTTTTTGGCGATGTACTCGTTGCCTTTTGAGGAGGATCCTCCGTGGGAGGAGAGCCTAGCATGACGAAGACTCGACTCATCTGTCGCCCTTTTGCGGGCTTCTAGTTGCGCGATTGTTTGTGCTTGGCACTTGAATTCTTCCTTCAGGAGCCAGTGGTAGCCCATCAGAAGTTGTTGCGAGGAGCCGGGAGGTAAAGGGTTGCCCCGCAGGGCCTCCCGGCAGCGAGCCCACTCAAGCTCGTTGAGCCTGACCACGACGTGTTCGCCGGTTTGCTCGTTTGTTATGGTTGGAGTTTCGACTACCCCTCCATTGTTGACGGGGGTGCGATTGCCACTATTGCCACCGTTACCGCCATTGCCGCCGTTTGGCGGGTCGGTTCCATTGCCACGACTGCCCGTGTTGTCGCGGTTGGCGGAGGTGTCGCCTGCGTTGATGACGGCGCACATGAAGTGATTGGGGAAGCTGCTACTCCCACAACTCTCAGATCCGGAACCGTAGGTTCCATCTTTAGTGGCCAGATCGCTCAAATCGTAGTCGCGACTGCTGTCGCTGACCGTGTTTTCGACTGTTGTCGGGGCGTTGAACTTACTGAGGGTGTCGATCGATGGAGGGAACCATGATGCTAGGGCGATCGATGGCGCCGTTGGCTGATCAGGCATGCGGAGTGTGCCCATCTGACCAACTTGGAAGCGGAAGCTCCCTATTGCTAGGCTGATCCCGTCGCCCACGGACTCGAAAGCCGGGCGAGTGGCTGGCATGTGGATGGTAAAGTCGAACGCGCCGAAGAGCTGGCGAATCTCCGCTGTTGCGGAGTTGTAGATCACGACTGATGGGGCCGAATAAGCCGCAACATCAGCACTCCTAGTTCCCACAGACGGCGCCAATTTACAAGGGTTTAACTCATCAATGCCCATTGTTGTGGACTTGGGTTTTGGAGAAGGAAAGAGCGCTGGAGACATCTATCATCTAGCAAACAAGCACATAGGGGACTCGAAGATTTACCCAGGTTCAGGCCTCGTAGAGGTCCCTACTCGTGCTTGTCTGCACGTGGAATTATCAAAGGAATCGAGGATTACAATGGTGCGCAGATGCAATCTGGCAAGGGTTGTGGAATCTAGGGTTGCGTGTGTCCTCCTCGCCGCCCCCTCCTAGCCTTTATATAGATAGGCTAGGTCTCGGGTAGCAGGTCGAGTCGATTACAAGTTAGGGTTTTCCCTTTCAAACTTTCTATCTTTAGCTTCTTCTTGTTCTTCAAGCAGTGGAGAGTCCGTAGGTTACTCGAATCCTTCATTTGGGCCTTGGCGACACCGTGGGCCTTTACATATTTAGGCCATATATACCAATCTCGAGTACATGTAGGGTATACCCACGTCACATAGTGAGTAATCTGTGAACCATCCTCAATAAAAAAACCATGCAAATAGCAAATAAAATGATCATTGAGATGCTCATTGTCTGATGCCTTGTCATTTTGATATGGGAAATCTCCTGTATCATGGGGAAAGGGGTACCCTGTTGGTGGTTCTCTATGATACAAATGTACTTAGAATGACAAGAACTTACTTGTGACTAAATTTGAGTAGCATGAGGTTCAGTACTCGTAAGCAAGGGGCATGAGATTTTCAACTTATAACGTGTCAAGCATATCCTCATATTTGTTCACTTTAACCTTAATCACCTAAAGATGCTTATGATAGGGGTAATGACAGCTAAATTCTAACAAGTCCCATAATTTTTGGAAGCTCTTTATGAAACTTGAAATCCCTGCTTCCCTCTGCGAAGCGCCTATCTTTTACATTTTAGTTGAGTCAGTAAACCAATTCCTTTCTATCTTAAGAAAGTATTTGATTTGTTGTGTTTCAACCATTCATATGATGATTTATTCAATCATGTTTCTTATGTTCCCTGTTTTACACATTGCTCTTATCTTAGTGATTATTACTTTGAAAGCTATCATTGAAAACCCCATTATGTTTGAACTCCTGCAAATTGTTAACCATTCTTTGACTAAGGACAAAGTTTGCCATTACCAATTATGATTTACTTTGTGTATCTTTATTGTGTTTCCTTTACTTATTGCAAGTTAAGTTATATAATAGTGAGTTGTTTTCTATTATGATTTGTGTATTGATGAATGTGATGCTTCTTGTCTGTATTCTTTTATCAACACTTCACTCCATAAACCTGAGGTCATGTTTATTGAGCTCAGTTTTTGCTTGGAGACAAGCGAAGTCTAAGCTTGGCGGGAGTTGATACGTCCATTTTGCATCACTATTCTATATCATATTTTAATGTTATTCATTGATATATTTCATATTAAGAGATGATACTGATACATTGCAAATATATCTATAATTTTTTATGTCCCATGCTTGGTTTTATCTACTTTCTTGTGTTTTGTCCACACTTTGGAGTACTTTTCATATGATTTCTTGGACTAACCTATTAACAAGAGCCACAGTGCCAGCTGCCTGTTTTCTGCTATTTTTGGTTCAAGGAAAGTCAGAAAATGAATATTCTCGGAATTGGACGGGACAAAAGCCAAAGTCACTATTTTACCGGAAGGCATCTGGAGCCAGAATACGAGACGGAGAAGGGTTGGGGCCTAGCCACACCACCTGGCCACGCGGCTTGGCCTGGCCCGCGCCAGGGGGTGGTCTGGCCGACCCCAGAGCCCCCTCGGCCTCTCCTTCCACCTATATATTGCCTTCGGGACCAAAACCCTAGGTACATAAACAAAAATCCACGAAAGACTCTATAGCCGCCGTCATCTCCATCCCTAGATCGGGAGGGATCTGAAGCTCTTCCCGGCACCCTGCCGGAGAGGGGTATTCACCCTGGAGGCCTTCTTCATCATCATGCAAGCCTCCGGTGTGATGCGTGAGTAGTTCATCTCTGGACTACGGGTCCATGTAGTAGCTAGATGGATGGTTCTCCTCCTTTGTGCTTTCGTGTCTAGATCTTGTGAGCTCCGTTCATGATCAAGATCATCTATTTGTAATTCTGCATGTTGTGTTTGCGGGGATCCGATGGATATTGAGATGCTATTTTAGATTGATTATTGATTCTATCATGTCTTTGTTATTTGTGTCTTGCATGCTTTCCGTTGTTAGTAGCTATCTTGGCCAAGTAGATGCTAGCAACTCCAAGAGTTAGTATTTATGCTTGATAGTGGGTTCATGCCTCTAGTAATCTGGGGAAGTGACAGAAATCTCTAAGGTACTAGATGTGTTGTTGCTACTAGGGAGAAAACAACAATCCTTTGTTCATAGAACAATCATATTGTTTACTTTACACGCAATTCGTAAAGCAATAATCTGTTGCTTACAACTTAATACTGGAGGGGGTTCGGATGATAATCCGAAGGTGGATTATTAGTCATAGATGCAGTGTGATGGCGGTCTATGTATAATGTTGTAATACCCAATCAAGTCTCAAAGGAGTCAAGATGATTAGTATATGCTTGTATGCTTTCTCGATGTTTGTCAATTGCCCCGTTGTAATTTGTTCACCCAACATGTTATCTGTCTTAAGGAGAGCCACCTCTAGTGAACTATGGATCCTGGTCCTTTCTTTTACATACAATCTACAAACTATTTACTCTTTGTGTTTACTTTCTGCAAACTATTACTTCCTTCCTTTCGATACGTTTAATCCTTTGTTTTTAGCAAAACCGGTGAGATTGACAACCTCATCGCAAGTTGGGGACAGAGTTCTGTGGTTGTGTTGTGCAGGTCTCCACGTTGCTACTAGCACCGGTAGTTCGCCCTACCAAGGCTCAGCTAGCAACACCTTTGGATTGTTTCCTTGCTCCTACTTGTTCGATAACCTTGGTTTCATAACTGAGGGAAACTTACTGATGTGCTCATCATACCTTCCTCTCGGGGTTCCCCAACAAGCTCATCAATCACGAGCGATCAAAGTATTTTTCTGGCGCCGTTGCCGGGGAGTCAAGGACATCTTCACAAGGGGAGTCCGTCATAACCAATCTCTTTACTTTGTTACTTTTGTTTTGCTTAGTTTACTTTTGTTTTGTTTGCTTGTTTCTTATTCAAAAACACAAAAAAAATAGTTTTACTAGTTTGCTTTCTTTATCAAAAACACACAAAAAAATGACTACTCTTGGATACACTAAGTTGTGTGACTTCATTAGCACCAACAACAATGATTTTATGAGCAGACCTATTGCTCCACATGTGCCTGAAGCTACTTTCTTTGAGATAAAACCTGCTTTACTCAATCTTGTTATGAGAGAACAATTTTCTGGTATTGGTACTGAAGATGCTGCTACCCATCTAAATAACTTTGTTGAAATTTGTGATATGCAAAAGCATAGGGATATAGATGGTGATATTATTAACCTGAAATTGTTTCCTTTCTCTTTGAGAGGAAAAGCTAAAGAATGGTTGAATTCCTTAACTAGGAATAGTATTGATTTTTGGACTAAATGCAAAGATGCTTTCATTGGAAAATACTATCCTCCTGCTAAGATTATATCTATGAGAAGTGAAATAATGAAGTTTAAACAATCGGATAATGAACATGTTGCTCAAGCTTGGGTAAGAATGAAATCTTTGGTAAAGAATTGTCCCACTCATGGACTGACTGCTTGGATGATCATCCAAACTTTTTCTGAAGGATTGAACTATTCTTCAAGGAACCTATTGGACTCTGCTGCTGGAGGGACCTTTATGACCATTACTTTGGGTGCTGCAACAAAGCTTCTGGATAATATGATGGTTAACTATTCTGAATGGCATACTGAGAGAGCTCCACAAGGTAAGAAGGTAAATTCTATTGAGGAAACCTCCTCCTTGAGTGATAAGATTGATATTATTATGTCTATGCTTGTGAATGGGAAAGCCCATATTGATCCAAATAATGTTCCTTTAGCTTATTTGGTTGCTCAAGAAGCGCAATTTGATGTGAACTTCATAAGAAATAACAATTTTGGCAATAATGCTTATAGGAATAATTTTGGTAACAACAATTATAAGCCATATCCTCCCAAAAATTGTAATGCTTATGGAAATTCCTACAACAATAATAGGAGTGTACCCTCTGAACTTGAAGTTATGCTTAAAGACTTTATTAGTAAACAAACTTCTTTCAATAAAACTATTGAGGAAAAACTCTCTAATGCTAAAAGAAATATAGCATCACTTGTTGAAGCTCAAACTTCTTTGAATAAATGGCTGCTAAACCTGAAACTATTGATAATCCCTTTGCAGCTACTAATGCCATACAAGTAAGAATTGATGAAAATGTTAGGCTATTAAATGAATTACATGCTAAGTGGGAAAGAGATGATGAAATTGCTAGAAACATTAGTGTTTCTACTATCACCACCACTAGTGTTGAGGCTAGTAATAGTTCTACTACTTTAGATGATAATTTTGATTTTGATCTTGATGGTTGCAATATCTCTGAATTTATTAAGTTCCTACAAAAGCTTGCTAAAAGTCCCGATGCTAGTGCTATGAACATGGCTTTTACAAAATACATTACTGATGCTCTCATAAAGATTAAAGAAGAAAAGATGAAACATAAAGCTTCTATTCCTATAAAACAAGAAGATGGTTGGGAACCCATCATTAATATGAAAGTGAATGATTTTGATTTCAAAGCTTTATGTGATCTTGATAGTAGTGTTTCTATTATGCCTAGAAGGATTTATGATATGCTTGATTTTCCTCCACTTGAAGATTGTTATTTGAATGTCCCACTTGATGATAATGCTAAAAAGAAACTAATGGTGAGTATTAATGATGTTATTATTATGGTTAACAATGCCTATGTCCTCGTTGATTTCTATGTTTTGGATGTTGAATGCAATGCTTCTTGTCCTATTACTTTGGGAAGACCTTTTCTTAGAACGGTTGGTGCCATTATTGATATGAAGGAAGGCACCATTAAATATCAACTCCCACTCAAGAAAGGTATAGAACACTTCCCTAAGAAGAGAGAGAACATTTCTTTTTCCTCTCCTATGAAAACAAATTTTGCTCTTAATGCTTCTTCATTTGAGAACACTTGATTCTTTTTCTTGCTTCTTATGCCTAACTTAAAGGCGTTAAAGAAAATTACTTATTGGGAGGTAACCCAAAAGTTTTAGATGAGTCTTGGAACCGCTCCTTATCCTTTTTATTTTTTTTGTGCCAAGAGTAACCTCTAATGAGAGAGAAGTAATGATTGGGAAAGTTGCTGTCCCAAAACAGATTTCTGTGCTTCACCGTAAAAATTCGTGTAAAATCTCTGTATGTCCATTTGAGGCGTGAATTTTTGTGCTTCTGCCCCAGGTTGTTATCTAACTTTCGTTAGTTCAACACTTTTTTATTTGAGCAACAGAAGGTTTTCGAAAAAAATTCGTCTTTACCTACTGGTCTGTTTTGACAGATTTCTGCCATTTTCTGCATTTGCTTCTTGTTGGTTCCTCTTTGAGTTATTTTGGGGAATTTAGCTTTTTGAGGGAAGTGCTACAGTAGCTAGCATTCTAATGGAAATTTTATTGGTGTTAGAACTGAAACCTAAGAGTTATTATCTTGAGTGCACTAATGTTGCTAATAAAGATTGTGTGAAGTTTTGTATGAAGGCAAAATTTCAGGTGTATGGAAGGAATGAGTAATGAGATGAAGGATGGACTAAAGCTCAAGCTTGGGGATGCCACGCGTGTCACCCCAAGAAATATCCAAGAAGTACAAACATCAAAGCTTGGGGATACCCAAGGCATCCCCTTCTTCATCAATAGAAATCCCAGGTTTCTTCCAAACGCTTCATTTTTATTGTTTCATGCATAGTTGTGTTGTTCTTGGAGTGTCTTCTTTTTCGTTTTCGTTTTGGTTTTTCGCTTTCTTTCCTTGCTTAGTTTTCTGAATAAATTGGTTGGACCCCCTCTTTCATACATTGTTTTTCAAATAGTTTGGTTTGGTTTGGAAAAGAGTAGGAAAGCTCATGCTTAAGTGGTAAAAGAGCTCGTTTTTGACTGTGGCCTATGCTTTGTCATGCCATGCTTGATATTGTTTTGTCTTTATGCTTAGTATTCTTTGTTGTAGCATGAATTTTTATAAACAATTGAGATTGCTTAATGTGCCTTGGATGAATCATGCGTTTTTTTTAGCATATTAAAGCATAGTATAGTGGTATTCTCCTTTGATGCTTTATTTGGGTTGACTTGGCGCATGCTCACACCATGTTATGACTATCCAAAGTCACCATATCCTTGATGATCCTTTAGTTTTCAGCTTGTAGTATCACTTTATGCTTTGATCAATGATGTTTTTTCGCTCTGCATGATTATAGCCATTATTGCTCTCTTAGTTTGTCGCTCCCAGTCTTTTGCTAGCCTCCACAACCAAGTATGAGTTCCACTCATGCATCCAACTCCTTAAACCAAGTTATTCCAAAGAGTCCACCATACCTACCTACTATATTATGCTATTCTAAGTATATTCATGCTTTTGTTTACCTTGCAAATTAAACTTGTTATGAGAAAACTAGTGATTAAAGCTCTCACGAACTTGATGGCACACTTTACTTTCTGCATTTAATAAACTTGAACCATTGGGTCCTTCTTTGTTGCGTATATGCTTGCGCTTTATAAGTTGAAGTTAGCAGAACCATGTATCATGGGGAACGCTTTCAACATTGCACCTATACTTTGTACCCTGTTGATATCATGTTCTTTTGCTTATGGATCCCGGCGGTGTGAAATAAAAGTGGAACTTGTAAGATCATGGAGTTTGTATGTGTGTTAGAGAAATGCCTTGGCCGCTAGCCTAAGACATGCCTAATCATGGTGGAAACTTGCAGCATCACCATAATGAGCACTCTAGGAAGCATCCTCAATAAAAACATATGCAGATAGCAAATAAAAAGAGCGTTGAGATGCTCATTGTCTGCTTGCCTTGTCATTTTGATTGGGAAAGCTCCCGTATCATGTGCAAGGGGTACCCCGTTGGCGGTTCCTAATGATACACATATACTTACAATGACAAGAGCTTACTCCTGATTGATGTTGAGTAGCATGAGGATCGGTCTTCGTAAGTAAGGGGCATGAGATTTCAGTTTATAACTTGTCAAGCATATCCTCTTAGTTGTGTCACTTTAACCTTAATCACTTCAAGATGCTTATGATAGGGGCAATGAGAGCTGAAAGCTAACAAGTACCATAATTTTTGGAAGCTCTTTATGAGACTTGAATCCCTACTTCCTTCTATGAAGGCCTTTCTTCCACAATTACATTGAGTCTCCACATTCTACCTTTATGCACCTACTTTGAGAGCATAGTGGCCATTCTTAGTTCTATGTGCATTGTCCCAATACTAGTTGATTGATGCATATCTTGATATTGCTTGTTTTAAATTTTTTATATCTAGTCACTCTTATGAACTTTGAAGGTGTCCTATGCATTTATATTTGCTACACTATGAGGGACAAGCTGAATACTATTATGCTATGTTTTCTTTATGTGAAAGAAACAAACGTCTTGCAAAGCATTGTTATTCATGAATATTTTGTTTATGCCTTTCATGTTGCGTCATATTTTCTTTGTCTTATTGCTAGAACTTTGTCTTTCATGTTATGATTGAAGTGCTATGATCCCAGCTTCGAATGTTTTACAAATACTTTGATCAAGTTTATGATGGTGCATGTCACCTCAAAAAATATATTTTATTTTTATCACTTACCTACTCGAGGACGAGCAGGAGTTAAGCTTGGGGATGTTGATACATTGCAAATGTATCTATAATTTTTGATGTCTCATGCTTGGTTTTATCTACTTTCTTATGTTTTATCCACACTTTCGAGTACTTTTCATATGATTTCTTAGACTAACCTATTAACAAGTTCCAAAGTGCAACCTGCCTGTTTTCTACTGTTTTTGGTTCAAGGAAAGTCAGAAAATGAATATTCTCGGAATTGGATGGGACAAAAGCCAAAGTCACTATTTTACCGGAAGGCATCTGGAGCCAGAATACGAGACGAAGAAGGGCTAGGGCCTGGCCACACCACCTGGCCATGCGGCCAGGCCTGGCCCGCGCCAGGGGGTGGTCTGGCCGACCCCAGCACCCCATCGGCCTCTCCTTCCGCCTATATATTGCCTTCGGGACCAAAATCCTAGGTGCTTGATCAAAAATCCATGAAAGAGTCTATAGCCTCCATCATCTCCATCCCTAGATCAGGAGGGATCTGAAGCTCTTCCCGGCACCCTGCCGGAGAGGGGTATTCACCGTGGAGGCCTTCATCATCATCATGCAAGCCTCCGGTGTGATGCGTGAGTAGTTCATCTCTGGACTACGGGTCCATGTAGTAGCTAGATGGCTGGTTCTCCTCCTTTGTGCTTTCATGTCTAGATCTTGTGAGCTCCGTTCATGATCAACATCATCTATTTGTAATTCTGCATGTTGTGTTTGCGGGGATCCGATGGATATTGAGATGCTATTTCAGATTGATTATTGATTCTATCATGTCTTTGTTATTTGTGATCTTGGATGCTTTCCATTATTAGTAGCTATCTTGGCCAAGTAGATGCTAGCAACTCCAAGAGTTAGTATTTATGCTCGATAGTGGGTTCATGCCTCTGGTAATTTGGGGAATTGACAAAAATCATATTGTTTACTTTACACGCAGTTCGTAAAGAAATAATCCGTTGCTTGCAACTTAATACTCGAGGGGGTTAGGATGATAACCTGAAGGTGGATTAGTCATAGATGAAGTTGGATGGCGGTCTATGTATAATGTTGTAATGCCCAATCAAGTCTCAAAGGAGTCAAGATGATTAGTATATGCTTATATGCTTTCTCGATGTTTGTCAATTGCCCCGCTGTAATTTGTTCACCCAACATGTTATCTATCTTAAGGAGAGCCACCTCTAGTGAACTATGGATCCCGGTCCTTTCTTTTATATACAATCTACAAATTGTTTACTGCTTTGTGTTTACTTTCTGCAAACTATTACTTCCTTCCATTCGATACGTTTAATCCTTTGTTTTTAGCAAAACCGGTGAGATTGATAACCTCATCGCAAGTTGGGGACAGAGTTCTGTGGTTGTGTTGTGCAGGTCTCCACGTTGCTACTAGCACCGATAGTGCGCCCTACCAAGGCTCAACTAGCAACACCTCTGGGGTGTTTCCATGCTCCTACTGGTTCGATAACCTTGGTTTCATAACTGAGGGAAACTTACTTTTGTGCTCATCATACCTTCCTCTTGGGGTTCCCCAACGAGCTCATCAATCACGAGCCATCAGATACTTATGTTATTTCATCTATTTTTGCATGGTTGGTGGATTTTGGAGGATGGACCACTGAAGTCAGGATTCTGATGGAAACGCACTATTTGGATGCAATATTCACGAAGATCAGAAAATCTCGGAAAATATATGGAAAATCCTATTTTTCCAGAAGACGAAGGAAGCCAGAAGGGGAAGTGGAGATGGGCCACTGGGGGCCCACACCACCCGCTGGCGCGGGCTAGCCTTGGCCATGCCACCAGGTAGTGCGGCCACCCTGGCCCACCTCTGGGATCTCCCTTTGGTGTATATAATCCCCTCGAAACCCTAAGACTCGGGGAGCGACCACAGAAAGATTTTGCCGCTTCTGTGGGGCACAAACTTCAGAGAGAGAAAGAGCTCTCCAGCAGGCAGAAACCTACCGGGGAAATTCCTTCTCGGAGAGGGGAGATCATCGCCATCAACACCGTCATCAAGTTATACTTCATCAGGATCATAATCATCATCTTCATCATCATCTTCACCAGCACCATCATCACCACTCCATACTGATGTAGCAATTGGTTTTAATCTTGCATAGTTCTTAGGGGAAATTTTGCCGATGTTGATTACTTGTTGTAGTTGATGCTATTGAGTGGAACCATTGAATTATCGTTCATGTTTAGATTGTTACATATCATTATTTCATCTCGGATCTTGATCCATATGATGTCTCGTCTGTAGTTCGTTTAGTTCTTGAGGACAAGGGAGAAGTCATGTTGTTAGTAGTGGAATTGTGTTGAGAAAGATTCAATAGTTTGATATTTAAGTTGTGGTTTTATTCTTCTAGTGGTGTCATGTGAACGTCGACTACATGATACTTAACCTTTATGGTCCTAGGGGAATGCATTGTGTATTTGGCTACTAATCGTGGGGTTGCCGGAGTGACAGAAACCTGAACCCCCAGTAGGAAACCTTTGAGCAAGGGAGTGTAGGATGTCAAAGTTTAAGGTTGTGGTTAGGTTTTTATCTTAACTACTTTCTTGTAGTTGCAGATGCTTACAAGGGGTATAATCACAAGCATGTATTAGTCCTAGGAAGGTTAGTACATTAGCGTAGGTTCACCCACACAACACGTATCCAACTAAAGAAGATTAATCAACTATATGAACCGAAAGCACTTGATGATATTCCCATGTGTCCTCAAGAACGTTTGCTCATCTTAAGTAATACAACCAGCTTGTCCTTTGCTATAGAAAGGATTAGGCCACTTGCTGCAATTATTATTATTTTCTTTTAATTACTCATACTTTATTTATCTCCATTATCAAAAACCCCTAAAAATCCATTTGCTAAGTATTTATAGAGAATTCCTGATCCAAGCCACTCCTCAACACCGTCTGCTCCTCGTTGGGTTCGACACTCTTACTTATCGAAAATAATGTGATACACCCCCTATACTTGTGGGTCATCAATCTCCGGGGAAGGTATGAGCTTAGTTAGTACATAATGTTAAAAATCTTGTGAAAACTTGTCCTGGAATATGAAAACCCAGGAGGAAGGTTCACATCTCCATGCAAGGCAGAGGCATGTGTCTCCGAGCACCGCCCACATGTAATCCGCATGTGCAAGACAAGTCTTATCGAAAGTATCATTTGGTCGATACGACGTGTTCGTTACCCTGCCTCGTTTATGCAGCTTCTGGCCCATGATCCGTATTGGCATGGAGTTGTTAGTCAAACTCATTGTACAAGCAGGGGCTGTCAAAGGGAATAGTACACTGTAAGGAAAGGCTCAAGATACGCTCTGAGCAAAAAAAGTGGGGTACGCCTGATACGGTCCGGGTACCAAAAAGTCAGGGACACGAATACTTGTACATGAATTTGTCGTTTACGTCTCCATGCCAAGAGAGGAAGCAGGTCCAGAAGGGGGTGCTCCCTGTGCATTTTTTCAAAACTTATGCTAACAAATAAGTATACATAAGTGGAAGGGAAGATGCTCCCCATAAGAAACGTAAGAAGAGCGAGGAGCATGATGCGACTGGGAAAGGAAGCTAAGTGTTATTTCTTTTCTCTAGGGCTCGCAGGATGGTTTCAGAGTCAAGGAGCCTTAACGCCAGCAAGCGTTGCAGCCGGAGTGTCAGAATGGAGCCAAGGGAAAGTGTGATTCTCACAAGTGGGCCCTTGTTCTTGGAATCAACTTGTCCTAAGGATGAGGTAGTGCCGAAGTGGCGCGTATGAGCCACAAGAGGGCATGGCATTAACTGTTCTGGTGTTGAGCAACCTGGCATGCGTGCACATCAAAAGTACTCCCCGGAGGCACAAATCCATGGAACCACACTAACTGGGATAAGCCTTTAAGATCTCGAAATAGATAAATACATAAAAAACATCGCAAGATAGCACTACCGTACAAGCCTACCAAAAGATGATATGACAAACTAAAACACTATCAGCCCCTCGATGCAGGTTGAAGCTTGAAGATAGGTGGGGATCGGTGATGGTAGTTCCTCCTAGAGCCTTACCATGGCTTTGCCTTATGAATCGTAGAAGATCGTAGACATGGTGGCGAACCGCGTTCTGGGTGGCTTCAAGTTTCTCCCTCGTCTCGTACGCATCAAAAAGGAGAGTGAAAGGGAAGGTTCAATAAAGGTGGAGGACACGTGATAGAATGGTTTCAGATGTGGTAATGGTAGAGGCCTCCTACGCATCTCACATTGCCTTCTCGACAATGGGTCCGAGCGCCTCCAGATTCCCCAACAGATCAGTGAAGAAGTGGGTGATCCCGGTAACGCTGAACTCGTCGATGGTAGTTGCCACCATGCCGAGGTGCGACATCAGCTCTGCCGCATAGAGTGGCACATAGATAAGACCAATGATTTCGTCTCGGCGTTTCGTGCCTTGTTGTTGCGACGTGGCACTCGCGGTCATTCAGGCGCTCGTCACCTCCTCAGATAGGCGCGGGATGTTCACATCCTTCTCTATAGAGCCAAGCTGGGCGTTAGCAAGGGATCTCTTGGTGGTGACAAGGTCTTTTTGGGCCTTGATGAGCTGTCTGTTGAGGTCCTTCTCCCGTTGGGAGGCTGCATGGGCTGCGACGGCCGCCTCTTGGGTGTGCTGGTCTGCCTCAACCTTCAGGTCATGAATCGCGGTTGTGTAGTCGTGGATCATATCGCTCTGGTCACGAATGCGATCTTCTGCAGTCCCAAGTTGGTCCTGGAATGAGGCTTCCTAGGACTTGCACTCCGCCTCACACTGGTCCAAATCCCGGCGATGGAAGAGGCGTTTGTCTTCCATCACCTTCTGTAGCCATTCTATGGCTATCGATGGAACGATCCCCGCAAGGATCAATCCTTGCACTCCTTCGCAGGCGCGGGACAAGTTCGATTGTGCCTCATCTAGCTCGTGTGGCTAGCAAGCGATGAATTCCTCTTATCTCCTGAAGCGTTCCTCGGTGCTAAGGTGTCGTGTCTTGATTTTCGACACGAGGGGTATGAATCCCCCTTTGTTTTTTGGCCAGGGGCGCAACGTCCGCCGATCTCGATCGGCGAGCTAGAAGAACACACTCACAAAGAGAGAGATAGTTTTTTACCCAGGTTCAGGTCCATAGTCAGCGGATCCCTACGTCCTACACCTAGCTACTATCTGATTATCACAAGGTTACACTAGGTTCCTTCCCCAGGTAGGTTATCTACACTACAATAAATGTGTCAACTAGTGACCTTTTGTTAATGACCATGGGTTTTTTGGTCATAGATCTATGATCATTCTGAACCAACTGGTCCTAAGGCATTTGGGATGGTCCAAACTTTGAAAATTACGACCAACTTTGTTAAGAAAGTCATATTTTCCACACAAGAAATGGTCATAGATGAATAGCACTGATTTAAAACATTGTATCTTGCCGACTACGACCAATTCTGATGGTCGTAATATATAATACCAATATATTTTCATGTACAAAATACTGACTAGATCGCCACCTAAGGAATTTGCTTAGGTGTCATGTGGCGTGCCTACTTGCGCATACAAGTAATAAATCGATCGCCACCTAGGAAATTGGTTTAGGTGTTATGTGATGTGGCTACTTGCGCATACAAGTAATAAAATCAGATATTATACTATCATTTGCTGATGAGTGGGTCTTACACGTCATTCATATATATTATGGATTTTCCAAAGAGAAAGGAATTTAAATCTAACACGTGACCATCGATTGCATACAACGACACAGGACCGGTTGATCACGAAGGGGTTTCTGTATAAGCAACCGCACGAACGGTCTTTTAACATCTACTCATGTGCTTTTTTTTAAACTTCAGATTTTCCTAAGAGGGAGTATTCAAACAAATACACTGGAAAATATTACACATTTACATATATCTCTCTTTGAGAGCAAATCAAAAATATATATTAGCCCAAATTTTCCTCGCACGAGCTCATTTTCCCGCCTCCAGCCTGAATTTTTTGGGTCAGACCGCCAACTTCCCCCTCTCCGAATTTTGGAATTGAAATGACCAGACCACCCACGAATCTAGTTTGCACCGCACAATTATGTAGGGGTATTTTCGTGAAGTTGTCTACCCCACTCAGATAACTCATCCCAAACCGCTCCCCTCCACAAAATACAGGAACCCTAGCCGCTCGCCTCTCCCAATCCCCACCCTATCGCCTCCGCCCTCCTGCGCCGCCACCACTGTCTCTCCTCTGGCCCTCCAGATCTCCTCCTCTCGTGCCGCCCCCATCCTTCTCATGTCCATGCGCCGCCGATTCTCACGCAGCCCCGGATTTCCTCCTCCCACGGATCCACAGCCCCTCCTAGTCCCTTCTACCGTGTCCGTCATCTCTCTCCAAAAGATCCGCCGCCAAGCATCTTCCCCATGCTCCACCAATTTCTGTACAGACCACAGACAACCGCGAGCGGCGTCAGCCATCTCCTCCTCTCCTAGTCTGTTTTTACGTTGATCTGGCAGCTCCGTGGCTAGTGATTTGGCAGCGCCGCTCACCGGCGTCAGTACATAATCGTGGCGGTCGTGGTGATTCGGCGGAGGGATGTATCCTCGCGGTGGCAACATCCTAATAGCAGTCGTGGCATCTTTGTGGGAGCGGATTCTGCATCGTCAAGCGGCGGAAGCTGCACCTCGGCAGCCAAGGTGACATCCCCGGCTGGGCCTGCTGCATCCTAGAGGCGGGAGGATGTACATCAGCAGCGGAGGATGCCATCCCCCCGGGCCACACCAAAGGCTACATCTCCACAGCGATGGCTGCATCCCCGTGTATTTGGCTACTTTCCAATGTTTCCGTCCACAACCACTTTTTCTCCTACCGCATGCCTTGCAAGGTAATTCATATGACGGCATGGAACCTTTTGATCATAGGGATTCGCCTTGTGAAGGCATTTTTGCTCCTGTCATGCGTGTATGGATATGGAACATGGGCGATGTGCCATCCCATTTTCAGGTTCAATGCAAGGTTCTATGATTGGACTGGATTTTCTAAGCAGAGGCATGACATTTCGTACACCATGTAAATTTTCTACATGCAATCACTTTCTAGTATGGACATGGATGGATGTTTTTCTGCCCCGTAGATGTTCTCCCTGTAGATTTTACATACATCCAACCTTTTTATACCCTATGTACCTTACTGTTCCCTGAAGATGTAACATCTGTTAATATTCTGCTTTTATTTTTTTGAGATGTGAGTTCTTATGGCCTGTAACATACTACATTTTTCCTTTTTCTAGGTGCAAATAATTTTATATAGGAGTTTCCCATGGCATGTAGATGGAACACATGACATTTTTTTTTAGGTGTAATCATTCATTAGATGGGAGTTTTTCCATGGCTATACATGGCATTAGTTTCGTAGTTTCAGTTTGTTTCATGTTCTAGAACTACATGACCTGAAAATGTAGTCATGATGTTACATTGCACATTATCATTAGAAAGAAGTTCCAAAATGCACCATGTGTTATCTCCTGAAACTACATATCCTGAACATTCTCATGTTGTTCCACCGAGGTGTTCTGAATATATGGCATATTTATGCACACGTGTTCAAGAACCACTGTGATAACTGTAACTAGTTGAACTAGTTCCAATTTAGATGCTCAACTAACCTGTAATGTTTTTTTAGCTTATCGATCAGTGTCGTGCAACTAACATATGCAATGAACCTGACTACTAATGATGCCCATGGTACTTTCCTATATCAACCTGTAGATGCTACCTTCAACTGCCATGGTCATGTAAACCAATTTTTATCTGTTACACATAGTCAAAATTTACACTTCACTGATTTTCTAATGTCACTACTACATTTTGTTCGTCGATGTAACGACACAACCAATTCTACTGTTACCATTTACTTCAATTTCTTGGTAGTTTTCTGCATGTACCATGTATAATCTAATAATGTTACTAGTATACCTACAGTTTGTTTTCTATAGCATAACAGCCTGAAACATCAGCTTGGTTTATCTTGTATAGCAGTTTATCAAATATAGTTACAAGTAGTACATGCTTTATTTGGATATTTCTTACGCACGCATGAGTACATTAAGTTAAGAACAACCTCAACATGCTTTGCTCTATCTAGTTCTCTCAGTATGACTCCATTCTTGTTGTTGATTGTCAGAGCGAGATGTGCTACCTGGAGCCGATGACAGCCGACGAGATGCGCTACTCAGCCGTAGGTTGATGAGATACGTTGCGCAACCTGAGGGAGTACATAGGAAATAGTAGCTTATTATATTGTAATATTAGGCATACCTGGGTTGTAATAGGCTAGTAAGATTGTAATAGACTAATTTTGGCAGTTTTGTTAGTAATTTCATCTGTTCTTTTTGAAATATTGTGTACGTATACAATTTTATACAATGTTCCATCGGGAGCTCACATAAATTTACAATCTGACATGTGGGACCAATTTTTGAAATGAATCTGACAAGTGGGACCTGGTCAAGATTAGAAAGATTGAAAAATGAATATAGATTATAAAAAGGCTATGCCCTAGAAAATTTAAAGGTTAAAATGTTGGGCTTAGCCTGTTTAGTTCCGGCATAAAAAGCCCAAATTGAATTGTACTGTAAATAAACTCCTGTCTACAAAGTTAAAAAGGCTGAAATTTTGGGCTAGGCCCATTTAAAAGGGTGAAGTGGACCGGGTTGAATTTACTGCCACGTCAGATTCCACGTAGGATTGGCTTACGTGGACATGCTAGATTACTGTGACCAAAATTTTGGTCATGGACTCCATGACCATCTATTTTGGTCATAGTAGTTCATGACCAATTTTTTTAAAAAGTCCTTAGTTGTCTATAGTGACCCTCGGTATGTGACCTACTTCTTTTGGTCATAGAAAGGTCATGGATGGACTACTATGACCTTTCTATGACCAATATTTGGGGTCACGAGTTATCAGATTCATTGTAGTGCTAGTCTAAAATCTCCTCTTTCTCCAAGTCAGACCAGGGCCTCCTTCTATATGGGCAAGGAGACACCAAAGGGGTCGGATCTCACACAACAGTGCAAGCTCAACAACGTGGCCTTGCAATCATGTCTTGGTACCGCATGTTGCTCAGAGTCTTCCTAGTGCAGAATGGTTCTGGGACATGTCCCTGTCTCCGTGTGGCCACCCGGGGTCGATCCGTCGTCGGGGTTATTGAGAGGATCCCCGAGAAGAGTTCATCCTGAGCCCCTGTGCATGCACTGATCCTGATTCGCGCTCCACCCACGGGTCCCGAGAAAACCCGATTCCCGTGGACACGAGAGTATACACCGGACGTGCCTCATCCTATGATGGGTAGGATGTGGTCTCATGCTATCTTGCAGGGGTCGTGACCCGGGTTATGTGAAAGGAATATGCCCAAGAGGCAATAATAAAGTGGTTATTATATTATTCCATGTTTATGATAAATGTTTATTTCTCATGCTGTAATTGTGTTAACCAGAAATGTTAATCTATGTGTGCTTAATAAACAAATAAAATGTTCCTAGTGATGCCTCTCATTACACTATCTTGTTGATTTACAAATGATCAAGCTTTCCTAATCATGACACTAGATGTTGTTAATAACAAGGTCACAATATTGATTGAATGATGTAATGAACATACTCCCAAAGTATAGTAACATGATCATGCCATTATGTTTAAACTACTATAACATCATTCAAAGTAACTCTATCCTTAGACCATGAGATCACATCAATCACTAACTCCGGAAGAGTACCATGATTACATCAAACATCACACCACAACAGGGTGATTATAAAGGTGTCGTCAGGTACTTGGAAAGTGTTAGTTCAGGCTCGTGGATCAAGAGTGGGATTTGTCCATCCTCATGACATAGAGATATACTCAGGGCCCTCTCGATGATATCACATTAACATAGCTTGCAAGCAAGTGATAATGATCACTAAGAATGTTATATCATGGTATCGATAAAAAATTACTTGTCAGTAACTAGATCGAACTAGGTATGGATGATATCGAATAATCGGTTCCCACAGAAGTAAAATATTGCGAGAAAAATGAATTGGTTACTGTGGATAAAGGTTCATGTGATCACTAGTGCATCGCTTGAGCTGGTGGGAGTCATTATGGATCTCAAGGTGCCACTAATGATTATTGATTGGAGAATGTATCGATCAAGTCCACTTAGTTTGCTAGCCCGTAGGGAGACAGACTTAAGGTAGTCGACGCATTTGAGTGAATAGGGAACACCGGAGAAAATACTGGATAGTGCAGGAATTATTTTGATAAATCTGACAGAATAGTTTCGATATATCAGAATATTATCAGGGATTGGATTATCAATGTGTTCATTAAATGAAGTGTTCATTAAATGAAGTACTTAATAAATTAAATGTTCATTGAATGAGTGGCATTAAATCAAGTGAATTAGAAGGGAGTTTTAATTGCATGACTCTTGATTTTGAGTGGAAATTGAGTGAGAGATGAGTGGAGCTAAATGGGTGTTGTTGGGAATATGCCCTAGAGGCAATCATGTATGATGTTATTCCTAATGTATTCATAAGGTTATGGTCCATGTATGAACTACTAATATGGATCATCGAATATGTGATTTGATTGTGGAACTATATATTCATGTTGTTCATACTAATTGTCCTTGGTCATTGAGGTTGTGCTGGACACACAACTTAGACCAATGTGAAAGTCGGCAGATGACTAGGTTCCACTTGTCATGGGCATGGAGATGCTATTCCGACTTACACGGATTCAGCTAAAGAGTTTAGCGAGTCGGACTAACCCATATTGAGATGCAACGAACAAGTCATCATTTGCATGTCTCAATCAATGTAATCCTTAGACCTGAGGTTATTGCACAATCCGAGTTGAGGATCTCCGACTTAGGTTCTGTCAAACGTTGTTCCGTCACTGGGTAGTTATAAAGGCGGAGTTCGGGTTGACTGAGAATCAAGCTGTGTGATGTGAATAACCAAGACGGGATTTTGCCCCTCCATCCGGAGAGATATTCTCTAGGCCCTCTCGGAAGATATGATTCAGAAAGCATGGCCATGCGCATCTCGGATAAGTGTTAACCGAGGCAACCGACTAAGAGTTAGTCGGATGAATCACTTATCTCGGATCAAGAAAGAGAGTCGGACTATTTAAGGGATGACGATCATTTGCCTATAGTCTGACAAGGTATATCGTGAGGCAAAAGAGACTCAGACAAAAGTCACATTGGAAGGTATGTCGTCATGACTTATTAGTACTTGGGAGTTCGCACGTTCTGCTAGGAGCCACTACCAACTGATCGATCACGAGTGAGACTCGGAATCGTGTTCGAGTTACCATGAGACTGTCGGGTCACACACTTAAGAGCGGGAGCAGTTTGGGTTAGACCCAAACAGGAAACCTATTTGGGTTGGACCCAAATAGTGACATGGACTTAGTCAGCAAGTGAGACTTGCAGTGGCAAATATAGGCCTTTTAGTGAATGGGCCACAAGTGAGTGGAGCCCACTTTCACTCCCTATATAAGCTGGGGCGCAGGTGCTTAGAGGACATGGTTATGTCACTCCATGTGTTGGAAACCCTAGCTCCAGTCCAGTCATGTCGCCACCGTACCGGACCTAGCAGTCCATCACCGGAGCTCCTCCTCGTACGTGTGGATACTGGCGGAGGTGTTGTACGTTTAGCACTTCGACGATCGTGAAGAAAGAACGGATCGTGGATCGTGGAACCGGAACGGATCGCGAGGACTGCACTGCATCAAGCGACGTGCTTCATCAATTCCGCAACTGCGCGTCTAGTGGTAATCCTCGTGGCCTTCTACCTGAGCTGGATCTTAGGATCACCGCGTAGGAAAAAGTTTTGTTTTTCTCTGTGTGGCCCAACAGTGGTATTAGAGCGTTAGCTTCTGGTTTTAGGCTCGAGATCACGTATATGTGATATGCGGTTGGCGTTAGATTGGATCTAATTGCAGTTTTGGTGGTCGATCTATGAGATAGATCGGTTTTGTACTAAGTTGATTGGATCAACTGTACTCAGGGGAATGGATGATCTGGTTTCCGTGATCTAACTGCTAAGGTCGTGGAACGACATACCCCTATCGGTCGGCTTCCGCCATCGGGGTAGACTGTGACACGTAAACCCGGATGCAGTGATCGAAGATCAAAGGGTTTGATCGAATCGAAGTCCGGATCGGATTTGGGTAAAATTGTTTTATCCGATGACGAAATCCATGTCTGGAATGCAGATGAGATCTGCGTTTTTCGGAAAAATTGTTTTGATCGAAGCAGGACCGCCTGCTTCGCCCTGTCGTAGCGCCTTAGATGTCGTTGCGAGTTTCACAATGCCGGTAGGTATCGTATCTATGCATAACTTGTTTTTGCAGGATGATGTTGTGAATGGTATGGCTTATGTGCATGTGATGTGTGTAATCCATACGTGATTTGCGCATCACGGTTTTTGTCAGCCGGGTAGAGCCTAGGTGCTGTCATCTCTATATAATTTGCATTACTAGCTAGTGTAGCTATTTGGAGAATCCGGATGGCATGCAAGTCGGTGTACAAGTCGGCTACATGGTGTTAGACGGCACGTGACAAGAGTTGACACGAGTTGGATTACAGGCTTTATGGAGATGGAGATCACCATGAAGAGAGCCATACCATTTCACATTATAATTGCCTTATTTTGTGTTATTGTTATGTATCTATTTTACCTCTATTAGATAGTTGGTAGAAATTAATCCCTCAAAGAAGGTCTAGTCGGTTTCCCCACCAGTGCTGCACCATCACAAGTCGGAAATTTTTGGTAGTGGGCTCATATAATTGAGGTGCTATCAATTCTTTCCGACTAGGTGGGTTCGAGTCGGACTCTTACAGCAGAAGCACTTGGTAATCTAGACAGGTCTATCACAACGGTTGTGGGACTTGGGGAAAAGTCGGATGGGAGCCGGGGCATGTGATGCCACCCATCCAACAGGAGTCGTATGAGATACGATTGACAAGGAGTTTTCTACCTAGATCACTTGACGGCTAGCGGTGATGCTAAAGCTCACTAGTCGACTTGCTTATTTTGGGTCCTGAATCACTAAGTAACCATCGGAGGGGTGTTGGTTCTAGTGGGAGCATAAATATTAAAGTGTTTAATATGCTTGCTCTTTATGGATACATGTCTTAAGTGTTTTGCATATTTTCTGTTGTAGATCAATGGCACCTAGCAGTCTTCCTCAGATTTCCGGTTTTTCTTTGAGAACCATCTTAGAGAAAGATAAGTTGAATGGAACTAATTTCACCAACTGGTATCGTAATATGAGAATTGTTCTCAAACAAGAAAAGAGGGATCGTGTCCTATACAACCCACTTCCAGCTGAGCCGGATGAGAATGCGACTGTCACAGCCACCAATGCCTACCGTCGGATTTGTGATGAATCCATGGAGATTAGATGTCTTATGCTTGCTCACATGGAACCGGACTTGCAGCAGCAGTTCGAGAATGTTGAGGCCTACGATATGATCGAAAGCCTCAAAAGTATGTTCCAGGCTCAGGCAAAGACTGAGAGGTATCAAGTCTCTCAGGCTTTGTTGAGCTGCAAGCTTAAGGATGGCGATCCACTGATTTCGCATGTGATCAAGATGGTTGGTTACGTGCAGTCTCTGGAAAGACTTGGCTACCCCATTAGCGAAGAGTTTGCCACAGACATAATTCTGAACTCTCTTCCTAGTGCGTATGGCCAGTTCATATCTGTAGCATCCCAATTGTCTAACAATTCTAATGCTACTTGTCCTAGTAAGATATTGGCTACTTCATATATATTATTGTTGCATCATAATTATATCATGCTCATGTCATCATGCCACCTTGCATTTGAGCATCATATAAAACTCCTTTTCTTTTGGTTCTTCTCTCACATGCATTATTAATTGTATTTGCCTCTTGATATTGTATTTGGTTATTGATATATTGCCTAAATGCCCAAGTTGGGTTGGGGGCATATCTTTTATTTCCATTCCACCATCTTTCTCTTCCACCACTTTATAATTCCACCATCCCATTAACCATGAGCTTGTTTCTCTTTCTTTTCTATTTTTGTTCTAGCTCATGTGGGATGGGGTGGATCTAGTCCATTAAATTATTTTGCTTGGCTCTATTCCACTTCTTGGAAATGAATGAGAATAATGCCATAATATTAATATTGTTTTCACAAAATTAATTATGGCATTTATAATTTTGCATGGGCCATGCAACCTTCCTCACTACCTTATATTTCATTGGCTTCTTTTGTTGTATTGATTCTTCTTTTTGTGGATTACCACCATCTCCTACCACCCCACCATTCTCATATCCCTACCCACATTCTCTCCTTTTATTTTATTTTTCAACATGCATGATCATATGTGACCTTTTCCATCTATTTCTTTTCTTCCTCTTTCTTTCTTGTTCTCCTTCACATTACCTCAAGCAAGATCAAACTTCATGCTTATTCTTGGTTTGGCCTCATAAATCAAATTAAAAATTTAAAAGCCTAATAAAACCTAACCTAACTTTTCCCTCTCTCTCTAATTTTCTCCTAAACCCTAAGCCCTCTCTCTCTCTCTCTAGCATGACCTCCATGCCAAGCCCCTCTCTCCCTAGCTGCTGGCCACCCTAACCCTCTCCCTAACCCTCTCCCTAACCCTAGCTAGCCCTAACCCGGGGCCTACCTAGACCTAGCCCGAGATAACCACCCTCTCCCCTCTCTCTTCTTCTACTGCCATGCTAGCCCCACCTGCTCCACCACGCCGTCCTGGTCCACCCTGCAGCCCCTCTGCCGCTGCCCAGCCCCAGGACAAGCCAGCTCGCCCATGTGCTCGAAAAGAAGAAGGAGAAAGGTGGCACCGAGTCCACCTTATCTCTGCCGTGCCCCAGCTGTCCTCCTCTCTCTCCCTCTCACTTTTCCTTCCTCCCCACGCCTCTCTGGCCTCTCCCAGATCTAGCCGCGCCGCCCCTTCTTCTCCTTCTTCCTCTCTGACCACCAGCACCCGACGCCGGTCGCCGCCAGCACCCACTCGCCTCCGACGTTCCAGCTGGTCAAGGCGACCTGGAGGTGGCCTAGGAGATCGTGGACGTCCCTCTGCATCACCCCGTACACGCTGGCTTGGACGAGGAGCTCCCCAGCACCGCCAGTACCTCACCGCACTGCAGCAAACCCTAGATCTGGGCGCTAGCGATCTCTAGGCCCCGCCGCTCCTCGCGCCTATCCGAGCCCGCCGTCAAGCCCGCAGTGAGCATCTCTTCCCCTCTGACACGGGCCGCCTCACCGTCCCGCCCTAGCGCCGCCGATCGTTTCATCGAACGCCCGCCGCGCGCCAGAGCTCGCCGTCATCTGCAGCCTCCCCGCGCCGCGCCACACCCTATCTAAGCCCCAGACCCCTCCCTGTCAACTACCCGAGCCAGCCGCACCGGTTAGCACCCTCCGCGCGCACGCCCGCGTCCCAGGATCGATCCCCGCTCGCGCCGCGCGCTGATTTTCCTCGTCAGACGAGGGAGAAGAAAAACAGTACCCGGGCCGTGGTCATCTTACAAAAATCCCCCCACCTTTTTGATTCCTGCAACCCGCGCTCCTAGAGACCCCACCTGTCAGCCGCTCTGGTAGTATTGCAGAAAACCCCTCGGTTTTTCCCGGCCGCAACCCGCGCTCCAGCCTCAGCCCCACCTGTCAACCCCTGTCTCCCTCACCGCTGTCACGTGGGCCTGCGCCAGTTGGCCCACCCCGCAGTCAACTGAGCTGCCAGGCAAGCACTACCACATGCTTGCATACATACAGTACCTATTGCCTCTATCTTATTCTTGCATCATTGAGTCGCGATTGCATTAAATTGAATCCCAAGTACTGCATGGCCTTTACTTTTAAACCACACCAAGCTTGTTCCGGTCCCATGAGCCATTACTACAGGAGTTGTTTGAGCCATGCGAGTCATAGAAAAGCATGAGTAGGGTATGTGAGTGTCTGCTGGATAATGAGGTACCTAAACAACATAACCTGAGTAGTAATGGGATAACTAATGAAAGAGGCACCGGTGAGCAATATCTGCTATTTGGTTTTTCCTGCTCACTTGTGTCCCGTAGGACCCCGAGTACTTGATTCCTGTTCCTTGACTATTCGCACTATCCACATCTGGGAGGCCTTATGGACCCCCCTGAGCCAGAGCTTGATTCATTCTTATTTCTTGGGGCCACAATTAGTTTGGGGCTTTATTACTATTTTGTACTTATGCCATGTTACCGCTTTATTTAAGATTGTGCGAGGAGCACCTGTATTGTTTTGGATCGTGACACGTTTTCGCTGTATCGACAAGCCCAGTCACATTTTCGGGTTCCCAGTCATTTACCGCCGTCCACACAAACCTTGGGTCCGTCTCGGAGCCGGCCAACTTCGTTGCGGGTAGCTTAATGGGGTGGCCCCCTAAAATATTTCTGAATCCTGTGATTGCTTTGTCGTGAATGCCTCGTTGGGTTTTGATTTGGTTTTTCCGAGGTTGATCGAGTGTGTGTTGCTATTCGTGCACCCCTGCAGGGTAAATCTTTCTGAAAGCCGTGTCCGCGGTTATGGACGACTTGGAGCACAGTTTCTCGATCATAGACAAGTATAACTAAAGTACCGCTTTTAATTTGACTAAGTACTTGACTAGTAAATAGGGCAAAACTCATGGGATGGTTAATAAAACTGCCAACGGATGATGGGGGTTGTTCGTCCGCTTCCTCGTTGGTAAGCGAGGAGGAGGATGGATCTGTTAATTATACTGTTATAACTGTTGTTCTTAATTCACGGACTTCCGTCTATCATTGGTTAGGCGGAAGGTTAGCGATTATCTGTAGAATTGTTAGGTATTATCTTTGCTGCAATTGCGTCACCCCAGGTTGTGTCCCCTTTAGTGGCATAAAGACTTGCTGAATACCCCTAGGGTCTCACACGATAAATTGTTTGATTCAGATGAACAGGTGTACCCACAAGATGGATACTGGGTGGAAGAGACAGATGATGTTGGCAACGATCATTCGGTGTAGAGATTCCGGGAACGGGGATCCGTGTGATCTGTGGGCGGGATGTGTTTATTTATGGGGCATCTTATGCCAACTTGCTTCTTATCCGTACTCGGATCTTGTTTTTCCGCTTCCGCCTGATACTCTGATGTGTGATGTATGAGGAGCTATCCTAAACTATTATATCTATCTAGGACATTTGGATCTTGCCGTATGGCGTTGCTATATTTCTATTTCTTTTAGATGGAATGGCTCTGAGGACTGTTGTATGTGGCTTGCATACATACTCATTTGTGTATGTAGTTGATCCCTTCTCCTGCCGATTACGCCGCTCGTTCTTGTCCCGTTGTCTGAAAGTGGTTAGGACGGCCGAAAGGTCTACCGTGAGTGGCCCTGGGCCCCACCGTACTATTTTAACCACTTTCGTTCATCCAGGCATTAACCAAGAGCGTAATTCACCGAGGTAGTTACAATATCGAACTACCACATGCATGGTATGGATAAGAAGCTCACTGAATTACATGGGATGCTCAAGCAGGCTGAGGCGGATCTCAAGAAAGGTGCCAGTCAAGTGTTGATGGTACAAAACAAGGCTAAGTTCAAGAAGAGTTCTTGGACTAAGAAGAAGAAGGCAAAGTCAGGAGGTAAGGCTGAGGACCCAGTCCAAAGCGCTTCCTCAGGGACTAAGCCATCTCCTGCAGCTGGATCCACTTGCTTATACTGCAAGTCGGATGGCCACTGGAAGAGGAATTGCAGCAAGTATCTGGCTGACAAAGCCAAGAGCGAAGGTGTGACTTCTGGCTCAGGTACGCTTGATTGCAATGTTGTAGACATTTATCTTGCTAATGCACCTGGTAGTTCTTGGGTATATGATATCGGATCAGTCATTCACATATGCAACTCCTTGCAGGGACTGGTAAGAACAAGGAGCATGGCAAGAGGCGAGGTTGACATTTGGGTCGGCAACAAAGCAAGAGTTGCTGCGTTGGAAGTCAGCACGATGCAAGTTCATTTACCTTCCGGATTCTTAATGGAGCTGAATAATTGTTATTATGTTCAAGTGCTTAGTCGAAACGTTATTTCTGCCTCATGTTTGATGAGACAGGGCTATGAGTCAAATATTAAGAATAATGGTTGTTCTTTATATTTGAATGATATGTTTCACGGCTTTGCACCCATCTAGGACGGATTATTTATTTTGAATCTTGAGGGTGAATCTGTCTTTAACATAAATGTGAAAAGGTTAAAACCAAATGATCTGAATATGACTTACTTTTGGCATTGTTGGCTTGGTCATATAAGTTGGAAACGCATGAAGAAGCTCCATGATGATGGACTCCTAACTTTGTTCAACTTGGAGTCGTTCGAGACATGTGAATCCTGCCTTCTCGGCAAGATGACCAAGAAACCTTTTGCAAAGAGTTGTGAAAGGGCGTCCGACTTATTGGGACTAGTACATAGTGATGTATGTGGCCCAATGAGCACGACAGCTAGAGGTGGTTATGAGTACTTCATTGCCTTCACTGATGATTTGAGTAGATATGGATATATCTACTTGATGAAACATAAGTCGGAAGCCTTTGAAAAGTTCAAGGAATTCTAGAATGAGGTATAAAATCAACTTGGCAAGAAAATAAAGTTTCTTTGGTCAGACCGAGGAGGCGAGTACATGAGCCATGAGTTTAATGACCATCTGAAGAGTTGTGGAATAGTTCCCCAGCTCACTCCTCCAGGAACGCCGCAGAGAAACGGTGTATCGAAAAGGAGGAATCGGACCTTGTTGGACATGGTACGATCAATGATGAGTCGGACAGATCTGCCTTTATCATTTTGGGATATTGTCAAGAAACTATAGCGTTCACACTAAACAGAGTACCATCAAAGTCGGTAGAAAAGACACCGCATGAGATGTGGACTGGCAAGAAGCCAAGTTTGTCTTTTCTCAAGATTTGGGGTTGTGAAGCTTTTGTCAAGGGACTTCAGTCGGACAAGCTTACAGCTAAGTCGGATAAGTGTATTTTCGTGGGGTATCCGAGGGAAACCTTGGGTTACTACTTCTACAACCGAGAAGAGGGCAAAGTGTTTGTCTCTCAAAACGGTGTCTTCCTTGAGAAAGAGTTTCTCAGTCGAGGAGTCAGTGGGAGTACGGTGCATCTTGAAGAAATTCGATAAATACCGGCTAGGAGCGAGTCGGCAAAAGCCTTAGAGGTTGAGCCGGACATGGTACCTGAGCCGGAAATTGCACCAACACTGCGAAGATCGGCCAAATTGCGAAGTGTTCGTGATGTGATGCTGTTGGACAGTGATGAGCCGGCAACTTATTCGGAAGCGATGGTGGGTTCTGATTCCGAGTCATGGCTTGTAGCCATGAGATCCGAGTTAAAGTCCATGGATGAAAATCAAGTTTGGAACTTGGTTGATCTGCCAGATGGTGCAAGACCCGTCGAGTGCAAATGGGTCGTTAAGAAGAAAACTGATATGGATGGAAATGTTGCTATCTATAAAGCACGGCTTGTCGTGAAAGGGTTCCGACAAGTTCAAGGAGTTGACTACGATGAGACATTCTCTCCTGTAGTGATGCTTAAATCAGTACGGATCATGTTAGCTATAGCAGCCTATTTCGATTATGAGATATGGCAGATGGATGTCAAAACGGCTTTCCTTAATGGAAATTTAACCGAGGACGTGTATATGATACAGCCTGAGGGTTTTGTCGATCCGGCTAATGCTGACAAGGTATGCAAGCTTCGGAAATCCATTTATGGGTTGAAGCAAGCATCTCGGAGTTGGAACATTCGCTTTGATGAGGTAGTCAAATCGTTTGGCTTCATCAAAAGTGATCATGATTCTTGTTTATATAAGAAGTTTAGTGGGAGCAAAGTGAACTTTCTGATCTTATATGTGGATGACATATTACTGATTGGAAATGATGTCCAGATGTTGCAAGAGATCAAGGAATCATTGGAAAAGAGCTTTTCGATGAAAGACTTGGGTGAGGCGACTTACATACTAGGAATCCGGATCTATAGAGATAGATCAAGGCGGCTCATTGGATTGAGTCAGAGTACATATTTGGACAAAGTGTTGAAGAAGTTCAACATGGAATCGTCTAAGAAGGGGTTCTTACCGATGTCCCATGGCCTAAAACTTAGCAAGACTCAGTGTCCTTCGACAACTGATGAGCGAAGTCGGATGAGTGCGATTCTGTATGCTTCTGCAGTCGGATCCATCATGTACACTATGATTTGTACTAGGCCGGATGTTTCCTATGATCTAAGTGTTGTGAGAAGGTACCAGGCTGACCCTGGAGAAATCCACTGGGCAGCGGCTAAAAATATCCTAAAGTACTTGAGAAGGACTAAGGATATGTTCCTGGTTTATGGAGGTGAGGATGAACTCAGTGTAAAGGGTTACACGGATGCGAGTTATCTCACTGACTCGGATGATTCTCGTTCGCAATCCGGATATGTGTTTGTGATAAACGGAGGGGCTGTGAGCTGGAAAAGTTCCAAGCAAGAAATGGTGTCTGCGTCTACGACAGAGGCTGAGTATATTGCTGCCTCGGAGGCGGCAAAAGAAGACGTTTGGATGAGGAATTTCCTCATAGATCTTGGTGTGTTTCAGGGCTCGTCCAATCCGTTAGGCGTGTATTGTGACAACAATGGTGCTATTGCACAAGCCAAGGAACCTAGACAACACCAGAAGAACAAACATATACTCATGCGGTACCACCTTATTCGCCAGTTCGTGGATCAAGGTGATATCGAATTATGCAAGGTACACACGGATGCAAACATTGCGGATCCGTTGACAAAGCCACTTCCACAGCCAAAGCATGAGGCGCACCTAAGAGCTATGGGCATTAGATGCCTAGACATGTGATGTCGGATGATTGACTCTAGTGCAAGTGGGAGACTGTTGGGAATATGCCCTAGAGGCAATCATGTATGATGTTATTCCCAATGTATTCATAAGGTTATGGTCCATGTATGAACTACTAATATGTATCATCGAATATGTGATTTGATTGTGGAACTATATATTCATGTTGTTCATACTAATTGTCCTTGGTCATTGAGGTTGTGCTGGACACACAACTTAGACCAATGTGAAAGTCGGCAGATGACTAGGTTCCACTTGTCATGGGCATGGAGATGCTATTCCGACTTACACGGATTCGGCTAAAGAGTTTAGCGAGTCGGACTGACCCATATTGAGATGCAACGAACAAGTCGTCATTTGCATGTCTCAATCAATGTAATCCTTAGACCTGAGGTTATTGCACAATCCGAGTTGAGGATCTCCAACTTAGGTTATGTCAAACGTTGTTCCGTCACTAGGCAATTATAAAGGCGGAGTTCGGGTCGACTGAGAATCAAGCTGCGTGATGTGAATAACCAAGACAGGATTTTGCCCCTCCATCTGGAGAGATATTATCTGGGCCCTCTCGGAAGATATGATTCGGATAGCATGGCCATGCGCGTCTTGGATAAGTGTTAACCAAGGCAGCCGACTAAGAGTTAGTCAGATGAATCACTTATCTCGAATCGAGAAAGAGAGTCGGACTATTTAAGGGATGACGATCATTCGCCTATAGTCCGACAAGGTATATCGTGAGGCAAAAGGGACTCAGATGAAAGTCGCATTGGAAGGTGACTTATTGGTACTTGGGAGTTGGCACGTTCTGTTAGGAGCCACTACCAACTGATCGATCACGAGTGAGACTCGGAATCGTGTCCGGGTTACCATGAGCCTGTCGGGTCACACACTTAAGATCGGGAGCAGTTTGGGTTAGACCCAAACAGGAAACCTATTTGGGTAGGTTGGACCCAAATAGTGACATGGACTTAGTCAGCAAGTGAGACTTGCAGTGGCAAATATAGGCCTTTTAGTGAATGGGCCACAAGTGAGTGGAGCCCACTTTCACTCCCTATATAAGCTGGGGCGCAGGTGCTTAGAGGACATGGTTAGGTCACTCCATGTGTTGGAAACCCTAGCTCCAGACCAGTCATGTCGCCGCCGTACCGGACCTAGCAGTCCATCACCGGCGCTCCTCCTCGTACGTGTGGATACCGGCGAAGGTTTTGTACGTTCAGCACTTCGACGATTGTGATGAAATAACGGATCGTGGATCGTGGAACCAGAACGGATCACGAGGACTGCACTGCATCAAGCGACTTGCTTCATCAATTCCGCAACTATGCGTCTAGTGGTAATCCTCGTGGCCTTCTACCTGAGCTGGATCTTGGGATCACCGCGTAGGAAAAAGTGTTGTTCTTCTCTGCGTGGCCCAATAGGTGTGTGTGGAGTGTCCACCCACATAATTGGGGAAGAGGTGGGGGCACCACCATGGCTTTGCACCATGCCCCCTTGGGCCGCCCCTCACCTATAAAAGGCCCCCTCCTCCTACTCTCATCTCACTCACTCATCCCCTCCTCTCATATGCTCTTTAGTTGACATCTTACTCCCCTTCTAGCCTTGTCCATTGCCACAAGCGAGGAGCTTATGTGAATCCCTGCTCAAGATCTTCTCCACCACCATCATCATCATGTCGTAGTGTTAGCGGAGTTCTCGAGGATACACTACTTCCACTTTCGCGCTGGAGTGAGCGATGAAAGTCGTCGGCACACCATATGTGTGAACGAGTATGGAGGCGCTACACGTGTGGCGTTGTCATCGTGTCCTTGAGGACGGTCGTGTACACCCTAGAATAGCCACGTTTGTTTGCGGGAACGTTATCCCGTGTTACGATCTTCAAGGGTGAGTCCATCTGAAATCGTTACATGTATATCCTAGATATGATCTTGGTGGTTGCAACCATAGGAATTTTTTTGTTTTCCATGCAACGAACCCCATCTGTGGTATCAGACCCATGTCTATGCGTAGATAATTTGTACGGTTATAACACATATGAATATGTGGGCGCTGGTGATCATGTTATTACATCCTTCATGTATTTTGGATATTGACGGCATAGTGGGGTGAAGCAGACCGGACAAACTTTAGATGTCCTCGCACATGAGACCTATTCCACGCTTTACATGCAACTAGTTTTCCATAAGTGGCTAGTGGGTGTCTGTCTCTCCCACTATAGTTGATATCTGATTTACAATGGGTTGCTAATAATTTGATTATCATTGTTGGGGTTCCTTGCTCGTAGGTAATATTGATTCTATCTTCGAAAGCCCAAAGCCACGTAAAATATGCAAAAGACAAATTAGAATCGTCTAGTTTTATTTTTGTTGGGCATGTGTCATGATATGGTAAATGTTATAATTAAGAATTATAACAAAATGGGAGCACCATAGACCTTGGAGCTAAAAATGGAATGATAGAGATCATACCATGATGCACAAGATAGTGCTCAAATGCAAGAACCATATTATATCACTTTATGCATATGATGTTTGTTTGCATCTTATTTTTCCTATGTCTAGCTTAGAACTTGGAGGTAGCATTATAATATGATCCCTCTCACTAATATCAAGATAATAATATGTGCTTCCTTAGTATGCACCATTAAGAAAGTTCGTCATTTCAAAGCACCACGTGATGATCAAGTGTGATAGAATCTGCATTTGAGTACAATGGGTGTAAGACATTTTTACACACGTGGGTACTAAGGTTCTTACTTAGCAAGCCTAGCATGTACGTACATGGCCTCGGAACATGAACCGAGAACGAGTCATATGAATGATATGATGTCCATATGATGCACGCCATTGGAGGTGCACCACCACTCGTGATGATTGGTCGTGGTGTAGTGAATTTAGTTCGTGTAATCACCAAAACAACTCGAGGGATGTTGTTTTGGGTGGGAGTTCAATTTAGTAATTTGCATTAATTTGAACTCAATTTATCATAAACTAAATCAAAGTGAATTTGCATAGTTCTTTGTAGTCGTTGGCATTCGTTTACTACCTTGTATTTAGCTATAATTGAGATAATAGAACTATAGGATTCTAGAATTTTACTTTACAAGCTGGTATCATATTGTTTTATGAGTGTCAATCTAAGTACTATTGCAAACTTTCAGAAAAACCTCACTTACTCCGTGAAATTCAATAAGTTGTATTGAATCAAGAGTAACAAATTCTAGTGTTAGTATCAAAGTATCATGCTTGCCTCCATGATTCTTGATATTGTAATTTTTTTAATATCAACGATATCTAGGAGCTGAAAATTGTTTCAGAAACCATCATGTGTAGAAGATATTGTGATACATGAACAATGTCTTGGTTGCAATATGATGGAGTATAATTTAATAAAATACATATTCTCATATTGTATTAGAATTTGTAAAGGTTGGAGACACTAGGCGTCCTGATCACCCAAAAGGTTTTAGGAATTAACATTGTAGTAGCAATTCATCCTTATGAGCTATATTAGCTTGATCATGAAAGTTGTCATGATAAGGATGGATAGAAGATGTAGGTAAAATATTTACTATATTAACAGGATTACTAAAAGGAATGGAATTTTGAAAGAATGCCAATCATTTGATGATGGTGATCTACTTAAAAAGTGCAAGTCCAAAGGTATTAGTATTTGACTATACATGCTCTGAACTATGTGTCATATGTATGGCACCACTATTTATGTTGATAGTTTCTTTTAAAAGAGAAAAGGAAATTCTCAAAGAGAATCTTGGAAATATTTGGCAGAAAAGAAAAGACTAGAAATGTCCAGCTTAGGTATATGAATGATATACACATTATGGGTGTATTCTTTCCTTAATAAACAATGTGGTTATTGGGTATTGGATAATGAATTGGTTTGTGTGAAATGTCACACAGAGAAACTCAATTCATGAACTGCAATGGCCTAAGTAACTAGCAAGAGAATATTTGATGATGTTCATCAAAAACAAATAAAGTGTTATTGTGTTTCTCGTTGACATCAAAGCTTCCCTTCAATAAGTGTTATTTTGTTCCGGTATTATGAGAACGATGATCGTTCAAATAGTCACCGTATTTCATTGAATATGGATGAACTCTTACAAATCTAGTTGGATAAATCACGTCCATAAACACTAATACTAAAGTGTCGTAAGGCGAATGATTAGAAGATCACTTATGAGTAACACTATAGTTTAAATCATATTGGAAAGAATCCATGAAGAAACTCCATGCCGATGGAATTTTGGAGTCTTTTTGATTTTGAATCAATTGACTCTTTTGAGAATTTCCTAGAAATGATTTAAATTTTGTTCATAGTCCAAAGAGGAACGAACGACTAACTTATTGGACATTGTGCATATTGATGCATATAGTCCATTTTGTGTAGCCGTATGTGGTGGATCATTCAAACTTCATATACTTTAACCAAAGTTTTGAGTGAATATATGTATATTTACTTAATCAAGAAGAAGTATGAAACATTTGAAAATGTTCAAATGATTTCAAGATGAAGTGGAAAATGATTGTAACAAGAAAATAAAGAATTTACTATTGGATCATAAAGGAAAATATTTGAGTTACAACTTTAGCAAAAACACCTAAGATTCAAGGAATCATTCCATGGATTTATATTTCTTGATAGGAATATAGAGTATTCGAGAGATATAATCAAACTTTGTTGACATTATAGGATCAATGGTGTTATTTATTAAATTTCCATTATATTTTGAAGATTAGGCTTTAGTGACTACCGCTTTTACACTGAAAAGAGCTCCATCGTGATCTGTTGGAATGACACCATATAAGTTATGGATTTGGATAAACCCAAGTTGTCTTTTCTTAAATTTTGGTATGCTAGGCATAAGTAAAATGTTTACAACCAATGTCAGATAAGCACGTCTTTGTAGGTTATCCCAAATAAATATTTGGGTATTCCTCCATAACACCTAAGACAGAATTATTTGTCACTTAGAACATCAAGTTTCTTGAGAATGAATTTTTCGCAAAAAATTAAGTGGGAAGACAATAGAACTTTGATACGCTTATTGAACTTTAGCTATATGTGCAGAGTTGCGCAGCACCTGAAAATGTCCCGGAGGCAGCCATAATGCTCATAGCTCCCGTGCCTCAAAGGTTGTAGTCACGAAGATCTAAGTTCCTATTGAACTGCGTAGGTCGGGTAAACAACCAAATACTAAGATTTGAGATTAAATCATTATGGTTTGACAGTGATGAACCGACTAAATGCAAAGAAGCGATGATGGGCCATGACTCCTTCAAATGGCTTGAAGCCATAAAATCCGTGATAGTTCCATACACGAGAAACCAAGTTAGTGTACTTGGAAGACCCTCGAAAAGGCATAAAGCCTATCAGTCGTATTTGGATCTCTAAAGAAACGGGCATGGATGTTTCACATCTATGAAATAGTCGACATGTCGCTAAAAAGTTTACGACGATGTTCAAGGCGTTTAATACGGCAACATTCGATCATTCGTAGAGATATTTAGTCTGGACGGATTAGTGTAGCAACCACTATATATGTTAATTGTTGTGTATGCTAGTTGAACAAACAAAACAATGCTCTTCTAAAATAATGGTTACCAAGGACATGTATGTGACATGGTTTGAAGGGTTTTGTTGAACCAAAGGATTCTAAAAATGCATGCAAACTTCAATAGTTGAAGTAAGCATAGCGGAGTTGCAATCTTCACCGTGATGAAAATGTTAAAATGTTTAATTTCAGAGATGATGAAGATGATCGCATTTGCAAGAAATTAAGTGGGAGCACTAAGAAATATATCTAATACATTGTGTATAGGACATATTGTTGATTGTAAATAATGTATCTTTTATTGACACAACTTAAGGATTTCATTAAAATTAGATTTAAATGAAAGATTTGGGGAAAACCATAATATTTGGCATTAAAGTCTATTTGGATAGATTGAGACGTTAGTATGGTTATGCCAAATGTACATAGATGAAATATTGAATGAGTTCAATATGTAAATGACGAGAAAGGTTATGTTTTGACACTTGGTGAGTAAAATCACATGAATATCTTGATAAACGAGATTCAAGTGTTTTGATACTTCGTGAGTAATCACATGAATATCTTGATAAACGAGATTCAAGTGTTTTGACACATAGTGAGTAAAATCAGATGAATATCTTAATCAACCATACCGTGATATGTACATATCCAGATATGTCCTATGCTCTAAATGTTATAAGCATATACCAGGGTGACACATAATATGATCATTGGAAGATAGTAAGGATATTCTTATGATCTTTGGAAGAACTAAAAATATATTATGTATGTAGAAGTGACAAATAGTTCATTGTAAAGTGTTACATTGATGCTAGAAACATAGTTCATTGTAAAATTTACATTGGCATTGTAAAAATAATTCATTGTAAGTGTTACATTGGAACTAAACAAATAATTCGTTGTAAGTGTGATACTAGTTTTGTCACCAGATACAAACTAAGTTTATCTCAATTTAGACTATAGGTTAAGGTGGCACAATGTAATGGAAGGAACTTCCATGATGGATTTGGATAAGTTCCTAAAGGTTAAGGACATTGTGACGGATACTACAACGAAAGGCTAAGTATAAGACTACTATAGTTGTAGCAAAGGAACAAGGTGTGGTTCTCCATGGGCTTGTAATACGAAGATCTATTGTATGACAATAGTGTCAACATGTTTTCAGCTCGAGGAACTAAGGTCTCACCAAAGGACCAAATTTATACAATGCCATCTCATTTGAGAATGAGTGATGCGTAGAGACTCAAAGACATGCAAATACACACGGACCTGAAAGGGCCAGATCCGGAGATTATGTTTTCCACTAGCAAATGCATATATACAACACCAGAAAGTCATAGTTGTTGAATGTGCAAGTTTTTTAAACTAGATTATTGACTCCAGTGCAAGTGGGAGACTAAAAGGAATATGCTCGTGAGGCAATAATAAAGTGGTTATTATATTATTCCATGTTTATGATAAATGCTTATTTCTCATGCTATAATTGAGTTAACCAGAAAAATTTATACATGTGTGTTTAATAAATAAAGAAAAGGTTCCTAGTGATGCCTCTCATTACACTTGCTTGTCGATTAACAGATGATCAAGGTTTCCTGATCATGACATTAGATGTTGTTAATAACAAGGTCACAACATTGATTGAATGATGTGATGAACATACTCCCAAAGTATAGTAACACGATCATGCCATTATGCTTACACTACTATAACATCATTCTAAGTAACTATAATCCTTAGACCATGAGATCACATCAATCATTGACTCTGGAAGAGTATCTTGATTACATCAAACGTCACACCATAACAGGGTGATTATAAATGTGTCCTCGGGTACTTGGAAAGTGTTAGTTGAGGGTCATGGATCAAGAGTGGGATTTGTCCATCCTGATTATGGAGATATATACTCAGGGCCCTCTCGGTGATATCACATTAACACAGCTTGCAAGCAAGTGATAATGATCACTAAGAATGTTATATCACGGTAACAAGAAAAGTGTACTTGTCAATAACGGGATCGAACTAGGTATGGATGATACCAAATGATTGGATCCCGGACAAGTAAAATATCGTGAGACAAAATGAATTGGTTACTGCGAATAAAGGTTCACGAGATCACTAGTTCAACGCTTGAGCTGGTTTAAGTCATTACGGATATCAAGGTCCCACTAATGATTATTGATGGATAATGTATTAATAATGTCCACTTAGTTCGTGAGCCCGTAGGGAGACACACTTAAGGGTAGTCGACGCATTTGAGTGGATAGGGAACTCGGGAGAAAATACTGGACAGTGCAGGAGTTGTTCTAATAAATCTGCAAGAATAGTTTCAATATATCAGAATATTATTAGGGATTGGATTATCAATGTGTTCATTAAATGAAGTACTTATTAAATTAAGTGTTCATTCAATGAGTGGCATTAAATCAAGTGATTTAAAAGGGAGTTTTAATTGCATGACCCTTGATTTTGAGTGGAAATTGATTGAGAGATGAGTGGAGCTAAATGGGTGAGTGGAGTGTCCACCCACATAATTGGGGAAGAGGTGAGGAACCACCATGGCTATGCACCATGCCCCCTTGGGCTGCCCCCTCACTTATAAAAGGCCCCCTCCTCCTCCTCTCATCTCACTCACTCATCCCCTCCTCTCATATGCCCTTTGGTTGACATCTTCCTCCCCTTCTAGCATTGTCCATTGCCACGAGTGAGGAGCTTAGGCGAAGCCCTTCTCAACATCTTATCCACCACCATCACCACCATGTCATAGTGTTGGCGGAGTTCCCGAGGATCCACTACTTGCGCTGTCACGCTAGAGCAAGGGACGAAAGTCATCGTCACACCGTATGTGTGACCGATTACGGAGGCGCTACACGTGTGGCGTTATCATCACGTCCTTTAGGATGGTCGTGTACAACCTACAACAGCCATGTTTGTTTGCGGGAACGTTATCCCGCATTATGGTCTTCGAGGGTGAGTCCATTTGAAACCATTACATGTATCTCCTAGATATGATCTTGGTGGTTGCAACCATAGGAATTTTTTTGTTTTCCATGTAACAAACCCCATCATTATGTGGCCAAGGTAAAAGGAGAGGGAGGCCGAAAGTGGCTTCAAGTTCTGCCACTGGGTAAGGGCGCATGCCTCCCTTTATAACCTCATATTTCATGCCATCACTTTGTTCCCTTCCATCATGGAACACGGCGGCTTCCCCGCTCCATGTTCTCCCCAGATGCTTTGTCCTGCTCCTCGAGCTTCTCCGTCGGACACACCATCTGTCCTTTTGAGGGTGAACCCTGTCGTTTAGGTGGGGGCATCCAAGCAGTGATGAAAGGCGCCTTAGGGGTGATGGTCGTCCAACTGGTCACCTTCATATGGGTGGCCTCATCTTGTCGGCTTCGAGTTGTTCTAGACGCGGGTTCATGATCTTGAGGGGGTTTTGGAACTCCCCAAGGCGGTGGTTGAGGCTTTTAGCAGGGAATTCTCTCTTGCAACGCTGTTGGTGGCCGAGGGATGCGGCTACAGGGCAAAGTCCGTGAAGATCTTCCTTGGCGCCTAGGGGAGGCTATGCTTTGGGAGGAGGTGGGGCCGCTTTGCGTAGTCACCCCGCCTGAAGCTCGGAGATCTGGTCTTCACCTCCTTCGATAGTCGCGGCGAGTTCTTAGTCAAAGCTTTTGACGTCTACCAAAGGCGTGTGAGGTTCGGGCTCAACGAGACCACCGATCGTTGAACACATGCCGCATACTGCCTTCTTCTTCTTGAATCCTCCCCACTATGTAATCAAAGCATCCCCTTTTGGGGAGGCTAGGATCAGAAAAATGAGATCATTTAATCAACTGCCCCTTTGGCTTTTTTACAAACTCTTGGCAGTGATCATAGAGGGATAATCGCATGGAAAGCACCCTCGCTCGGTATCCTCATATGGGGAGGGAGCCACTCCAAGAGGCATGGGATAAAGTGCCTTCCCATGGGTAGGCTAGGAAAAAGGGGATGTTCCCATAGATTCATTCTCTAAAAATGGACTTATATTGCTTGTCAAAGTTGAGCACCCCCGCCCAATCCCTCGGTTTAGGAGGCAGAGCTTCCCGGTTCACATCTAGGAAGAGGCAGAAGGGTGCCAAGTTTGGTTTGCAATTTCCCTTCCCTGCGAAACACCGAGAAAAACATGTGACCATTCTGACTGCTACTCTCCATGATGAAGCAGCCCGGATGAACGGTAACTAAAATGAGCGCATGAAAGATCAGCTCATTTGTATTCATCCACGGGATTGCTTCTGGGTACATTGCTTGTACTATGGGTCCTAGCCTGCGCACAAGAATTTTAGGTGCTCGGGGGAAGCCCCCGAGTGTTTCTGCTCTTGTGGTAATTCAATCACCGTTAGAGACCAACCACGGGAAAGCCCGACTACACTGTCATGGGGAGACCAAAGGTCACCATGCTAGGCACTTCTTCAGGATAAACCTGACCTTCCATCTTTGCCCCGGCTAAGGACGGGTCGTGATGCCTTTTCCTAGAGAACCTAGGAGGGCATTCCTCTTCCTCTGTCCTAGGGGCGCCCGATTTTCTGGAGGATGAGTAATGCCTTCTCAGGTTCTAACCCCTTGCGATCTACCATGTTCCCTACTCCCCCCACCGACCTGAGCGCATGCCGGGGGAACAGGCATCCGCCACTTGTTTTCGCGATGGTCACTTTGGCGCTAGGCAATGACGGCCAGATGCCTCCAGGTGAGGGTTACTCCAATCAGGAGTAGCCCCTGGTATCTTGGTCTTCGGGCGACCCCGTTGAGCAGACGGGGGCACCTATTCTTCAGGCGGAGGTGCCGCACTTTCATAGGGAGCGCACCTCTAGTCTTGTTTGTCTGAGGGAGAGAGGGTACCTTTGGCCTTCTTCCATAGGTGCCCATCTTATCTTGGCTTCTTGAGATATCACCATCTTGGGCAGAGTGCCTATTCTGGTTCTGTTGATGGAGCGGCTTGATGAGGTAGCTCTTTGTTCTCAGGGACTGCTGACTCGTGTAATAACGAGCTCGTTGGGGAACCCCAAGAGGAAGGTATGACGAGCATAGCAGTAAGTTTCCCTTAGTTATGAAACCTAGGTTATCGAACCAGTAGGAGCAAGGAAACACCTCCAAGGTGTTGCTAGCTGGCCTTTGGTAGGGCACACTACCGGTGCTAGCAGCAATGTGGAAACCTGCACAACACAACCATAGAACTTTGCCCCCAACTTACAGTGAGGTTGTCAGTCTCACCAGTTTTGCTGAAAACAAAGGATTAAACGTATTGTGTGGAAGAAAGTAATAGTTTGCAGTAAGTAAACAGAAAGCAGTAAACAGTTGTAGATTGATGGTAAAAGAAAGGACCGGGGTCCATAGTTCACTAGTGGTGTCTCTCCTTAAGATAGATAACATGTTGGGTGAACAGGTTACAGCCGGGCAATTGACAAACATCGGGAAAGCATACATGCATATACTAATCATCTTGACTCCTTTGATATTTGATTGGGCATTACAACATTATACATAGACCGTAATCCAACTACATCTATGACTAATAATCCACCTTAAGGTTATCATCCGAACCTCTACCATGTTCCCTACTCCCCCCCACCGACCTGAGCGCATGCCGGGGGAACAGGCATCCGCCACTTGTTTTCGCGATGGTCACTTTGGCGCTAGGCAATGACGGCCAGATGCCTCCAGGTGAGGGTTACTCCAATCAGGAGTAGCCCCTGGTATCTTGGTCTTCGGGCGACCCCGTTGAGCAGACGGGGGCACCTATTCTTCAGGCGGAGGTGCCACACTTTCATAGGGAGCGCACCTCTAGTCTTGTTTGTCTGAGGGAGAGAGGGTACCTTTGGCCTTCTTCCATAGGTGCCCATCTTATCTTGGCTTCTTGAGATATCACCATCTTGGGCGGAGTGCCTATTCTGGTTCTGTTGATGGAGCGGCTTGATGAGGTAGCTCTTTGTTCTCAGGGACTGCTGACTCGTGTAATAACGAGCTCGTTGGGGAACCCCAAGAGGAAGGTATGACGAGCATAGCAGTAAGTTTCCCTTAGTTATGAAACCTAGGTTATCGAACCAGTAGGAGCAAGGAAACACCTCCAAGGTGTTGCTAGCTGGCCTTTGGTAGGGCACACTACCGGTGCTAGCAGCAATGTGGAAACCTGCACAACACAACCATAGAACTTTGCCCCCAACTTACAGTGAGGTTGTCAGTCTCACCAGTTTTGCTGAAAACAAAGGATTAAATGTATTGTGTGGAAGAAAGTAATAGTTTGCAGTAAGTAAACAGAAAGCAGTAAACAGTTGTAGATTGATGGTAAAAGAAAGGACCGGGGTCCATAGTTCACTAGTGGTGTCTCTCCTTAAGATAGATAACATGTTGGGTGAACAGGTTACAGCTGGGCAATTGACAAACATCGGGAAAGCATACATGCATATACTAATCATCTTGACTCCTTTGATATTTGATTGGGCATTACAACATTATACATAGACCGTAATCCAACTACATCTATGACTAATAATCCACCTTAAGGTTATCATCCGAACCTCTACCATGTTCCCTACTCCCCCCACCGACCTGAGCGCATGCCGGGGGAACAGGCATCCGCCACTTGTTTTCGCGATGGTCACTTTGGCGCTAGGCAATGACGGCCAGATGCCTCCAGGTGAGGGTTACTCCAATCAGGAGTAGCCCCTGGTATCTTGGTCTTCGGGCGACCCCGTTGAGCAGACGGGGGCACCTATTCTTCAGGCGGAGGTGCCGCACTTTCATAGGGAGCGCACCTCTAGTCTTGTTTGTCTGAGGGAGAGAGGGTACCTTTGGCCTTCTTCCATAGGTGCCCATCTTATCTTGGCTTCTTGAGATATCACCATCTTGGGCGGAGTGCCTATTCTGGTTCTGTTGATGGAGCGGCTTGATGAGGTAGCTCTTTGTTCTTAGGGACTGCTGACTCGTGTAATAACGAGCTTGTTGGGGAACCCCAAGAGGAAGGTATGATGAGCATAGCAGTAAGTTTCCCTTAGTTATGAAACCTAGGTTATCGAACCAGTAGGAGCAAGGAAACACCTCCAAGGTGTTGCTAGCTGGCCTTTGGTAGGGCACACTACCGGTGCTAGCAGCAATGTGGAAACCTGCACAACACAACCATAGAACTTTGCCCCCAACTTACAGTGAGGTTGTCAGTCTCACCAGTTTTGCTGAAAACAAAGGATTAAACGTATTGTGTGGAAGAAAGTAATAGTTTGCAGTAAGTAAACAGAAAGCAGTAAACAGTTGTAGATTGATGGTAAAAGAAAGGACCGGGGTCCATAGTTCACTAGTGGTGTCTCTCCTTAAGATAGATAACATGTTGGGTGAACAGGTTACAGCCGGGCAATTGACAAACATCGGGAAAGCATACATGCATATACTAATCATCTTGACTCCTTTGATATTTGATTGGGCATTACAACATTATACATAGACCGTAATCCAACTACATCTATGACTAATAATCCACCTTCAGGTTATCATCCAAACCCCCTCCAGTATTAAGTTGCAACAAACAGATAATTGCATTACACATTGCGTGTAAAGTAAACAATACGATTGTTCTATGAAAAAAGGATTGTTGTTTTCTCCCTAGTAGCAACAGCATCTAGTACCTTAGAGATTTCTATCACTTCCCCAGATTACTAGAGGCATGAACCCACTATTAAGCATAAATACTAACTCTTGGAGTTGCTAGCATCTACATGGCCAAGATAGCTACTAACAACGGAAAGCATGCAAGATCACAAATAACAAAGACATGATAGAATCAATAATCAATCTAAAATAGCATCTCAATATCCATCGGATCCCCGCAAACACAACATGTAGGATTACAAATAGATGATCTTGATCATGAACGGAGCTCAAAAGATCTAAACATGATAGCACAAAGGAGAAGAACCAACCATCTAGCTACTACATGGACCCATAGTCCAAGGATGAACTACTCCGCATCACACTAGAGGCTTGCATGATGATGAAGAAGGCGTCCAGGGTGAATTCTCCCCTCCGGCAGGGTGCCGGGAAGAGCTTTAGATCCCTCTCGATCTAGGGATGGAGATGACGGTGGCTACAGACTCTTTCGTGGAATTTTGATCGGGTGCTTACGGTTTCTGTATCGAAGGCATCTTATAGGCGAAAGGGGAGGCCAAGGGGGTGCCCTAGGTGGCCAGACCACCCCTGGTGCGGGCCAGGCTTGGCCGCGCGGCCAGGTGGTGTGGTCGGCCCCTGGCCCCTCTCTGTCTCGTATTCTGGCTCCGTGTCCCCCTCGGTGAAAAACTGACTTTCCTGCTTTTGTCCCGTCCAATTCCGAGAATATTCATTTTTTGACTTTCCTGGAACCAAAAATGGTAGAAAATAGGCAACTGGCACTGTGGCATCTTATTAATAGGTTAGTCCAAGAAAGTGTATAAAAAGTACTCCAAAGTGTGGGAAAAACATAAGAAAGTAGGTAAAACCAAGCATGGAACATCAAAAATTATAGATACGTTTGCAACGTATCAACATCCCCAATCTTAACTCCTGCTCGTCCTCGAGTAGGTAAATGATAAAAAGAAAGAATGATTTTTGAGGTGACATGCACCATCATGAACTTGATCAAAGTATTTGTAAAACATTGATAGCTGGGATCATAGTACTTCAACATAGCATGAAAGGTAAAGTTCTAACAATAAGACATATCAACTATGTTGCAACATGAAAAGGCACAAACAAAAGATTCATGAATAACAATGCTTTGCAAGATGTTTGTTTGTTTCACATAAAGAAAACATAGTATAGTGGCATTCAGCTTGTCCCTCATATAGTAGCAAACATAAATGCATAGGAAAATTTCAAAGTTCATAAGAGTGACTATATACAAATAGTTTAAGAGCAAGCAATATCAAAATTATACATCAATCAACAAGTCTTGGGACAATGCACATAGAACTAAGAATGGCCACTATGCTCTCAAAATAGGTGCATAAAGATAGAAGGTGGAGACTCAATATAAAAGTAGAAGAAGAGCCCTTCATAGAAGGAAGCAGGGATTCAAATCTCATAAAGAGCTTCCAAAAATTATGGTAGTTATTAGCTTTTAGCTCTCATTGCCCCTATCATAAGCACCTTGAAGTGATTAAGGTTAAAGTGAACAAACTATGGAGTATATGCTTGACAAAGTATAAGTTGGAAATCTCATGTCCCTTGAATACGAGGGCCGCTCCTCAAGTTTAGTTACCGGTAAGTTCTTGTCATAGTAAGTACATGTGTATCATAGACAACCGCCAACGGGGTACCCCTTGCCCGATGATATGGAAGAATCCCCATATCAAAATGACAAGGCAAGCAGACAACGAGCATCTCAGCAATCTTCTTATTTACCATGGGAAAATAGTGCTTTTTTCTCTCTTTCCTCTTTTCTCATATATCTTTTTTTCTTTTTCTCTTTTTCCTCAATATCTGTCTCTTTTTTATAAGAAGAATGCTTCATAGACAGCTCATTATGGTTACGCTGCAGGTTTCCACCATGATTAGGCATGGATTAAACCGGCGGCCCAAGCGTTTCTCTAACACACATACATAACTCCATGGACTTACAAGCTCCCCTTTCATTTCACACCGACGACATCCATAGACAAAAGAGCATGATATCAACTAGGTACAAAGTACAAGTGCAATGTATAAAGCGTTCCCCATGACAACATGGTTCTGCTAATCCCCAACATATAAGTGCAAGCATATACAACATAGACGACAAAATGGTTCAAGTTTATTAAGGGCAAGAAATGTAAAGTGTGCCATCAAGTTCGTGAGAGCTTTAATCACTAGTTTTCTCATAGCAAGTTTAATTCGGAAGGTAGATAAAAACATGAATATACTTGGAATAGCAAATGCTAATAGGTAGGTATGGTGGAGACTTTGGAAGAACTTGGTTTTATTTGGAGTTGGATGCATGAGTGGAACTCATACTTGGTTATGGAAGCTAGGAAAAGACTGGGAAAAACCAACTAAGAGAGCAATAATGGCCATAATCATGCAAAGTGACAAAACATCATTAATTAAAGCATAAAGTGATATTACAAGTCGAAAACTAAAGGATCATAAAGGATATGGTGACTTGGGATAGTCATAACATGGTGTGAGCATGCGCCAAGTCAACCCAAATAAAGCATCAAAGGAGAATACCACAATACTATTCTTTAATATGCTAAAACAACGCATGATTCTTTCAAGGCACATTAAGAAATCTCAATTGTTTATAACATGTCATGCTACAGCAAAAATCACTAAGCATAATGAAAAAACAATATCAAGCATGACATGATAAAGCGTAAGTCACAGTCAAAAACAAGTTCCTTTTATACCACTTAAGCATGAACTTTCCTACTCTTTTCCAACACCAATCGACTTATTTGAAAACTAATGTATGAACGAGGGGGTCCAACCAATTTATTCAAGAAAACTAAGCAAATTAAGAAAACTAAAACAAAGACGCTCCAAGAACAACACACATGTGCATGAAACAATAAAAATGAAGTGTTTCGAAGAACCTGAGATTATTATTGATGAAGAAGGGGATGCCTTGGGCATCCCCAAGCTTTGCCTCTTGTACTTCTTGGATATTTCTTTGGGTGACTGATGTCTATGCACTTCTATTCTTGTAGACAGTTATTGGGCCTCCAAGTTCAGAGGATTGTAGAACAGCAGCAAGTTTTCCCTTAAGTGGATCACCCAAGGTTTATCGAACTCAGGGAGGAAGTGGTCAAAGGTATCCCCTCTCAAGCAACCCTACAATCAAGATACAAGAAGTCTCTTGTGTCCCCATCACACCCAATACACTTGTCAGGTGTATAGGTGCACTAGTTCGGCGAAGAGATAGTGAAATACAAGTGGTATAGATAATTATAAGTGGTAACGGTGATAGAAAATAGCTTGATGGCGTGGAAAAGACTAAATTAAAACTGAAATAAAGATAGAAGCAAGCAAACATGTAATAGATCTAATAGAAAACGGTGTTTCAGTGCTTAGAAACAAGGCCCAGGGATCATACTTTCACTAGTGAACACTCTCATATACATATATTCTCTTTATGATACTACTCTTAACTACTCTCTGGTTGGACACTCTAATCCATGGTAGGGCTATAACAACACTCCTCAAAGTTCGTTTTCCCCATCTAGATAACCCCACACTGTCACCTTGAGCACTAGATGGTTCAAACAAACACCACAATTTCATAAAGACATCCAACTCCAAATATAACTCATAACAAGTATTTGTAATCTCTAGCCTAAGTGCCACCATGGTGTGCACACTGTCAACTTCACACACATGGGGAGGGCAGAGATCCATTAAAGCACTTGAGTAGAAAGGTAGATCTATAGATTACAAGCTCATGATCTTAATAAGATCATGCATAGAGAGAGAGAGAGAGATGAACACATAGCTACCGGTAGAACCCTTAGCCTCGAGAGAGAACTACTCCCTCCTCATCATGGGAATCAGCAACGGCGATGGAGATGGTGGTGGAAATCGATGGAGATGGCTCTGGGGGAACTTCCCTATCCCGGTAGGGTGTCGGAACATAGAGTTTCTGTCCCCCGAATCTCCCCTTCGGTGGCGGCGGCACTGCGGAACTTTTCGTGGCTGGAGGCTTGACGATTTAGGGTTTTTCATCGAGAGGCATCTTATAAGCGAAGAGGCAAGGTTGGTGGGCAGCCAGGGCTATCCCGCTCCATCATATGGTGTGGCCACCCTATGGCCGCTCTCTGTCTCGTCTTCTGGCTCTGTGAGTCTTCCGGTAAAATATCGACTTTGGCTTTTGTCCGGTCCAATTTCGAGAATATTGATTTTCTGACTTTCCTAGAACCAAAAGCAGTAGAAAACGAGCAACTGGCACTGTGGCACTTGTTAATAGGTTAGTCCAAGAAAGTGTATAGAAATTACTCCAAAGTTGGAACAAAAGACAAGAAAGTAGATAAACCAAGCATGGAACATCAAAAATTATGGATAGCAACGTATCAACATCCCCAAGCTTAACTCTTGCTCGTCCTCGAGTAGGTAAGTGATAAAAAGAAAGAATAATTTTTGAGGTGACATGCACCATCATAAACTTGATCACAGTATTTGTAAAACATTCATAGTTGGGATCATAGTACTTCAACATAGCATGAAAGATAAAGTTCTAATAATAAGGCAAAGCAACTATGTTGCAACATGAAAGGATACAAACAAAGATCATGAATAACAATGCATTAAAAGACATTTGTTTGTTTCACATAAAAAAACATAGCATAGTGGCATTCAGCTTGTCCCTCATGGAGTAGCAAAACATAAATGCATAGGACACATTCAAAGTTCATAAGGGTGACTAGATACAATTAGTTTAAGAACAAGCAATATCAAAGTTATGAATCAATCAACAAGTCTTGGGACAATGCACATTAAACTAAGAATGGCCACTATGCTCTATCTCAATAGGTGCATAAAGATAGAAGGTGGAGACTCAACCTAAAAGTAAAAGAAAGGCCTTCATAGAAGGAAGCAGGGATTCAAGTCTCATAAAGAGCTTCCAAAAATTATGGTACTTATTAGCTTTCAGCTCTCATATCCCCTATCATAAGCATCTTGAAGTGATTAAGGTTAAAGTGAACAAACTATGGAGTATATGCTTGACAAAGTATAAGTTGGAAATCTCATGTCCCTTGAATACGAGGGCCGCTCCTCATGCTACTCAAGTTTAATCACCGGTAAGTTCTTATCATAGTAAGTACATGTGTATCATAGAGAACCGCCAACGGGGTACCCCTTGCCTGATGATACAGAAGAATCCCCATATCAAAATGACAAGGCTAGCAGACAATAAGCATCTTAGCATCTTCTTATTTACCATGGGAAAATGGTCCTTTTTTCTCTCTTTTCTCATATTTTTTCCTTTTCTCTTTTTTCTCAATATCTGACTCTTTTTTTATAAGAAGAATGCTTCATAGACAGCTCATTATGGTTACGCTGCAGGATTCCACCATGACAGCATGGATTAGACCAGCGGCCCAAGCATTTCTCTAACACATATACATAACTCCATGGACTTACAAGCTCCCCTTTCATTTCACACCGACGACATCCATAGACAAAAGAGCATGATATCAACTAGGTACAAAGTACAAGTGCAATGTTGAAAGCGTTCCCCATGACAGCATGGGTCTGCTAATCCCCAACAAATAAGTGCAAGCATATACAACATAGACGACACAATGGTTCAAGTTTATTAAGGGCAAGAAAAGTAAAGTGTGCCATCAAGTTCGTGAGAGCTTTAATCACTAGTTTTCTCATAACAATTTTAATTCGGAAGGTAGATAAAAACATGAATATACTTGGAATAGCATATGCTAGTAGGTAGGTATGGTGGACTCTTTGGAATAACTTGGTTTAGGGAGTTGGATGCATGAGTGGAACTCATACTTGGTTGCAGAGGCTAGTAAAAGACTGGGAGCGACAAACTAAGAGAGCAATAATGGCCATAATCATGCAGAGCGACAAAACATCATTGATCAAAGCATAAAGTGATACTATAAGATGAAAACTAAAGGATCATAAAGGCTTATGGTGACTTGGGATAGTCATCACATGGTGTGAGCATGCGCCAAGTCAACCCAAATAAAGCATCAAAGGAGAATACCACAATACTATACTTTAATATGCTAAAACAACGCATGATTCTTCAAAGGCACATTAAGTAATCTCCATTGTTTATTAAAAGTCATGCTACAGCAAAGAATACTAAGAGTAAAGCCAAAACAATATAAAGCATGGCATGAAAAAGCATAGGCTAAAGTCAAAATCAAGCTCTCTTTACCACTTAGGCATGAACGTTCCTACTCTTTTCCAAATCCAAACCAAACTATTTGAAAACCAATGTATGAAAGAGGGTGTCCAACCAATTTATTCAGCAAACTAAGCAAACCAAGAAAATGAAAACCAAAACGAAAAACGAAAAAGAAGACGCTCCAAGAACAACACAACTGTGCATAAAACAATAAAAATGAAGTGTTTGGAAGAAACCTGGGATTTTTTATTGATGAAGATGGGGATGCCTTGGGCATCCCCATGCTTTGACGCTTGTACTTCTTGGATATTTCTTGGGGTGACGCGCGTGGCATCCCCAAGCTTGAGCTTTAGTCCATCATTCATCTCATTACTCATTCCTCCCATACACCTGAAATTTTTTCCTTCATACAAAACTTCACACAATCTATATTAGCAACATTAGTGCACTCAAGATAATAAGTCTTTAGGTTCAGTGCCAACACCAATAAAACTTCCATTAAAACACAATCTACTGTAGCACTTCCCTCAAAAATCTCAATTCGCCAAAAGAACTCAAAAAGGAACCAACAAGAAGCAAAAGCAAATAATGGCAGAAATCTATCAAAACAGACCAGTAGGTAAAAACGAATTTTTTCGAAGACCTTATGTTTCTCAACTAAAAAAATGTTGAACTAACGAAAGTTATATAACAACCTAGGGCAGAAGCACAAAAATTCACGCCTCAAAAAGACGTACAGATATATTAGACAAATTTTTACAGTGAAGCACAAAAATCTGTCTCGGGATAGCAACTTTCCCAAGCATTACTTCTCTCTCATTAAAGGTTACTGTTGGCACAAAAAGCAAATAAAAAGGATAAGGAGAGGTTATTACGTAGGCAATAACTTCCAAGACTCATCTAAAACTTTTGGGTTATCTCCCAATAAGTACTTTTCTTTAACGCTTTTAAGTGAGACATGATAGTTTGAGAAGATGCTCACATAAGAAATATGAATTGCAGTAAAAGAGAGCATCAAGAAGCAAATTCAAAGCACATTTAAGTCTAACCCACTTCCTATGCATAGGAATCTTCTAAATAAACAAGTCATGAAAGCACAAAGCAACAAGCATAGTAAAGCAAAACAAGTGCAACTTCAAAATTTTCAACATAAAGAGGGGAAACTTAATATTGTTGAGACACATAAAACCATATTTCGCTCTCTCATAATAACTTTCATTAGCATCATGAATAAAATTAACAATATAACTATCACAAGAAACATTCTTATCATGAGCCACATTCATAAAAGAATTAATACTCCCCACATAAACATAGTCATTCTTATTAATTGTAGTGAGAGCAAATTCAACAAAATAGTTATCATTATTATTTTCATCACCATAATCATCAAATATAGGAGGCATATTGTAATCATAATTAATTTTCTCCTCAATAGTAGGTGGACTGAAAATATCATATTCATTATTGTAATCATCATAAGCAATAGAATAATTATCTTCCAAAGTGTGTTCATTTGTAAACATATCATGTTTGGAAGGAACATGGGTAGCACTAATAGTACAACAATTATTAATATCATCATTTTCAGAATTGGTACAGAAGAGATTTTCAATATCAAAAGTAGTGTGCTTTTCCCAGTCATGATCACTACCATAGGTAATAGGCATAGGAACATCATCGAGTTCAGACTCATCAAAAACTATAATAGGAGCAACATGCTTAGGGGAAAATACCGTTTCCTCTCTCTTTTTACTCCTCCTTTTCTTCTTTTTCTTCTTCTCTTTAGGAGGGAGAGGCTTGAAAGGAAGCTTCTCCATATACCCTGGTTTATCGTTAGAGACAATAGAAGAAACTTTGGAGGATTCCTCCTTTTCATTAATAAGAACAAAACACATATTAGTCCTGTCATATTTTGGTAAAATCTCATATTTTATAATATTTTGTATGTAAGTATTTGTGTGGCAATTATCAACACAATAAATATGACAACCATGCATGACGCTATTCATACCAAAAGCACTCATATCTACCAAAGAAGTTTTTCTTGATAACTCTTCACACCCCAAAAATAATGTAAGTTCATTATGCTGATTAGGAGTGATCGTGTCATCACAATAAAAACTTGCAGTACTCATTGGATTAGAAGGGCTATTATTATGGCCTGAGCATTGAAAATTTAAATGACCTAGTTCAAAGGAAAGTTCACAAATAAAAGGATAGAGGGCATAAACTTTTTTACCAAGATCATTTAGAGCCCTATACCACATTCTAGTTTTTTCATTCATGTGGGTGATACAATATTCTTCTTCAATTTGATTATTCTCAAAATGTCTATGTATTCCACAAAAATTAACATGCTTATAAGAAATAGTACTTTCAGAGGTTTGAGCATGCTTATTGCTATCATTAATAACAATTTCATTTTCCATGCAAGTGTCTTTAAAAGGCTCATGATACATGTCCCATTATTCTTTAGGAGCATTAATATGACAAGCAAAGGCTCTAAAACAATCAATAATAATTTGAGGATCAAGACCATATTTAGCACTAAGCTGTTGAAAATCAGCAGTTTCAGCGAAAGACTTAATGCAATCATACTCGTAGTTTATACCTGGCTCTTTACCTTTATTGTTATCCCAATCTTCGGTATTGCTTTGAATTGTTTCAAGGAGATCCCACTTAGCTTTGACCTCCTTACTTTTGAAGGATCCCTCTAAACAAGTATCTAGATAGTCCTTGTAATGTCCTGAAAGCCTTGCTTAGAAATTATTAATAACAATATTACTGGGGAGCTCATGAATGGGACATTTGAGTATTAGTGACTTCAATCTCCCCAGTTCTTGGGCAATACTTTCTCCATCATGAGGATGAAAATTATAAATATAACTCCTCTCTTTGTGAATTTCATGAGGAGGATAAAATTTAGAGTAAAAGAGAGATTCAAGTTCCTTCCACTCAAATGATGAGGATCATCTAGTAGCTCCTACCACTCCCTTTCTTTGCCCTTAAGTGAAAAAGGGAATAGCTTCCTATTAACTTGGTTCATTGAAATACCTGCACACTTGAACAACTCGCATAATTCATCTATAAAGAGTAAATGATCACCAGGATGGACAGTTCCATCTCCAAAATAGCAGTTATTCATAACACGTTCAACAATTTTTATAGGTATTTTAAAAGGGATGCTTTCAGTATGTGGATTTAACATATCACAAGTATCATTAGAATTACCACATATGGGAGATAAAGTATCATCAAAGCAAATTTTCTTCTTCAAAGCTGGGGAACTAAAAAGATCATTTTCATAAAAAGTAACTTCCCCAAGCTTAGACGTTTCCATAGCATTAGTAACAAAGGTTTTCAAAAGATTCATACTAATAACATTGCTATTAGCATGCAAATTAAGTTCCATGGGTTTTTTAATTTTCTTTTCAGACAATTCATGTTCTATCTTAAGAAAAATACTAAAAGGCTCTCTAATTTTTGTTGTTGTTTTTTCTATTAAGCCAAACTAGTGAAAATAAGAAACAAAAAGACAAAATTGCAGAATCTAAAGGAAATAACTTCAAGCACTCACACCGGAGGATGTGAGTACCTTTTACCTTACCTCCCAGGCAACGGCGCCAGAAAATAGCTTGATGTCTACGCACTTCTATTCTTGTAGACAATTATTGAGCCTCCAAGTGCAGAGTTTGTAGAACAGTAGCAAGTTTTCCCTTAAGTGGATCACCCAAGGTTTATCGAACTCAGGGAGGAAGTGGTCAAAGGTATCCCCTCTCAAGAAACCCTGCAATCAAGATACAAGATGTATCTTGTGTCCCCAACACACCCAATACACTTGTGAGGTGTATAAGTGCACTAGTTCAGCGAAGAGATAGTGAAATACAAGTGGTAACGGTGATAGAAAATAGCTTGATGGCGTGGAAAAGACTAAAGTAGAACTGAAATAAAGATAGAAGCAAGCAAACATGTAATAGATCTAATAGCAAACGGTGTTTCAGTGCTTAGAAACAAGGCCTAGGGATCATACTTTCACTAGTGAACAATCTCATATAAATATATTCTCTTTATGATACTACTCTTAACTACTCTCCGGTTGGACACTCTAATCCTTGGTAGGGCTATTATAGCACTCCTCAAAGTTCGCTTTCCCCATCTAGATAACCCCACACTGTCACCTTTAGCACTAGATGGTTCAAACAAACACCACAATTTCATAAAGATATCCAACTCCAAATATAACTCATAACAAGTATTTGTAATCTCTAGCCTAAGTGCCACCACGGTGTGCATACTTTCAACTTCACACACATGGGGAGAGCAGAGATCTATTAAAGCACTTGAGTAGCAAGGTAGATCTAGAGATTACAAGCTCATGATCTCAATAAGATCATGCATAGAGAGAGAGATGAACACATAGCTACCGGTAGAACCCTTAGCCTCGAGAGAGAACTACTCCCTCCTCATCATGGGAATCAGCAACAACGATGAAGATGGTGGTGGAGATCGATGGATATGGCTCCGGGGGCACTTCACCATCCCGGTAGGGTGCCCGAAAAGAGACTTGCTGTCCCCCGAATCTCCCCTTCGGAGGCGGCGGCGGCGCTGCGGAACTTTTCATGGCTGGAGGCTTGACGATTTAGGGTTTTTGCATCGGGAGGCATCTTATAGGCGAAGAGGCAAGGTCAGTGGGCGGCCAGGGGGCCAACACCACCTACTGGCGCGGACAGGGCTAGCCAGTGCCACCATATCGTGTGGCCACCCTGTGGCCCCTCTCTGCCTCGTCTTCTGGCTCCGTGAGTCTTCCGGTAAAATATCGACTTTGGCTTTTGTCCGGTCCAATTCCGAGAATATTGATTTTCTGACTTTCCTGGAACCAAAAACAGCAGAAAACATGCAACTGGCACTGTGGCACTTGTTAATAGGTTAGTCCAAGAAAGTGTATAGAAAGTACTCCAAAGTTGGAACAAAACACAAGAAAGTAGATAAAACCAAGCATGGAACATCAAATATTATGGATACGTTAGCAACGTACTAGTGACACGGGGTGGCATCCCCAAGCTTGAGATTTAGTCCATTCTTCATCTCATTACATCATTCTTTCCTTAACACCTGAAATTTTTCCTTCATACAAAACTTCACATAATCTTCATTAGCAACATTAGTGTACTCAAGATAATAAGTCTTTGGGTTCAGTTTCAACACCAATAAAACTTCCATTAAGACACAAGCTACTGTAGCACTTCCCTTAAAAAGCTCAATTCCCCAAAGAGAACCCAAAAAGGAACCAACAAGAAGCAAATGCAAATAATGGTAGAAATCTGTCAAAATAGACCAGCAGTTAAAAACCAATTTTTTCGAAGACCTTCTGTTGCTGAAATCGAAAAGTGTTGAACTAACGAAAGTTGGATAATAACCTGGGTCAGAAGCACAAAATAGTACAGCTCAAACCGACGTACAGAGATTTTACACGAATTTTTACAGCGAAGCACAAAAATCTGTTTCGCGACGACAACATTCCCAAGCATTACTTCTCTCTCATTAGAGGTTACTCTTGGCACAAAAACAAATAAAAAGGATAAGGAGAGTATATTACTGAAGCAATAACTTCCAAGACTCAACTAAAACTTTTGGGTTATCTCCCAATAAGTACTTTTCTTTAACGCCTTTAATTTAGGCATGATAGTTTGAGAAGATGCTCACATAAGAAATATGAATTGAAGTAAAAGAGAGCATCAAGAAGCAAATTCAAAGCACATTTAAGTCTAACCCACTTCCTATGCATAGGAATCTTGTAAAGAAACAAGTCATGAAAGCAGAAACCAACAAGCATAGTAAAGCAAAACAAGTGCAGCTTCAAGACTTTCAACATAAAGAAGGAAAACCTAATATTGTTGAGATACATAAGACCATGTTTCCCTCTCTCATAATAACTTTCAGTAGCATCATGAATAAAATTAACAATATAACTATCACATAAAACATTCTTATCATGAGCCACATGCATATAATAATTATTACTCTCCACATAAGCATAGTCATTCTTATTAATTGTAGTGGGAGCAAATTCAACAAAATAGCTATCACTATTATTCTCATCACCATAATCATCAAATATAGGAGGCATACTGTAATCATAATTAATTTTCTCCTTAATAGTAGGAGGATTGAAAATATCATATTCATCATTGTAATCATCATATATTGGAGGTTTGGTATCATCATAAGCAATAGAATAGCTATCTTCCAAAGCTGGGGAACTAAAAAGATCATTTTCATAAAAAATAACTTCCCCAAGCTTAGACTTTTCCATAGCATTAGCAATAATAGTGTCCAAAGAATTCATACTAACAGCATTACTATTAGCATGCAAATAAAGTTCCATAGGTTTTTTAATTTTCTCTTCAAACACATCATGTCCTAACTCAAGATAAATACAATAAAGCTCTCTAATTTTGTTGTTGTTTTCCATTAAGCCTAACTAGTGAAAAGAAAAACAAGAAACAAAAAGATATGATTGCAAAATCTAAAGGAAATAACTTCGAGCACTCACACCGGAGGATGTGAGTACCTTTTACTAGAAAATAGCTTGATGTCTACGCACTTCTATTCTTGTAGATAGTTGTTGGGCCTCCAAGTGCAAAGGTTTGTACAACAGCAGTAAGTTTCCCTTAAGTGGATCACCCAAGGTTTATCGAACTCAGGGAGGAAGTGGTCAAAGGTATCCCTCTCAAGCAACTCTGCAATCAAGATACAAGAAGTCTCTTGTGTCCCTAACACACCCAATACACTTCTCAGGTGTATAGGTGCACTAGTTCGGCGAAGAGATAGTGAAATACAAGTGGTATGAATAATTATAAGTGGTAACGGTGCCAGAAAATAGCTTGATGGTGTGGAAGAGACTAAAGACAAACTGATGGAAGCAAGCAAACATGTAATAGATCTAGTTGCAAACGGTGTTTCAATGTTTAGAAACAAGGCCTAGGGATCATACTTTTGCTAGTGAACACTCTCATATAAATATCTTCTCTTTGTGATACTACTCTGAACTACTCTCTGGTTGGACACTCTAATCCATGGTAGGGCTATAACAGCACTCCTCAAAGTTCGCTTTCCCCATCTAGATAACCCCACACTGTCACCTTGAGCACTAGATGGTTCCAACAAACACCGCAATTTCATAGAAGCATCCAACTCCAAATATTACTCATAACAAGTATTTGTAATCTCTAGCCTAAGTGCCACCATGGTGTGCATGCTGTCACTTTCACACACATGGGAAGAGCAGAGATCTTTTAAAGCACTTGAGTAGCAAGGTAGATCTACTTGATTACAAAGCTCATGATCACAATATGATCATGCATAGAGAGAGAGATGAACACATAGATATCGGTAGAGTCCTTAGCCTCGAGAGAGAACTACTCCCTCCTCATCATGGGAATCAGCAACGGCGATGGAGATGGCGGTGGAGTCGATGGAGATGGCGGTGAAGATGGTGAAGAGGCGACGGCGGCGCTGACGGCGGCGCGGAGGACTCCTTCCCTGCTGCAGGTATCACAGGGTTACACCGCCCCTTAGCCCCCTTCCTTCATGGCTTATTGGGAGCCCTCTCCCATGGAGATGGGATCTATGGGGGAGGGAAAACGTGGCTTTGGTGGCTGCAAATTCGTGGGTGGAAGTGTCTCCCACCAATTAGGTTTCCTCCCTTTATATAGCTTCTCGGATTCCCGTCACCCCATCTTGGGATGCAGTAAATCAGGCCTAGCGGGCCCTTCCGAACTCGGAATCAGCTAAATTTTATGTCTAGGATGTTTGTCGCAAAATTTCCAACAACTTAATAGCTGAAGAGTTTTCCGTTTGACGCTGTCTTCGACCCGAAACGTGACGATCTTCAAAAAGAGTTCTGAGACAGATTTCTGGAAAGTCCCAATTTGACTCCAACAAGGTTTCCACTTGTATTCTTGGTAATTCCTACACATCAAAGTGTAAAATAAAAACATGGTGCACTTTTGAAACTATTAGTAGGTTAGTCCAAATAAATCATAATTTTTTTATAAAAAGGAGTATCAAAAGCATATTATTAGCAAAAAACCATCAAAAGTTATAGATACGTTATGGACGTATCAGTAGGTTATTGCTATAAGCGGTTGCAGAGGAAATAGCAATTATGGATGCACTACCCACACATAAGTTATCATGCTCTAATAAGTACACACATACTTTATTTCTATCTTTTATTTCCATCGGATGTTTTTGCACAGCTACAGGTGAAACCGAATGCCCTAGGCCCTCTCTTTCCATCATCGACAACAATAAAAAGACACAAGCTACTGGTCCGGTAAAAACACAAAAGGAATTCTAAAACTCCCGAAGGTCCATTAAAGTAACTTCACTATGCATTCGCTTCCCGTGGATTCGATAACCTAGGTCTACTAGCGAAAAAGAGCTATACTACATCCGTAATCCAGATCGAAGGTATCACCTCCCTAGAACCAATATATGTGATACCTTTCCCTAACACTGCACAAAAGCATATTTCTAATTATGAACAGGTCAAAACAGTACAGGAGAAGAAGGAAGAGGAAAGTATGCCAGAAATTCTAGAACATCTGGAAGAAACCAAATATGAAGAGGTAACCAAGGAAGCAATTATGGCTATGTATGCATATTGTAACATAGTTGAACTTGATAAAGAGACTTCCGTATTGGTTAAGGGTAAAACAATGGTAAAAGATGTGGGTAAGTCTATTCTTCCCTACATATTTAAGGAAACCTCGCATTATGGTTTATGCGATCTTGACACCGAAGTTAATGTTATATCTTATGATTTTTTCAGAAATAAAAGTAGAAATAGAACTGGCTACAATTGAAATACTGATTTGACACTCATGTTAGCCAATAAAACTCTTAGAATTCCAATTGGAGTAGTTGAAGATGCAACTGTCACAATTAGCAACAAAAACTTTCCTATTGATTTTGTAGTTGTTGATATGCCAGCTGACACTCTTTTCCCAATTATATTTAGAAGAAACTTTTTGAGTGATGTAGGTGCCAAAGTTGATTTCAAAAAGGAGATTGTGCCTCTTAAGCATGTGAAGCGAAAAATAATTCCACTTTTCCAAATTTAAAGACAAACCTCCACAAATACAAGAAGAAGAGAAAGTGAAAACTATTGAGGAAATGGCAGCTCTTCTTTAGTGATCAAAAAGAAGAAATAAATGAAGACTTAAATTATAAAGAAATAGTTATGGAGGACAAGTCCCTAGAAGAACTAGAAGATGAATTCGATTCACTTCCCATTACAGGGCCTCCAACTAATGAGGCTTTTGATGAGCCAGAAAAGAGAGGGGGTAAGGAATTACCACCCCCATAATTGAAGACTCTACCAGATAATCTTAAATACAGATTTTAGATGATACAAATAAATTTCTTGTTTTATTAGTGCTAAACTTTCAAGAGAAGAAGAAGAAGAACCAATGAAAATACTTAAGGAGCATCGCAAGGCCGTTGGGTACTCCATGGATGATTTGAAGGGCATTAGTCCCATGATAACCGTCCATCGAATATTCATGGAGGACGGTGTTAAAGCAGTTGCGGAATTTAATAGAAGACTAAAGCCCGAAATGAAGGAAGTGGTAAGGAAAGAAATAGTACCCCTATTGGACGCAGGTATAATATATCATGTAAAAGAAAGTGAATGGGCAAGTCTTGTTCCTTGTGTCCCTAAGAAGGGTGGTTTTACTGTTGTTCCTAATGAAAACAATGAATTGATACCTACTAGAACTATTGTTGGACATAGGATGTGCATAGACTTTAGGAAATTGAATAAAGAAACTAGGAAAGATCACTATCCTTTACCGTTCATAGATCAAACTTTGGAAAGGTTAGCAAACTACACTCATTTTTGCTACTTGGACGGATACTCTGGTTTTTCTCAAATAGCTATTCATCTTTATGACCAACTTAAAATAACTTTCATTAGTCCTTATGGTTTACATGCTTACTGTCGTATGCCTTTTCGTTTATGTAATGATGCAGCTACTTTTCAAAGATGCATGACTGCTACTTTTTGGATTTTATAGAACTAATAATGGCAGTATTTATGGATGACTTTTCTGTCTATGGAACTTGATTTACTAGTTGCTTGGATAATCTCAAAAGAGTTTTGGAGCGTTGCGAAGAAACCAATCTGGTTCTAAACTGGGAGAACTTCTAGTTTATGGTCAAATAAGGTATAGTCCTTGGACATAAGGTATCAGGTAAGGGTATTGAAGTGGATAGAGCTATGGTTGATGCCATAGAGAGAATGCCACAACCTTGGGATATAAAAGGTATAAGAAGTTTCCTTGGTCATGTGGGTTTTTATAGAAGGTTCATTATGAATTTCTCTGGAATAACTAAACTTTGACTAACCTCCTGCAAAAGGGAGTAAGATTGAATTTTGATGATAAATGTCCCATAGCCTTTGATAAACTTAAAAAATGCTTTATCCCATGCTCCTATCACTAAACCACCTATCTGGGATATGAATTTTGACATAATATGTGAAGCTAGTGATGATGTTGTAGGAGTAACTCTGGGACAACACATAGGTCGCAGATTTAATATTATACATCATGCTAGTAGAACTCTTAATAGTGCTCAAAAGAATTATCATAAGGAAGAAAGGAAACTTTTTGCTGTATTTTTCTCTTGCGATAAATTTCGTTCTTATATAGTTGATGCAAAAGTAAGAGTTCATACGGATCGTGATGATTTAAAAGAACTCCTTGAGAGGAACAACCATAAGCCAATAGTGATCCATTGGATTCTTTTACTTCAAGAATTTGAGTTGCGGATTATGTAGAGGCAAGAAATAAAGATGTTGGATGCAGTTTCCATATTTACCTAGCAAGACACCAATCTTATTGAGAGGAACTTTAGTCCTGGTGATTTTTGTTTACGAGAATTATTAAATGAACTAAGGTCAATTCCTCCAAAAAAAGAAGAAGTCTTTGTTGTTGGAGGAGCTTGTCATCCCCGAATAAGTAAATGGTAAGTGCAAGGTAAGTGTTCTTACTCAAATAAGTGATATGTTTTCGCAATTACTTCTAATTTTTTTGCCTTTGAATTCCTTGTGTTTTTCTGAAGTTTCTGAAGGTTTTTACCAACTATATGGTCGCAACTATACGACCAGAGAAACATTTCCGGCCGTATAGTTGGTCTTGAAACCTTTTGTATCCTCTTTGCGAATTTTTCTGGAACTATACGGTCGCAACTATATGACCGTAGAAAAATCTACAGTCGTATAGTTGGTCGTTAAACTCTCAGTCATTTCGATTTTTGATGTCTGGATCTATATGGTCACAACTATACGGCCGGAGATAATCCTCCTATCATATAGTTGGTCGTTAAACTCTCAGGTATTCTTCGTTTTCCTTTTCGTTTTTGATAAAAAAATATTTTGTCAGTTCTAAGTCCGTAATTTAACCGACCTAGAATCGAGATATTTGGAAATATCTGCCTGGAACCAACTGTACGGCCAGAGCTATATGGGCCATGCCCGTTGCTGACCCACAAGTATAGGGGGTGTATCGCAGTATTTTCGATAAGTAAGAGTGTCGAACCCAACGAGGAGCAGAAGGTGCTGGCTAGTGGTATGGATCAGGAATTCTCTACAAATACTTACCAAATGGATTTTTAGGGGTTATTGATAAAGCAAGTAAACAAAGTACGAGTAGATAAAAGACAGTAGGAATAAATGCAGCAAGTGGCCCAATCCTTTATGCAGCAAAGGACAAGCCGGTTGTATTACTTAAGATGACCAAATGTTCTCGAGGACACATGGGAAGACTGTCAAGTGCTTTCGCTTCATATAGTTGATTAATATTCTTTTGCTTGCTAAGTGTTGTGTGGGTGAACCTGTGCTAATGTACCGACCTTCCTAGGACTAATACATACTTGTGATTATACCCCTTGCAAACATCCGTAAGTACAAGAAAGTAATTACGGTAGAAACCTAACCACAGCTTTAAACTCTAAGACCCTTACGTCCCTTGTGCAATGGTTTCCTAACAGGGGTTCAGGTTTCTGTCACTCCGGCAACCCCTACGATTAATAGCCAAATACACAATGCATTCCCCTTGGCCCATATAGGTGAAGTGTCATGTACTCGACGTTCACATGACACCACTAGAAGAAGTAAACCACAACTTAAATATCAAACTATTGAATCTTTCTCAACACAATTCCACTACTAACAACATGACTTCTACCATGTCCTCAAGAACAAAACGAACTACTCACAAGACATCATATGGATCATGATCAGAGATGGAATAATGATGTATAACAATCTTAACATAACAATACTTCAATGGTTCACTCAATAGCATCAAATACAAAGAGTAATCAACACCGGGAAAGTTTCCCCTATGAACTATGCAAGATTCAATGCAATTGTTACAGCAATATGGAGATGGTGATGAGGGTGCTGATGATGATGATGGTGGTGATGATGATGATGATCCCGATTAAGTCCAGCTTGATGGTGGTGTTGATGGCGACGATCTCCCCTCTCCGGGAAGGAATTCCCCTGGCAGAAATCTGTTTGCCGGAGAGATCTTTCTCTCTCGGTGTTTTCCGCCCCGCAGAGGCGGTGGAATCTTTCTGTGGTTGCTCCCCGAGTCTTAGGGTTTCGGGAGGATAATATACGCTAGAGGGGAGTGCCATGGGTGGACCAGGGCGGCCACACCACCTGGTGGCACGCCTGGGCTGGCCCGTGCCAGGGGGTGGTGTGGGCCCCCTGTGGCCCATCTCCACCCCCCATTCCGGCTTCCTTCGTCTTCTGGAAAAATAGGATTTTCCATGTATTTTAATGGATTTTCTGATCTTCGCGAATTTTGCCTCCAAACAGCACCTTTTCCATCAGAATCCTGACTGCAGCGGTCCATGCTCCAAAAGTCATCAACCATGCAAAAATATATGAAATAACATAAGTATCATCTCTTAATATGAAATATATCAATGAATAACAGTGAATTATGACATAGAATAGTGATGCAAAATGGACGTATCAACTCCTCCAAGCTTAGACTTCGCTTGTCCCCAAGCAAAACTGAGCTCAATAAACATGGCCTCAGGTTTATGGAGTGAAGATTCGATTAAAGAATACGGACAAGAAGCATCACATTCATCAAATACATAGATCATAATAGAAGACAACTCACTATTATATAACTCAACTTGCAATAAGTAAAGGTAACACAATAAAGATACATAAAGTGAATCATAATTGGTAATGGCAAACTTAGCTCCTGGTCGAAGAATAGTTGATAATTTGCTGGAGTTCACAAATAACTAGTTTTCAATGATAGCTTTCAAAGTAGTAAACATCAAGATAAGAGCAATGTGCAAAATAAGGAACATAAGAAACATGATTGAATAAATCATCATATGAATGCATGAAACACAACAACTCAAAATACTTGTTGAGATAGAAGGGAATAGGTTTACTAACTCAACTACAAAGTAAAAGAAAGGCCCTTCGCAGAGGGAAGCAGGGATTGCAAGTCTCATAAAGAGCTCCCAAAAATTATGATACTTACTAGCTTTCAGCTCTCAATGCCCCTATCATAGGCACCTTTAGGTGGTTAAGGTTAAAGTGATCAAATATGAGGATATGCATTGACAAGTTGTAAGTTGAGAATCTCATGTCCCTTGACTACGAGGGCCGCTCCTCATGCTACTCAAGTTTAGTCACCGGTAAGTTCTTGTCATCGTAAGCATATGTGTATCATAGAGAACCGCAAACGGGGTAGCCCTTGCCTGATGATACGGAAGAATCCCCATATCAAAATGACAAGGCAAGTAGACAACAAGCATCTTAGCAATCTTCTTATTTACCATGGGAATATGGTGCTTTTTTTTCTCTCTTTCCTCTTTTCATAATCTCTTTTTTTCTTTTTTTCTTTTTTCTCAATATCTATCTCTTTTTTTATAAGAAGAATGCTTCATAGATGCTCGTTATGGTTACGCTGCAGGTTTCCACCATGTTAGCATGGATTAGACCAGCGGCCTAGGCGTTTCTCTAACACACATGCATAACTCCATGGACTTACAAGATCCCCTTTAATTTCACACCAACGACATCCATAGACAAACAAACATGATATCAACTAGGTACAAAGTACCAGTGCAATGTTGAAAGCGTTCCCCATGACAGCATGGTTCTGCTAATTCACAACTTACAAAGCGCAAGCATATACGCAACATAGATGGGCACAATGGTTCAAGTTTATTAAGTGCAAGAAAGTAAAGTGTGCCATCAAGTTCGTGAGAGATTTAATCACTAATTTTCACATAACAAGTTTAATTTGGGAGGTAGATAAAACAAGAATTTACTTGGAATAGCAATAATGCTAATAGGTAGGTATGGTGGACACAAATGGCAAAGGTTTTGGTTTAAAGGAGTGAATGCACGAGAAGAATTCCCTCTCAGTATAGGTTTTTGGCTAGCAAGGTTGGGTAGCAAGTATAAGAGTTGAAGGAAACAAACAAACATACAAGTGATAAAGACAAACATGCAATCTTCCTTGGAAGCACAAAATATCTTAACTAGAGAATACTAGACTTATGAGCAAATCAAGAAAGAAAGATGATGGACTTATTTTTCTTTAGAGTACTTTTATCTTTTTCATTCAACTCTCAAAAATAGTGTTGCTACTGACCAAGCCAGGTTTGCCAAAACCGACTAAATTAAATCAATGATCCCAAAGTGATACCAATACTAACAACAAGATCAATCATGTAACCACGAATTGAAAACTAATATAAGCTATGCAAAAGAGTAAATGATACAACTTCTCATTAATATTCCATAACGGCAACTCACACCAAGGGATACATATCTAACGAGAGAGGCGATACTTCCATAATGCAAACCATCCTACATAATAACTTCTCTATTCATGATATGACTCTACAAATAAGGTAAAAAGATAGAAGATGGTGATGTGATACCGCGTCACTCCCCCAAGCTTGGAACAAACCAAGGGGATGCCAAACCTGATGACGAATTACTCCTTTGGTGGTGGTAATATTTTCTTAGTTGACGTGAGGAAATCTTCCAACATCTTGTGAAGCCTATTATTCTCCCATTGAAGCATGTCCACCTTCCTTCTCAAGTATCGGTACTTATCGCAGAACTCCTTAGTGACTCGTAGGGCTTCCGTTGATGCAGGGCAAGTGACTAAAGGTACCAGCCCCTGCTTGGGGTCTTGGAGATCTTCCTCCATAGGCTCCTTCCCTTTATCCTTGGAGGACACGATTGTGCTTCTAAGCTCCAAAGATAGTTCCTGGCAGAAACAGATCGAAACGAAAACACGATATACAAACCTCGGGGGATCCGGGGGGTATACATTACTAAGTTTCACAACAAAAATGAAGGTACTGGGAGAAAATGAGTCGGAGGCAGAGTCTGGAGTGGCCTCACCACTTGGTGGCGCGGCCAGGGGTGGGCCCGCGCCACAGGGTGGTGTGAGCCACCCTGGCTCCGTTTCCGTCCCTCTTTCGCTTCCTAACTTTCCTTATTGGCTAAAAACTGCAAAAATATAGTTGGATTATATTTTCGCGGAACTTTTCTTACCAGAACTGTTACCTATTTGAAAACGGACTCTGCGGGTCTCTGAATCTGGTCCTTGATAAATTTCTACGGAGTTATAACTTGAAAGCCATCAACATCTTCATCTGCATAAACTTATTACTTGAGTTATGAAACCTTTCTCTTCCTTATTACACCATTATCTCCACTACCTGGAAATTTCTTTCACACAAAACTTCACACAGTTCTCATTATCAACATTAGTATATATGAAGTGATAAAACCTTTTGAGTTGAACTTCAACTGAAAACCATCAAAACATAAGCTATTGTAGCAACTCCTTCCGAAAACCCAAAAAAAGAATTCAAAAAGGAAATCGAATAAAGAGGCAAATGCAAGGTTGGCAAAATCTGTCAAAACAGACCAGCAGGTAAAGATCAATGTTTTCGAAAATCTTTTGTTGCTCAAATCAAAACGTGCAAAACTAACAAAAGTTAAATAACAACCTGGGGTAGAAGCAAAAAAATTACAGCTCAATCCGACAGACAGAGATCTCTCACAAATTTTTACGGTGAAGCACAAAAATCTGTTTCGGGACAGCAACTTCCCCAAATATTACTTCTCTCTCATTAGCGGTTGATCTTGACGCAAAAACCAAGAAAAACAGATAAGGAGCTGTTATTAACGAAGTAATTACTTCCAAGACTCAAATAAACAAAAACAAACTGAAAGCAAAAACAAATTGGGTTGTCTCCCAAAAAGCTCTTTCTTGATAGCCATTAAGATGGGCATGATGATTTTGAAGATGCTCACATAGGAATTTGAATTGAAGTGAAAGAGAGCATTAAGAAACAAAAATTTGCACATTTAAGTCTAACCCACTTCCTATGCAAGGGAATTTTATAAACAAACAAGTTCTTGAAACCCGAGGCTACTTGCATAAGAAGGCAAAACAAGTGCAACATAAAAACTTTCAGCATAAAACAAGGAAACTTGATATTATTGGGATGCATAAGAACATTTTTCCCTCTCTCATAGTAACTTTCAGTATCATGCATAAACTTAATAATATAACTATCGAACGAACCATCATAGCAATGATCACTTATTCTAACAGAAAACACAGGAATACTAGCTCTCATAACACTACTATGTGAAACAATATTAGAGGTATCCTTACAAAGGATAGTGTGTCCCTCTTCTTCATATTTAGTAACAAAGTCTTTCACATTTGCTATTATAGGTTCATCAACCATTTATTTATCAGGTTCAACAGCTTTGCTTATACTTTCATTAACCATACTAGATATCATAGAATGTTCCTTTATCTTACATGGGAAAGGGATTTGCTCAATGTAAGGTTTAGGTAAGACATGATTAGTAGTATAAACTTCAGTATTTCTTGCAGGAACACGCTTAGCAACATCTTTATAAGGTTCATGATACTTATTCCACTTCTTTTTAGGCACTTCAATATAGGAAGCAAAAGCCTTAAAATAAGAAGCAATAGCTTGAGAGTCTAGACCATAAGCATTTTTAATATTTTGAAAGTCATCAGTTCCCATAAAAGATTCAATGCATTCATAATCATAATTTATACCTGATTTTCTACCTTTGTCATTCTCCCAAGCTTCAGCATTGTCTTGAATACGGTCCAGAAGATCCCACTTAGCTTCTTCTTCCATGCGAGTGAATGATCTAGCACAAGAAGCATCCAATAAATCCTTGTCATGTAGAGGGAGCCTTGCATAAAAGTTGTTGATAATAATATTGTTGGGGAGCTCATGAATGGGACATTTGAGCATTGCCAACTTCAATCTCCCCCAAGATTGAGTTGTACTCTCTCCATCAAGAGGCCAAAAGTTGTATATTTGATTCCGATCCTTCTAAATCTCACTAGGAGGATAAAACTTTGAATAAAAGAGAGGCACTATTTCCTCCCATTCCAGAGCTTGACCATTCTTCAGCAGCTTATACCATTCCTCGGCTCTTCTTTTCAGCGATAATGAGAATAACTTCTTCTTAACTTGATCTGTAGTAATACCTGCACACTTGAACAACCTGCATAATTCGTGTATAAAGAGTAAATGATCACCGGGATGGACAGTTCCATCCCCAACATAGTAGTTATCCATAACACGACCAATAATTCTTGTAGGTATTTTGAAAGCATCATTCTCAGCAGGTGGTGGCTTATCTACTACCTTAGCAGTGGTAGTAGCATTACCAAATAAGAAACTCAGTGAATTATCCATAACAAAAATCAAGCAACTAGCAGAAGTAAACAATACTCATAGTAGAAATTTCCTTTACTAGTTCCACTCTCCAATAGCGCTTGGCTCCTCGGCAATGGCGCCAGAAAATATTCTTGATGGCCCACAAGCATAGGGGGTGTATCGCAGTATTTTCGATAAGTAAGAGTGTCGAACCCAACGAGGAGCAGAAGGTGCTGGCTAGTGGTATGGATCAGGAATTCTCTACAAATACTTAGCAAATGGATTTTTAGGGGATTTTGATAAATCAAGTAAACGAAGTACAACTAAATAAAAGACAGTAGCAATAAATGCAGCAAGTGGCCAAATCCTTTATGCAGCAAAGGACAAGCCGGATATATTACTTAAGATGACCAAACATTCTCGAGGACACATGGGAAGACTGTCAAGTGCTTTCGCTTCATATAGTTGATTAATCTTCTTTAGCTTGCTAAGTGTTGTGTGGGTGAACCTGTGCTAATGTACCGACCTTCCTAGGACTAATACATACTTGTGATTATACCCCTTGCAAACATCTGTATGTAGAAGAAAGTAATTAAGGTAGAAACCTAACCACAACTTTAAACTCTAAGACCCTTACGTCCCTTGTGCAATGGTTTCCTAACGGGGGTTCAGGTTTCTGTCACTCCGGCAACCCCTACGATTAGTACCCAAATACACAATGCATTCCCCTAGGCCCATATAGGTGAAGTGTCATGTAGTCGATGTTCACATGACACCACTAGAAGAAGTACACCACAACTTAAATATCAAACTATTGAATCTTTCTCAACACAATTCCACTACTAACAACATGACTTCTCCCATGTCCTCAAGAACAAAACGAACTACTCACAAGACATCATATGGATCATGATCAGAGATGTAATAATGATGTATAACAATCTAAACATAAACAATAATTCTATGGTTCACCCAATAGCATCAACTACAAAGAGTAATCAACACCAGGAAAGTTTCCCCTATGAACTATGCAAGATTCAACGCAATTGTTACAGCAATATGGAGATGGTGATGAGGGTGCTGACGATGATGGTGGTGGTGATGATGATGATGATCCCGATGAAGTCCAGCTTGATGGTGGTGTTGATGGCGACGATCTCCCCTCTCCGGGAAGGAATTCCCCTGGCAGAAATCTGTCTACCGGAGAGATCTTTCTCTCTCGGTGTTTTCCGCCCCGCAGAGGCGGCGGAATCTTTCTATGGTCACTCCCCAAGTCTTAGGGTTTCAGGAGGATAATATACGCCAGAGGGGAGTGCCAGGGGTGGACCAGGGCGGCCACACCACCTGGTGGCGCGGCCTGGGCTGGCCCGCGCCAGGGGGTGGTGTGGGCCCCCTGTGTCCCATCTCCAGCCCCCCTTCTGGCTTCTTTCGTCTTCTGGAAAAATAGGATTTTCCATGTATTTTCCCGGATTTTCTGATCTTCGCGAATTTTGCCTCCAAACAGCACCTTTTCCATCAGAATCCTGACTGCAGCGGTCCATGCTCCAAAAGTCATCAACCATGCAAAAACAGATGAAATAACATAAGTATCATCTCGTATAGTTTGTCGTTTACGATGAAATAACAGATGAAATATATCAATGAATAACAGTGAATTATGACATAGAATAGTGATGCAAAATGGACGTATCACCCGTATAGTTTGTCGTTTACGTGGAAAGGCTCCTCCAAACCCGCGATTACTTTTCCTATTCCATTAAGATTCTTTTCTTGGGCGTGAATTTGGTGTTTCTCGCGAGTTTTACCGACCTCTGCCCCCCCCCCCCTTATATACTGCCATTGTCCCTCTCTCTAATCATAAACTCCAGAAACCAATCTACCTCTTATTCATACGTGAGGACACGCAAACCAAGGGACAAAAGCCAATGAGAGAAGTTCTTATAGAGATCAGGAGCAATAGAGAGCAAGTCAAGGAGATCAAGATCCTCCCTATGGAGTTCCTCGATGCCGACAATGAACATCGTAAGAGGGAGTTGAAAGCTCTCGAGCGGAAGCTTGAAGAGATGGACAAGGTGACACCAGGGACACCGAAGCATATTCGATTGCCGTGACTTTATCTTGATAAACTGGATGAATATATTAAGAAGACAACCGAATTAGGTTTTTCTATAAGTCTTAAAGCGATTCAAACCCTTCAAGATAACAATGAGCTCATTAAAGAACAAGTGAAAGTGTTGGAGAGGAATAATCTTTTCTACAAGCTGCGTGTTAAAGAATTAGAGGCTGTCAATCAATCCCTCCGCCTCAGGTTGGCCCGTGAAGAGAAGATACGGTGTACCATGGTGCCAAAGTGATCTACAATAATCATAGTATGAAATAATTGCAAGGGATTATTTGATCTCACCTGGCCTGATTTGAAGCTTGCGGAGATCTTTAAGACCTTGTAATCTATCTTATACGTTTTATGTTACTATTTTAGTTTTGCATTAGTTCAAACTAGAAATGAAGTTTGCATCATTAGAATTCCCTTCAGGAATAGTCGATCCCCTTTATGAAATTCCGAGTTTATTATCATATATGGAGCAATATTGAGTTTGTGTTTGTCCTATTGGATATATGAATGGCTTGAGTATAATTTTACTTGCACTTGATGATAGAAATAGGAGTCTTCCACACCATTGGTATTAATGGAACATATAAAGAAAATTTGGTCAATATGATGTAAGTACATGGTTTGATTTACAAAGAAAGAGAAATTATCTAATCAGTTAAGTTGAAGAAGAAACCTTCTACAAAGGAAAATAAAAAGTGCTATCAAATTAGAGTGAGAACAAGACAAGGTAGAATATTCAAGATATAACGATTGCTTTATATACAATTGGAATTTGGTAATTGAGATCGTTAAACTTTGAATTCCTACATGAAGTGGAATGTATGGCTAGCTCCTTTGCACAACACTTAAACAAAAGTGTGAGCAGACATACATAAAGAAAAAAAGAAAAAAAAGGAAGAAGAAAAAGAGCGAATGTGCAAAGAGGAAATAGGGATACACCACTATATTGTAGTATGACAAAGAGACATTTTAAGATTTTGAATCCCAAGTGAATATGTTAATCCTAAAACACTTGAGACTACCTCGCTAACTCATTCAGTTGAACTGAATACTTTTACATCATATTGAGAGTGATTTTTGTGAACTGTTAAATTCTAAGGTGTGGAAGCCTTCTAATATTATTAGGATGGTTGAGTAAGGTACAATTCATGAACTTATTCCTATGTATCATATATGATAAACACATGCTGCAACTGCCTCATTTATTTTATTGACTCAGCTTCATGAATATGAGGATCACATCCATTAAAGCGAACTTGCTCGGGACGAGCAAGGGTCTAAGCTTGGGGAAGTTGATGAGTGCATATTTTCATCATGTTTTATATTATTATTTTGCATTGTAGATGTAGGATCTTGGTATTTTACGGTGTTCACGTGGACATTTTATGTTTGTTTTCACCAGGATCAGGACAGATGATGGATACAATGGACACAATTATTGGAGCAGTTGTACTGGGGAGAAAAGGAGTCAAAACAATGTAAATCCCTTATTTGGGAAATATCAATAATACCAGAAGAAAACCCGAATCGATCAAGGCATACAGATGGTTTAACGACCAACTATACGACGGGAATGAAATTTTCGGCCGTATAGTTCCCATCGTATGGTTGGCTCTGCCACCGCCTCCTCAAATAGTTTCGCCCCATACAGCTAGATCAGGGAGACGACATACAGAACAGCCAGAAATCACCAAAACCTCACCTCCGGAAGGCATCTAGAGGGGGAACATGTCCACCGGGATCCATCTTCGCCCTACGCAGATCCGAGAGGCCAAGGCATCGATCTTCATCATCAACCGCTGCAGTACCACCATCTCCATCCATCCCATCTACATCTTGTCTAGATCTTGTTATAATTTCCATACTCCTTGTGGATTTATACAAGTACTATTCATCTATGATAGATTCCATATTGCCATGATGTTGATTGCCTCCATGTCTGAGTAGATCATTAGTTCTTCGGGAGATGGAGAAACCCTAGTATGAGATTGAAATAAGATAAAGTTTATTATTATATTCATAACTGTGACCATGTGTTAGAGTGTCTTCATATTGATGTTGGGAGAAGTCGACCTCTCAATATTTGCCTCTTATGGGGATTTGATGGAGGGAACTACTTGTTGGTAGAGGAAGGTGTGTTAGCACTTAAAGTGATTATAAAGCTGTTGGCACCCCTTACGTATCAACTTGGGAAACGAGGAAACTCATAGAACACTATACATGCCATGGGATCCGTACCTTAATAGCGCAATAATTTGATTGATATCGATTGCTGACTGCTGTGGTTATGAGGATGATGTGAGCAATAGTTGCTGCCTAGTTGTCCAAATACGGAGTTCCTCTCACACATACATAGTTAAGAATGTTCCTGATAATAATCTTTACATTAGTTACTGATAATGCTAGAGGTGTATCCGCTACTCCCTAAGAACGCCTTTTTCCCTATTGCAGTTCCAATCTCTTTTACATACAAGATACTTACTTTCTGTGTTTAGTTGTTTTACTTTACTTATTGTTGCTCTTATACCAAAAACCCAAAAACACCTTTTTACGCTATACTCGCATTTTATCTTGTCACTTAGAACTTTATTTAGCATTTCTATTGTAGTATTTATTTCAAGAGTTATTAGACTTCAGACTCCTGCTCCCTATGGGATCAATATCTTTATTTCGAAACTAGCTACAAATGATATGTGCACTTGCAGTCATCAGTGGAAACGGCACCGCCCACGGCCAAGGAGTGGCCAATGGCATCGCACATGGCCAGGAGTGGCCAGTAGCACCACCCGCCTGCCGCCATGCTGCATGGCCCAGCTGTAGTGGATCCCGGGAATGATAGGAAGGCGCATACGCGTCGGACACTATGGTACCCCCTTGAGATATAAAAGGTTGGCCTAGGCCATAGTAGTGGTATATCTTAGACATCTTACACATCTTAGAGATCAGACACATCTTAGAAATCTTACATATCTAGAATATCTTGGGACATCTCTTTCAAAGGAGAGATATCTCGCACATCTAAGAATAGCAAGTGAGCTTGGTAAGGAGAGAACTAGAGAGAGAAAGCACCGAGAATGCCTTTTAGAGATAGAGAGAGGAAGAAAGAGGAATCCTAGGAAGTGTAGAAACTAGAAAAACATGGCTCCTCGGCATTAGAGTGTTCATTTCTTTGTACATCATCCACCAGATAATCCACCAAAGCAGGACGTAGGATTTGTTAGTCGAAGGGCGGCCTGAACATGGGTGAAAACACATGTCTGATGTGTTTTATATGTGCATGAGATGAGGTTGTATTACCTTAGTGCCCACTACGAACAACTAGGAGGTTCCGACAAGCAACAAATTAGAAACATAGTATCCTTCTCCTTTGACAGTGATATCACATTTAATCACTATCACGCGAGGATGTTTTGATTGCATCAACCGACACACCATAACAGGGTGACCATAAAGGTCTATATTAGGTAATGTAGAGGGATATGTTGCGGCGTATGCATAAATATTATGATTTGATCGCCCGCATGATAGGAAGTTACACTAGACCGACTCGGTGATATTACATCCATAAATAGTGCGCAACATATGACTAGTTCATGGGATGGAATATCACGCAAATGATAAAGAAACACTTGTCGCTAACGAGATTGAACGAGATTGAACAAGGTATCATGATACCGATGATCATATCTTGGACAAGTCAAGTATCTAAGTAACAAAGGGAATTAGACTCGACGTTTATGGTTTAAATGACATTGAAATGATGGAATGCATAGGGGTCAGTATGGGTATCTCGACCCTGCTAATGATCATTGATCCAAGAAGTATCTTGATCATGTCTGTGATATTCTAAACCGTAGGCTAACATGTTGAAGAGTTTTATGACACTTGGAGATTGTTCAGGAATTATCAGAATCACAGGAAGAAAGAGAAGATATTGTTCTGGAATTATCTGAAATCACAGGAAGAACCATAATTGTTCCGGGAGGATCTGAAGGAGTTTGGAATGAATCGAAAGGTGTTTCGAGTCAAATATAATTTAATAATATGTATTTTATATTAATTTTTGGAATTAATAAAAAATTTAAATATTTAAAGTTTATTTTGAATGGGAAGTTCCCTAATGTGCCAAATCCCTGGAGCAGAAAAGGCCCAAGAGGGCAAGCCGTCACCGCTAGAGGCTAGGGCACGTGGGGTGGGGCCACCTCGGCCACCAACCTCCCTTGGGCCATGCATGGGGCCCACCGGCCTCCTCCATGAAGCACCTCCTCCTCCCCTACTCCTTTAATCCCACCCCAGGAATTTAATAGAAAGGATGCCCTCTTTTCCCCTATATAAGAAGGTATGTATGGGAGGGAAAAATACACACAATATTCTCTAAGGAAAATTTCCTTAGGGAATTTATCTCTCTAGCCTCTCTTGCAACTACGACCCAAAGTAAGGGTTGCACGCGTAAGAGCCTACTTCGATGTGGATCACCGTTTTGCTACGGAGATTCTAGCCAGAAGATCTACTTCTGCATCCCGACTAGATCAAGGAGAATGGAGGTTGTTATCAAACACCAGACGTGTGCGAGACCATGGGGTGCTACCACTTGTGGAATGTAGACTGTCGTGCAAGGACCAAGGGTGAGGAGCTTTGTGACCTTTGTGTAGGATATGAGTACGAATACATCACCTATGTTCTGCACAAAGTGCTTTCGGTCTACAAGGGTATGTCACCAAAGACTCTCTCTCCATTATAGCATTACTGCTAGATAGATCCTCGCATTTGGTGTTGCGGTAGTTAAGAAAAATTATTATTTTCTGTTGTGAACCCCTTTAGTGGTATCAGAGCTGATCTATGTGTAGTATTGCTCAGACGGTTAGAACATATGTTGAATGTGTGCATTGATCCTCCATTTGTTACCCTCCAGTGTACTTGTTTATATCACGACACTGTTTGATCAAGCGACCTGGACCAACCTTAAACGTAACCTTACGCAAGACTGGTTCCACGCTCAACATATCATGTGCATCATATAAGTGGCTCTGTCTATCTCTCTCACAGTAGTTGATATGGCATTTATAATGGAGGGACCAGGAAGGGGTATTTGTAATGCCTGGGAAAATATTCCCTAATTAGATTTTCCTATTATTTTTATTTTGTGCATCATCATGACACCATACATATTTTTTCATAAATATTTTCGCCAAAAAGCCTATTTTGTTTTCTAATTAGTCCCTTCCTTTGTTTTCAAATTTAAAACCCGGGTCTTTTTCGGATATTTATAGCCTAAAAACTATTTGTAAAAGGCTTTTAAAATAAAACCGGAATTAATAAAATAAAATTTGTTTTTTTTAGCGGCAACCCAGTTGGCCAGGCCCAAGGCCCAACTAGCCAGGCCACCCCAAACACTAATCCTACCACCACCCTTGCACCGTGCACCACGAAGACACACCAACCACAGCAAGTAGTAGCACACACACGCATCAAAGCACGCAGCGGCACACACAACACCTAGGCATGCACCCAGGCCCTCACGCACATGCACTACACGCATGTCAACACGTCCCAGCCATGCACCAACCCCTGGATCGATCAATCCCCATCCCCTCAATCGATCCCACCAACAGCCTGTCATCTACCTCCTCTTTGCTTGACCCTGCAAGTGTCGCTGGCTTGACCCCCAGCGCCACCGCCGCGGCCGCCCGAGCTCCTCTCTGCCGCCTAGGTCTCCTCCTCACGGGCTCCTCCTAGTTCTCTGTGCCACTCCCTTCGCCTCATGATGCGCCTCATGTACCCAAAGATGGCCTCGTCGAGCCATGGACTCATCCTGCTCTGGCTCCGGCCGCCGCCCCGGGCCTCTCCCTGGACCTGGTGCTGCCTCTACCTTGCCGCCTTTGTTCGCTTGTGCCGGTGCCCGCCCTCTACTACTCACCTCAATCTTGAATAGAGTGTCGCCTCCCTTTTCCCTCGAGTTGCTGACGCCCTCATGTTCCCCGCTTGTTCCTCTGCATCGTCACTAGCCAGCGGCCCTCGCCTTGCAGGCGCTGTCATCCGCCAATGCAATGGCCGTGCCGTCCTCTATCGATGCCCCATCTCAGGAACCTCGTCCCGTGCATGATCCTATCCCAGCACCGACACCTGCCATCATGGGTCCAGTCATCCACGCACGCGTCTCTGCTACTAGGCCGTGCCTGGCTCGTTTCTGTCTGATTCGACCTGAGCATGGTATGTTAGATACAAGCTGCTGCTGTCGTTGGTTGTTAGCTGCCACTCTAGTGGTGCATTGTGCATGAACCTGATGACCATTCTGATTCCATCGTCCAGGTCCTCTACAACATGCTTTGACGCTAGATCCCGCCTACCCAGACCTCTGTCAAGATCTTCTTGGCAATAAGACCAACATGATGCCGACATTTCTGAAGGATAACTACGACCCTACTCGAGGATCACCAACATTGGAACCAAAGTATCCTCGTACCCGAGGACCACGAGACCTCCTTCATGGATCCGATGGCCGAGACCCTGGAGACCCCAATCCTGGAGTCCGAAGACCGATCTCACTGAATCCGAACCCTCGGAACCCAATTTCGTCGAACCCTAATGTGTGACCTCTATCTTCCTCTATTTTATAATATGATATACAAGTTGTTGCATATAAAATGTACATGCTTGCATACATACTTTGTCATTTGATGGTATTTGGTCGACTCACCTAATAATTACCTATGGAGACTATATGAGGGCTATTCTAGTCTTATATTGTCTCTATATAAATTTGTGTAGCGAAATGATGCCATGTTTCGCCTTATTAATTCAACATTTAATTTGTGGGGTAGATCAACAACTGGAACCCTAATAACTAATTGTCGGGATCCTGATTCATGTTAATATTGCTAACGTAGATCATATATTGACATGCCATGCATCATACCATGAACATGCCGGATCTTCCGTCGTAGTATTAAATATTGCCCCAATTGTTCTTCCTAGTGTTTTGCTTCTTCACCGGATAGGCCGTTGAGTTGATGCGAGATACGATGAGCCTTCGGTGGATCCTCTCAGGCGAGCATTTCCCCTTCTACCTATTTGCATTTATAGTCTTTACTTCCTTCCTTTGATCTATTGCTATCCTTTATTGTCGATGCTTTAGTACCGCACCTTTATTTACCTACACTACTATATTGCCTTGGTTATCCTATTACCTTGCTTGATTAGTTAGCTTTTTGCCACTACGAGTCGTAAGCATGCTTAGTACTGCTCTCATATAGGTGAACCGTGATATCTGGTTATGGTTGATAACATGATAAGTTAAATTGGTGATATTGGTTATGGTTATGGTTTGACCTAATGATAAGGCCCCGGCATGGACCACCTTTGGGAACTGCTTGAGCCGACCTAGGAACTGTTCGTTCTACGATACTAGTTCTAAGTTGATCGCACTAACCAAATGTGGGGGCCCCTGGGATCCCCCTCAACTACCGGCGCTATTCGTTTATCCAATGGGTCACAAAATTGGTTTTCCATTTGGTGGATACGCATAATATGTCCTCGGACATGGGTGAGTTGAATATGTCTTGGGGCTTGATATTTTGGTAGACTACCATGGCTTGCATACATAAACCGTGGTACATGGTGGCGGCACCCACGATGTGTACAAGTTACCCCATAGGGCCTAATCCACCAGTAGGCGCAAACGTTGTGCCTTTCTTGAGAATCATCGTACCTCTCGATTGGTTCCACATACTAGGTGATACCTCTGGATACGCGTGTAGTTATGGGACAGTTCTTGTTGTGACATTTGGACAACACGCATAATATGTTGCCTGAAGGATTGAACATGTGTTTGGGTACAGTAGTGCACCCTTGCAGGCTAAATCTTTTTGAGAAGTCGTGTGTCCATGGTTATGGATGCCTCAGGAGTCTGGTGTCATGATCATAGATAACGGCACTAATGTTCTGCCTCTAATAATATGATTAGTAATTAGCCTTACCAACTAAACACCTACTTAACTAAAATTGCCAAACTGTGTGTCCCGCAAGAGGACTTCCTCGACTGGTCTTTGAGGGGGAAATCTTTGATTGGGTTATGTTTGGTGTTATATTATACTTGTCGTATATCGCTCTCTTATCTCGCTCTAATAGAAGAAGTTGTAGCGTGTATCTATAAGTTAGTTAGTGCAAGCTTTGCTGCCACTGAGCCCACCATACCTACGTAGGCGAGGATCGCTGAATTCTAGACTTGTCGTGTACGGGCCTCAGTACTGACCGCTCTCTTTTTCCTTTGCCCTTTGTCGGCACCCCTTTGGCTATGACAGGTATGATATCGATGACATTAGCAAGGTTACCCTTCCGACTTAGCTTTGGCAGGGTTAAGGACAACTCTTGGTTATTTTTTAGGACACTTAGTCCAATTTGGTTCTTGTCCATATTCAGACACGATTTCGCTTTCTTCGAGATTTGTATCATTCTTATTCTTGACTCATTGAGTCATTGCTGTATATATGAAAGTTCTTGTGGAATGTGTTGTAAACTACTGTGATGTAACTACTTGTAATCAAATCCCACCCACACGAAAGTGTCTAGTGGGTGTCTTTCAATTGCTTCTATGCGGGTTTTGGTGGGGAATGCTAAGATCCACATACACCCGATTCGGGGGTGTTACAAGTGGTATCAGATCAAAGGTTTACAATACCCCAATGGTCCAAGCCTGTTGGTTAACTTTGCCAACGGCCAATGTCTAGTGTCAAAACTATTTTACTACAAATGTGTTGGATAGATCTGATTAGCTCTGATTTTAATCCTTACCTCCATTCTTTCTCCTCTCATCTTTGCATGTTTTAATCCAATCTTTTACCCTTCTTCAACTCTAGGATTTCTCGTGGTTGGTTTCCGTCATACATTTAGGGATCTGCTCTCCTCCTTCTGTAACGGTAGTGCTACATCCGGTTTCTACTTTATCAAATCTTGCATCATTTGTTTCTGGTGTTTCGTGACTTCTAGCACGACGACCTCCTCGTCTTTGGATTGTTTCTTCGAAGCTTACTAAATGACGCTTGTTATGCTCTTCAATCTAAATCCTGAGAGTTCGGTTGCTCGTTTACCTATTCAGGTACGGAGTACTAGTTTAGGTGTGCGATGGATTGGCCCCCATCCAACTACTCTTTCTATTTGCTCTTGTATGTTGAACTGGCAAATGTGTGACTTTACTCCCTTTTATGGAAATTACAGGTGGCCTCATCTTTTTATACCTTCACTTCTGCTTTGTCTATCCGGAGTGCTACCTCGAAGAACACAAGCAACAATCACTTGTTAGTGGTGTCGACAATTTCAAGACGGAGCAAGAATTCTTGTTAGTGGTGTCGCGACCACCAACCTGACTCAAGAATGTCTGATCATCAAACCTCCCCTAGTGTCTTTGCTTGGATCTTGGGACATAATCCTTGTTAGTGGTGTCTAGTTGTAATACCTGGGAAAATATTCCCCAATTAGATTTGCCTGTTATTTTTTTTGTGCATCATCATGACATCATGCATATTTTTGCCTAAAATATGTTTTCCAAAAGCCTATTTTGTTTTCTAATTAGTCCCCTCCTTTTTATTCAAATTTAAAACTCCGGTGTTTTTTGGATCTTTCATAGCCTAAAAATTATTTATCAAAGGCTTTTAAAATAAACCAGGAATTAATAAAATAATTTTTTTGGGGGCAACCTAGCCGGCCAGGCCCAAGGCCCAACTCCCAAGGCCACCCCAAACCCTAATCCTACCGCCACCCTGATACGCCCATTTTGCATCACTATTCTATATCATAATTTACTTTTATTCATTGATATATTTCATATTAAGAGATGATACTTATGTTATTTCATCTGTTTTTGCATGGTTGATGACTTTTGGAGGATGGACCACTGAAGTCAGGATTCTGATGGAAAAAGCACTGTTTGGAGGCGAAATTTGCGAAGATCGGAAAATTCCAGAAAATTCATGGAAAATCCTATTTTTCCAGAAGACGTAGGAAGCCAGAAGGGGGAACGAAGACGGGCTATAGGGGGCCCACACCAACCCCTGGCACGGGCCACCCTAGGCCGCGCCACCAGGTGGTGTGGCCACCCTGGCCCACCTCTGGCTCTGCTCTTTGGTGTCTATTATCCCCACGAAACCCTAAGACTCGGGGAGTGACCACAGAAAGATTCCGCCGCATCTGCAGGGCAAAAAACTGCAGAGAGAGAAAGAGCTCTCTGGCAGGCAGAAATCTACCGGGGAAAGTCCTTCCTGGAGAGGGGAGATCGTCGCCATCAACACCACCATCAAGGTGGACTTCATCGGGATCATCATCATCACCATCATCATCTCCATCATCACCACTTCATACCACTATAACAATTGGGTTGAATCTTTCATAGTTCTTAGGGGAAACTTTCCTGGTGTTGATTACTTGTTGTAGTTGATGCTATTGAGTGGAACCATTGAATTATCGTTCATGTTCAGATTGTTACTTATCATTATTTCATCTCTGATCTTGATCCATATGTAGTTCGTTTAGTTCTTGAGGACATGGGAGAAGTCATGTTGTTAGTAGTGGAATTGTGTTGAGAAACACTCAATGGTTTGATATTTAAGTTGTGGTGTTATTCTTCTAGTGGTGTCATGTAAACGATGACTACATGACACTTCACCTTTATGGGCCTAGGGGAATGCATTGTGTATTTGGCTACTAATCGTAGGGGTTGCCGGAGTGATAGAAACCTAAACCCCTGTTAGGAAACCTTTGCACAAGGGAGTGTAGGATCTCAGAGTTTAAAGCTGTGGTTAGGTTTTTATCTTAATTACTTTCATGTACTTGTGGATGCTTGTAAGGGGTATAATCACAAGTATGTATTAGTCCTAGGAAGGTCAGTACATTAGCACAGGTTCACCCACACAACACTTATCAAACTAAAGAAGATTAATCAACTATATGAAGCGAAAGCACTTAACGATATTCCCATGTGTCCTCGAGAACCTTTGATCATCTTAAGTAATACAACCGGCTTGTCCTTTTCTAAAGAAAGGATTGGGTCACTTGTTGCATTTATTATTATTGTCTTTTATTTACTCGTACCTTATTTATCTTCATTATAAAAAAACCTAAAAATCTGTTTGCTAAGTATTTACAGAGAATTCCTGCTCCAAGCCACTCGTCAACACCTTATGGTCCTCTTTGGGTTTGATACTCTTACTTATCGAAAATACTGCGATACACCCCCTATACTTGTGGGTCATCAACACATCATCCATAGAAGATCACATATTTGAAGCTTGCCATCCTCAGTGATCATGGATTGATGAAGACAAGTTCAAGGAAGAGTTTGCTCAATGGGGGATCAATTCAGAAGTATTCATCAAGCAAGTGCGAGGAAGAGCAATCAAGAAAGGTGTTCTATCTAGCGGAGGAGAATATCATATACTTGTGGTTCATCAAGACTATTTTCTACCACCGTTGTCGGGGAGTGAAGCGCTATTGGAGAGTGGAACTGGTAAAGGAAACTTCTAACGTGAGTATTGTTTATTTCTGTTAGTTACTTTATTTTCAATATGGATAATTCACTTAGTTTCTTATTTCGTAATGCTACTACCACTTCTAATGTAGTAGATGAACATACACCTGCTAAAAATGATACTTTTAAAATACCTACAAGAATTATTGATCGAGTTATGGATAACTACTATTTTGGAGATGGAACTGTCCATCCTGGTGATGATTTGCTCTTTATACACGAATTATGCGGGTTGTTTAAGTGTGCAGGTATTACAACAGATCAACTCAAGAAGAAGTTATTATCATTATCACTGAAAGGAAGAGCTGAGGAATGGTATAAGCTGCCGAAGAATGGTCAAGCTCTTAAATGGGAGGAAGTAGTACCTCTCTTTTATTCTAAATTTTATCCTCCTAGTGAGATTCATAAAGATTGGAATCAAATATACAACTTTTGGCCTCTTGATGGAGAGATTACAGCTCAATCTTGGGAGAGATTGAAGTTACTAATGCTCAAATGTCCTATTCATGAGCTCCCTAACAATATTATTATCAATAACTTTTATGCAAGACTTTCTCTTCATGATAAGGATCTATTGGATGCTTCTTGTGCTGGATCATTTACACGCATGGAAGAAGAAGCTAAATGGGATCTTCTAGACCGTATTCAAGACAATGCTGAAGCATGGGAGAATGATAAAGGAAAAAAGTCAGGTCTAAATTATGATTATGAATGCATTAAATCTTTTATGGGAATTGGTGACTTTCAAAATATTAGTAATGCTTATGGTATTGATTATCAAGTTATTGCAAATTGTTTTAAGGCTTTTGCCTCATATACTGAAATTCCAAAAAAAGGAATGGAACAAGTATCATGCACCATATAAAGATATTGTTGATTGTGTTCCTGCTAGAAGTACTGAGGTTTGTACTATTGATCACATCTTACCTGAACCTTATATCGAGAAAATACCTTTCCTAGATAAGGTAAAGGTGCATTCTGTGATAACTAGTGTAATTAATAAAAGTACAAAGAGAGTTGCAAAACCTTATGAACAAATAAACATTGAACCAGCAGTAGCAATTGTGAAAGACCTTGTCACTAAAAGTGTAGAAGATGGACACATTATCTTCTGTGAGGTTGCTTCTAATATTGTCTCACATCCTAATAGAACTAGAAAAGCTAGTGTCCATGTGCTTTCTGTTAGGATTGGTGATCATTGCTATTATGGTTTATGTGATATTGGTGCAAGTTCAAGTGTTATTCCTTATGAGCTTTACAAAGAAATAATGCATGAAATTAGTCCGTGCGAACTAGAAGAAATTGATGTGGTTATTCACCTTGCTAATAGAGAGACCATCTCTCCAATTGGTATTGTAAGAGATGTGGAAGTTCTTTGTGGTAAGATTAAATATCCTGCTGATTTTCTAGTACTTGGTTCAGCTGCTAGTAAAACATATCCTATTATTTTTGGTAGACCTTTCTTGAACACGTGTGGAGCTTTTATAGATTGTAAAAGGGAGAAATTTTAACTAAATTTGATGGGGAATCTTATGAGTTCAGTTTTTCAAAATTTGCTAAAGTTCCTTATGAAAATGAAACTCCTAATGAGGATTTTAGAGTTGAACAACTTGCTTCTATTTCTCTTGCTCCTAACAATGCTTTGCAACAATTTATGGAAGACCACGAAAGTGAGATCTTCATGGAAGAAAGAAATGAGATTGACGAGATTTTCCGTCGTTACCCTAAGATGCTTAAGCATAACTTGCCTGTGGAAGATTTGGGTACCACATTGCCACCTAAAAAGGATCCAGTTTTCGATCTAAAACCTTTACCTGACGATCTTAAATATGCTTACATTGATGATACGAAAATATATCATGTTATTATTAGTCCTAAACTTTCAGGGAAGGAAGAGGAAAGATTATTGGAAGTATTGAAGAAACACCGAGGGGCTATGGGCTATACCCTTGATGATTTAAAGGGGATTTCTCCTACTATATGTCAGCACTCTATCAATATAGAACCCGATGCAAAACTAGTGGTAGAACATCAACGTCGTTTAAATCCTAAGATGAAGGAAGTGGTAAGAAACAAGGTATTAAAACTCCTTGATGCTGGTATTATTTATCCTATTGCTGATAGTGAATGGGTTAGTCTTGTTCATTGTGTCCCTAAGGAAGGGGGAATTACCGTTGTGCCTAATGATAATGATGAGCTTATTCCCCAAATAATAGTAGTAGGTTATAGGATGTTCATCAACTTCAGAAAGGTTAACAAAGTTACTAAGAAAGATCATTACCCACTGCCTTTTATTGATCAAATGTTAGAAAGGTTGTCTAAAAAGACCCATTTTTCTTTTCTTGATGGATACTCTGGGTTTTCTCAAATTGCTGTTAAACAACAAGATCAAGAAAAAACTACTTTTACGTTCCCTTGTGGAACCTATGCTTATTGGCGTATGCCTTTTGGTTTATGTAATGCTCCTGCTACTTTTCAAAGATGGATGTCTGCTATCTTTCATGGTTTTTGTGAGGAAATTGTGGAAGTATTCATGGACGATTTTTCCATCTATGGAACTTCTTTTGATAATTGTCTGCACAACCTTGATAAATTTTTTGCAGAGATGTGAAGAAACTAATCTTGTTCTTAATTGGGAAAAGTGCCACTTCATGGTCAATGAAGGGATTGTCCTTGGACATAAAATTTCTGAAAGAGGCATTGAAGTTGACAGAGCTAAAGTTGAAGCAATTGAAAAAATGCCCTGTCCAAGAGACGTCAAAGGTATTCGTAGTATCCTTGGTCATGCTGATTTCTATAGAAGGTTTATTAAATATATCTCCAATATATCAAAACACCTTACCAATCTTCTCCAAAAAGATGTACCCTTTGTTTTTGATAATGATTGTAAGGAAGCTTTTGAAACCCTAAAGAAAGCTTTAACTACTGCTCCTATTGTCCAACCACCTGATTGGAACTTACCCTTTGAAATCATGTGTGACGTTAGTGATTTTGCTGTAGGTGCTGTTCTTGGGCAACGAATAGATAAAAAGTTAAAAGTTATCCATTATGCTAGTAAGACTCTTGACGCTGCTCAAAAGAATTATGCTACTACTGAAAAAGAAATCTTAGTTGTTGTCTTTGCTTGTGATAAGTTTAGACCTTATATTGTTGATTCAAAAGTTACCATTCATAGTGATCATGCTTCTATTAAGTACCTTATGACGAAGAAAGATGCTAAGCCTAGGCTAATTAGATGGGTGTTACTTTTACAAGAGTTTGAGCTACATATTGTAGATAGGAAAGGTGCTGAAAATCTTGTTGCTGGTAATTTATCTCGATTGGAAAACATCTCTTTTGATCATATGCCTGTTAACGATAGTTTCCCAAATGAACAGTTGGCTGCAGTAGGGGTAAGCTCGCGAGGGAGCCCTTGGTGTGCTGATTATGCTAATTTTATTGTCTTCAAGTATTTGCCTCCAACTACAGCCCAGCAAAGAAGGAAGTTCTTTTATGATTTGAGGCATTATTTTTGGGATGACCCACATTTATATAAAGAGGGAGTAGATGGTATTATGCGAAGATGTGTTCCAGAATATGAACAAAAGGAGATATTGCGGAAATGTCATGGTAGTGCCTATGGAGGACATCATGCGGGAGATAGAACCGCACAAAAGGTGCTACAATCAGGTTTTTACTGGCCTACCCTTTTTAAAGATGCAAGAAAATTTGTCTTATCATGTGATGAGTGTCAGCAAGTTGGTAATATTTCTAGATGCAATGAGATGCCTATGAATTACTCTCTTGTTATTGAACCATTTGATTGTTGGGGATTCGACTTTATGGGTCCTTTTCCCCCTTCAAAAGGTTATACTCATATTCTTGTTGCTGTTGACTATGTTACTAAGTGGGTAGAAGCCATACCTCCAAAAAGAGCTGATGGTGAGACCTCTTTAAAAATTCTTAAGGATATTATTTTTCCTAAGTTTGGAGTGACTAGGTATCTTATGACTGATGGAGGTTCTCATTTCATTCATGGTGGTTTTAGAAAGACCCTTGCTAAATATGATGTTAATCATAGAATTGCTTCAGCTTATCATCCCCAAACTAGTGGGAAAGTAGAACTATCAAATAGAGAAATTAAATCCATCTTGCAAAAGACTGTCAATAGATCTAGGAAAAATTGGGCTAAAAATTTGAATGATGCTTGATGGGCTTATAGAACTGCTTATAAAATCATATGGGAATGTCTCCTTACAAAATGGTTTATTGGAAAGCTTGCCACCTACCTTTAGAATTAGAACACAAAGCTTATTGAGCGGTGAAAGAACTTAATAGAGATTTCAAAGTCGCTGGTGAGAAAAGATTATTTGACTTAAGTTCGTTAGATGAGTGGAGGAGTGAAGCATATGAAAATGCTAGACTCTTTGAATAAAAAGTTAAAAGATGGCATGACAGGAGAATTCTTAAGAGAGAGTTCCATGTTGGTGAGAAGGTTCTATTGTATAGGTCTCGTCTCAGATTTTTGTAGGAAAATTACTCTCAAAATGGGAAGGACCTTTTGTTATTGAAGAAGTGTATTGTTCAGGTGCAATAAAAATTTCTTCCTTAAAAGATAACACTACACAAGTGGTGAATGGTCAGAGACTCAAGCACTATATTTCTGGAGATTCTTACAATGAAGATATGGATGCTATTCAAATGGTAACTCCGAATTTTTTAATTAAAGACCAAGTTCAGAGACCTGCAGAGTCCGTTTTTGAATAGTTCTGGTAAGAAAAGGTCCACGAAAAATCTGTCAAGTTATACTTTTGCAGTTTTTACCTAACAAGGAAAGCAATGAGGCGAAAGAGGCACGAAAACGGAGCCCGGGTGGCTCACACCACCCCGTGGCGTGGGTCCACCTGGCCACGCCACCAGGGGGTGTGGCCACACCGGAGCCATGTTCGTATATCGTGTTCTCATTGTGTTTTTGTTTTGATCTGTTTCTGACAGGTAGAATCACAGTTTTGGAGCCACAGTGTCTTCCTCTAGATCAGCCAAGGAAGATTCCTCCATGGACATCATCAACCTGTACATGCATGAGTTGAAGATTCATCCCAAGGAGTTGTTGCTCGAAGAAAGGAAGGTGCAGATATAAGAGGTTCAGGGCCCTAAAGGTGAAGGCTGTTTGGAGGACAGGATGGAAGCACTCGAGCAAGAAGTCTTTAGGTACAAGAAGATGGCGGAACGCGAAGTGGATATCATCCATAAGATTAGTTCCTAACTCATCGCCAAGCACCAGAAGGAGACATCTGAGGTTAAGAATGAAATTCTCTCACTTCACCAAACAACCAACCAACTACAAGCGCAGCTCTACGATGTGCAAAATCAAAATTGTGAGTATGAGGTTAGGTTTAAACACATAAGTGTTGCTGCTAGTTTCAGGATGTTGGAGACCAGGATGTCTTTTGTTGATGGGGAACCCTTACCTTGGAAGTCAGGCGATGACGAGAGAACACCACCACCACCGAAGGAGTAATCCGTCATCAGGTTTTGGCATCCCCTTGGTTTGTTCGAAGCTTGGGGGAGTGCCGCGGTATCACATCACTATCTTCTATCTTTCTACCTTTTCAGTAGAGTCATATCATGAATAGAGAAGTTATTATGTAGAATGGTTTGTATTGTGGAAGTGTCTGCCCTCTAGTTAGTTATCTATGTATCCCTTGGTGTGAGTTGCCGTTATGGAATATTAATGAGAGGTTCTATCATTCACTCTTTTGCATATCTTCTTTTAGTTTTCAATTTCTGTTATATGATTGATCTTGTTGTTAGTATTGGTGTCACTTTGGGATCATGGAGCAAATTTAGTTGGTTTTGGCGAACCTGGCTCTAGTCAGTAGAAACACTATTTGAGAATTGAATGAAAAAGATAAAAATACTCTTAAGAAATATAATTTCATTATCTTTCTTTCTTGATTGGCTCATAAGCTTAGTATTCCCTAGTTAAGGTCTTTTGTGATTCCAAGGAAGATTGCATGTTTGTTTTTATGACTTGTATGTTTGTTTGTTTCCTTCAACTCTTATGCTTGCTACCCAACCTTGCTAGCCTAAAACCTGTACTGAGAGGGAATGCTTCTCGTGCATCCAATCCTTAAACCAAAACCTATGCCATTTGTGTCCACCATACCTACCTATTAGCATTATTGATATTCCAAGTAAATCCGTGTTTTTATCTACCTTCCGAATTAAACTTGTTATGTGAAAATTAGTGATTAAAGCTCTCCCGAACTTGATGGCACACTTTACTTTCTTGCACTTAATAAACTTGAACCATTGTGCCCATCTATGTTGCGTATATGCTTGCGCTTTATAAGTTGATAGTTAGCAAAACCATGTTACCATGGGGAACGCTTTCAACATTGCACTTATTTAGTTTATATCATGATTCTTTTAGCTTATGGATCCCGGTGGTGTGAAATAAAAGGGGAGCTTGTAAGCTCATGGAGTTTGTATATGTGTTAGAGAAATGCCTGGGCTGCTAGTCTAACCCATGCCTAATCATGGTGAAAACTTGCAGCGTAACCATAGTGAGCAATCTGTGAAGCATCCTCAATAAAAACCTATGCAAATAGCAAATAAAAAGATGCTAAGATTCTCATTGTCTGCTTGCCTTGTCATTTTGATATGGGAATGCTTCCATGTCATCAGGCAAGGGGTACCCCATTGGCGGTTCTCCATGATACACATGTATTTATAATGACAAGAACTTACTCGTGACTATAGTTGAGTACCATGAGGTCTAGTACTCGTAAGCACGGGGCATGAGATTTTCAACTAATAACTTGTCAAGCATATCCTCATATTTGTTCACTTTAACCTTAATCACCTCAAGATGCATATGATAGGGGCAATGAGAGCTGAAAGCTAATAAGTACCATAATTTTTGGAAGCTCTTTATGAAACTTGAAATCCCTGCTTCCCTCTGCGAAGGGCCTATCTTTTACCTTTTCGTTTCTATCTCAGCAAGTATTTTGAGTTGTTGTGTTTCATTCATTCATATGATGATTTATTCAATCATGTTTCTTATATTCCTTGTTTTGCACATTGCTCTTATCTTAGTGAGTATTACTTTGAAAGCTATCATTTGAAAACCCCATTATGTTTGAACTCCTACAAATTCTTAAGTATTCTTTGACCAAGAACAAAGTTTGCCATTACTAATTATGATTTACTTTGTGTATCTTTATCGTGTTTCCTTTACTTACTACAAGTTAAGTTATATAATAGTGAGTTGTCTTCTATCATGATTTGTGTATTGATGAATGTGACGCTTCTTGTCCGTATTCTTTTATAGACACTTCACTCCATAAACCCGAGGTCATGTTTATTGAGCTCAGTTTTTTCCTGGGGAGAAGCGAAGTCTAAGCTTGGAGGGAGTTGATACGTCCATTTTGCATCACTATTCTATATCATACTTTACTTTTATTCATTGATATATTTCATATTAAGAGATGATACTTATGTTATTTCATCTGTTTTTGCATGGTTGATGACTTTTGGAGGATGGACCGCTGAAGTCAGGATTCTGATGGAAAAGGCACTGTTTGGAGGAGAAATTCGCGAAGATCAGAAAATTCCAGAAAATACATGGAAAATCCTATTTTTCTAGAAGACAAAGGAAGCCAGAAGGGCGAGCGGAGATGGGCCACAGGGGGCCCACACCACCCCTAGTGGTGTGGCCACCCTGGCCCACCTCTGGCTCTGCTCTTTGGCCTATATTATCCCCACAAAACCCTAAGACTCGGCGAGCGACCATAGAAAGATTCCGCCGCCTCTGCAGGGCGGAAAACTGCAGAGAGAGAAAGAGCTCTCCGGCAGGCAGAAATCTGCCGGGGAAATTCCTTTCCGGAGAGGGGAGATCATCGCCATCAACACCACCATCAAGCTGGACTTCATCGGGATCATCATCATCGCCATCATCATCTCCATCATCACCATCATCACCACTTCATACCGCTGTAACAATTGGGTTGAATCATGCATAGTTCTTAGGGGAAACTTTCCCGGTGTTGATTACTTGTTGTAGTTGATGCTATTGAGTGGAACCATTGAATTATCGTTCATGTTCAAATTGTTACTTATCATTATTTCATCTTTGATCTTGATCCAGATTGTGTTGTTAGTAGTTCTTGACTACATGACACTTCACCTTTATGGGCCTAGGGGAATGCATTGTGTATTTGGCTACTAATTGTAGGGGTTGCCGGAGTGACAGAAACCTAAACCCCCATTAGGAAACCTTTGCACAATGGAGTGTAGGATCTCATAGTTTAAAGCTGTGGTTAGGTTTTTATCTTAATTACTTTCTTGTACTTGCGGATGCTTGCAAGGGGTATAATCACAAGTATGTATTAGTCCTAGGAAGGTCAGTACGTTAGCACAGGTTCACCCACACAACACTTATCAAACTAAAGAAGATTAATCAACTATATGAAGCGAAAGCACTTGACGATATTCCCTTGTGTCCTCGAGAACGTTTGGTCATCTGAAGTAATACAACCGGCTTGTCCTTTGCTAAAGAAAGGATTGGGCCACTTGTTGCATTTATTATTATTGTCTTTTATTTACTCGTACTTTATTTATCTGCATTATCAAAAACCCCTAAAATTCCGTTTGCTAAGTATTTATAGAGAATTCCAGCTCGAAGCCACTCGTCAATACCTTCTGCTCCTCGTTGGGTTCGACACTCTTACTTACCGAAAATACTGCGATACACCCACTATACTTGTGGGTCATCACACCCCTGCGCCGCACACCACGCACACACGCCAACCACAGCAAGTGATGACCCACAAGTATAGGGGGTGTATCACAGTATTTTCGATAAGTAAGAGTGTCGAACCCAACGAGGAGCAGAAGGTGTTGGCTAGTGGTATGGATCAGGAATTCTCTGCAAATACTTAGGAAACGGATTTTTAGGGGTTTTTGATAAAGCAAGTAAACAAAGTACGAGTAAATAAAAGTGATAAAACCAATTCTCATTAGCAACATTAGTATATATGAAGTGATAAAGCAAGTAAACGGACTCCACACAGTTCTCATTAGCAACATTAGTATATATGAAGTGATAAAACCTTTTGAGTCCACTTTCAACTGAAAACCATCAAAACATAAGCTACTGTAGCAACTCCTTTCGAAGACCCAAAAAGAATTCAAAAAGGAAATCGAATAAAGAAGCAAATGCAAGAGTGGCAAAATCTATCAGAATAGACCAGCAGGTAAAGATCAATTTTTTCGAAAATCTTCTGTTGCTCAAATAAAAAAGTGCAAAACTAATGAAAGTTAAATAACAACCTGGGGCAGAAGCACAAAACATTACAGCTCAATCCGACATACAGAGATCTCTCACGAATTTTTACGGTGCAGCACAAAAAATCTGTTTCGGGACAACAACTTCCCCAAATATTACCTCTCTCTCATTAGAGGTTGATCTTGACACAAAAACTGAACACAACGGATAAGGAGAGGTTACTACCGAAGTAATAACTTCCAAGAACCAAATAAACAAAAACAAACTGAAAGCAAAAACAAATTGGGTTGTCTCCCAAAAAGATCTTTCTTTATAGCCATTAAGATGGGCATGATGATTTTGGAGATGCTCACATAGGAATATGAGTTGAAGTGAAAGAGAGCATTAAGAAGAAAAAATACACACATTTAAGTGTAACCCACTTCCTATGCAAGGGAATTTTGTAAACAAACAAGTTGTTGAAACTAGAGGCTGCAAGCATAAGAAGGCGAAAGAAGTGCAACATAAAAACTTTCAGCATAAAACGAGGAAACTTGATATTATTGAGATACATAAGAACACTTTTCCCTCTCTCATAGTAACTTTCAGTATCATGCATAAACTTAACAATATAACTATCACAAGGGCCATCATAGCAATGATCGCTTATTCTAACAGAAAACACAGGAATACTAGCTCTCATAACACTACTTTGTGAGACAATATTAGAGGTATCCTTAAAAAGGATAGTGTGTCCCTCTTCTTCATATTTAGTAACAAAGTCTTTCACATTTGCTATAATAGGTTCATCAACCATTTGTTTATCAGGTTCAATAGCTTTATTTGTACTTTCATTAAACATACTAGCTATCATAGAGTGTTCCGTTATCTTAACTAGGAAAGGCATTTTCTCAATGTAAGGTTTACGTAAAACATGATTAGTAGTATAATCAGTATTTCTTGCAGGAACACTCTTAGCAATATCTTTATAATATTCATCATACGTATTCCACTTCTTTTTAGGCACTTCAATATAGGAAGCAAAAGCCTTAAAATAAGAAGCAATAGCTTGAGAGTCTAGACTATAAGCATTTCTAATATTTTGAAAGTCATCAGTTCCCATAAAAGATTCAATGCATTCATAATCATAATTTATACCTGACTTTCTACCTTTATCATTCTCCCATGCTTCAGCATTGTCTTGAATACGGTCCAGAAGATCCCATTTAGCTTCTTCTTCCATGCGAGTGAATGATCCAGCACAAGAAGCATCCAATAAATCCTTATCATGTAGAGGGAGCCTTGCATAAAAGTTATTGATATTAATATTGTTGGGGAGCTCATGAATGGGACATTTGAGCATTAGTAACTTCAGTCTCCCCAAGCTTGAGTTGTACTCTCTCCATCGAGAGGCCAAATGTTGTATATTTGATTCCGATCTTTATGAATCTCACTAGGAGGATAAAACTTTGAATAAAAGAGAGGCACTATTTCCTCCCATTCTAGAGCTTGACCATTCTTCAAGAGATTATACCATTCCTCAGCTCTTCCTTTCAGCGATAATGAGAATAACTTCTTCTTAACTTGATCTATAGTAATACCTGCAGACTTGAACAACCCGCATAATTCGTGTATAAAGAGTAAATGATCACCGGGATGGACAGTTCCATCCCCAACATAGTAGTTATCCATAACACGATCAATAATTCTTGTAGGTATTTTAAAAACATCATTCTCAGCAGGTGGTGGCTTATCTACTACCTTAGTAGGGGTAGTAGCATTACCAAATAAGAAACTCAGCGAATTATCCATAAATAAAATAAAGCAACTAACAGAAGTAAACAATACTCATAGTAGAAGTTTCCTTTACCAGTTCCACTCTCCAATAGCGCTTCACTCCCCGGCAACGGCGCCAGAAAATAGTCTTGATGACCCACAAGTATAGGGCTGTATCGGAGTATTTTCGATAAGTAAGAGTGTCTAACCCAACGAGGAGCAGAAGGTGTTGGCTAGTGGTATGGATCGGGAATTCTCTACAAATACTTAGCAAGCGGATTTTTATGTTTTTTTGATAAAGCAAGTAAACAAAGTACGAGTAAATAAAAGACAGTAGGCATAAATGCAGCAAGTGGCCCAATCCTTTATGCAGCGAAGGACAAGCCGGTTGTATTACTTAAGATGACCAAATGTTCTCGAGGACACATGGGAAGACTGTCAAGTGCTTTCGCTTCATATAGTTGGTTAATCTTCCTTAGCTTGCTAAGTGTTGTGTGGGCGAACCCGTGCTAATGTACCGACCTTCCTAGGACTAATACATACTTGTGATTATACCCCTTGCAAACATCTGTAAGTACAAGCAAGTAATTAAGGTAGAAACCCAACCACAGATTTAAACTCTAAGACCCTTACGTCCCTTGTGCAATGGTTTCCTAACAGGGGTTCAGGTTTCTGTCACTCTGGCAACCCCTACGATTAGTAGCCGAATACAGAATGCATTCCCCTAGGCCGATATAGGTGAAGTGTCATGCAGTCGATGTTCACATGACACCACTAGAAGAAGTACACCACAACTTAAATATCAAACTATTGAATCTTTCTCAACACAACTCCACTACTAACAACATGACTTCTCCCATGTCCTCAAGAACAAAACAAACTACTCACAAGACATCATATGGATCATGATCAGAGATGGAATAATGATGTATAACAATCTGAACATAAACAATAATTCAATGGTTCACTCAATAGCATCAACTACAAAGAGTAATCAACACCGGGAAAGTTTCCCCTATGAATTATGCAAGATTCAACCCAATTGTTACAGCAATATGGAGATGGTGATGAGGGTGCTGATGGTGATGATGGTGGTGGTGATGATGATGATCCCGATGAAGTCCAGCTTGATGGTGGTGTTGATGGCGATGATCTCACCTCTCCGGGAAGGAATTCCCCCGGCAGAAATCTGTCTGCCGGAGAGATCTTTCTCTCTCGGTGTTTTCCGCCCCACAGAGGCGGCGGAATCTTTCTGTGGTCGCTCCCCGAGTCTTAGGGTTTTGGGAGGAAAATATATGCCAGAGGGGAGTGCCAGGGGTGGACCTGAAGGGAATATGCCCGAGAGGCAATAATAAAGTGGTTATTATCTTATTCCATGTGTATGATAAATGTTTATTTTGCATGCTGGAATTGTATTGATCGGAAACATCAATACATGTGAGTTTAATAAACAAAAAGGGTTCCTAGTTATGCCTCTCTTATAGACTAGCTTGTTGATTACCAAGATGATCAAGGTTTCCTGATCATGGACATTGGATGTTGTTAATAACAAGGTCACACCATTGGTGGAATGATGTGATGAACATTCATCCGAAGTATAGCATTACGATCAAGTCATTATGTTTATATTGCTATAAAACCATACGAAGTAATCTTAGTCCTTAGACCATGAGATCATGTTAACTGCTAACACCGGAAGAGTATCTTGATAACATCAAACATCACACCGTAATAGGGTGACTATAAAGGTGGGTTTAGTGCTACGAAGCTGTTATGTTGAGGCTCATGGATCAAGAGTGGGATTTGTCCATCTCGATGATGGATAGATATACTCTGGGCCCTCTCGGTGATATCACATTAAGATAGCTTGCAAGCAAGTGATGTGATCACTAGAATGTTATATCACGGGAACGAGAAAATAGTGCATGTCGGTAACGAGATCAAACTAGGTATGGAGATACCGATGATCGAATCTTGGACATGTAATATATCGAGGGACAAAGAGATTTATTTACAAGCGTTAAAGGTTCTCACGATCACAGAAGTCATCGTTGAATGTGTGTAGGAGTCAGTATGGATCTCCAGGTCCCGCTGCTGATTATTGATCAGAGAGGGGTCTCAATCATGTCTGCATTATTCGCGAACCGTACGGTGACACACTTAAGGGATACCGAAAACCATTTGGAGCAAATATGTTTCAGATAAAGATTTAAGAAAGCGCTGGAATTATATCAATAGACACCGAAACTATTTCGGGTGAAATTGCTGAAATTGGTTCTACATGTAATATTGAAATGTTGCAGGGGGTTTTATGTGAATGTTTGTTAATTAAAGTAATTAAAAAAATTCTGAATAAAAATAATAAAAGAGTTTTATTAAATGAGAGAGCATTAAATTTGGAGACTTTAAAGTGGAGACTTTAAAAGAGAATGTGAAGGGGCATTTTAATGTGGAGGGGTTACCACCGCATGAATGGAGGAGGTGACCATGAAGGAGGGGCACCCCCTCCTCCTATAAAATACCCCCTCTCCTCACTTCTCACACACACCTACTTGTGAAGGATCTCTCTCCCCCTCTAGTATTATTCCCCCATGGTCTCGGATTAGCGAGATACATGTTCCCGGTGGCTTTATCTGGAAAGGAGTTGCTGCTTCCGCTGCTTTGCTGGAGCGAGGGACGGAGGTTGTTGGGGTACCGGACGTGTGTGCGATCACGGATGCACTGCTACTTTGCGGTGCTGGACTTGGTGGTGCTGGAGCTGGATCTGATGGACGTGCTAGAGCCGGACCTGCTGGACTTCATCACGATCTTGAGATCGGCAAGTGTATGACTACATCAACCACGAGTTCCTACTCGTTAACAAAGCTCATTGTCTACGAGGGTAAGTTCTCGTTGGATGTATGTCCACCCGTTGCTTTGTACCTAGTAGATAGATCTTGGCGTGTAGTTCACGTCGTAGGAAACTTTTTTGTTTTCTATGCTGCGGACCCAACAGTGGTATTAGAGCCTGATCTATGCATAGGTGCTTAGCACGGGTAGTACACATATGTTGATATGTGGGTGATGATGATCATGTTATTGCATCTTCTATGTATTTTGGATATTGGTGGCATAGTGGGATGAAGCGGCCCGGACCAACCTTACATGGCATCGTACATGAGACCGGTTCCACGACTGACATGCAACTTGTTTTGCATAAGTGGCTGGCGAGTGTCTGTCTCTCCTACTATAGTCAATATCTGATTTACATCGAGTTGCTAATAACTTAGTTATCCTTGTTGTGGTTCATGTTCGTAGGTAAGAACGGTTCTATCTCCAGAAGCCTAAGCCACGTAAAACTTGCAATTGATAAATTAGAGGCGTCTAGTTTAGATTGTTGCTGGGCTAGTGTATTGATATGGTATTGTTGTAAGTAGATGTATGATAGATACTCTTACAACACATTCAACGTGTAAGTTCCATAGACCTTGGCCTTACACATAAAGGAATGATAGAGATCATACCACGATGCAAATGATAGAGATCAAATGCATGGACCATATCATCTCACTTTACACATTAGATGTTAGCATCTTATACTGCTAGTTTGGCGCTTTTGGTAGCATTGTAAGATGATCGCTCATTTAGATATCAAGATAACAATGTGTTCTTCCTTAAGTATGCACCGTTTTGTGGATCGTATTTCGAGACATCACGTGATGATCAGGTGTACTCGACTCTACGCTTTCATACAAACGGGTGTAAGACAGTTTTACACATGCGGGTACTAAGGTTCTTACTTGGCGAGCCTAGCATGTACATACATGGCCTCGGACCACGGACCGAAAGGTTAAGCATGAGTCATATAGTTGATATGATGCCCATATAGATGCTTGCCTTTGAAGCTACATCAACTCACGTGATGATCGGACTTGGGGTAGTGGATTTGGTTCATGTAATCACCAAAAAGACACGAGGGATGTCGTTTTTGAGTGGGAGTTCATTTCTAATTTGGATTAGTCGAACTCAATTTTTCATAAATTAAATCAAAGTGAATTTGCATAGTTTGTTGTAGTCATTGGCATTCGTTTTCTACCTTATGCTTAGTTTTTATTTGAGATAATAGAACTATAAAATTCTGGATATTTACTTTACGAACTGGTATCATATTGTTTTGAATGTCAATTTAAAGTTTATAAGTCCTATTGCAAACTTTCAGCAAACCCTATTTACTCCATGAAGTTTAATAAGTAGTATTAAATCAAGAGTAAGAATTCCAATGTTAGTATCTAAAGTATCATGTTTGCCTCCATGATTATTGATATTCAAAAAGTTGTTTCAATATCAAGATTATATTGGATCTAGAAATTGTTTCAGAAACCATCATGTGTGAAAGATATTGTGATATCTGAAACAATGTTTTTGGTTGCATTATTATAGAGTATAATTTAGCAAAATACATGTTCTCATGTTGTATGAGAATTTGTGAAGGATGGACATGCTAGGCATCCGAATCTACCAAAAAGGTTTTGGGAACTGATATTATACTCGTGATTCTTCCTTATAAGCTATAGTACATTGATCATGAAAGTTGTCATGATAAGGATGAATAGAAGATGTAAGTAAAATGTTTACTACACTAATAGATTACTAAAGAATGGATTTTTGAAAGCACACCAAACATTTGATGATGGTGATCCACTTCAAAGTGCAAGTCCAAAGGTATTAGTATTTGACTATATACGCTTTGTACCATGTGTCATGTTGATGACACCACTATTGATGTTGATAGATTCTTTTAAAAGAAAAGGAATTGCTGAAAGAGAATCTATAAAATATTTGGCAGAAAATAAAAGGTTGGAGATGTCCAACTTAGGTATATAGAAGATATACATGTTATGGCTATATTCCTTGCTTGTTAAACAATGTGGTTCTTAGGTATTCGATACCGGTATTGGATACCGAATTGGTTGGTATGAAGTGTCATACAGGACAACGCAATTCATGAACTATAATGGCCTAAGTAACTACCAAGAGAATGAGTGGTGATGTTCATCGAAAACAAATAAAGTGTTATTGTGTTTTTGTTGTCATCAAACCAAGCCTTCAAGATTTGTTTAAATAATTGTTATTTTGTCGGTATTATGAGAACAATGGCGGTTCAAATAATTACCGTATTCCATAAAGGATGGATGAACTTTTACAAGTCTAGTGGGAGAAATCACATCCATAAACACTATTGCTAAAATGTCGCAAGACAAATGATTGAAATATCACTTATGAAGTGACATCGCTGTTTAAATTATATTTGAAAGAAAACATGAAGAAACTCCATGTTGATGGAATTTTGGAGTCTTTGATTTTGATCAATTGACGCATGTGAGACTTTCCTCGAGATAATTGAAACTCCGTCCATAGGCCAGAGAGGAACGGATGACTAGCTTAGTGGAAATTGTGCATGCTGATGTGCATAGTCCATTATGTGTAGCCATATGCGATGGATCTTCTTTGCTTCATATGCTTTCTTCAAAAATTTGAGTGAATATATCTGTATATTTACTTAATAAGGAAGAAGTATGAAACATTTGAAAGTTGTTCAAAGACTTTCAAGATGAAGTGGAAAATCATTGTAACAAGAAAATAAAAGAGTTTATGATTTGATCATAAAGGAAGATATTTGAGTTAAAGGTTTAGCAAAAACACCTAAGACTTGAGGAATTGTTCAATTATTTGTGTTTCCCGATAAACCATAGGAGTATGGCATATTCGAGAGATGAAATCAAACCATGTTTGACATGGTAAGATCAAGGGTGTCATTTATAAAACTGCCATTATGTTTTAAGGATTGAAGCTTTAGAGACTACCGCTTTTACACTGAAAAGAGCACCATCGTGATCCATTGAAATGACACCATATGAGTTATGGTTTGGGATAAAACCTGAATTGTCTTTTCTTAAATTTTGGTATGCTATGCATAAGTAAAATGTTTACAACCAAAGTCGGATAAGCACGTCTTTGTAGGTTATCCCAAAGAATTTGTTGGGAATTTCTCCATAACACCAAGGACAAAAGAGTTTGTCGCTTGGAACGTCAAGTTTCTTGAGAAGGAACTTTTTGTAAAAATTTAAGTGGGAGGACAATAGAACTTTGATAAGGTTGTTGAACCTTAGTTATATGTGCTAAGTAGCGCAGCGCCGGAAAGTGTCCCGGTGGCGGCCACAATGCTCATGGCTCTCGTGATTACAAAAGGTGTGATCTCAGAGATTAGAGTTCCTATAGAACCGTGTGGGTCGGTAAGAATCAAATAGTAAGATTTGATAAGCAAGTCATTATTGTTTTGACAATGATGAACCGACTACATGCAAAGAAGCAATGATGGGCCCTAACTCCATAAAATGACTAGAAGTCATAGAATCCGTGATAGTATCCATACACGAGAAATCAAGTTTCTGAACTTGGAAGACCTTCCGGAAAGGCGTGAAGCCTATCGGTCGTGTTTGGATCTATAAAGAAATAAGACATGGATGTTTAACATCTATGAAATAGTCGACATATCGGAAAGAAGTTTACGACAATGTTCAAGGAGTTGACTATGACAAGATTTGATCTTTCATAGCGATATATAGTCTTGACGGATTAATGTAGCAACCACTACATATAATTTGGTATATGGTAGCTGAATAAACAAAACAAGGTTCTTCTAATAGAATGGTAACCTAGGACGTGTACATGACATGGTCCGAAGGGTTTTGTTAATTCAAAGGGTGCTAAAAGGGCATGTAAACTTCAATAGTTGAAGTAAGCATAGCGAAGTTGGAATCTTCACCATGATGAAACTATTAAGAGAGTTTAAATTCATCGGAGATGACGAAGATGCTTGCATTTGCAAGAAATTAAGTGGGAGCGCTGAGACATATTTCTAATACATTATGTAGAGGACATATTGTTGATTGGAAATGATGTATCTTGAATTGACACAAGTTAAGGATTTCATTAAAATAAGATTTCGATGAAATACTTGGGCAAACCCAGAATATTAGGCATCAATATCTATATGGATAGATTAAGGCGCTAATATTGTTGTGCCAGACATACATATATAAGATATTGAAAGGGTTCAATATGAGATATTGAAAGGGTTCAATATGGAAACAACAAGAAAGGTTCTTGCTACATGGAAAGGGTTGTATCAAGATTCAAGTGTTTCAACACTTGGTGAGTAAAATCACATGAAAATTTTGATCGATTATACCATGATATGTATATATCCAGAATGTCCTATGCTCTAAATGTTATGAGCATATACCAAAATGATTCATAAGATGATCATTGGACAATAGTGAAGATATTCTTATGAGCTTTGGAAGAACTAAGAATATATCATGTATAAGTGACAAATAGTTAAAGGTTGTTCATTGTAAGTGTTACATTGATACTAGTTTTGTCACCAGCTACAAATTAAATTTATCTCAATTTAGACTATGGGTGGCACAATATAATGGAAAGGATGTTCCATGATGGATTTGGATGAGTTCCAAAGTTGAGATATTGTGACGGATACTACAACAAAAGGCTAAGTATATGACTGCTATAGTAGCAGCATAGGAGGGCATTTGTGTTAAGTAGTTTGTTATCAAACTAGGTGTGGTTCAAAGTGGGCTAATACTATGAAGATATATTGTGAGACAATAATATCAACATATTTTGAGCCGAAAGTACTAAAGGTCACACCAAAGGACCAAATTTATACAATGCCATCTCATTTGAGAATGAGTGATGCGTAGAGACGCAAAGACATGCAAATACACACGGACCTAAAACTGTCAGATCCGGAGATTATGTTAACCACTAGCAATCGCGTATATGCAACACCAGAAAGCCATTGGTGTTCAATACGCAAAGTTTTTCAAACTAGATTATTGACTCTAGTGCAAGTGGGAGACTGAAGGGAATATGCCCGAGAAGCAATAATAAAGTGGTTATTATCTTATTCCATGTTTATGATAAATGTTTATTTTGCATGCTGGAATTGTATTGATCAGAAACATCAATACATGTGTGTTTAATAAACAAAAAGGGTTCCTAGTTATGCCTCTCTTATAGGCTAGCTTGTTGATTAACAAGATGATCAAGGTTTCTTGATCATGGACATTGGATGTTGTTAATAACAAGGTCACACCATTGGTGGAATGATGTGATGAACATTCATCCGAAGTATAGCATTACGATCAAGTCATTATGTTTATATTGCTATAACATCATACGAAGTAATTTTACTCCTTAGACCATGAGATCATGTTAATTGCTAACACCGGAAGAGTATCTTGATAACATCAAATGTCACACCGTAACAGGGTGACTATAAAGGTGGGTTCAGTGCTACGAAGCTGTTATGTTGAGGCTCATGGATCAAGAGTGGGATTTGTCCATCCCGATGATGGATAGATATACTCTGGGCCCTCTCGGTGATATCACATTAAGATAGCTTGCAAGCAAGTGATGTGATCACTAGAATGTTATATCACGAGAACGAGAAAAGAGTGCATGTTGGTAACGAGATCAAACTAGGTATGGAGATACCGATGATCGAATCTCGGACATGTAATATATCGAGGGACAAAGGGGTTTAGTTACAAGCGTTAAAGGTTCTCACGATCACAGAAGTCATCGTTGAATGTGTAGGAGTCAATATGGATCTCCAGGTCCCGCTGCTGATTATTGATCAGAGAGGGGTCTCGATCATATCTGCATTATTCGCGAACCGTAGGGTGACACACTTAAGGGATACGGACACCATTTGGAGCAAATATGTTTCAGATAAAGATTTAAGAAAGCGCTGGAATTATATCAATAGACACCGAAACTGTTTCAGGTGAAATTGCTGAAATTGGTTCTGCATGTAATATTGAAATGTTGCAGGGGGTTTTATGTGAATGTTTGTTAATTAAAGTAATTAAAAAAATTCTGAATAAAAATAATAAAAGAGTTTTATTAAATGAGAGAGCATTAAATTTGGAGAAATTTAATGCATTTAAAGTGGAGACTTTAAAAGAGAATGTGAAGGGGCATTTTAATGTGGAGGGGTTACCACCACATGAATGGAGGAGGTGAAGGGTCTCCTCCTCCATGCGCCGGCCATGAAGGAGGGGCACCCCCCCTCCTCCTATAAAAGGCCCCCCTCTCCTCACTTCTCACACACACCTCCTTGTGAAGGATCTCTCTCCCCCTCTAGTATTATTCCCCCATGGGCTCGGATTAGCGAGATACATGTTCTCGGTGGCTTTATCTGGAAAGGAGTTGTTGCTTCCGCTGCTTTGATGGAGCGAGGGACGGAGGTTGTCGGGGTACCGGACGTGTGTGCGATCACGCATGCATCGCTGCTTTGCGGTGCTGGACTTGGTGCTGTTGGAGCTGGATCTGATGGACGTGCTAGAGCCGGACCTGCTGGACTTCCTCACGATCTTGAGATCGGCAAGTGTACGACTACATCAACCATGAGTTCCTACTCGTTAACAAAGCTCGTTGTTTACGAGGGTAAGTTCTTGTTGGATGTATGTCCACCCGTTGCTTTGTACCTAGTAGATAGATCTTGGCGTGTAGTTCACACCGTAGGAATTTTTTTGTTTTCTATGCTGCGGACCCAACAGGACCAGGGCGGCCACACCACCTGGTGGCACGGCCTAGGATGGCCCGTGCCAGGGGTGGTGTGGGCCCCCTGTGGCCCATCTCTAGCCCCCTTCTGGCTTGCTTCGTCTTCTGGAAAAATAGGATTTTCCGTATATTTTCCCGGATTTTCTGAACTTCATGAATTTTGCCTCCAAACAGATCCTTTTCTATCAGAATCCTGACTGAAGCGGTCCATGCTCCAAAAGTCATCAACCATGCAAAAACAGATGAAATAACATAAGTATCACCTCTCAATACGAAATATATCAATGAATAATAGTGAATTATGACATACAATAGTGATGCAAAATGGACGTATTAGCAAGCAGCGACACATACACGCATCAACGCGTGCAGCAGTGCACACAATACCCAGGGACGCACCTAGGCCCTCACGCACAAGCACTATACACACGTCGACACGTCCCAGCCACATACCAACCCCTGGATCGATCGATCCCCATCCCCTCAATCGATCCCACCAACCGCCCATCGTCTACCTCCTTTCTGCTCGACCCCGCAAGCACCGCCGCCTCGATCCCCAGTACCACCACCGTGGCCACCCGAGCCCGAGCTCCTCTCTGCCGCCTCGGTCTCCTCCTCCTGGGCTCCTCCCAGTCCTCTGTGCCTCTCCATCTACCTCGTGTTGTGCCTTCTGTACCTAACGACGACCTTTTCGAGTCATGTCCTCCTCCTGCTCAAGCTCCGGCCGCTGCCCCGGGCCTCTCCCTCGACCTGGTGCCGCCTCTACCTCGCCGCCTTCATTGGCCTCTACAGGTCGCCGCACTCCACTGCTCGCCTCTATCCTGTGTAGAGCGCCGCCTCCCTTTTCCCTCGAGCCGCCGACGCCCTCATGTTCCCCGCTTGTTCCTATGCACCGTCGCAGGCCAGCGGCCCTCGCCCTGTAGGCGCCATCATCCACCAATGCCATGGCCGTGCCGTCCTCTATCAGCGCCCTATCTCAGGAACCTCGTCCCATGCACGAGCCTGTCCTAGCACCGACACCTGCTGACGAGGGTTTAACTCATCAATGCCCATTGTTATGGACTTGGGTTTTGGAGAAGGAGGGAGTGCTGGAGACATCTATCGGCTAGCAAACAAGCACACAGGGGACAAAGGATTTACCCAGGTTCAGGCCTCATAGAGGTCCCTACTCCTGCTTGTCTGCTCGTGGAATTATCAAAGGAGTCGAAAGTTACAATGGTGCGCAGATGCAATCTGGCGAGAGTTGTGGAAACTAGGGTTGTGTGTCCTCTTCACCACCCCCTCCTAGCCTTTATATAGATAGGCTAGGTCTCGGGTAGCAGGTGGAGTTATTTACAAGTTAGGGTTTTTCCCTTCAAACTTTCTATCTTTAGCTTCTTCTTGTCTCTCAAGCAATCGAGAGTCCGCAGGTTACTCGAGTCCTTTGGTCTGGGCCTTGGCGAGACCGTGGGCCTGTACGTATTTAGACCGTATATACCAAGCTCGAGTACCTGTAGGGTATACCCATGTTAGTAGCCCCCGAGTATCTAGTGGAATCGCATATTCGACTGGGTACTTTTTGAAGTTTTCGAGTGCCTGAATGAATACATTTTTCGACTGCTTTCATTGATGTCATAGGGATTTGTTGATATACGTGATGTAGCCGAAGTATCGGTATCATTTAACCACCTTAGGGTGAAACAACGATTCTACTCGAACTCGAGTGCCTGGACTCGAATCCGGAAAAGTGCTGGCGTAATTCGACTCAGTCCACGGAGGTCTTACAGGAGTCGAATTCCAGTTATATGGGTGTGAGCACTTGACGCGTCCGTCAAGGCATGTTCATCGTGCCTGTAGGCACGAATATGTTTCTGGTAGTGCGCAGTTAAATGCGTTGCCATGCCTTTATTCAGGTCTTACCTTCACGTTGTAAGCGCGGCATCCGAATTTTATCATCGCGGAGATGATTCGGGCAACCCAGGAGACATAATATCTTTGTAGGGAAAATTATGAGGCGGTGTCGCCATGATCTGCGAGTGCTGATGTAATCAATGCACAGCTTTCGTGCAAATAATCATAGGGTGCGCGACCAGCGCTCCCTATGGGAGTAGCCCCTGAGTGCCTGGTTGAGTCGAAGACTCAGGCAAGGACTAAAGAAATTTTGCGACTCCTGTCATTTTTGTTTGTTTTGAGTCGAAAACTTGGGTTGCGACTGTTGACGTCTTTTGCTTGCTTGTTTCAGTCGAAATTGTTTCCAGCGCTACCTATGGGAGTAACCCACGTCCATAGTCGAATTGTTTTTCGAGTGATTGGGTTTGATTGTGATTGCCTATATCCCTGCAATAAGAAAAGAAAATCATAGGGTGCGTAGCCAACGCTCCCTATGGGAGTAGCCCCCAAGTGCTTGGTGGAGTCGAAGACTCTAGCAAGGGCTAAAGTAGTCATAGTTTTCCGCTGCGTAGCTGTTGATGATGTCAGTGCTGACGCTTTCATGACCTCAGTTGCCCGCGTGAGCGGTTTTGACGGGATTTGACGAGCGGTGGGTCCCACTTTCTGACTTTGACTTGACTAGGCGTGCGTAATCTTATGATTAACTGTGCCTCCTCGATTTCTGCGCGTAATGGGAGCAGTGGAGGGACGGTTCGCGCTTCCTCTACTCCACGTGTCGAGCGCGATGCGTCACACGCGTCCAGTAGGGTTTTTGTGAGCCGTTGGATTGCATCTCCTAAGAGTTAAGTAGCGATGCTACGGCGGTAATTTTCCATCTGCTCCCTTTTCTTCCTCGCTGCCATCGCCATTGCTGCTGCTCCTCTGCTTTTCTCCTGCGCTCATCTCCTCCTCAGCTCTGGAACATCTCCACTCGTTTCCAAGTTATTTCCTGCGTTCTCATCGCCACCGCGCAATGGTAAAAAAGAAAGGAGGCGCTGCCACTGAATCCGCCGCCACCGCTGCTGCGGCGAAGAAGAAGGGTGGCCCCGCTACTGCGGGTACCAGTGCCGCCACCGGCGGAAAAAAGAAGGTCGCGGGCACACGCGTGACCAATGGCGCGTGGCGCCCCTCTATCATCAAGGCGTCCGATCTCCGTCTTCTTCGCCAAGACGGAGTTATTTCTGCAGCAGTCACCGACGCGCGCGTCCCCAGCGGTGAGACCATTCCTGTGCCTCCCGCTGGTTTTCGAGTGATGTTTCTTGCTTTCATCATTCGTAGCCTTTCTTTGCCTCTCCACCCATTTCTTAGGGGTCTCCTCTGTTTCTATGGGCTCCAGCTCCATCAGCTGTCCCTAAACTCGATTCTTCACATCTCTTGTTTTATCACCCTTTGCGAGTGCTGGCTTGGAATCAAGCCACACTTTGGCCTTTTCAAACGTTTATTCAAGCTAAAGCATTAGTCCGCATCTGGCTCTTTAGTTTATGACGTAGGTGGTTGTGGAATCCATATCTACCCATTCGCCACCTACTTCGACATCAAGCTCGCCAAGTCCGTCCAGGGATGGAGGGACAGATGGTTTTATGTTCACGACCAAAAGGCCAAGGACGAGCATTTTGGACTCGCGCCTTTTGATCCCGCGACTCCCTGCAAGAAGATGCGTTCTTGGAAGAACGTGATCATGCCCTCCGAACTCGCTGAGACAGACGTGTATATCAACGTGTTTGCGACCTCGAGAGTCGCATAGGCGCAGAGGAGGGAGGTTGTGCCCTTGTCAGGACTTGGCTGCGTCGTCGTGTCCAGCCTCTCCAAGCTAGAGTCCATCCCATGTTTCAATGGGTTGGTGCTGATGATGCCACTCGCGTGTCTACCGATGGCATCTCCACGAGTGAGGTAGATAAGAGGGTGCGGCTGGTTACGAAGTACAACTTCAAGGATGTGCTTCCGAATGAGCCAGCCGTTCCTCCTTTTGATGCTTCGAATCCTCCTCCTGAGGTACAGTTGTGCTACGCAGTAGCTTATTTTCGTGATTGCTTTTTCTGTTGCTTACTCGCTCCTTTTGCTCATCTTTGGTGTTTGTATGCAGGATTGGGCGGTGTCGCCTTGCATGCCTCCTCTCCATGAGGGTATTATACCTCGCGAAGCTTTGGAAGAGGATGAGTCTGAGCCGACTGTCCCTTCTGATATGGAAGAGGAAGCCCCCGAGTCTGGGAGCCCAGATACTCGCAAGCGTTCGCGCAGCGAGGATTCCGACGTGTCGACTCCTTCAACTCCAGAAGGCACGGCTGTTGGCGTGGAGTCGCCAATTCCAGCTGTTCCTATGAGGGCTGTGGCACCGTCGACCCGCAAGAAGATGTGACTGCCCAAGGAGTCTTCGTCGGATTCGGCGGAGGCCACATTTGATCTTGACAAGTTTGACTGGTAAGTTCGCAAGTTTATTCATTCTTTTCTGTTTTCGTCTTGCTGGCTTTTCCCTAGAGTTTGCTTTTTCTCAATGCGAATTTCGTCTTGCAGTCAGGAGGCGTCGTCATCTTTTGGCGACGTCAATTTTTTAAGGAATCGGGAGTCGCGACCTCAAGGGCCAAGGTAGAGGTCGAGCGCGCTCCTTCTCCTCCGGCGGTGGCCCACTCCGGGCATAATTCTTCGAGCTCTCCTCACGGAGGGGAGCATCGACTAGTTGCTCGGATGACGGCTCAACAGACTTCTTCAAAGTCATTAGAGGACCATGTGAGTATATTTTTTCCTTCTCTTGTAATTTTTCAGTCAACGCCTTCTGTTGTCTTCTCTGATTCCTTGTTTGGTGCAACAACTCCTTGTAAAGGAGGCTGCGCAAGTGGCGGAGCAGGTGATGGCAATGGGTCGTCAGCATGCGATGCTGGAGACGCGTCACCGTGTGGTCGAAAGTGAGTGCTTCCACGCTTGTACTTTTCATCTTCTCTCTGTTTTGGTATATTCGACTGATAGCCGATTATTGACTGCCACGTGGCTGAGCATAACGCTTTACTGCGCAATGTCGCAACATTGGAGAAGACATTGGCTGCAGCTGTGAAGGGGCACGATGAGGCAATCACGACTCGTGATGATGCCCAGAAGCGCGAAGAGGATCTGCGCGCCTCCTTTGTGGCCAGGGAAAAGCTGTTTGAGGAGCAATTGCTCTCAGTCTCCAAGGCCCTATCAGGTACCTTTACTGCTGGATATTTTATTGTTGCTCTTTTTTGCTTCTAGATTTTTGCCGATGGCACTAGAGATTTGATCCATGTTTTTTGGTGTAGATGCTGGCGACTTGAGTTTTGACCCGCAGGCCCTTCGTCGTGATGACGTTCTGGCCGGCACGGTGTCCGCGCTCGAAGACCGAAGCGCCGCCGTCCAGGATACATTATCCAAGGCCAAGGTCACCCTTAGTCGCCTCCGGGAGGAGTTGATGCCAAAGGCGGAGCAGGTCGATACTATGGGCGAGCTGGTGGAGTCACTCGCCGGGGGCGTGCCTTGTTCTTACAAGAACTCCCTCCGGGCGGCTGGTGCAATGATGTCACTCGCCATGGTGCAAGCCCACGGAGTCGAGATAGATCCCTCTGCGGTGTCGAAGGCAATGCCTGTTGGCGCAGATGGTCAGCAGGTAGTCTTCGCTCCCTTTGCGACTGCATGTGCCAAATATGGACATTCCTTGATTAATACCGTTGCCAAGTATTCGGAGGAACTCCAGCGTGCTAAGAAGGCGGCAAAAGCTTCGGCCTCAGGGGCAGGCGGAAAGTCAGTGGCGTCTGATACTGCCACGGAGTTAATGAAGCCCCCGAAGGCGCCGAAGTCGAAGAAGCCAGCTGCTCCGTAGTTAGCTTTTGTAATAGATGATGAATTGTCCTTTTGGTCTAAGAACATGCCTGCTGGCGAGTGTGCTTGTGAATATTTATGCTTATCCTGAATGCACCTGTTCCCCTTGTCATTGTGTTAATTTGGTCGTCTTATTTGCTTCTATCTTGACTTGTGGTAGGGCACATCGAGTGGTCCCGTAGGGGAAAACCAGGACTCACCATCTCTTGATGAGACAGTGCCACCGCCACGCTCCAGGGTAGAGGAGCTATCCTTGCTGTCGCGACTTCGTGACCGCGTGAAGCAGCTGGAGCGTGAGTTGCCCCTGATCCGCGGTAACGCAGATGTGTGGAAGTCAAAGGCGGAAAAAGCCGCCGCCCGCGAGCAATATCTGCTTGGCGAGGTGACACAGCTGGGCGACCAGTTTAAGTGTTAGTTTGCTCGTCCTCATTTTTTCCTTTGTAGTTAGTCGTAGAGGTACGTTGTACTCATGATGTTGGTGCTTCTTCGTGTAGTTGTTAGTGCACGCCATCAGCAGGAGGAGAGGGATAGGATTGCCATCCGCCTTCATGGTCTCACCCAGGAGCAACTTCAACAGAGTGGCTACTTCTGGGTGGATCATGATCGTGCGACTGCATTGGCGACCCTGTAGGATCGCGCTTCGCGAGTACGGCTCTTCCTGAAGAAGTCGCAGTCATGTTTGAAGAATATCTACCGGGCAATGTTCCTGTTGGATGACACTCCATCAAGCCTGTTGGCTCTCCTGGCCAAATTTCAAGATATGTCCGCGGTTCGCGAGTGTGTGAGGCAGCAGTTGGTGGCTGGTGCCAAGGCTGCCCTCTCGATGGTGCGATTGCTCAGGCCTGACGTGGATGTCGCCGTCGTAGCTTCCGGTCTGCCAGCGCCGCCAGCCGGATCTCCTTGGAATATGGTGCCGCACTATCAAGCGGTGGACCGTCCAGCAGAGGAGATTGTCGACTTCTTCGAGGAGCAAACCAATGTTCTTCTGTTGCAGCAGTAACCAGATTTGTATCCTGCACATAAGTGTATTTGTGTTGTAAAGTTCATATATATATTTTGTATGTAATTTATTGTTCAACGCGTACAAATAGCTTTTGTAAGCATAAGGTGTGTTGCACTATGCGAGTCCTTTTCGTTAGGCTGGCCATCCCTTTTATCAACCTGGTAGGTGCGTTGCAGCTGGGTTGAGTTTGTGTTAAGGGGTTCAATTGATGTGCTAGCTACTCAGGATGTCGCGTTTATTAGTTCGAAGAACAAATGTGTGTAGGGTGGCGTAGCCCCCGAGTACAATAGTAACAGAAGTGAAAAGAAAAAACATAGAGTTTTGGGGCACTTAGCTTTTATTTATTTGGAGAACAGTACGAGGTACAATGTGTGGCTAAGTAGCCTTGGCTAGGTAGCCTTATTTGCGATGTAAAAGTAAAAATAGCTAGGGGTAGAAGCATCGCAGTTGTGCGACGTTCCAAGGGTTGGAGTATGCGACTCCTGTTTCTAGGTCTTGAAGGCGATAGGCGCCACCTGGGATTACTTCTGTAACCAAGTATGGTCCTTCCCAGGGGGACTCGAGCTTGAGATGCCCCTGCTGCTTCAGTCGCAGGACCAGGTCACCTTCGACGAAGGATCTGGGGCGAAGCCTTCTGCTATGGTAGTTGTGCAGGTTCTACTGGTAGATCGTGGATCTTTCTGCGGTGATTTCTCTCGCCTCGTCGAGGAGGTCGACGGAGTCTTCGAGTGCAAGAGATGACTCTTGTTCGCTGTAGGCGACTATGTGCGGCGCCTTGTACCTTACTTTGGCGGGTAGTACCGCTTCTGCCCCGTGCACCATAAAGAATGGCGTGTAGCCTGTGGCGCTGTTTGGAGTTGTACGTAGGCTCCAGAGTACGGATTGGAGCTCATCTAGCCAGCAACCCGCGGCTTGTTCGAGTGGTCGAAGGTGTCGCTTCTTGATGCCGCTGTAAACGAGCGCGTTTGCTTTTTCCACCTGACCATTGGTCTGTGGATGCGCGACTGAGGCATAACTGATGTTGATCCCCAGGTTTTCGCAGAATTCTTGGAACTCCTTGGATGTGAAGTTCGTCCCGTTGTCAGTGATGATGCTGTGCGGCACGCCGAAGTGGTAGACAATGGACTCGAAGAACTTGACTGCGTTGTGCCCTGATTGCTTGGTTATTGGCATGGCCTCGATCCACTTGGTGAATTTGTCGACTGCGACCAAGAGGTAGACGTATCCTCCTTGCGAGGACCTTGGGAGTTTGCCAACCATGTCGAGACCCCACGGGGCGAAGGGCCAGGCCAATGGAATAGGCCGTAGTTCTGCGCCTGGTGCGTGTGGCTTGTCGGCGAATCGTTGGTAAGCGTTGCATTTTTGGACTATGTCCTTGGCATCACGCATGGCCGTGGGCCAGTAAAATTCAGCTCGTAGAGCTTTGGCAACAAGGGCGCGACTTCCGGCGTGGTGTCCGCAAGTCCCCTCATGTATGTCGAGGAGGACTGCTCGTCCATCGGCCAGGGAGACGCATCGTTGTAACACGCTTGTGATGCTGCATTTATACAGTTCGCCGTTGATAACGGCGAATGCCTTAGAGCGTCGCGCGATGTGCCGTGCGTCTGTCGGGTCGTCCGGTAGGCGCTTGCTGAGGAGATATGTAATGTACGGCTCCATCCAGGATTGTTCGATCATCATGACGCTCATTGGCCCTTCGAGTCCTGTGTCTGGCTCCAAGTTTTTGAGTGCCATTGGCTCATTGGGTGGCGTAGCCCCCGAGTCTGTTGCTGCGCTTGTTTTCTTCTCTGCGGCCTTTGGCTTGATGGAGCGTTCACAGATGCGCTCGAGAAATACCCCAGGTGGTATGGGGGCGCAGGTAGAGCCTATGTTGGCGAGTGCGTCCGCCTCCTCGTTGCTTTCGCGACCTACATGTCACAACTCGCAACCATCAAAGTCTCCCTCGAGTGTATCGTAGAGGTCGCGGTATGCGATCATGTTGTCATTGAGTGCGTCGCATTCGTGCATTGTTTGGTTGACGACCAGCTTGGAGTCGCCATATATGATGAGCCTCTTTGCGCCGCAGGATTTTTCCATCCTCATCCCGTGCAGCAGGGCCTCGTATTCAGCCTCGTTGTTTGAGGGTGTGAACTGCATTCGCAGGATGTATTTCAGCTTGTCTCCTTGAGGTGACGTCATTATGACACCTGCTCCTGCTCCGTCTTTCCGCTTGGATCCATCGAAGTGCATTGTCCAGAGGTTGGACATATCTGGCTTGTCCGAGAGTTTGTTTTCCATCCAATGCAGAAGAAAGTCAGGGAGAACTTGCGACTTGATTGCGTCGCGCTTTTTGTATGTGATGTCTCATGGAGACAGTTCGATTCCCCAAAGCGCGACTCGTCCCGTGGCGTCGGGGTTATTGAGGATATGTCCCAATGGGGCGTCGTTGACTACCACGATTGGGTGTTCCTGGAAGTAATGGCGCAGTCGCCGGGCGATCATGAAGACGCCGTACGCCAGCTTCTGGTAGTGCAGGTACCGCTGTTTTGTTGGCGTGAGGACCTCGCTGAGGTAGTATACCGGGCGTTGTACCCATGGACCTTGTTTTCCTCGGCCCGCTCGACGACGAGCACTGTACTAACCACTTGGTTGGTAGCGGAGATGTATAGCAGTAGTGGCTCCCTTTCTCGTGGAGTCACCAGTATGGGCGAAGTGGATAACAGGCGCTTGAGATCTTCGAATGCTTCTTGCGCTTCCTTGGTCCACTCGAATTGGTCAGCTTTGCGAAGGATCTGATAGAAGGGCAGTGCCTTTTCCCCCTTTCGACTGATAAATCGACTGAGGGCTGCGATTCGTCCGGCTAGTTGCTGGACGCCTCTTATGTTCTTTGGCTTCTCCATGGCCAGTATGGCCTTTATCTTTTTCGGGTTTGCCTCAATCCCTCTCGCGGAGATGAGATACCCGAGCAGCTGCCCAGATGGTACGCCAAAGGTGCATTTGTCCGGATTGAGCTTACTCTGGTAACAATCGAGGTTGGCGAATGTTTCGCGCAAGTTGTCGATTAGAGAGGCTTCCTCCTTGGTTTTGATTACTATGTCGTCGACATAGACTTGGATGTTGCGACCCAATTGCTCCTTGAGGCAAGCCTGCATGCACCGCTGGTAGGTGGCTCCCGCGTTTTTTAGCCCGAAGGGCATTGTGTTGTAGCAGAACACACCGAAGGGCGTTGTAAACGCGGTCTTCTCCTGGTCTTCCTCCTTCATTCGAATTTGGTTATAGCCTGAGTAGGCATCGAGGAAGCAGAGGCGCTCGCATCCAGCGGTGGAGTCGATGATTTGATCGATCTGTGGTAGCGGGAAGTGATCTTTTGGGCAGTGCTTCTTTAAAGAAGTGAAGTCCACGCACATCCGTAGGATATCCGTGTCCTTTTTTGCCACCAGCACCGTATTGGCGAGCCAAGTGCTTTCCTTGATCTCGCGTATGAATTTGGCCTCGAGGAGTCTGTTGATCTCCATGCCAACTGCCTGCGCTCGTGGCTCAGACAGTCGCCTGATTCTTTGCTTGACTGGCCTTGCGTCGGGGTTAACGTTGAGTGCGTGCTTGGCAAATTCCTTGGGAACTCCTGGCATGTCCGCAGGACACTAGGCAAAAATTTCCCAGTGCTCAAGGAGGATTTCGACGAGCGCGAGTTCCTATGCGGGACTCAAGTTGTTGGCGATGAGGGCCGTTTTGGCGGGATCTGTCGGATGGACCTGCACCTTCTTTGTGTGCACAGATGAGTCGAAGGAGAGATCAGGTGAGCTTGGCCTGCTCGGGGGAGGCAGGCCGTTGTGTGTCGTTTCCTTCAATCGCGTGAGCTCCTCCTGCATGCCGAAGGACTAGGAGATTCTGTTGAATTCCCTGTCATAACTGTCAGATCGCTCAAAGCTTCCGTTGATCGTGATGATGCCGTTGGGACCTGGCATTTTCATCTGCAGGTAGGCATAGTGGGTTACCACCATGAACCTAGCGAACGCGACGCGTCCGAGGATGCAGTGGTATTGTGAGGGCCAGTCGACGACCTCAAAATCGATGCGCTCGCTCCGGAAGTTCCTTGGCGTGCCGGATATGACGTCGAGGTTGATTTTGCCCAGGGGGTATACGCCTTTCCCTAGGACGATGCCGTGGAACGTTGTGTCCGATGCCTCCAAGCAAGTTAGAGGGATCCTCATAGCTCGCAAGGTACTCGCGAATATGAGGTTGATGCCGCTTCCGCCATCCATGAAGACGCGACTCATGTCAAAGCCTCCAATTTGTGCCTCGAGTACGAGGGGGCAATGCCTGGGCGAGGTACTTGTGGCGGGTGGTCTCGTTTATCGAAGGTGATGCACGACTCACTGCCACTGAGGTACTCAGTGGTGGATGGTGGTGAGTGCGTGGCCAAGTTGACTTGGCGAGTGATGGCTTTCTGCACCCTATTGGAGGGGCGCCCCTTTTGGATCATCATGGTACCCATGGCCCGTGGGTACGGTTCTCCTCCGTGGTGTTGGTCCGGTGCAGCTCCGTTCGGTGGTGTCCCCAGTGGAGGTGGCGGTGCGCCATGTGCCACGGCGCCTGGAGCAGCCCCGTAGCCTCTTTCAACTACGTTGCGGTTCATCCGAACCAATCCCTCGTGTAGTTTGAGGAACTCGCGGTAGTCCTTGAGGAGGTGGCTGGACTTTCTCTTGCCGTCATGCTTGTTGATGTAGAAGTGTACCATGCATGGTCCGGATAGTTTTTCCTCGATGGAGGTCGCGGGTGCCTCATCGCGAGTGTGGCGTTGCCATACTTGCATGGCTTTCCCAGAGTCGCGGTATCCACCGCTGCAGTATCCGCTGTTGCGGTTTTCATCACGTCTATCGCCGTAGCCGGCTGTGACCATGTTGACGTCGTCACGGTCATCGTAGATGCGCATGCGGCGTTTGCCTCGGCGGTCACGTCTGCGTTCGAGTTCTGCCTCCTCGTCGGAGTGAGCGCGGTTCTTCACCGAATCTTCTCCATCAGCCCACCGATTCGCGATATCCATCAGGTGGTCGATGGTCTGGGGCTTTGAGCGGCCCAGCTCCTCCCTGAGCTCTAGACGATGGACGCCACCGCTGAATGCATCAATCGTGCGGTCTTCCGAGATGTTTTCCGCAGAGTTCTTAATGATGGACCACCTTGGTATGTATGAGCGCAGCGATTCGCCAGATCTTTGCTGGCAGCATCTCAGTTCTTCGATTGATGCGGGCCGTTTGTACGTGCCTTTAGAGTTGCGCACGAAGCTGTAGACCAGCTCATCCCAACAGCGAATGGATCCGCGTGGGAGGCTATTGAGCCATGCTCGAGCGGCGCCCTGCAGCTGTAGCTGCAAGCATTGCATGGCAGTACATCAACTGCCTCCGTGGAGCCTGACGGAGGAGATGTGATCCTCTAGCCAGATTTTAGGCTCCTGTATACCGTCGAACTTCGGATTTTCTGACGGAAGTTTAAACCCCTTAGGCATTCACTTCTGCCTAATGGATCTGCTAAAGAATCTAGCGCCGCAGAGTTCCCCGTCTTCCTCTTCCGAGTCAGTCGAACAAGCACGTCGTGCTCTTGACTTGTCGATCTTCCTTTGTGTGAGGTCGTTGCGCGCATCATAGTCGCGATCGTGTCGCCGTGAACGACGGCGTCGAGACAGGTCGTGACTGTCATTGCTGGATGAGGGTGAGGAGTAGCGTTTTGCTAGTGCTTTGCCCTTTTTTGGGTCTAGTACCGGCTCCTTGTCGAGGGCGGCCTCGATTAGCTCCAAACCTGCGATCATTGATCGGTGGATGGCGGTTCGGGGATCTCCAGCTGGTGGCTGGTTGTTGAGGAGGTACATGGTGGCTGCTGTCACCGCGGCCTGCGGTGTCCTGGGGACCACATTGCCTCTCGTGTCGACTGTCATAGAGCCGAAGTCGAGGACTTTCGCGGCGTCTATGCGCTCTTGTTTGGTGAGGTGAGCCATTCACGACTGCCTCTTATTGGCGATGTACTCGTTGCCTCGTGAGGAGGATCCTCCGTAGGAGGAGAGCCCAGCGCGACGAAGGCTCGACTCGTCCGCCGCCTTTTTACGCGCCTCAAGTTGCGCGATTGCTTGTTTTTGGCGCGTGAACTCCTCTTTTAGGAGCCAGTGGTAGCCCATCAGTAGTTCCTGCGGGGACCCGAGGGGGAGCGGTGTACCTCGTAGGGCCTCGCTGCAGCGCTCCCACTCTTGCTCGTTGAGCTTGATTACGACGCGTTCGCCGGTTTGGTCATTGATTATACTGGGAGGTTCGACTGCTCCCCCGTTGGCACCGTTACCGCCGTTGCCAGGATTGGCGGAGGTGTCGCTTGCGTTAATGACGGCGCACATGAAGTGATTGGGGAAGCTGCTGCTTCCACAACTTTCAGATTCAGAACCGTAGGTTCCATCTTCTGTGGCCAAATCGCTCAGATCGGAGTCGCGACTGCTGTCGCTGATCATGTTCCCGACTACCACCGGAGCATTGAGCTCACTGAGGGTGCCGATTGATGGAGGGAACCATGATGCTGGGGCAATCGCCGGTGTCGTCGGTTGATCAGGCATGCGAAGCGTGCCCATCTGACCAACTTGGAAGCGGAAGTTCCCAATCGCCAGGCTGATTCCGTCGCCCACGGATTCGAAGGACGGGCAGGTGGCCGGCGTGTGGATGGTGAAGTCGAAGGCGCCAAAGAGCGGACGAATCTCCGCTGTTGCGGAGTTGTAGATCGCAGTTGATGGGGCCGAAGAAGCCACAACATCAGCACTCCCAGTTCCCACAGACGGCTCCAATTGACTCGGGTTTAACTCATCAATGCCCATTGTTATGGACTTGGGTTTTGGAGAAGGATGGAGTGCTAGAGACATCTATCGGCTAGCAAACAAGCACACAGGGGACAAAGGATTTACCCAGGTTCAGGCCTCGTAGAGGTCCCTACTCTAGCTTGTCTGCCCGTGGAATTATCAAAGGAGTCGAAAGTTACAATGGTGCGTAGATGCAATCTGGCGAGAGTTGTGGAAACTAGGGTTGCGTGTGTCCTCTTCGCCGCCCCCTCCTAGCCTTTATCTAGATAGGCTAGGTCTCGGGTAGCAGGTCAAGTCGGTTACAAGTTAGGGTTTTTCCCTTCAAACTTTATATCTTTAGCTTCTTCTTGTCTCTCAAGCAATCGAGAGTCCGCATGTTACTCGAGTCCTTTCGTCTGGGCCTTGGCGACACCGTGGGCCTGTACATATTTAGACCGTATATACCAAGCTCGAGTACCTGTAGGGTATATCTATGTCACCTCCCATCATGGGTCCACTCAACCGCACACGTGTATCTGCTACTAGGCCGTGCCCAGCTCGTTTCTATATGATTCAACCGGAGCATGGTACGTTAGGTACAAGCCGCTGAAGTCGTTGCTTGTTAGCTGCCACTCTAGTAGTGCATTGTGCATGAACCCGATGACCATTCTGATTCCATCGTCTAGGTCCTCTACAACATGCTTTGATGCTCGATCCCGCCTACCTGGACCTCTGTCAAGATCTTCTTGGCAATAAGACCAACACAATGCCAACATTTTTGAAGGACAACCACGACCCCACTCGAGGATCACCGACATTGGAAGCAAAGAATCCCCGGATCCGAAGACCACGAGACCTCCTTCATGGATCCGACGGCCGAGACCCTGAAGACCCCAATCCCGGAGTCTGAACACGGATCCCGCCGAATCCAAACCATCGAAACCCAAGTTCGTCGAACCCTAATGTGTGCCCTATATCCGCCTCTATTTTATATTATGGTATACAACTTGTTGCATATAAAATGTACATGCTTGTATACATACTTTTTTCATTTGAGGATATTTGGTCGAATCACCTAATAATTACCCATGGAGACTATATGAGGGTTATCCTAGTCTTATATTGTCTCTATTTAATTTATATAGCGAAACGATGCCATGTTTCACCTTGTTAATTCAACATTTAATTTGCGGGGTAGATAAACAACTTGAACCCTAATAACTAATTGTCGGGATCCCGATTACGCTTAATATTGCTAAGGTAGATCGCATATTGCCATGCCATGCATCATACCATGAACATGCCGAATCTTCCGGCATAGTATTAAATATTGCACCGGTTGTTCTTCCTAGTGTTTTGCTTCTCCACCGGATAGGCCGTTGAGTTGATGCGAGATACGATGAGCCTTCGGTGGATCCTCTCACGCGAGCATTCTCCCCCTTCTACATATTTTGCATTTATAGTCTTTACTTCCTTCCTTCGATCTATTGCTATCCTTTATTATCGATTCTTTAGTACCACACCTTTATTTACCTACGCTACTATATTGCCTTGGTTATCCTATTACCTTGCTTGATTATTTAGCTTTGCCCTTGCGAGTCATAAGCATGCTTTGTACTGCTCTCATTCAGGTGAACCATGATATCTGGTTATGAAGGAAATATGCCCTAGAGGCAATCATAGAGATGATTGTATTTCATGTGTATCCATGAGTTATTATAATGTTCCTTGAATATCCATATACCAGGCAACTTGTATTGCTTGGCAATTATGTGAATTGTTTGTGAAACTCTTTACTTGTATGGTTATCTAATAATTGTCCCTAGTCGGAGTTCATGCGAGGACACACGTGAATATTAGACTAGCACATCGATTGGTTAATGACTATGTTTCGCAAGTCATTGACATAGAGATGTCAACCCAATGATGTGGACACATGTTATGAACATGGGGTTGGACTGACCCAACATGAGACTAGCAATAATACTTGCAGCTCTCTCTACACAACCTTAGCCCTGAGATTGTCGCATGTACTTGAGATGTGGATCGACCTACTTTGGGGCTATCAAACACTACTCCGTAACTGGGTAGTTATAAAGGTAGCTTTCGGGTTTGTCTTGATACATGCTGCAAGGCATCGGTCAATCAAGATGGGATTTGCCCCTCTCTACTTGAGAGAGATATCTCTGGGCCCCTCGAGTGATCGGATCCAGAAATGCATGGCCGTGCTACATATGGTTAAGAGTTAACCTAGTAAAGGGATTCTGAATCACAGTATCGAGAAAGAGAGGTCAGCTTAGAGCTAGACCAAATATCGTGAGGCAAAGGGAAATACATGTACTCAACCTTGTGATGGTTCGTCCGAATGATCTTTATATGCGTTTAGGAGTTGGCACGTCTTGCTAGAGGCCGCTACCAACTATTGACGGAGTAAGTGTACTCGCGTCATGTCTATACGTGTATGAACCTATAGGGTCACACACTTTAGGGGCTGGAAGCCTAATGAGGATTGGATCCGAATTAGACCAGGCTTAGGCTGCTAATGTAGAAGCCCACCAGGGATGCCTATATAAGAGGGAGTGAGGCGAGCTGAAAAGGAGAGAGCATTCCACCCAGCCGCCACTCCTCTTCCGCCTGTGTTGCACGCGCAGACCTAGCAGTCTGGCGTGTGACGGCTTCCACTTCGGACGTGTGGATACCTCGGAGGTGCTGCATCTGTAGCACTTGGACGAGCCGCGCAAAGGGGAGCTGCTCGTGGGACAAGGACGAGGAGGAGACGTAGAACATCTACACTGCCGCAACGTGCTTCATCGAGTTCCGCACCTGCGCGTCTAGCGGTAATCCCGTGATCTATGACAATAGTATTCCTAGTTGACGCGGTAGAAAATTTTGATTTTACGCTAGTGTAGTGTACCCGTAACCCTTCAGGTTATGGTTGATAACATGATAAGTTAAATTGGTGATGTTGGTTATGGTTATGGTTTCACCTAATGATAAGGCCCCGATAGGGACCCCCTTTGGGAACTGCTTGAGCCGATCTAGGAACCGTTCGTTCTACGATACTAGGTCTGAGTTGATCGCGCTAACCAAACGTGTGGGCTCCTGGGATCCCCCCTCAACTACTGGCGCTATTCGTTTATCCAAAGGGTCACAAAATTGGTTTTCCATTTGGTGCATACGCATAATATGTCCTCGGACATGGGTGAGTTGAATATGTCTTCAGACTTGATATTTTGGTGGACTGCCATGGCTTGTACACATGAATCGCGGTACATGGTGGCGGCACCCACGGTGTGTACAAGTTACCCCGCAGGGCCCAATCCACCAGTAGGCACAAACGTTGTGCCTTTCTTGAGAATCGTCGTACCTCTTGGTTGGTTCCACACAGTAGGTGATACCTCTGGATACGCACTTAGTTATGGGACAGTTCTTGTTGTGACCTTCGGACGACACGCGTAATATATTGCCTGAAGGATGGAACATGCGTTTGGGTACAGTAGTGCATCCCTGCAGGGTAAATCTTTTCGATAAGCCGTATGTCCACGGTTACGGATGCCTCAGGAGTATGGTGTCATGATCATAGACAACGCCACTAATGTTCTGCCTCTCATATTATGATTAGTAATTAGCCTTATCAATTAAACACCTGCTTAACTAAAATTGCCACAATGTGTGTTCTACAAGAGGACTTCCTCGACTGGTCTTTGAGGAGGACATCTTCGGATGGGTTATGGTTGGTGTTATATTATACTTATCGTATAGCGCTCTATTATCTCTCTCTAATAGCCAAAGTTCTAGCGTCTATCTATAAGTTAGTTAGTGCAAGCTTGGCTGCCGCTGAGCCCACCATATCTATGTAGGCGAGGACCGTTGAATTCTAGACTTGTCGTGTACTGGCCTCAGTACTGACTGCTCTCTTTTTTCCTTTGCCCTTTGTCAGCACCTCTTCGGCTTTGATAGGTATGAGATCGACGATGTTAAAAAGGTTACCCTTCCGGCTTGGCCTGGGCAGGGTTAAGGACACGGCTTGGTTATTTTTCAGGACACTTAGTCCAATTTGGTTCTTGTCCATATTCGGACACTATTTCACTTTCTATGAGATTTGTATCATTCTTATTCTTGACTCGTTGAGTCATTACTATATATATGAAAGTTCTTGTGGACTCTATTGTTAACTACTTGTAATCAAATTCCACCCACACAAAAGTGTCTGGTGGGTGTATTTGAATCGCTTCTATGCGGGTTCTGGCGGGAAATGCTAAGATATGCATACACCCGATTCGGCGGCATTACAGGTGGTATCAGAGCAAAGGTTTACGATACCCCACTGGTCCAGCCTGTTGGTTAACCTTTCCAACGGCCGATGTCTAGTGTCAAAACTATTTTACTACAAATGCATAGGATAGATCTGATTAGCTCTGACTTTACTCCTTACCTCCATTCTTTCTCCTCTCATCTTTGCATGTTTTAATCCGATCTCTTACCCTTCTTCAAGTCCAGGATTTATCGTGGTTGGTTTTCGTCGTACCTTCCGGGATCCGCTCCCCTCCTTTTGTAATGGTGGTGCTACATCCGGTTTCCGCTCTATCTGATCTTGCATCATTTGTTTCCGGTGTTTCGTGACTTCTAGGACGACAACCTCCTTGTCTTCGGATTGTTTCTTCGAAGCTTTATAAATGAAGCTTGTTATGATCTTCAATCTAAATCCCGAGAGTTCAGTTGCTCGTTTCCCTATTCAGGTACGGATTAATAGTTTGGGTGCGCGCTGGATTGGCCCCTATCCAACTACTCTTTCTATTCGCTCTTGTATGTTGAACTGGCGAATGTGTGACTTTACTCCCTTTTATGGAAGTTACAGGGGACTCATCTTTTTATACCTTTACTTCCTCTTTGTTTATCCGGAGTGCTACCTCAAAGAACACGAGCAACAACCACTTGTTGGTGGTGTCGACAATTCCAAGACGGAGCAAGAATTCTTATTAGTGGTGTCATGACAACCAACCTGACGCAAGAATATCTGATCATCAAACCTCCCCCTCCCCCCGGTGTCTTTGCTTGGATCTCCGGACATGATCCTTGTTAGTGGTGTCGACTTGTAATGCCCAGAAAAATATTCTCCAATTAGATTTGCCTGTTATTTTTATTTTGTGCATCATCATGGCATCATGCATATTTTTGCCTAAAATATTTTTGCCAAAAGCTATTTTCAAATTTAAAAACCTGGTCTTTTTCAGATCTTTTATAGCCTAAAAACTATTTGTAAAAGGCTTTTAAAATAAAACAGAAATTAATAAAATAAAATTTGTTTTGTTTTGGGGGCAACCAACCGGCCAGGCCCAAGGCCCAACTAGCCAGGGCACCCCAAACCCTAATCCTACTGCCACCCCTGCGCCGCGCACCACGCACACACGCCAACCACAGCAAGCAGCAGCACACACACGCATCAACTCGCGCAGTGGCGCACACAACACCCAGGCACTCACTCAGTCCCTCACGCACACGCACTGCACGCACGTCGGCACGTCCCAGTCATGTACCAACCCCTGGATCAATCCATCCCCATCTGCTCAATCGATCCCACCAACCGTATGTGGTCTACCTCCTCTCTGCTCGACCCCGCAAGCGCTGCCGCCTCGATCCTCAGCGCCACCGTCGTGGCCGCCCGAGCTTCAGCTCCTCTCCGCCGCCTTGGTCTCCTCCTCCCGGGCTCCTCCTAGTCCTCTGTGTCGCTCCCTCTGCCTCGTGATGCGCCTCCTATACCTGACGATGGCCTCATCGAGCCGCGGCCTCCTCCTGTTCTGGCTCTGGCCGCTGCCCCGGGCCTCTCTCTTGACCTGGTGCCGCCTCTACCTCGCCGCCTTCGTTCGCCTCTGCCGGTCACCGCCCTCCACTACTCGCCTCTATCCTGAGCTGAGCACCGCCTCCCTTTTCCCTCGAGCCGCCGAGGTCCTCATGTTCCCCGTTTGTTCCTCTGCACCATCGCCGTCCAGCGACCCCCACCTTGCAGGCGCCATCATCCGCCAACGCCATGGTCGCGCCGTCCTCTGTCGACACCCCGTCTCAGGAACCTCGTCCCGTGTGTGAGCCTTTCCCAGCACCGACACCTGCCATCATGGGTCCACTCAGCCACGCATGCATCTCTGATACTAGGCTGTGCCTGGTGAGTGCGTCGTTTTGGTGCTCCTCCACCATGGTGGACTTTATATTTTTTTTTCAAAAATTCAAATTTAAAGATTCAAAAAAATCTAAAAAAAATACCGAAATGTAGGTAATGATTTATAATACATGTGTGATAAACATCTTTTGAAAAAACTTGGTATTCCAATCTCTGTAAAAAAGATAAAAATATAGATCTGGACGTGAACAGTGAAATTTTGAATGGGACTCTGATTTCTTTCAAAATTTGTCATATTTGTCTTTCTTACTGTGCCCACAATACAAAATATTTTCTGTTGAAAATTTGCACACTTGTATTTTGTATTGTGGACTACCTGAACATATTTTAAAAAATATATTTAATGCTTTTTCAAAAATTTAAAAAAGTCCACCATGGTGGACGGGCTCCAAACCCATTTTTCGGTGCCCGGCTAGTTTCTGTCTGATTCAACCTGAGCGTGGTATGTTAGATACAAGCCGCTACTGTCGTTGTTGGTTAGCTGCCACTCTAGCGGTGCATTGTGCATGAACCCGATGACCATTCTGATTCCATCGTCCAGGTCCTCTGCAACATGCTTTGATGCTCGATCCCGCCTACCCGGACCTCTGTCAAGATCTTCTTGGGAATAAGACCAACACAACGCCGACATTTCCGAAGGACAACCAGGACCCTACTCGAGGATCACCAATATTGGAACCAAAGAATCCCCGGACCCGAAGACCACAAGACCTACGTCATGTATCTGATGGCCGAGACCGACCGAGACCCTGAAAACCCCAATCCCGGAGTCCGAAGACTGATCCCGCCGAATCCGAACCATCAGAACCCAAGTTCGTCGAACCCTAATGTGTGACCTCTATCCACCTCTATTTTATAATATGGTATACAACTTGTTGCATATAAAATGTACATGCTTTCATACGTACTTTGTAATTTGAGGGTATTTGGTCGACTCATCGAATAATTACCTATGGAGACTATATGAGGGATATTCTAGTCTTATATTGTCTCTATTTAAATTTGTGTAGCGAAATGATGCCATGTTTCGTCTTGCTAATTCAACACTTAATTTGCAGGGTAGATAAACAACTTGAACCCTAATAACTAATTGTCAGGATCCTGATTCCACTTAATATTGCTAACGTAGATCACATATTGCCATGCCATGCATCATACCATGAACATGCCGGATCTTCCGTCGTAGTATTAAATATTGCACCGGCTGTTCTTCCTAGTGTTTTGCTTCATCACTGGATAGGCCATTGAGCTGATGCGAGATACAATGAGCATTCGGTGGATCCTCTCAGGCAAGCGTTCTCCCCCTTCTACCTATTTTGCATTTATAGTCTTTACTTCCTTTCTTTGATCTATTATTATCCTTTATTGTTGATGCTTTAGTACCGCACCTTTATTTACCAACACTACTATATTGCCTTGGTTATCATGTTACCTTGCTTGATTAGTTAGCTTTGCCCCTGCGAGTCGTAAGCATGCTTAGTACTGCTCTCATAGAGGTGAAACTGCGATAACTGGTTATGGTTGATAACATGATCAGTTAAATTGGTGATGTTAGTTATGGTTATAGTTTCACCGAATGATAAGGCCTCGGCATGGACTGATGACTGCAAGTGTACAGATCGTTTGTAGCTAGTTTCGAAATAAAGATATTGATCCCACAGGGAGCAGGAGGCTGAAGTCTAATTACTCTTGAATTAAATACTACAATGGAAATGTGAGTATTGCGTAAAAAAGTATTTTTGGGTTTTGGGTATAAGCGCAACAATAAATAAAGTAAAACAACTAAACACAGAAAAATAAGTATCACGTATGTAATAGAGATTGGAACTGCAATAGGGAAAAGGTGTTCTCAGGAAGTAGCGCATACACCACTAGCATTATAAAGAGATAAGATAAAGATTATTATCATGAACATTCTCAACTGTGTAAGTGTGGAAGGAACTCTGTATTTGGACAAATAGGTAGTAACCACTTCTCACATCATCCTCATAACCACATCAATTGGCAATGGACATCAATCAAATTACTGTGCTATTAAGGGACTTAATCCCGTAGGACGTATCTCCTGGCATGGATAGTATTCTGTGAGTTTTCTCAGTTCCCAAGTTGATACGTAAGCAGTGCCAACAACTTTATAGTCACTATAAGTGCTAACACACCTCCATCTACCAACAAGTAGTTCCCTCCATCAAGTCCCCATAAGAGGCAAATATTGAGAGGCCGACTTCTCCCAACATCAAGATGAAAACAAACTAACACATGGTCACAGCGATGAATATCATACTGAACTTTATCTTATTTCAATCTCATACTAGGGTTTCTTCATCTCCCCAAGAACTAGAGATCTACTCAGACATGGAGGCAATCAACATTATAGCAATAACAATGGAATCTATCATAGATGAATAGTACTTGTATAAATCCACAACGAGTACGGAAATTACAACAAGATCTAGACAAGATGTAGATAGGATGGATGGAGATGGTGGTGATCCAGCGGTTGATGATGAAGATCGATGCCTTAGCCTCCCGGATCTGTGCAGGACGAAGATGGATCCCCGGTGGACGAGTTCCCCCTCCAGATACCTTCCGGAGGTAAGGTTTCGGCGATTTCTGGTTGTTCTATATGTCGTCGCTCTGATCCAGTTGCACGGGGTGAAACTATTTGAGGAGGTGGTGGCAGCGCCAACTATACGGCGGGAACTATATGACCGGAAAATTTATTCCCGCCATATAGTTGGTCGTTAAACCCCCTGTGTCCTTTGATCGCTTCGGGTTTTCTTCTGGTATTATTAATATATCCCAAATAAGCGATTTACATTGTGTTTTACTACTTTTCTCATCAATACAACTACTTCAAGAATTATATCCATTGTATGTATCATCTGTCCTGATTCTGGTGAAAACAGACATAAAATATGCGCACGAGCGCCGTAAAATGCCAAGATCCTACATCTACAATGCAAATTAATAATAAAAAACATGATTCAAATATGCACTCATCAACTTCCCCAAGCTTAGACTCTTGCTTGTCCCGAGCAAGTTAGCTTAATGGATGTGATCCTCATATTCATGAAGTTGAGTCGATAAAATAAATGAGGCAGTTGCAGCATGTGTTTATCATACATGATACATGGGGTAAGTTCATAAATAGTACCTTACTCGAACCATCCTAATAATATTAGCAGGCTTCCACACCTTAGCATTTAGTGGTTCACAAAAGATCACTCTCAATATGATGTAAAAGTATTCAGTTTAACCGAATGAGTTAGCGAGGTAGTCCCAAATGTTTTAGGATTTAACATAGTCACTTGGGATTCAAAATCTCAAACGTCTCTTTGTCATACTACAATATAGTGGTGTATGACTATTTGCACTTTGCATATTCGCTTATTTTCTTCTTTTATATATATATATATGCTCACACTTTTGTTTATGTGTTGTGCAAAGAATCTAGCCATACATTCCACTTCATGTAGGAATCCAAAGTTTAACAATCTCAATTACCAAATTCCAATTGTATATGAAGCAATCTTTATAGCTTGAATATTCTACCTCGTTTTGATCTCACTCTAATTTGATAGCACTTTTTATTTTCCTTTGTTCAAGGTTTCTTTTTAAATTTAACTAATTAGATAATTTTTCTTTCTTTGTAAATCAAACCATGTATCTACAACATATTGACAAAATTATCTTTGTATGTTCCATTAATACCAATGGTGTGGAAGACTCCTATTGCTATCATCAAGTGCAAGTAAAATTACACTCAAGCCATTCATATATCCAATAGGACAAACACAAACTCAATATTGCTCCATATATGATAATAAACTCGGAATTTCATCAAAGGGATCGATTATTCCTAAAGGGAATTATAAGGATGCAAACTTTATTTCGACCTAATGCAAAACTAAAATAGTAATGTAAAAAATTATAAGATAGATTACAAGGTCTTAATGATCTCCCCAACCTTGGAATCAAGCCAGGCGGGATCAAATAATACCTTGCGATTATTTGATATCGTGATTATTGTAGATCACTTTGGCGCCATGGCATGTAACACCGTGGTGCGTAGCTTTTTGTTGGTATCTTTCAGAGCGGTGATGTGGCTGTAGCACCTGCGCAGATCAGATTGCAAAGTGTCCACCTTATCCGTGAGTTTAGTCACCAATGGGAGAAGATATATCTCCAGTGCTCGCATGCGGTCCTCGGAGCAGCTTCCTCTTCCTCATCCATGATTGATGGATCGGGGAAGTGGAAACCTTTCCTCCACTCTTCTTGAGGCTTCACCCTCATACGAGCGCCATTAGTAGGCTTCAAGAGTGGCGTCGTCACTCCATTTCTAGCACCTGCACCAAGATTAGGTAATTCCTTACGCTTGTGCGGCCTGGGGTTCGTGGTGATGAACTTGACTGTCTCCATGCATCATTTTCCATGTGGCTTGCGACCTTCTCTCTTTTCTTGAGGCCTCTTCATTGCTGCCCAGTTGATCTCCAGTGGATAATAAACATCACGATAGATGTAGAGGTCACTCATTTCATTAGAATCATTGTTGTAGTAGCTTGGCTCGATGTACTCCTTGTACCCCGGGCTAACCCTCTCCACCTCCTCATCGTCGTCCTCCATGGACGGGCTGCTAGAGCGGTCCCTGGAAGGAGCAATGAGACCTAGGGGTTTTCCACGGCCTGGGGCAGAATAGCGCATTGCTAGATTGGTTCCTGGATATTATGATTAGAGCGAGAGACAATGGAAGTATATAAGGGGGCCAGAGGTTAGTAAAAATCACGATAAACACCAAATTCACACTCAAGAAAAGAATCTTAACGGAATAGGAAAAGAAATCGCGGATTTGGAGGAGTCCTGCTGCATAACGACCAATTATATGAGCGCGACTCGTATAGCTCTGGCTGTATAGTTGGTTCCGGGCAGATATTTCCAAATATCTCGAGTCTAGGTCAGTTAAGTTACCGACTTGGAATTGACAATACCCTTTTTGAATGAGATTATAATCGGAAAAACAGAAAAGTAAACGAAAATGTCTGAGAGTTTAATGATCAACTATACAGCCATAATTTTATCTCCGGTCATATAGTTGCGACCGTATAGATACAGACACCAAAAATCAAAAGTGCCTGAGAGTTCAACGACCAACTATACGGCCGGAATTATTTCCTCCGGTCATATAGTTGCGCTCGTATTGTTCCAGACATCAAAAACAATTTCACAAAGAAGATATAGAGGGTTTAATGACCAACTATACGGCAGGAGCATTCTCTCTGGTCGTTTAGTTTCACCCGTATAGTTGGTAAAACCCTCCAAAAACTTTAGAAAAACACAAGGAATTCAAAGGCAGAAATTTTAGGAGTAAAATGTGTGAAAATAAATCACGATCCGTATGAGCTCTTACTTTTGCACCAACTATATAAGAACGAAATTTATCACAAGAGAAAAATACAGCAAAGAGTTCCCTCTCTTCCTTAGGATAATTCTTTTGAGCACTATTGAGAGTTCTACTAGCATGATGTATAATATTAAATCTGCGGCCTATGTGTTGTCCTAGAGTTACTCCTACAACATCATCACTAGTTTCACATATGAAATCAAAAGTCATATCCCAGATAGGTAGTTTAATGATAGGAGCATGGGATAAAGCATTTTTTAGTTTATCATGGGCTATTAGACATTTATCATAAAAATTAAATCTTACTCCCTTTTGCAGGAGGTTAGACAAAGGTTTAGATATTCCAGAGAAATTTCTAAAGAACCTTATATAAAAACCTACATGACCAAGGAAACTTCTTATACATTTTATATCCCTAGGTTGTGGCATTCTCTCTATGGCCTCAACCTTAGCTTTATCCACTTCAATTCCCTTACCTGATACATTATGTCCAAGGACTATACCTTCTTTGACCATAAAATGGCACTTCTCCCAGTTTAGAACAAGATTGGTTTCTTTGCAACCTTCAAACTCTTTTGAGATAATACAAGCAACTAGTAAATGAAGTTCCATAGACAGAAAAGTCATCCATAAATACTTCCATTATCAGTTCTATAAAATCCGCAAAAATAGCAGTCATGCATCTTTGAAAAGTAGCTGGAGCATTACATAAACCACAAGGCATACATTGGTAAGCATGTAGAACATAAGGACTAATGAAAGTTGTTTTAAGTTGGTCATAAGGATGAACAACTATTTGAGAAAAACCAGAGTATCCGTCCAAGTAGAAAAAATGAGTGTGGTTTGCTAACCTTTCTAAAGTTTGATCTATGAACGGTAAAGGATAATGATCTTTCCTAGTTTCTTTATTCAATTTCCTGAAATCTATGCGCATCCTATGTCCAACAATAGTCCTAGTAGGTATCAATTCATTGTTTTCATTAGGAACAACAGTAAAACCGCCCTTCTTAGGGACACAATGAACATGAGTTACCCATTCACTTTCTTTTATAGGATAGAGTATACATGCATCCAATAGACGTACTATTTCTTTTCTTACCACTTCATTCATTTCGAGCTTCAGCCTTCTATTAAATTCCATAACTAGTTTAGCACCTTCCTCCATGAATATTCAATATACGGTTATCATGCGACTAATACCCTTCAAATCATCCATTGAGTACCCAAAGGCCTTGCGATGCTCCTTAAGTATTTTCATGAGTTCTTCTTCTTTTCTTGAAAGTTTAGCACTAATAATAACAGGAAATTTATTTGTATAATCTAAAATCTGTATTTAAGATTATCTGGAAAAGTCTTCAATTCAGGGGGTGGTAATTCCTCATCCCCTCTCTTTTCTGGCTCTTCAAAAGCCTCATAAGTTGTAGGCCCTATAATGGGAAGTGAATCAAATTCATATTCTAGTTGTTCTAGGGACTTGTCCTCCATAACTATTTCTTCATAATTTAAGTCTTCATTTATTTCTTCTTTTTGATCACTAAAGAAGAGAGCTACCATTTCCTCAATAGTTTTCTCTTTCTCTTCTTCTTGTATTTCTAGAGGCCTGGCTTTAAATTTGGAAAAGTGGAATTCCTTTTGCACTTTCCCAAGCTTTAGAGACACAATCTCCTTTTTGAAATCAACATTGGCACCTAAATCACTCAAAAAGTTTCTTCCAAATATAATAGGGAAAAGAGTGTCAGCTAGCATATCAACAACTACAAAATCTAAAAGAAAGTTTTTATTGCCAATTGTGACAGTTGCATCTTCAACTACTCCCATTGGAATACTAAGAATTTTATTGGCTAACATGATTGTCATATTAGTATTTCAATTGTAGCCGGTTCGATTGCTTCTTTTATTTCTAAATAGAAATCATAGGACATAACATTAATTTCGGTGCCAAGATCACATAAACCATAATGTAAGGTTTCTCTAAATATGCAGGGAAGAACAGGCATACCCACATCTTTTACCTTTGTCTTACCTTCAACCAATACGAAAGTCTCTTTATCAAGTTTAACTATGGTACAATGTGTATACATAGCCATAATTGCTTCCTTGGTTACCTCTTCATCTTTGGTATCTTCCAAATGCTCTACAACTTTTGGCATAATTTCCTCTTCCTTCTTCTCCTATACTGCTTTGACCTGTTCATATTCAGAAATATGCTTTTGTGTAGTGTTAGGGAAAGGTATCTCATATGTTGGTTTAAGGGAGGCCAGTGTTGCTTTAACTTCTTTCTTCTTTTTAGGTTTGGGTGGTGGATCATACTTGACCAAACCCTCTTTTGGAGCTTTGATGTGTTCTCTAAAATCTTTAACAACTTGCAACACAAGATCTGAATCTAAATAAAGTTCTTTAGATAATTCTTTAACATGGCCCTTTTTGTTATAGTCATGAATACACTCATGATCTATTTCTATGCCTCCTTCGCTTCCTATACCAAAATTCCATGAAACTCTATGATCACAAATTCTATTAAGTAAAGCCCAAGCCTTAGTTATAGGAAGATTCATAAAGCCTCCTTTCGCGAAAGAGTCTAGTTCAATTTTATTAGGTTCAATTAAACCGCCATAAAAGATATGCAATAAATACCATTTAGGCAAATCATGGTGAGGACATAGATTAAGGAAATCTTTAAATCTGATATAAGCTCTTACTAGTCCTTCATTAGGACGGTTCCTCCAAGTCATTATAAGACGTCTGATTCCAAAAGATTTTGATAATGCGTAATATTTTGCTAGAAATTCATAGGCTAAATTATCCCAAGAAGTAGTGGCTTCTGGGGTAGAGATCTATACCATGAGAGAGCCGAACTAGTCAAAGTTTGACTAAAAAGTTCAACCCTTACCTCATTGGCGATATATCCTGTCAATTGAAAAGTGCCACATATATCTTTGAAATATGCAATATGCTCATATGGATCAAGATCTTATTCATCCCTAGTAAATTGCTTCTTGTGTAGAATACCAAGTAATAGAGGATTTATTTCAAACCCCCTTGTCTTCTCGTTAGAGTTGTCTCTTTTATAAATATCATAGGGCTTCCCAAAGTGGCTAAGTGGGTTAGCACTAGTCATATGCTGAAACTCCATCATGTTGGTGGAAACCTGTAACTCAAAACAAAACTTAGCAAGACAAAAATAAATAAGAAAAAACTAAAAGACCTACAACACTTAGCTCCCCGACAACGACGCCAGAAAATAGCTTGACTGCAAGTGCACATATCATTTGTAGCTAGTTTTGAAATAAAGATATTGATGGCTCTGAAATATAGCCATCTATGTCGACATTTAAACTAGATATTATTCACAATTTTGATGAAATATCTCTCTAAACCCTGCCACTAATGCTTAATATTCAAAGGGGTATGCAATCCTTTCTTTCTATTTTTTCTTGCGCAGATAATGATGTTTGATGATGGGAATCACTACATTAAAGTCAAAGATACGAGATTTCCAACAACTAGAAGAAACCTTGACTCGTGGGTCGAAGGCAGACGCTTTAATGACCAACTATACGACCGGAATAAAATTCCGGCCGTATAGTTGCCATCAGCGCCCCTAGGTCAAACAGAACAACTTTGTGATGGGACCTCTATATAAAGAGGCCTCGGGCGATGAGAAACTAGAGCTCACAGAAACCATCAGCCACCCCCAGATCTCCATCCACAACACCGACGAGCCGCCGGAGGAATAGACTTAGATCTAATCTCTCCACCACCATAGCCATATTCCACCACTTGTAATAGTAGATCTCTTCTTTGATTGGCGACATTGTAAGACTATTTGCTATCAATTTCATGATTTCTACTACAATGTTTATGATCTTTGATCTCATCTCTATGTGTGAGTAATTCTCCTTGGGCTAAGGGCTTCGGCCTAGCCATGTAGCTTTTTGTGCATGGTATTTATCATAGATGGGATCATGTATTAGTTTGTATGACATGATGATTATTGTATCCTCTCTTTCCTCAATCTAAGGACTTGTTAGGTACCCAAGACCCCAAGGATTGAGCCAGGTATAGGGAGTATCAGTAATGACTAATCTGCAGGTTCGGAACCCCAGTGACAGAAAGGGTAGTACGGCTGTATGTGAGGGATTTACTTGGGATCGACTGTGACTTCACTATGCATATCATTAGTTCTCTTTCTTCTATGGATGGGACTAGTAGGTTATTTCTATAAGTGGTTGCGGAGGCAATAGCAATTATGGATGCACTGCCCACATATAATTTATCTTGCTCTAACAATTACATGTATACTTTATTTGTATCTTTTATTCCCTTAGATGCTTTGCACAGTTACAGGTGAAACCAAATGCCCTAGGCCCTCTCTCTGCATCATCAACAACAACAAAAATACGCAAACGCTTGGTCCGGTAAAAACACAAAAGGAATTCCAAAACTCTCGAAGGTCCATTAAAGTAACTTCACTATGCTTTGCTTCCCGAGGATTCGATAAACCTAGGTCTACTAGGGAAAAAGAAGCTATACTACATCCGTAATCCGGATCGAAGATATCAACCCATTTTCTGGTGCCGTTGCTAGGGAAGCAATACCTACCCTGGTGAGGTTAGTAGGAACCTTACTAGTTTTAATTCTTGTTTTTAATTTTGTTAGTTTGCTTTCAGTCTTTATTTGAAAACCAAAAAGTTAGTCTTTAAATTATTTTTTTATTATTATCATAAGTTTCTATTTAAGAAAACCCAAAAACCTAGGAAATATGGCTGGAAAGAAGCTTGGGGAATTTGCCACTCCCAATAATGATTATTTGCATACTCCTATTACTCAGCCAGCAATTGCTGCTGATGACTATGAAATTAAGCCCCATTACTTAAGTTTGGTTCAACAGAATCAATTTGGAGGCACTGTTGTTGAGGATGCAGGTATGCACTTGAATACTTTCACTGAAATATGTGACATGATGTGCATAAAAAAGTTGACCCCGATGCGGTCAAACTGCGTTTATTTCCTTTCTCTCTTAGAGGAAGAGCAAAATAATGGTTGCTAGCTTTGCCTAAAAATACTATTATATCATGGGTTATGTACTTCTTTATTTATGACTAAAATTTTCCCACCTGCAAAGACTATGCAACTAAGATCTAATATTACTGGTTTCAGACTGGAAGAGCATGAGCCACTAGCGCTTGCATGGGATAGGATGAAAGAATGCTTAAGAAACTGTCCCATCCATGGGATGGAAGATTTGTTAATCCTCCATTTATTTTATAATGCTTTTAATCCTATGTCTAAGTCTATGCTTGATACTGCAGCTAGAGGAACATGTACGGGTAAAAAAATTACCGAAGCAAAGCAGCTGCTAGACAACATGCAAGAAAACCATGCCTAATGTCATGTGGAAAGATCAAACACGAAGAAGGTGAACTCTATCTCACCACAAAAAAATGAAGAACTCAATGGTAAGTTGGATGATCTCATATTAGTCGTGAAAGGTAAGGAAACCCAGGTAAGAGCTATTCCCGAAACTAATATTGAAGAAATACACTTCATAGCTCGTAATGATTATAACCCTACTTGGAAGAAAAATTACAATCCTAATTTTCAGAAACATTACTCTAATCCTACATGTAACTCTAATAATAATATGGGAACTAGTAATGGTAGTCTCCAAGAAACACTTAAGTCTTTTATAGACTCACAACATGAACAAAACAATATTCTTGTTAAAATAATGGAGAACCGTGATGCTATGCTTGGTAAATTATCTAACCAGGCTGTAAGTTTGAGAAATGATTTGCAGGCCCTCCAAGAAAGGACGAAGATTGTTGAGGCACACCTAGGTAAGATAACTGAGAATCAAACTCTCATTCTAGCTAAATTTTCAGGTAAAGCTGATCCCAACCCCGTTGAAGAACTCAAAATGATGAGGATCCAAAGGGAGGAGCCTGAAGAGCTTGATTATAGTAACACCCGTTCACCAAGCTACACCATCGAAGACCTCGTAAAGAGGATCAACGTCAAAATTCCGGTGAGTGAAGGTAACGATGAAGCCATGTATCAACACTTTGTTGATCAAGTGGCGATTAAGGTCCGTGAGCTTGAAGAGGAATACAAGAAAATCACTGAAAAGTTACCTGTTAAACTAGATGATAAATTTGTGCCCACGATTAAAATTAACATTGGGACTAATGAGATAGCTGCACTTTGTGATCTTGGTGCAAGCGTCTCAACAATCCCAAAGAGTCTTTTTAACAAGCTAAACCTTGGCTCTTTCGAAATCACTGAACTGAAACTACATCTTGCAGATTCCACTTATAAACAAACTGTAGCAATTAAGGAGAACACTTTAGTTTACAGTAAAGGTTGTCCTGCTCTAATTGACTTTGTTATTGTTGACATGCCTGAAGATACTATTGCTCCTATCATACTAGGGCGTCCTTTCTTGCGAACTATAAAGGATTTAATTAACCTCCATGAAGGGAACGTAAAGCTACAATTGCCTTCGTGGGATACTTTTGTTATCCATTTCCCTAGGAAAAAGAATGCCAAACATGACGAGAAGGAGGCCATCACCTTGAAGGCCAACTACTTTGGAGTGGGTGTTCCACTCATCTGGCCCAAGTGAGTAACGTCAAGGTCAAGCTATTGACCATAAAAGAGCACTTCATGGGAGGAAACCCATGTTAAATAAAGGTTTGAGTTAAGATTTAAGTTCTAGTTTAAGTTTATGTTTAATAAAGAGTGCTAGAAAACTCCATTTGAGGAGAAGAAGTTCGGTAGTACCTAAAATTCTGCTATATACATGCTATTGTTGGTCGATAATTTTAGCTGTCAACTTTCTGTCAAAAACAAGGAATTTCACTAAGTTTCTGTATAAGAAGTAATTCACGGAGAAATGGAAATTTTTTAATGGACACAGAGAGTTTAACGACCAACTATACAACGGGAATAAAAATTCTGGTTGTATAGCTCCGGTCGTATAGATATTTGAGCAATCGACAATTTTGCTTTCATATGTACTGACTATTTAAAGACCAACTATACGGCGGGAACAAAAATTCCAGCCGTATAGCTCCGGTCGTATAGATATCGGTGCTTTCGTACGAATTCTTTTTTCCACGTACTGACGGTTTAACGACTAACTATACGGCCGGAATAAAAATTCCGGCCGTATAGCTCCGGTCGTATAGATATTGATGCCTTTGTAAAAAGTCTTTCCCAGATACATACGGTTTGACGACTAACTATACGGCGGGAACAAATTGTTCCGGCCGTATAGCTGTGCCGCCAGGAGGAAACCCTAAAAATTGACAGAAGGCCAACTATATGGCGGGAACACATTGTTCCGTCCGTATAGTTGCGCCCGTATAGTTGCGTCCGACTATAAAATCGCACGGGAAGGTGCCTCCAACTCCAAAACTTCAATCCTTTTTCTTTGTTCTACCTCCAAACTCCCTCAAAACCTAAAGAAATCTTCACCTCTACTCAATTTCGTTCGATTTCCTCGCATACAAGTGATCTATGGTATGCTTCTCCTCCGATCCTCCTATTACTTTTTGCAAATTCATTTTCAATCTATTGCCATTATCAATCTAGGGTGAGACCTACTATGAACTAATTGCCATAATTCTCTTCCCTGGATTATTATTTTGAGAGGATTCTTTAGTGTGCTATGATCAGGAATATTTTATACTTATTATTGTTGGATCAAAAAGTTTTATTTCGTCTTCCTTTATAGTTTTAGATGATGAACACAAGGAGCCGAACTCGTGCTCATGCCGCCGCTAGTGCTTCTCGGGCTGTCGCTCAAGAATGCATGGGGATACGGTTTAGGAACGAGCTCCAACATGATCGCTTCGACAGGATCAAGAACCGCGAAGTGAAGGCCACCAAGTGGGCTTGCCCCATTATATTGAACCAACTCGGTATTTATGATGACTTCAATTTACTTTGTAATAGAGCTGGCCTGCAAAACTTTGTGTACAATGTTGTGCCTACTTATCGCCGGTTAACCATTGAATTCCTAAGTTTATTGCAAAGCACAGTTAAACTATGGCAAGGAGAGGACACGATTTCTTTCCGACTTATGAACAAAAACTACACTTTAACACTAGATGAATGGTGCGCATGTTTTAATTTTCCAAACAATGATGTTAATGCCTTACGTGCATCCTTTACCCTCTTAAATACTTCCCCTGAACAAGATTATAATGGAATGAGCTTCACTTCTAGAGTGAGCAAGGGGAAGAATATTCAACATCCTACAATTCACTATTTGTTCTATATTATTGCTAACACCTTGCAGGCACATAATGAGTTCACAAGACTCAATGGGGAGGATGTCTTAGTCCTCGCAAAGGCTGCTTACCTCAACTGCAAGTTGTTGCTCAACTTGGGTGCAATCCTTGTGCTACTTGGAGCACCAATCCTCCCAAAGCCAAGGACTAATCACAGGTGGAGGCATCATCACCATTCTTGCCACTGCCCTAGGCATCAACCTAGGTGAGTTGCAACTATGCTAGGTGAGCGATGTATGGTTTCTCTAATTTGAAGGCCTGTGAAATTCTCACTAGGAGAGATGGTGTTTATTACCTGCATATTGCTGGAGCTGGGCGTATCTACCGCGCTCCTATGCCTAATGATCTTTTCTCTATCCAGGAAGGATGTTTGCTATATGACTTGCAGGTTGAATAACACCAACCGAGGAGGAGATTCCAGATGAGGATGAGGACCAAGCAGAGGAGCAAGAAGTTCTTCATCAAGAGGAGCAGCCATCAATCCAGTTCGCTACATACCAAGACTTCCAAGAACTTGGAGGGACAGTCGAGAGGATGCATAGCCTCTCTCTGAACCTCCGAGAATCAACTAGTAACCTCGAGACTCAATTTTCAAACTGGAGTTCTGACTTTTCCTACCACCAAAATGATTTGAAGGGCTTGCAAAAGCCTAAGCTTGGGGAAGTTTCCTCATGTATCTTTATTTGGCATTCATTTGCTTTTAATTATTTCGAGGTTGTGTTTTTAATTCGAGTTTATAAGCACTCGTGTTGGCTTCCCCAACACTTTATCCTTATTTTTTAATTCTAGCCCAGCTTTGCCGCCAATTTTCTATTCTTTAAATTCCCTCTCTTTAAAATAACAAAAAGATTTCTCCCTTTTTCTTTATTTTCCCTCTTTGTTTTTCTTTCCGCCTCGAGGTTCTCATATATTTGTAGGAGAGTGATCGACTTCGAGTTTCCAAGAAACAAATAAAAAAAGGAAGAGAGAAGTGGAACCAAACATGAGAGGTATGTCTTATGACTCCCCACTTTTGAAGTTTGAGAAACCTATGCTAGTTAGTAGTAAATGTTAAGATATTATATTGGTGTAGTGAGTCTTAGTTTTGTAGTAAGATTTTCGTTTGCATGAGTATTTAGTTGGGTACATTTTATTCCAGCTCTCGTAATTAACCAAGTCTTGCCTAAAAAATGCTAAACAATTGTAATAAGAAAAAGTCTCACAATTGAAGGCTTGGGTGTTGTAGTGTTTACTCTTGAAGGCTTATTTCTAGAGACACTCAACACAACTCCAAATGTTGATTGACTTAATAGCTCTCTTTAAAAGGAATTGTTCGATTGAATTAATGTTTAGCGGTTTTTGTGAGCATGCCAAAGTTTGACTTGTTAATCATAAGAATGATATTGCTTTAGGCGTGTCAAACTTCATGAGATGCCAACAACTCCGCTAGCCTATGAACGATCTTCATGGAGGAAACTCCTAGATTTCGGCTATGAGTTGATTAAACACATGTAGCAGCAATGCTATAGTGGGTAAGATTCTTGGCACTCACGGGTAGCTGTGTTCATGATGGAATCACTCCTCTGGCTATTATGAGTAATCATTATGAAAAAGAAACAAAAAAACCTTAGTGATGCCACGAGTGTCCATCACAGCCCGATAAACTAAAACAAAAAATTTGGCATGCTCTCAATTACTCAAAAACTGAAATTCTTGAAGGACAATGAATAGAAAAGTAGTGCTTGAAAAGTCTTGATTTTATTGATTTGGGAGAATTTAGATACTGTAGTGTATATTCTTTTCATGAAGACTCTCACACTCTCAATATACATGATTATACTTTATGTTCAAAGGCAAGCCTATGTGTTGATTACATGACATGGAATAAAGTTACTCATTTGAATCATCCATGTCAACAATAATTTTGTTGCGCTATAAGGATGCATAAAACCCGTATGATATGCTTGCCATTACTCTATCTATGCTGAAGTTTTTCAGATTTATGAAGTGGAGGAAACATGACACTATCAATCATGAGTAAGATCATCATCTCGTTATTTCAGTTTAAATGTTGAGTTCCTTTTTGATTTTGGTTTTCTTGCTCGGGGACGATCAAATTTAAGCTTGGGGAGGTTGATGGCTCTGAAATATAGCCATCTACCTCCACATTTAAACTGAATATTATTCAAAATTTTGATGAAATATCTCTCTAAACCCTACCACTATTGCTTAATATTCAAAGGGGTATGCAATCCGTTCTTTATATTTTTTCCTACACAAATAATGACGTTTGATGATGGGAATCACTAAATTAAAGTCAAATATATGAGATTTCCAACAACCAGAAGAAACCTGGAGTCGTGGGTCGAAGGTAGATGCTTTAACGACTAACTATACGATCGGAATAAAATTCCGGCCGTATAGTTGCCATCAGCGCCGCTAGGTTAAACAGAATAACTTTCGTGAAGGGATCCCTATATAAGAGGCCTCGGGCGACGAGAAATGAGAGCTCACAGAAACCATCATCCACCCCAAGATCTCCATCCACAACACCGACGAGCTGCCGGAGGAATAGACTTAGATCTAATATCTCCACCACAACAGCCATATTCCACCACTTGTAATAGTAGATATCTTCTTTGATTGGCGACATTGTAAGACTATTTGCTATCATCTCATGATTTCTACTACAATGTTTATGATCTTTGATCTCATCTCTTTGTGCGAGTAATTCTCCTTGGGCTAAGGGCTTCAACCTGGCCATGTAGCTTTTTGTGCATGGTATTTATCATAGATGGGATCATGTATTAGTTTGTATGACATGATGATTATTGTATCCTCTCTTTCCTCAATCTAAGGACTTGTCATCTACCCAAGACCCCAAGGATTGAGCCAGGTATAGGGAGTATGAGTAATGACTAATCTTCAGGTTATTTTTATGGATGAGACTAGTAGGTTATTTCTATAAACGGTTGCGGAGGCAATAGCAATATATGGATGCACTGCCTGAAGGAAATATGCCCTGAGAGGCAATAATAAAGTTGTTATTATATATTCCTTATACATGATAGATGTTTATTTTACATGCTAGAGTTGTATTGATTCGTAATCATCAATACATGTGTGTTTAATAAACAAAAAGGGTTCCTAGTCATGCCTCTCTTATAGACTAGCTTGTTGATTAACAAGATGATCAAGGTTTCCTGATCATGGACATTTGATGTTGTTAATAACAAGGTCACACCATTAGTGGAATGATGTGATGAACATTCATCTGAAGTATAGCATTACGATCAAGAGATAATGTTTATATTGCTATAACATCATACAAAGTAATATTTATCCTTAGACCATGAGATCATGTTAATTGCTGACACCGGAATAGTATCTTGATAACATCAAACGTCACACCGTAACAGGGTGACTATAAAGATGGGTTTAGTACTACGAAGGTGTTATGTTGAGGCTCATGGATCAAGAGTGGAATTTGTCAATCCAGATGACGGATAGATATACTCTGGGCCCTCTCGGTGATATCACATTAGGATAGCTTGCAAGCAAGTGATGTGATCACTAGAATGTTGTATCACGAGAACGAGAAAAGAGTGCATGTCGGTAACAGGACCAAACTAGGTATGGAGATACTGATGATAAAAAATCGGACATGTAATATATCGAGAGACAAAGGGATTTAGTTACAAGTGTTAAAGGTTCTCACGATCACAGAAGTCATCGTTGAATGTGTAGGAGTCAGTACAGATCTCCAGGTCCCGCTGCTGATTATTGATCATAGAAGGGTCTCGATCATGCCTGCATTATTCGCGAACCGTAGGGTGGCACACTTAAGAGTTACCGGACACCATTTTTGGAGCACATATGTTTCAGACGAAAGAATTGCAAAGCGCATGAATTGTTTCAATAGAAACCAGAAATTGTTTCGGGTGAAATTGCAGAAGGTGGTTCTGCATGTGATATTGAAATATTGCAAGGGGCTATATGTGAATGTTTGTTAATTAAAGTAATTAACAAAATTCTGAATAAACTTAATAAAAAGAGTTTTATTAAATGAGAGAGCATTGAATTTGGAGAAATTTAATGCATTTAAAGTGGAGACTTTAAAAGGGAATGTGAAGAGGCATTTTAATGTGGAGGGGTTACCACCACATGAATGGGGGAGGTGAGGGGTCACCCCCCCATGCGCCAGCCATGGAGAGAGGGGGCACCCCCCTCCTCCTATAAAAGGCCACCCATTCCCTCCTTTATCCTCACACCTCCTTGTGAAGGATCTCTCTCCCCCTCTAGAAATATTTTCCCATGGTCTCGGATTAGCGAGATACATGTTCCCGGTGGCATTTCGTCTGGAAGGAGTTGCTGCTTCCACTGGATCGCTGGAGCGAGGAGGTGGAGGTTGTCCGGTGCCTTGAACATGTGTGCGAGTGCGGATGCGCTGCTGAGTTGCGGCGCTCGGACTTCCTCACGATCTTGAGATCGGCAAGTGTACGACTACATCAACCACGAGTTCCTACTCGTTAACAAAGCTCGTTGTCTATGAGGGTAAGTTCTCGTTGGATGTATGTCCACCCGTTGCTTTGTACCTATTAGATAGATCTTGGCGTGTAGTTCACACCGTAGGAAGTTTTTTGTTTCCTATGCTGCAGACCCAACAGTGGTATCAGAGCCTGATCTATGCGTAGGTGCTTAGCACGGGTAGTACACATATGTTGATATGTGGGCGGTGATGATGATGTTATTGCATCTTCTATGTATTTTGGATATTGGTGGCATAGTGGGATGAAGCGGCCCGGACCAACCTTACATGTCATCGTACATGAGACCGGTTCCACGACTGACATGCAACTTGTTTTGCATAAGTGGCTGGCGGGTGTCTGTCTCTCCTACTATAGTCAATATCGGATTTACAACGAGTTGCTAATAACTTAGTTATCCTTGTTGTGGTTCATGTTCGTAGGTGAGAACGGTTCTATCTCCGAAATGCCTAAGCCACGTAAAACTTGCAATTGATAAATTAGAGGCGTCTAGTTTAGATCGTTGCTGGGCTGGTGTATTGATATGGTATTGTTGTAAGTTGATGTATGGTAGATACTCTTACAACACAGTCAAACGTGTAAGCTCCATAGACCTTGGCCTTACACACAAAGGAATGATAGAGATCATACCACAATGCAAGTGATAGAGATCAAATGCATGGACCATATCATCTCACTTTACACATTAGATGTTAGCATCTTATACTGCTAGTTTGGCGCGTTTGGTAGCATTATAAGATGATCCCTCATTTAGATATCAAGATAAAAATGTGTTCTTCCTTGGGTATGCACCGTTCTATGGATCTTGTTTCGAGACATCACGTGATGATCGGGTGTACTCGAATCTACGCTTTCATAGGAACGGGTGTAAGACAGTTTTACACACGCGAATACTAAGGTTCTTACTTGGTGAGCCTAGCATGTACAGACATGGTCTCGGAACACGGACCGAAAGGTTAAGCATGAGTCATATGGTGGATATGATGCCCATATAGATGCTCACCTTTGAAGCTATATCAACTCACGTGATGATCGGACTTGGTGTAGTGGATTTGGTTCATGTAATCACCAAAAGGACACGAGGGATGTCGTTTTTGAGTGGGAGTTCATTTGTAATTTGGATTAGTTAAACTCAATCAATCATAAACTTAGTATAAATAAACTTTACAAATTCTGTTGTAGATGGCACCACCTGATTTTAATTTCAATGTGTTCGTGGAGAAAGAGAAACTTGCTGCGAATGGTAGCAACTTCACCAACTGGGCTATGAATTTGAGGATTCTCCTCACAGCTGCACAAAATCAATATGTGCTAGATGCGCCGCTAGGCCCCCCACCTGCTCCTGATGCCCCTGACGAGGAAAACAATGTCTATGTGACTCGTCAGGAGGACCACAACTTAGTTCATTTCGGCATACTGTATGGGCTAGAGCCAGAACTTCAAAAGAGTTTCGAAAATGGCAATGCCTTTGATACCATGGGAGAATTGAAAATGATTTTCGATACCCATGCTGCCATAGAGACTTATAATGCTACAAAAATGTCTCTTCCCGAGCATGATGGAGGAAAACAGCTCCGTTAGTGAGCACGTACTCAAAATGTCTAGGTATGCCGATAAGCTTGTGTCCTTGGGAATAACGATTCTCATTGACTTAGGCATACATCGTGTTCTCCAATCTCTGCCACCTAGCTACAAGAGCTTCGTGATGAACTATAATATGCAGGGCATGAAGAAGTCTCTTCCCGAGCTTCTGTCAATGCTTAAGACTGCAGAAGTGGAGATTAGGAAAGAACATCAAGTGTTGATGATCAATAGGACCACCGGTCTCAAGAAGGACAAGAAAGGCAAGCACAAGGGAAAGAAGGGTGGCAAGTATGTTGCCACGACTGAAAAGAAAGCCCGGGCTGGCCCTAAGTCTGACACCGAGTGCTACTATTGCAAGGGGACTGGCCATTGGAAGCGCAGCTGTCCCAAGTATTTGCGGACAAGAAGTCTAGCAAGGCAAACAAAGGTATATGTGATATACATGTTATTGATGTGTACTTGACTAGTACTCGCAGTAGCACCTGGGTATTTGATACCGGATCGGTTGCTAATATATGTAACTCGGTTCAGGGGCTACGGAACAAGCGACAACTAGCAAGGGATGAGGTCAGGATGCAGGTCGGCAATGGATCAAGAGTTGATGTGAGCGTCGTCGGGACGCTACCTCTCCATTTGCCATCGGGATTAGTTATAAACCTAAATAATTGTTATTTGGAGCCTGCACTGAGCATGAACATTGTGTCTGGATCGTGTTTGATGCAAAGTGGTCATTCCTTTAAATATGAAAACAATGGTTGTTCAATTTATAAGAATGATATCTTTTATGGTCATGCACCTGTGTTGAATGGTTTATTTCTGTTGGATCTCGATAGTAATATTACGCACATTCATGATGTTAATGCTAAAAAAATTAAACTTGATGATGATATGTCTACATATATGTGGCACTGCCGTCTAGGTTATATTGGCGTTAAACGCATGAATAAACTCCATTCTGATGGACTTTTGGAATCACTTGATTTTGAATCATTTGATACATGTGAGCCATGCCTTATGGGCAAGATGACTAGAATGCTGTTTTCCGGTTCAATGGAACGGGCGACAGATCTATTGGAAATCATACATACTGATGTGTGTGGACCAATGAGTATGTCGGCGCGAGGTGGATATCGTTATTTTGTTACTTTCACGGATGATTTGAGTAGATACGGGTATATCTATTTGATGAAACACAAGTCTGAAACTTTTGAAAAGTTCAAGGAATTTTAGAATGAAGTGGAAAATCATCGTAATAGAAAGATCAAATTTCTACGGTCTGACCGTGGAGGAGAGTATCTAAGTTACGAGTTTAGCACACACATGAAAGAGTGTGGAATAGTTTCACAACTCACGCCTGCCGGAACACCACAACGTAATGGTGTGTCGGAACGTCGTAATCGTACCTGATTGGATATGGTTCGATCTATGATGTCTCTGACTGACTTACCTCTGTCATTTTGGGGTTATGCACTAGAAACAACTGCATTCACTTTAAATCGGGCACCATCTAAATCCGTTGAAACGACACCGTATGAATTATGGTTTGGAAAGAAACCTAAGCTGTCATTTCTTAAGCTTTGGGGATGCGATGTTTATGTGAAGAAACTTCAACCGGATAAACTCGAACCCAAAGCGGAAAAATGCATCTTCATAGGATACCCTAAGGAAACAATTGGGTATACCTTCTATCACAGATCCGAGGGCAAGGTTTTTGTTGCCAAGAATGGATCCTTTCTTGAGAAGGAGTTTCTCGCGAAAGGTGTGAGTAGTCGGAAGGTAGAACTCGAAGAGGTTATTGAACCTTCTCTTCATGGAATGGCGAGTGGCGCAGCACCGAAAGTTGTTTCGGAGTTGACTTCACCTGATGAAGAGAGAGCTAATGATAATGATCATGAAACTCCGAAAGAGGACACTACCGAACCTCGCAGGTCAAGAAGGACACGTGCAACTCCTAAACTGTACGGCAATCCTGTTGTGAATTTCATGGTTGATGAAATGGATGACCTTGTGACGTATGAAGAAGCGATGATGAGCCCGGATTCCAACAAATGTCTAGAAGCCATGAAATCCAAGATGGAATCCATGTACGAGAACCAAGTTTGGAACTTGGTGGACTTACCTCATGACCGAAAGGCCGTTGAGAATAAATGGATTTTCAAAAGAAAAACTGATGCTGATGGTAATGTGACCATCTATAAGGCTCGACTTGTCGCAAAGGGGTTTCGACAAATTCAAGGAGTTGACTACGATGAGGCATTCTCTCCCGTAGCGATGCTTAAATCAGTTAGGATTATGTTAGCAATTGCTGCATATTTCGATTATGAAATATGGCAGATGGATGTCAAAACTGCGTTCCTCAATGGTAATATTGAAGAAGAGTTGTATATGATACAACCTAAGGGTTTTGTCGATCCTAAGGATGCTAATAAGGTATGCAAACTTCAGCGATCCATCTATGGACTGAAGCAAGCATCAGGGAGTTGGAATCTTCGCTTTGATGAGGTGATCAAAGAGATTGGATTTGTCCAAACTTATGGAGAGGCTTGTATTTACAAGAAAGTGAGTGGGAGCAATGTGGCATTTCTGATATTATATGTGGATGACATATTATTGATTGGAAATGATATAGATCTTTTAAACAGTGTTAAAAGTTATCTAAATAGCAAATTTTCGATGAAAGACCTTGGTGAAGCGTCATATATATTAGGCATTAAAATCTATAGAGATAGATCAAGGCGCCTAATTGGGCTATCGCAGAGTACATACCTTGATAAGATATTAAAGAAGTTTAATATGGACGAAAGTAAGAAGGGGTTCTTACCTATGTTGCAAGGCAAGACATTGAGTAAGACTCAAAGTCCGGCTACGGCGGAAGAAAGAGAGATGATGGATAAGATCCCCTATGCCTCGGCCATAGGCTCTATTATGTATGCCATGCTATGTACAAGATCGGATGTGGCACATGCTATTAGTTTGACTAGTAGGTACCAATCTGATCCAGGTTCGGAACACTGGATAGCGGTAAAGAACATCCTCAAGTACTTGAGAAGAACTAAGGATATGTTTCTTATATATGGAGGTGAAGAAGAGCTAGTCGCTAAGTGTTATGTCGATGATAGCTTTGACACCGATCCGGATGACTCTAAGTCTCAATCCGGATACGTATTTCTCTTGAACGGAGCAGCAGTTAGTTGGAGGAGTTCCAAACAACCTATGGTGGCTGGATCAACGACGGAGGCGGAATATGTTGCTGCTTCAGAAGCGGCGTAGGAAGTAGTTTGGATGAAAGAGTTCATTACGGAACTGGGTGTGCTTCCCAGTGCGTTGTACCCGATGGTGATCTATTGTGACAACAATGGAGCCATAGCCAACGCAAAGGAACCGAGGTCTCACAAGAATTCCAAACATATTAAGCGCCGGTTTCACTCCATCCGCGAGCATGTCAAGGATGGAGATATAAAGATTTTTAAAGTACACACAGACCTAAATGTAGCACATCCGTTGACGAAAGTTCTCCCTAGGGAAAAACATGATCAACACCAGAACTCCATGGGTGTTAGATTTATCACAATGTGAACTAGATTATTGTCTCTAGTGCAAGTGGGAGACTGAAGGAAATATGCCTTGAGAGGCAATAATAAAGTTGTTATTATATATTCCTTATACATGATAGATTTTTATTTTACATGCTAGAATTGTATTGATTCGGAAACATCAATACATGTGTGTTTAATAAACAAAAAGGGTTCCTAGTCATGCCTCTCTTATAGACTAGCTTGTTGATTAACAAGATGATCAAGGTTTCCTGATCATGGACATTGGATGTTGTTAATAACAAGGTCACACCATTGGTGGAATGATGTGATGAACATTCATCCGAAGTATAGCATTACGATCAAGTCATTATGTTTATATTGCTATAACATCATACGAAGTAATCTTTATCCTTAGACCATGAGATGATGTTAATTGCTGACACCGGAAGAGTACCTTGATAACATCAAACGTCACACCGTAACATGGTGACTATAAAGATGGGTTCAGTACTACAAAGGTGTTATGTTGAGGCTCATGGATCAAGAGTGGAATTTGTCAATCCATATGACGGATAGATATACTCTAGGCCCTCTCGGTGATATCACATTAGGATAGCTTGCAAGCAAGTGATGTGATCACTAGAATGTTGTATCACGGGAACGAGAAAAGTGTGCATGTTGGTAACGAGATCAAACTAGGTATGGAGATACCGATGATTGAATCTCGGACATGTAATATATCGAGAGACAAAGGGATTTAGTTATTAAAGGTTCTCACAATCACAGAAGTCATCGTTGAATGTGTAGGAGTCAGTATGGATCTCCAGGTCCCGCTGCTGATTATTGATCGGAGAAGGGTCTCGATCATTTCTGCATTATTCGTGAACCGTAGGGTGGCACACATAAGAGTTACCGGACACCATTTTGGAGCACATATGTTTCAGACGAAAGAATTGCAAAGCGTAGGAATTGTTTCAATAGAAACCGGAAATTGTTTCGGGTGAAATTGCAGAAGGTGGTTCTACATGTGATATTGAAATATTGCAAGGGGCTATATGTGAATGTTTGTTAATTAAAGTAATTAACAAAATTCTGAATAAATTTAATAAAAAGAGTTTTATTAAATGAGAGAGCATTAAATTTGGAGAAATTTAATGCATTTAAAGTGGAGACTTTAAAAGGGAATGTGAAGAGGCATTTTAATGTGGAGAGGTTACCACCACATGAATGGGGGAGGTGAGGGGCACCCCCATGCGCCGGCCATGGAGAGAGGGGGCACCCCCCCTCCTCCTATAAAAGGCCACCCATTCCCTCCTTCATCCTCACACCTCCTTGTGAAGGATCTGTCTCCCCCTCTAGAATTATTTCCCCATGGTCTCGGATTAGCGAGATACATGTTCCCGGTGGCATTTCGTCTGGAAGGAGTTGCTTCTTCCGCTGGATCGCTGGAGCGAGGAGGTGGAGGTTGTCTGGTGGCTTGAACGTGTGTGCGAGTGTGGATGCGCTGCTGAGTTGCGGCGCTCGGACTTCCTCACGATCTTGAGATCGGCAAGTGTACGACTACATCAACCACGAGTTCCTACTCGTTAACAAAGCTCGTTGTCTACGAGGGTAAGTTCTCGTTGGATGTATGTCCACCCGTTGCTGTGTACCTAGTTGATAGATCTTGGCGTGTAGTTCACACCGTAGGAAATTTTTTGTTTTCTATGCTGCGGACCCAATACTGCCCACATATAATTTATCTTGCTCTAACAATTACATGCATACTTTATTTCTATCTTTTATTCCCATCAGATGTTTTGGACAGCTACAGTGAAACCGAACGCCCTAGTCCCTCTCTCTCCATCACCAAGAACAACAAAAGGATGCAAACACTTGGTCCGGTAAAAACACAAAAGGAATTCTAAAACTCCCAAAGGTCCGGTAAAGTAACTTCAATATGCTTTGCTTCCCGAGGATTCGATAAACCTAGGTCTACTAGGGAAAAAGTATCTATACTACATCCATAATCCGGATCGAAGGTATCAGATATCGATCCCACAGGGTGCAGGAGACTGAAGTCTAATTACTCTTGAATTAAATACTACAATGAAAATGCTAAATAAAGTTCTAAGTGACAAGATAAAATGCGAGTATTGCATAAAAAGGTGTTTTTGGGGTTTGGGTATAAGAGCAACAAAATAAAGTAAAACAACTAAACACAGAAAAATAAGTATCACGTATGTAAGAGAGATTGGAACTGCAATAGGGAAAATGCGTTCTCAGGGAGTATGTGTGGGAGGAACTCCATATTTGGACAAATAGGCATCAACCACTGCTCACATTATAAACTGCTAATGTAAAGATTATTACCATGAACATTCTCAACTGTGTATGTGTGGGAGGAACTCCATATTTGGACAAATAGGCAGCAACCACTGCTCACATCATCCTGATAACCACAGTAGTCAGCAATCGACATCAATCGGATTACTACGCTATTAAGGGACTTAATCACGTAGGACGTATCCCATGGCATGGATAGTTGCTTGTGGCGCAAGATATGTAGAGCTTGTTGGGAACCCCAAGAGGAAGGTATGATGAGCACAACAGCAAGTTTCCCTCAGTTATGAAACTGAGGTTATCGAACCAGTAGGAGAAAGGAAACAACTCCCAGGTGTTGCTAACAACTTGGAATCCTGCACAACACAACCACAAAACTTTTCCCCAACTTACACTGAGGTTGTTAATCTCACCGGTTTTTCTAAAAACAAAGGATTAAACGTATTGTGTGGAAGATAGTAATTGCTTGCAGAAAGTAAATAGTAAATGGTAAACAGTAGATGATATATCAATGGTAAAGGAATGGACTGGGGTCCACAGTTCACTAGAGGTATTTCTCCTTAAGATAAATAGCATGTTGGGTGAACAAATTGACAGATTGAGAAAGCATAACAATGCATATACTAGACATCTTGAATTCTATAAGATTTGATTGGGTATTACAACATAATACATAGACCGCAATCCAACTACATCTATGACTAATAATCCACCTTCAGGTTATCGTTCGAACCCCCTCCAGTATTAAGTTGCAAGCAACAGATAATTGCATTAAGCAAAGTGTGTAAAGTAAATAATATGATTGCCCCATGGACAAAGGATTGCTGTTTTCTCCCTAGTAGCAACAACACATCTACAACCTTAGAGATTCCTGTCACTTCACCATATTACTAGAGGCATGAACCCACTATCGAGCATAAATACTCCCTCTTCGAGTTGCAAGCATCTACTTGGCCAAGATAGCTACAAACAACGGAAAGCATGCAAGATCACAAATAGAATAGACATGATAGAATCAATAATAAATCTAACATAATATCTCAATATCCATTGGATCCCCGCAAACACAACATGTAGGATTACAAATTGATGATCTTGATCATGAAGGGAGCTCACAAGATCTAAACATGATAGCACAAAGGAGGAGAACCAACCATCTAGCTACTACATGGACCCATAGTCCAAGGGTGAACTACTCACGCATCACACTGGAGGCAAGCATGGTGATGAAGAAGGCCTCTAGGGTGATCTCTCACCTCCGACTAGGTGCCGGGAAGAGCTTCGGATCCCCCCTAATCTAGGGATGGAGATGGCGGAGGCTATAGACTCTTTCGTGGATTTCTGATTAGGTACGTCCGGAGAGGCTTTTATAGGCGAAGGGGCAAGGTCGATGGAGCACCAGGGGCCCACAACCCTGGTGGCGCGCCCCTGGCCGCGCAGCCACCAGGTGTGGCCGCCCTGGTGCGCCACTTTGTCTCCCCTTTGGACTCTGTGTTGCTTCGGGTAAAATATTGACTTTGGCTTTTGTCCCGTCCAATTCCGAGAATATTTCTTTACTAGCTTTTCTGAAACCAAAAACAACAGAAAACAGGCAACTGGCAATGTGGCATCTTGTTAATAGGTTAGTTCCAGAAAATGTATAAAAATACCTCAAAGTGTGAACAAAACATAAGAAACTAGATATAAAACAAGCATGGAACATCAAAAATTATAGATACGTTTACGACATATCAAGCATCCCCAAGCTTAGCTCCTTCTCGTCCTTGATTAGGTAAGTGATAAAAAAGAACAATTTTTGAGGTGACATGCACCATCATAATATTGATCAAGGTATTTGTAAAACATTGATAGCTGGGATCATAGTACTCTAAATATAAGCATGAAAGATAGAGTTATAACAATAAGACATAGCAACTATGTTGTAACATGAAAAGGTACAAACAAAAGATCATGAATAATAATGCATTGAAAGTCGTTTGTTTGTTTCATATATAGAAAACATAATAAGAGTGGTATTCAGCTTGTCCCTCATGGTATAGCAAAACATAAATGCATAGGGCACCTTCAAAGTTCATAAGGGTGACTAGATACAAATAATTTAAGAACAAGCAATATAAAAGTTATGATTAAATCAACAAGTGTTGGGACAATGCACATTAAACTAAGAATGACCACTATGCTCTCTCAATTGGTGCATAAAGGTAGAAGATGGAGACTCAACATAAAAGTAAAAACGAAAGGCCCTTCAAGTTTCATAAAGAAGGGATTTCAAGTTTCATAAAGATCTTCCAAAAATTATGGTACTTATTAGCTTTCAGCTCTCATTGCCCTATCATCAGCATCTTGAGGTGATCAAGGTTAAAGTGACACAAATATGAGGATATGCTTGACAAGTTATAAGTTGAAAATCTCATGCCCCTTGCTTACGAGTACCGAACTTCATGCTACTCAACTTTAGTCACAAGTAAGTTCTTGTCATTGTAAGTACATGTGTATCATGGAGAACCGCCAACGGGTACCCCTTGCCGCATGACACATGAGCTATCCCATATCAAAATGACAAGGCAACATACAATGAGCATATCAACGATCTTTTTATTTGCTATTTGCACAGGTTTTTATTGAGGATGCTTCATAGAATGCTCACTATGGTTATGCTACAAGTTTCCACCATGATTAGGCATGGATTAGGCTAGCCGCCCAGGCGTTTCTCTAACACACATACAAACTCCATGAGCTTACAAGCTCCCCTTTTATTTCACACCACCGGGATCCATAAACAAAAGAACATGATATCAACTGAATAATAAGTGCAATGTTGAAAGCGTTCCCCATGACAACATGGTTCTGCTAATTCACAACTTATAAAGTGCAATCATACAAGCAACATAGATGGACACAATGTTTCAAGTTTATTAAGTGCAAGAAAGAAAAGTGTGCCATCAAGTTTGTGAGAGCTTTAATCACTAATTTTCACATAACAAGCTTAATTTGGAAGGTAGATAAAAGCATAAATATACTTGCAATGGTGTAACACACCATGCATATGAATTTATAGTGGTCTCTTTGGAATAACTTGGTTTTCTTGGAGGTTGGATGCATGAGTGGAACTCATACTTGGTATAGGTGGAGGCTAGCAAAAGACTGGGAGCGACCAACTAAGAGAGCAATAATGGCCATAATCATGCAAAGCGACAAAACATTATTAATTAAAGCATAAAGTGATATTACAAGTCAAAAACTAAATAATCATAGAGGCTAAGGGGACTGGTTCATAGTCTTAACATGGTTTAAGCATGTGCCAAGTCAACCCAAATAAAGCATCAAAGGATAATACCACAATATTATGCTTTTGTATGCTAAAACAACGCATAATTATTTCAAGGCACATTAAGCAATCTAAATTGTTTGGAACAAGTCATGCTACAACAATAATCACTAAGCATAAAGTCAAAGCAACATCCAACATGACATGATAAAGTCTAGGCCACAATCAAGACAAGCTCCTTATGTACCACTTATAAGCATGAAGCTTCCTACTCTTTTCCAACACCAATCAACTTATTTGAAACCACATATGAATGCGGGGGTCCAACTAATTTATTTAAGAAAACCAAACAAAAGAAAACTAAAAAAAAAAATGAAGACGCTCCAAGAACAACACAATTGTGCATGAAACAATAAAAATGAAGTGTTTGGAAGAAAACCTGAGATTTTTATTGATGAAGAAGGGGATGCCTTGGGAATCCCCAAGCTTTGACGCTTGTACTTCTTTAATATTTCTTGGGGTGACACGGGTGGCATCCCCAAGATTGAGCTTTTGTCCATACTTCATCTCATCACATTATTCTTCCCTACACTTAAAAATTTCTTTCATACAAAACTTCACACAATCTTCATTAGCAACATTAGTGTATTCAAGATAATAAGTCTTTGGTTTTAGTTTCGACACAAGTAAAACTTCCATTAAAACATAAGATACTATAGAAATTCCTTCTAAAAGCTCAAGTGATCAAAGAGAAATCAAAGGGAAAGAGATTAAGAGGCAAATGCAAATAATGGCAGAAATCTGTCAAAATAGACCAGCAGGTAAAAACCGATTTTTTCGAAGACCTTCTGTTTCTCAAATCGAAGAGTGCTAAACTAACGAAAGTTATATAATAACCTGGGGCATAAGCATAAAAAATTACAGCTCACTCCGACGTACATGGATTTTTCATGATGTTTTTATAGTGAAGCACAAAAATCTGTTTCGGGACATCAACTTTCCCAAGTCTTACTTCTCTCTCATTTGAGGTTATTCTTGGCACAAAAACCATGCAAAAAGGATAAGGAGAGGTTATTACTGAGTCAATAACTTACAAGACTCAACAAAAGAAAAACTTACTGAATAAAAATTTGGGTTATCTCCCAATAGTGTTTTTCTTTAACGCCTTTCAGCTAGGCATAGGAGCAAGATTCAAGTATTTTCAAATGAAGAAGCATTAACATCAAATTTATCGCCCCTACCTTTCTTACCTTTATTCTTATCTTTAGGGAACATATTATTGTTTGGTACAGAAGCAAAATGCATGGTGCCTTTTTCCACATCTATTATTGCTCCAAGGAGTTTTAGTAGGGATCTTCCAAGTGTAATTTGTCCTTTCCTACACATTGAATAACAAGATAATTAGTAGACACCACTTTCCCTAAGATCTTTGTAAGCACTCCTTTAGCTATTCCAACGGGTAATATTGTGGCATTATTGGTAAGATATATTTCTTCTCCTCCCTCAGGAATTCCTCAAAGATTCAAAGATTCACAGATATGTTTAGGCATAAGACAGAATTCAGACATGATATCACAACGAGCATAAAAAGTTTCATTATTTATAACAACTTTTACTCTAGGAATCCATTTTGAAGATTCAGAATTTATTGGAACATATTCATGATGCTCTCTAAGCATGTTATAACATTCTTTTAAACTAGTTGTGTTGGTCTCAAGAGTGTTTAAGCTAGCAAATATGTTTATAAAGGAGGAATCAGATTTGCTAGGCAAGTTATATGTTGAAACCAACTTTTTTATGGCATTAAAACCTTCACCCTCATTACACTGGAGGAAATCTCCTCCTACTACAACATCCAAAGAATATCTATAACAAGAGCAAGACCAAAGTAGAAACTGCTAAGAAATAAGCTTAGAGTCATTTTAGGTTCAGTTTTTTCATGTAAACCAAAAATTCTAGACCAAGCTTCTTTGAAACTCTCTTCAATTCCTTATTTGAAAGTAAAAATCATTTCCTCAGGTGACATAGAGATTGGAGCAATGCTAGACATAAAAGCAACTTGAAATAGGAAAAAAGTTGTGTTTTTGATAAAAGAAGCAAACCAGTACAACTATTTTTGTGTGTTTTTGATAAAGAGAAACAAGCAAACAAAGCAAAATAAACTAAGCAAAACAAAAACAAAAAGTAAAGTGATTGGTTGTGAGAGACTACCCTTGTAAAGCTATCCTTAACTCCCCGGCAACGGCGCCAGAAAGAAGCTGCTTGTGGCTCAAGATATGTAGAGCTCGTTGGGAACCCCAAGAGGAAGGTATGATGAGCACAGCAGCAAGTTTCCCTCAGTTATGAAACCAAGGTTATTGAACTAGTAGGAGCAATGAAACAACTCCCAGGTGTTGCTAACAACTTGGAATCCTGCACAACACAGCCATAGAACTTTGCCCCAACTTACAGTGAGGTTGTCAATCTCACTGGTTTTGCTGAAAACAAAGGATTAAACATATTGTGTGGAAGATAGTAATTGCTTGCAGAAAGTAAACAGTAAACAGTAAACAATATATGGTATATCAATGGTAAAGGAATGGACTAGGGTCCACAGTTCACTAGAGGTGTTTCTCCTTAAGATAAATAGCATGTTGGGTGAACAAATTACAGCGGGGCAATAGACAGATTGAGAAAGCATAACAATGCATATACTAGATATCTTGACTCCTAAGAGATTTGATTGGGTCATTACAACATAATACATAGACTGTAATCCAACTGCATCTATGACTAATAATCCACCTTCAGGTTATCGTCGGAACCCCCTCCAGTATTAAGTTGCAAGAACAGATAATTGCATTAAGCAAAGTGTGTAAAGTAAATAATACGATTGCCCGATGGACAAAAGATTGTTGTTTTCTCCCTAGTAGCAACAACAAATCTACAACCTTAGAGATTTCTGTCACTTCCCCAGATTACTAGAGGCATGAAACCACTATCGATCATAAATACCCCCTCTTGGAGTTGCAAGCATCTACTTGACCAAGGTAGCTACAAACAACGGAGAGCATGCAAGATCACGAATAATATAGACATGATAGAATCAATAATCAATCTAACATAATATCTCAATATCCATCGGATCCCCGCAAACAGAACATGTGGGATTACAAATAGATGATCTTGTTCATGAACGGAGCTCACAAGATTTAAACATGATAGCACAAAGGAGGAGAACCAACCATCTAGCTACTACATGGACCGATAGTCCAAGGGTGAACTACTCACGCATCACACCGGAGGCAGGCATGGTGATGAAGAAGGCCTCTAGGGTGATCTCTCATCTCTGGCAGGGTGCCGGGAAGAGCTTCAGATCCCCCCAGACTAGGGATCGAGATGGCGGCGGCTACAGACTCTTTCGTGGATTTCTGATCGGGTACTTAGGGTTCTCATCCGGGAGGCTTTTATAGGCGAAGGGGCAAGGTCAGTGGAGCACCAGGGGGGCCACACCCCCTGGCCACGCGGCCACTAGGTGTGGCCGCCCTGGTGCGCCACTTCGTCTCCCCTTCGTTCTCCGTGTTGCTTCGAGTAAAATATTGACTTTGACTTTTGTCCCGTCCAATTCCGAGAATATTTCTTTACTAGCTTTTCTAAAACCAAAAACAACAGAAAATAGGCAACTGACACTTTGGCATCTTATTAATAGGTTAGTTCTATAAAATGTATAAAAATACCTCAAAGTGTGAACAAAACATAAGAAAGTAGATATAAACCAATCATGGAACATCAAAAATTATAGATACATTTATGACGTATCAATAGTGTTCCGTGAGTTTTCTCGGTTCCCAAGTTGATACGTAAGGAGTGCCAACTGCTTTATAGTCACCGTAAGTGCTAACACACCTCTGTCTACCAACAAGTAGTTCCTTCCATCAAGTCCCCATAAGAGGAAAATATTGAGAGGTTGACTTCTCCCAACATCAAGATGAAGAAAATCTAACAAATGGTCACAGTGATGAATATCATAATAAACTTTATCTTATTTCAATCTCATACCAGGGTTTCTCCATCTCCCCAAGAACTAGAGATCTACTCAGAGATGGGGGCAATCAACATCATGGCAATAACAATGGAATCTATCATAGATGAATAGTACTTGTATAAATCCACAAGCAGTACAAAAATTACAACAAGATCTAGACAAGATGTAGATGGGATGGATGGATATGATGGTGATGAAGTGGTTGATGATTAAGATAGATGCCTTAGTCTCCCGGATCTATGTAGGGAAAAGATGGATCCCTGATGGACGAGTTCCCCCTCCAGTTGCCTTTCGGAGGTGAGGTTTCGACGATTTCTGGTTTTTTTGTATGTCATCTCTCCGATCCAGTTGCACGGGGTGAAACTATTTGAGGAGGCGTGGTAGCACCAACTACGTGGCAAGAACTATACGGCTGGCAAAAAAATTCCCACTGTATAGTTGGTCGTTAAACCGTCTTTCTCCTTTGTTTGCTTCGGGTTTTCTTCTAGTATTATTAATATTTCCCAAATAAGCAATTTACGTTATTTTTTACTCCTTTTCTCCTCAGTACAGCTACTTCAAGAATTGTGTCCATTGTATCCATCATCTATCCTAATCTTGGTGAAAACAGACATAAAATATGTGCGCGGGCGCCATAAAATACTAAGAGCCTACATCTATAATGCAAAATAATAATATAAAACATGATGCAGAGAAGTACTCATCAGGGACCACCTTTGGGAACTACTTGAGCCGACCTAGGAACCGTTTGTTCTACGATACTAGTTCTGAGTTGATCGCGCTAACCAAACATGTGGGCCCCTGGGATCCCCCTCAACTACCAACGCTATTTTTTTATCCAGAGGATCACAAAATTTGTTTTCCTTTTGGTGCATATGCATAATATGTCCTCGGACATGGGTGAGTTGAATATGTCTTCGGACTTGATATTTTTGTGGACTACCATGGCTTCCATACATAAATCACGGTACATGGTGGCGGCACCCACGGTGTGTACAAGTTACCCTGCAGGGCCCGATCCACCAGTAGGCGTAAACGTTGTGCCTTTCTTGAGAATCATCGAACCTCACGGTTGGTTCCACACAGGAGGTGATACCTCTGGATACGCGCATAGTTATGGGACAGTTCTTATTGTGAGATTCAGACAACACGCGTAATATGTTGCCTGAAGGGTTGACCATGCATTTGGGTACAGTAGTGCACCCTTGCAGGGTAAATGTTTTCGAGAAGCCGTGTGTCCACGGTTACGGACGCCTCAGGAGTACGGTGTCATTATCATAGACAACACCACTAATGTTCTACCTCTAATAATATGATTAGTAATAAGCCTTATCAACTAAACACCTGCTTAACTAAAATTGCCACAGTGTGTGTTCCGCAAGAGGACATCGCCGACTGGTCTTTGAGGGAAATCTTTGGATGGGTTATGTTTGGTGTTATATTATACTTATCGTATAGTGCTCTCTTATCTTGATCTAATAGCCAAAGTTGTAGCGTGTCTCTATAAGTTATTTAGTGCAAGCTTTGTTGCCACTGATCCCACCATACCGCTCTCTTTTTCCTTTGCCCTTTGTCCGCAACCCTTCGGATTTGAGAGGTATGATATTGGCGACGTTAGCAAGGTTACCCTTCTGGCTTGCCTTGGGCAGGGTTAAGGACACCGCTTGGTTATTTTTCAGGACTCTTAGTCCAATTTGGTTCTTATCCGTACTCGAAAACTATTTTGCTATGTTTGAGATTTGTATCATTCTTATTCTTGACTCGTTGAGTCATTGTTGTGTATATGAAAGTTCTTGTGGACTCTGTTGTAAACTACTATGATATAACTACTTGTAATCAAATCCCACCCACATGAAAGTGTCTGGTGGGCATCTTTGAATCACTTCTATGCGGGTTTTGGCCGGAAATGCTAAGATTTTAATAGACCTGATTCAAGGGATTTACTGTATCATAGAGTCAACTATTTGATCCATGTTGTGGTTGGAAGTTCGTAGGTAGAAATGGTTATATTAAGAAAGCCCTAGTAGCCATGTAAAACTTGCAATAGATAAAGTAGAATTATCTAACTTTATTTTGTAGGGGGCATATGATGTGATATGGTCATGGTTAAGGTGAAGTAGTTTAATGTTCTATTACTAAGTTGCGTAATAATAGTCTTCCATTCGATGAACGACAAACTTGTGGCATCGTAGACTTGGCGCCGTACTAGTGGAAAGATGAGCATCATGCCGATACACTTGATGGAGATAAAGATGCGTGAAGAAGGACCATATCATATCACTATAGCTGCATATGATGTTAATCCTTTGTGTGCAACTTATTGTTTGATAGTATTGGATAGTCTACGGTAACATTATAAGATGATCACTTAATTAATACAAACAATAGCATTCTCCCTCAGTGTGCACCAATTAATTAATACAAACAATAGCATTCTCCCTCAGTGTGCCTCACTTAATTAATACAACAAATACACTTTGGTTAAATTGCCAAGCCTAGCATGTACAAACATGGTCTCGAAACACGAGAGATCAAAAGATCGAGCATGAGTCACATGAATGATGTGACTGACACTATGTTTTCCCACCTTTGCAGGTATATCATCGGCCTTGACGATTAGGGGTGGTGTAGTAAATTGGGATCATGTGATCCCTAAAACTATCTTAGAGATGATAGTTTTAGTGGGAGCTCAACAGATAGTTTGATTGTAAATTGAACTCGTATTATGAGCTTAGTATGAATTATTTGCAAATATCCTTGTAGATCATGGCCAATAAGTTTTTCGACTATGGGTCCTTCTTGCATGATGTGGAACTTAAGTTAGATGGGTCAAACTTCATACACTGTTACAAATGCCTCAGGGATACCCTCAACATAAAATGACCTTATCTACATGATACAAGAACCACTAGGAGATTATCTCGATGACTCCGCGAGTGAGCAATAGAATGCTGATTATCATGCTCAACGTGACACCTCTATTGTTTTCCAATGTGCCATGCTCTATACCATGGAGACTGAGTTGCGGTTGTGTTTCTTCAACACCGATGCATATGAGATAGTCGATGAGTTAAAGAATATCTTCACACCACAAGTCAGGATTATGAAGTATCAGTACAAGAAAAGTTGGCTTCTACAACGAATGATTTTTGTGGTTGAAGGCCCATCGTGGTAAAAGCCCCGTCACAAAAGAATCTAACATGGTCTTTCTGACCATGGCGGATCGCACCCTTCAGCCATGAAAACTTGTTCCATCGTAGATCTATTCACCAGCCCCGTTGACTACTGACGTCATGCAAGATGCCAAGTTGAGAACACCATTAACGCCTAGTTACCGCCGTTAATGGTCAGAGAAACCGTGGCAGAAGCCAGGCCTAGACAAGGCCTGCTAAATATTAAGTGGGCCGTCCCATGAGGAGAGCCCAATAAGAAGAAGGCTCGTTACTGTTTCATCCAGCACTGTTTGAAAGGGGCCAACTAGTGCAGCCATCCGTGGCCCATAAACTTTCAGGCCCGACATTGTTTCAGTTTATAGAAGGCCCACCTTGGTCCAATACTGTGCGGTCCATTCTCGGCCTGGGCCAAGTCTGTCTGTTACTGTTAAGGCCTCCTGTCAGCCCGTCATTTTTCTTGCACCCATCGTGGGCCCTTACGGCCCTCTATAGTGTGACACACCCAGGATTAAGGCTAGACAAATCCTAGACCTTTGTCTGATATAAGCCTAACCTAAATCTCGAAAGCATACAGAGAAAGAATCGGTAACATTACAGTGACCCTACAACACAAAAGTTCTTACAACAAGCTCATATCTGAGCAAAGAAACAAAATATTACAAGCAGAGGTCATTGACGACAAACATCAAACAACGGAAGGCAAATTATGTTATTAAATATAGAAAACTTAACAAATGGCCTAAGAGGCCTGAAGCATAACGATGACGTCCCAATCCATAGATTCCAGGCTGCCGACCGGGAACCCCAAGCTACTCGTCGATGTCGATGTTCTAACAAACTTATCTTCTGTGGCAAGACTTACTTGCTACAAAAGTATCAACAAAGCAAGGCTGAGTACAGGGTGTACTCCGCAAGACTTATGGCTGGTGGGGTTCATTTGCATAAATCTAAATTTCTTTGGAAAAGAGAGAGTAGAAGCTCGACTAATAGAACCTTTTAAAAGGGGATAAGGAAATGATATATGTAGCTTTGATCTTCTTTTGATATCCACTGAATCATCATCAGCCAAACCTACTAACTAGGATCACCCCCTCGATCCCTGAGGAAGCATCCTTAAGCACACCTCACATCTCTTGTCAAATTTTACGATTAGGTTATTCTTCTCTATGATCTTAGAATCCATTCCCAAGTCGTCCAAAACCGTGGAAACGGCTTTTCGAAAAGATTATTACCCTGCAGGGGTGCACAACTTTACCCACACGTACTAACCTCCTCTTAATGCCACTAGTAGTATCCCTCTTCCTTGGAAGGCCGGCAGAGAGCGGTTAGACACGACATTTACCTTGCTTTCGCCGAGACCATGAGTCACGCCCTAAGGAGATGCCACCGTAACGGGTCCAGTCCCAAAGTCGGTCCCTAGAGATGTGCGTAGGGTTCAAGATTACGGAGGTCGTGCCTCTCTTGTTACCAGCCACGCTTACCTACCTTTATGAATGCACCTCGTCCATCGCCTTCGAGAACAACCAAAATGCATATGTCTCATGGAATGCCCGAACTATGTGACTCATGGAATCTACTAGGCAAGTTAGTTGGTCGAGGGGGTTTCTAGGCCCCCATGTGGCTGTACGCTCGTCTTGGTTCAAGAGGCAAGAACTCAGGTCCTAATAGTGGCAAGTATGGGACTGCAAAAACCACAACCCGACGTGGCCTCCCATACAAGCCTTAGCATGTTTAACTTTCATTTCTGATCATACCACGTCATCCTGTCCAACTAGGTTCATTCGCAGATATGATTCATCAACCGGATGGATCAGCGGTAACAACTAATCATGGCTAAGCACAATAGATATAAATAGCTCTAGCGAAGCTCATAAGCCAAACCCTAGTGATGCTGGGAGCAGTGGATCAGGGAATATAGGCTACAAAGGTAACATACATCAGATAGGATTACTATATCTATTGATAAAAAACTTTGGAATCGTATGCACATGGCAAGAATGAAATACTTTGCAATCATAGGATTATATCATGTGTGGGGCTATGCTTGCCTTTTCCTATTGATACTCGGATATAGAACTTCAGGTTCATCTTCTCGGCATCATTCGTCGTTATCCTTTGATGGAGTTGATCTCGATCTTCAATCTTGGACTCGATATCGTTGCTCACATCAACTTTGAGGTCTACCAAGAAGAAGCAGAAACACCGGAACGGAAAGCAACAATCAACACATGGCATCGATGCAATGCTCAATCAAGGATGATGATATGACAAGTTAAATTGCATTTAAATTAAACCCTATGACATGCTCGGCAAATTAAATGGGGTCCAAGGAGTCCAAACCCTAATTTGGAGAAACCCCGGATGCATATGAGAGGGTTACATTTCGTTCTTCTAATTAGCTTGCAATTTAAGTTGTTTAACAATGCATTATTATGAGTCTATTGGATAGGTCTCATTTTTCTGAACAATTTTATATATTATACATATTTTTCTGATTTAAAATGAATTAGTTATTGATTTTACAATATTTAAGTCATTTTTTGAAATTATTAAAGCCTTTTATTGCTTCAGGCTGACATCAACACGACGTCAGCGTGGGGGCGGGGTTTTTTCTCATTGGGGCTTGGTATACCCACCGGGGCTGACTTGTGGGCCAGGTGCCACGTCGACGTGCCACCTCGGCGAGGTGGGGCCACCACGGGCTGACTCACGATGACCCACACGGTGGATGGTGGCCAACACCGGCGACAGCCTAGCAGCAACGCTACGGCGCGCGCACGAACGCGCACCTGCGTGGATCGCAAGTGCCTGAACTCAGGCGACCTAACTAGGGCGGCGCGAGCTCCTGGGGTGGTCAGAGACCTTGCCGGCGATGGCCGGAGCTGAGGCCGCACGGTGGCGCACAGCGGCAACATGGTATAGGCTTCACCAGCAAGCTCGCTAGGTACGGGTAGGTTTGGGAGCTCACCCTAGAGCGGAAGAAGTCAACGGCGAGGCATGGGGTGAACCAGAGCAACGCCAATGGCGACGGCGGCACCCGTCGGTGTTGGGAAAGACATCGAAGTTAGCAAGGTTGATCCACACGGCGAGGCGAAGCTCGTGGCACTATCGGCGGAGATCATGGAGGCTCGGAAAAGCGGCGACGAGCAGTACTATGGTGGCTAGGGTTTTGAATCGCGGGATGGAGAAGAGGGAGACCGGAAGAGAGAGAATGAGAGGATGAGGCTGAGAGAGGGATCGGTAGCATTCGTATCCTTCTCCAGAGTACCAGCGAGGATCTCAGCACCGCTGACGGCGAGGCACAACATCGAGCGGTGTCAGAGACAACACCGAGCAGCTTCGGCTCGAAGAGGAAGACGACGAATCGGTGTGCTGGGCTGGGCTTCATGTGGGCTGGCAACGGGCCATGGCAAAGGTGGCGCGGAGGCTGCTGGGTGCTGCGTTGGGTGGCAGGAAGTAGAGAGGGAAGGTGGGCTTCGGCCCAGCTAGTTCTAGAAACAAGTTTTTCTTCTAGAAATCTTTTTTCTTTTTCTGTTTTCTTTCTCTCCTTTGTAAATTCAAATTTTGTTCAGTTTTGAACATTCCAAAATTCTAGAAGGTTTGCAAATATATGGAATAGTGTTGGGCCCATTTATTCCATTTGGGATCCACATGTTTTTGAGTTTTCAAAATACAAAAACCATTTTGAATTCACTTCAAAAAGAGGGAAAGGAAATTAGGGTTTAGGGTTTTACTTTATTTCTTTTGCATGCACTTTTAAGGGATGATGCTCATGAATGGACAATCAAACCTAATTATAAGATTAACTAAAACTGGGGTATTACAGCTCTATCCCCCTTATCAGAATCTCGTCCCGAGATTCCTAGGTAGGAAGATAGAAGAAACAGGGTTACACTAAACTTCGACGATCTCCTCGAAGAGGTTGATCCATGCCACCATTATTGAATAAATGAAGCGCTTCATTTTCTTCAAGGTAGCTGCACATGCTAAAGAGGAGAGGGAAGGACACATAACCACAAACAGAGTATGTCATGGTCAACTCATGGATAGATGTTTCATAACATCTCTGGATCCAATGAGCATGAAACACGTCAAGGTAAAGGAGGAAACAAAAGGAAATGGTTTCAAGGTGTTAGATAGCTGGTCTTCATAAGGATTGAGACCATGGAATTTCAGAAGAGTTTAAGCTTCTGAAAACGAACGCGTACAACAGAAAGAACACAACCATAGACTTCGAGAGATGAATCTCTACTAACGGCTTAAGTAGAGCTTCCAAGGATACATAGATATGGAGAACCAAGATGTTCAACTACTTTTGATACAGAAGGATCACTCTTCGTTCAACAGAAGGTCAAGACAAAAAGGTTGTTTTGTGGCAAGGCCTCGTAAGAGTCACAAGGAACATGTAACAAGAGAAACTGTTGATTAATAGAATCGTAGTCGCTCTTCAAACATGTTTGAGGAACCGAAGGAAACTCTTTATTCATCCAGGTCTATCGAAATCTTTGCTAGAGATCATGATATCACTTTACACCACTAAGATGAATATATAAGAAGATTCCCAATGACACAAGGAAAAAGAAACATAATTCTCAGACTTCAATTACTTGGCACCACAAGATGCTTGCCAACATAAAAGGGTCTGGAGGATCGACCGAGAGACATTTAGCAACTCTACTTTAAATGTTCTCCTTGATGTTCGAGAAAGCGGCCATCAAGTAAAGGTTGGACTTCGGATACAAAAGAAACCATGAACACAACTCCTATGACAAATCATAGAAGATGCCTCATGAGGAGTGGTTGTTATTGCTGATTCAAGAGAAGGTTACAAGAGGTCTTTCGGCTAGTTGTATTAACCATCACATCAATCTTGCCGGGTTTACAAGGAGACCTTGGTCAAAAATCTTGAAGAACACCAACCATTGTTGCTGCTTGAGATTTAGTTCTAGTTAGGTGAAACGATACTTTAGACTCAGCATGGCTAAATAGAAAGTTTGCAACATTTACCACAAAGTTAAAGTTACTAGATTCTCAAGACGTGGACTACATTGTCAAACTCCAAATGAATGAGCTAGGTTGCGAAACCCATGCATTAGCAAGTTATCAAAATATAATTGCCCCTACATGAATTGATTGCAACGAAACACAAACGAATCCATATTAGGAAATATTTAGGAAGACATTGAAGTGTTTTCAAGAACTTCTCTTCCATGACAAATCATCAGTGGCCTAGCGTGCTTAGAGGATGTTCTCGAGATGGGAAGGTATTTACCTACCATATCAAGAATACTTCACACATGCTTGACTAACTTGAAACGATTCCCGGGAAAACAAAGATAACTCTTCTTGAATCCACTACGACAACTTTCAACTTTTGCATGTAAACCGAAGAAGGTCACTCCCAACATCAGAACACATGCTTCGAGATAACATGAAGACGGTTCTCAAAAGTTTCCAACATTACCGCCAACTGTTCCATATGAATCTAATCTAGCATGGAGAAGATAAGAATGTCATCGATGGGCTCAATAACAAACTTATCCAAATACTCCATGAATATGGACTCATATGTCATACGAATGGAACAACAATATTGGTCAGACCAAGGAACATGAAGATGTACCTAGGTGAAACATCACGAATAGATACACCATCCGGATAGTCCCTAGGATTGAGTTTGATTTGACGATAGCCCGAATGAAACCAAAGGTGGGGACGATAACATTTCCATGAAGGAACACTATCCTTCTTCAGCATGAATGAAACTAGACATGCCTTTAAGATGAACTATCTCGGATAGAACTTTTGTCTTACATCTCTCCAAGTTGTTGTTTAAGCTCCACCAACTAGTTCCAGGGTATCTAGTACGGATCCTTGGAGAAAGGAGTAGTTCAAAGAACTTACTAACTCAAGAACTTGACAATGCGGTCATGTGGCAACATGGTGATACTTCTAGAAGATAACTAGAATATCACAAACCACTGTATGTCACTTAGTTCGAGAGGAAAATTGCTTGGTAAGGCAAGAAGACATAGTCTCAGAGCTTTAGCATTATCCTAACTCTTTGACTGAAGAAAGAGTGTACCAGAATAACGGACTTGGTGGCACAATCATTCTTTGCTTAGTGATATATTAACCATCACGCTAAGGATGACACAAATTTCCTTGTGGAGGTCCAAAGCAATAATGATTGCTAAGAATCTCATATGTCCACATTATTACGCACACACATCATTCACGAGCACGAAAGCTCGGAGGAAGGGTGGGTAAATATGTGTAAGAGCATGACTTCAGTTAGGGAGTCATGAAACTCAGCATGACCTCTTAGTATAAAGGAGTGAGATACCTTAAGATGGAACATATTAGAAGCTAATCATTGCCTCTTAATCTGCGGATTACAACACTTTGACCTGGTCCTAGATATGACAAGGTACTGGAGTTTGTTTCTCCTGACATCCCGAAATGGTTTGTCTGGATGGACCACAAGAGTATCTTGCATCGAAATACATCGATGCATATTTACTACTTGGCTACCAACTTGTAGAAAAAGGTCAGAAAACAACAAGGGGAAAAGGAACATGCTCAGAATAGAATCCCAAGATGTGGACGCATAAGTCAACAATCTTTCGAGGACCGATGCAAAGAAGGGAGGTGTGGCGGATTCACGAGTATAGAAGTGAGACTCACGAGGAGTACTCTTGTCATGATCTATTTGGTTCCATTAGAGAACATCTTCCATAACATGTGGTAGGGGAAGTCCTTAATTGTGAAGATTCAATCGTGACAAAGACCACAAGCTTTAAGGGTAGAATTGTAGTACCAGCCATCCTGAGGTAATGTGTAAACATTAACAACATGGATCAATAGAATGGATCTTGGGTTAAAGGTCAGCTTCATGTATAAGATTCACAACACCAGAATCCAGCAGAATCAGGGATCTTCAGTTCAAGTCCAAGGGTTAAAACTCAAAGAAAGGAGTAACTACTACCTTAGTAGTACATAGGGTACTACAAGGTAGTAACCACAAGGTAGCTTCCAAGAGATGAAATAACTTATGAACTACCCAAACAAATGAAAAGGAGGCTCACGACGCAAAAGGAACTTCGAGGCCTAGAACGGATCACTATGGAACCATCAACACAATGTTGTGGGCCCATAAGATAGAGAGATCATAATGGAAAGGAATCTCTCAACTGAATAAGAGCAAAGGGAAACAAGGAACACACACACAACTAACTTTGGAGAACTCGGCACTTGGTCAACTGGTTAAGAAATGACATGCCAAAAAGGCACCTAAGCTTTGAAAGACAAGACGAGATAACAAAACTTTTCAAAGTCAACACAAGATAAGATGACCCAGAGTTAGAGCGAAACTGGATAAGGAGAAAAAGAAGCATACTAGAGATAGTTTTCATCTTTGAAATATTTTTCACAAGCACTAGACTCAACATCGACCAGTAGAAAGGTTTTCCTACAGTCGGTACTTCTAATACCAAAACCTGTGACACCCCCGGGATTAAGGCTAGAAAAATCCCAGACCTCTATCTGATATAAGCCTAACCTAAATCTCGGAAGCATACAGAGAAAGAATCGGTAACATTATAGTGACCCTACGACACAAAAGTTATTACAACGAGCTCATATCTGAGCAAAGAACCAACATATTACAAGCAGAGGTCACTGACCACAAACATTAAACAACGGAAGGCAAATTATGCTATTAAGTATAGCAAACTTAACAAATGGCCTAAGAGGCTTGAAGCATAACGATGATGTCCCAATCCATAGATTCCAGGCTGCCGACCGGGAACCCCAAGCTACTCGTCGATGTCGATGTCGGTCCCTAGAGATGTGCGTAGGGTTCAAGATTACGGAGGCCGTGCCTCTCTTGTTCCTGGCCACGCTTACCTACCTGTATGAATGCACCTCCTCCACCGCCTTCGAGAACAACCAAAATGCATATGTCGAATGGAACGCCCGAACTATGTGACTCATCGAATCTACTAGAAAAGTTAGTTGGTCGAGGGGGTTTCCAGGCTCCCGTGTGGTTGTACGCTCATCTTGGTTCAAGAGGCAAGAACTCAGGTCCTAATAGTGGCAAGTATGGGACTGCAAAAACCACTACCCGACATGGCCTCCCATACAAGCCTTAGCATGTTTAACTTTCGTCTCTGATCATACCACGTCATCCTGTCCAACTAGGTTCATTCGCCGCTCTGATTCATCAATAGGATGGATCAGCGATAACAGCTAAGCATGGCTAAGCACAACAGATATAAATAGCTCTAGCGAAGCTCATAAGCCAAACCCTAGTTATGCTGGGAGCAGTGGATCAGGGAATATAAGCTAGAAAGGTAACATGCATCAGATAGGATTACTATATCTATCGATAAAAAACTTTGGAACCGTATGCACATGGCAACAATTAAATACTTTGAAATCACATGATTCTATTATGTGTGGGGCTATGCTTGCCTTTGCCTATTGATACTCAGATATAGAACTTCAGGTTCATCTGCTTGGCATGATTTGTTGTTATCCTTCGATGGAGTTGATCTTGATCTTCAATCTTGGACTCGATATCATTGCTGACATCAACTCCGAGGTCTACCGAGAAGAAGAAGAAACACCAGAAAGGAAAGCAATAATCAACACGTGGCATTGATGCAATGCTCAATCAAGAATAATGATATGACAAGTTAAATTGTATTGAAATTAAACCCTATGACATGCTTGGCAAATTAAACAGGGCGCGAGGAGTCCAAACCCTAATTCGCAGAAACCCCGGATGCATATGAGAGGGTTACATTTCGTTCTTCTAATTAACTTGTAATTGAAGTTGTTTAAAAATTCATGATTATGATTCTATTGGATAGATCTCATGTTTCTGAACAATTTGATATATTATACATATTTTTCTGATTTAAAATGAATTAGTTATTGATTTTACAATATTTAAGTCATTTTCTGAAATTATTAAAGCCTTTTATTGCCTCAGGCTAACATCAGCGCGGGGGCGGGGTTGTTTCTCACTGGGGCTTGGTATACCCACTAGGGTTGACTTGTGGGCCAGGTGCCATGTCGACGTGCCACCTCGGCGAGGTGGGGCCACCACGGGCTGACTCACGATGACCCACACAGTGGACAGTGGCCAACGCCGGTAACCACCCAGCAGAAACGCTACGGTGCACGTGCGGACACGCACCTGTGTGGATCGGAAGCGCCTGAACTCGGGCGACCTAACTAGGGCGGCGCGAGCTCCTGGGGTGGTTAGATACCTTGCCGGCGATGGCCGGAGCGGAGGCCGCACGGCGGCGCACAGCGGGAACATGGTATAGGCTTCGCCAGCAGGGAGGCTCGGAACGGCGGCGACAGGCGGTAATATGGTGGCTAGGGTTTTGAATTGCGGGAGGGAGAAGAGGGAGACCAGAAGAGAGAGAATGAGAGGATGAGGCCGAGAGAGGGCTCGGTGGCGTTCGTATCCTTCTCCAGAGTAGCAGCGAGGATCTCAGCGTGGCTGACGGCGAGGCACAGCATCGGGCGGCATCGGAGACGACACCGAGCAGCTTCGGCTCGAAGAGGAAGATGACGAATTGGTGTGCTGGGCTGGGCTGCATGTGGGCTGACAATGGGCCGCGGAAAAGGTGGCGTGGATGCTGCTGGGTGCTGCGCTGGGTTGCGGGAAGGAGAGAGGGAAGGTGGGCTTCAGCCTAGCTAGATTTAGAAACAAGTTTTTCTTCCATAAATCTTTTTTCTTTTTCTGTTTTTCTTTCTCTCTTTTGTAAATTCAAATTTTGTTCAGTTTTGAATATTCCAAAATACTAGAAGGTTTGCAAATATATGAAATAATGTGGGGCCCATTTATTCCATTTGGAATCCACATGTTTTTGAGTTTTCAAAATACAAAAACCATTTTGAATTCATTTCAAAAAGAGGGAAAGGAAATTAGGGTTTAGGATTTTACTTTTGCATGCACTTTTAAGGGATGATGCTCATGAATGCACAATCAAACCTAATTATCAGATTAACTAAAACTGGGGTGTTACATACAGTTACGGCCATTTACTGTTCTAGACATTCACTGTTCCGGGCTTCTACTATTCAGTCCCATAAATGGGCTGCGAAGTTTTTGGCCTGCTAAAGTTCTGTCCTCCTACTGTTCTGGCCTTGTTACTATTCTAGCATCCTACTGTTTTCCTCTATTGTTCTGGCCTTTCACTATTCTGGCCTTTTACTATTCTGTTCTTTGGCGGTCAGATTCTACATATAATGGCCTCAGTGTAGGCCCGTCACTATTGATTGGTGGCCCATCAAGGACTAATAAAACATTGTGGGCCTGCTACTCTTTAAGCCTATCTAACTTAGATCCATTGCTAGGACATAAAGGTGGATAAACCAAGAACACAAGTTTTCTAAAATTATAAATAAATTCTGGAACTGTGGAAAAAAACTTATAACTGGAAAATTAGTAAATTATTACAGTCCTAAAAAATTCCGTAGCTTGTAAAGCATCATCAGAGTACAACACAGGTAATAAACAATATCATCTGAGTTTTAAAAAAAATTCCTTTTAGGGAGCTCGTGCTACCTCACATGTAACGACGAGATTACCAGAGACTTGTTGAGGATATTATTAAGTAGATTTTCCGTCAAAGCTTTCCTATTTTTCAACTCAGATAACTACTGCATCTGTTCTGTTGGCTTCCTGTCCAACTACATCAAGTGCATCTTGGAGTGCAGCACCAAAAACTCTTTCAGCTGGAATGTATGGAGCAGTCGCGATCGTGTACCTACGTGAGCAATATGCACTATCACTGTTGCTCTGTCAAAAGAGATCTACACTTGAGGTAGTTGTTTTCTGTTTTTCCTTCATATTTATATTTGCAACCTAAAACAAAAAAAAACATCATATAACATCATTACCAAGGAAAACAAAAACCAATGAATTTCAAATCAATCCTTTTGCTAAAAGGAAGAAAACAATTAGTAATGGCAGGGCATCATATATATCTTTGTTTTGGAATAACTAGAACAATTAACTTCATAGAGGGATGAGATAGTGTGCAACTGTCACTTCTGCCCTGTGAAATGACTACTCTACTTGATGAAGGCTGAAACTAAGATAAAAGAATTTTACAACATCATACAAAGGAACAAAACTACCATGTTCATTCTCAAAGATTTTCAACAGATTATTTGGTCTGTTATAGCAATGTAAGCACTCAACACAAGGACCTCATGCAGATGTGTGCATCTAATAGACTAGCCAAATCATTTTAGAGAAATGGTCAAACAATCTATCAAATAGTTAGAATGTTTAAATTTTTTGATTGTCTGCCCAAAGACAAAGTGTACTATCATGTCCTCGTATTAAAATAGCCATACACATGTAGATACCAGAGTGAGATTTGAAGTGCGCGGTTTCTTATGATCCTTCCATTTCTATTATATTGGATTCCGTTGCATTTCTAGCCTTGTTATAATCACCCTAGTGCCTCCGACAAAAATAACAAATCAAGTAGAGTCAATGGCATGACACCATGGGACTTAAACCTTAAAAAAGGGGGTATCCTTACAGTAGCTCTATGTAGAGTCTCAGGGTTACTGGTCTAGTTACAGGTATATTCGTCGATGATGTCCGCTGCATCAAGTAATTGGACTAGTGGTCTCCATACTTCAGTGTTGGTCCTCTACATAATGGTGCAACGAATAGTAAACACAAAAAGGTTCCAGTCTCACAGATGTTAGCATGAAGTGATACAAAAGCAATAGATACTTACGAGATTATAGGGGCCATTCATTCTACGATATCAAGTGTAAACTGCACCTGTTCATTGTGTAACAACAACAAACAGTTAGGAATAGTGGGGTAAGCAGGATCAAATAAAACAGACATCTTAGTGGAAGCAATATAACGAATGTAAACGTGTACTACATAGATAGGACAAAGGCATCAAGCAAGAAATAAAAGTTAGTGCCATATCCTACGCCAAGCCAGAGAGAAATTATAACCGCATCACGTATGGGCACTTACTAAAGTAGATAATGGAAACAAATGTGTTAACCGTTGGCTGACTCATATTTCGCCATGACTTACAAAATCGCAGTTGAATGCCTTACGGTTAAACCTGACTACAAATAAATTATTTAGGAAGATATGGGTAATAAGTATAATACTTGTAAGTTACTACAAAAGTAGCACCAATACAAAATACAGTTAACTTCTACATATTTATCTTACCAAACTCCAAGGAGATATGTTTACCTCGGTCGCAATGGCGTTTAGGCATGCTATGAATCCTGGGTGGTCACGTCGAGGTTGTTGAGGGTGCTGCGGTTGCGGTGCTTGTGGGCGAAGGTGAAGGTGAAGCAGAACAAGGGTTCCTCCGAGCGGTGGACGACATCGGCGAAGAAGCAGATTCCTGACGGTGGGAATGTGTTCGGCGCGACAGGAGAGTGGGTCAGTGAAGCAGATTTTGTGTTGTGCACGGTGTCGACAGTGAATCAGATCTAAGGTGGTGAAGGTAGATCTAGGGTTTTCCGCAGGGCTTGCTGTTGTGTCTGCGGCATAGAAAACAAAAAATTTCCTACGGTGTGAACTACACGCCAAGATCTATCTACTAGGTAGAAAGCAACGGGTGGACATACATCCAACGAGAACTTACCCTCGAAGACAACGACTTTTGTTAACGAGTAGGAACTCGTGGTTGATGTAGTCGTACACTTGCCTATCTCAAGATCGTGAGGAAGTCCGAGCGCCGCAACTCAGGAGCGCATCCGCACTCGCACACACGTTCAAGCCACCGGACAACATCCACCTCCTCGCTCCAGCGATCCAGCAGAAGCAGCAACTCCTTCCAGACGAAACGCCATCAGGAACATGTATCTCGCTAATCCGAGACCATGGGGGAATAATTCTAGAGGGGGAGAGAGATCCTTCACAAGGAGGTGTGAGGATGAAGGAGGGAATGGGTGGCCTTTTATAGGAGGAGGGGGGTGCCCCCTCTCTCCTTGGCCGGTGCATGGGGGGGTGACCCCTCACTTCCCCCATTCATGTGGTGGTAACCCCTCCACATTAAAATGCCTCTTCACATTCCCTTTTAAAGTCTCCACTTTAAATGCATTAAATTTCCCCAAATTTAATGCTCTCTCATTTAATAAAACTCTTTTTATTAAATTTATTCAGAATTTTATTAATTACTTTAATTAACAAACATTCACATATAGCCCCTTGCAATATTTCAATATCACATGCAGAACCACTTTCTGCAATTTCACCCGAAACAATTTGTGGTTTCTATTGAAACAATTCCTGTGCTTTGCAATTCTTTCATCTGAAACATATGTGCTCCAAAATGTAACTCTTAAGTGTGCCACCCTATGGTTCACGAATAATGTAGACATGATCGAGACCCTTCTCCGATCAATAATCAGCAGTGGGACCTGGAGATTCGTACTGACTCCTACACATTCAACGATGACTTCTGTGATCGTGAGAACCTTTAATGCTTGTAACTAAATCCCTTTGTCTCTCGATATATTACATGTCTGAGATTTGATCATCGGTATCTCCATACCTAGTTTGATCTCGTTACCGACAGGCACTCTTTTCTCGTTCCCGTGATATAACATTCTAGTGATCACATCACTTGCTTGCAAGCTATCTTAATGTGATATCACCGAGAGGGCCCAGAGTATATCTATCCGTCATCTGGATTGAAAAATTCTACTCTTGATCCATCAGCCTCAACATAACGCCTTCGTAGTACTGAACCCATCTTTATAGTCACCCTGTTATGGTGTGACATTTGATGTTATCAAGATACTCTTCCGGTGTTAGCAATTAACATGATCTCATGGTCTAAGGATAAAGATTACTACGTATGATGTTATAGCAATATAAACATAATAACTTGATCGTAATGCTATACTTCGGATGAATGTTCATCACATCATTCCACCAATGGTGTGACCTTGTTATTAACAACATACAATGTCCATGATCAGGAAACCTTGATCATCTTGTTAATCAACAAGCTAGTCTATAAGAGAGGGATAAATAGGAACCCTTTTTGTTTATTAAACACACATGTATTGATGTTTCCGATCAATAAAATTCTAGCATGTAAAATAAACATCTATCATATATAAGGAATATATAATAACAATTTTATTATTGCCTCTTAGGGCATATTTCCTTCACTTGCGCAGCTGGGGCGAGGATTGTGTGTGGGTGTGGGGGTGGGGTGGGGGTCGGTGGTAGGGGCAAGGCTATAGAGGTACTGAATGGGGAAATCACGATTGAAGCCCCAATGAACAGACTTCACTAGGGGTAGAAGGGGGATTCCAAGATGTTTGAAACATTGTATAGCGGGAGATTTTCCCGCTCGACTAAATTCAGATTTATGTATAGTCCAAGTAATAGTAAATTGGTAAGCCGTACTCCCTGGAATCAAAGGCCGACATGCACATCGGTGATGATCCATGGCCCATACTGCGCCAGTTCAGAAATTAAGGGTCCATTTGGCCATTTGGCATCTAAATATTGATCATCCATGGACCAGATTGGCTCGGTTCAGATATTAAGGCCGAGTTTGGCATCAAAGTATTTTTAAATTATTTAGAAAACATTTTGATTTCTGAATAAACTGAACTTTTGAATAACTTTTAGTGTTTTGTTCCAACAAATAATAGGGGTTTAAACTGAAGTATTCTCCAAAACTATGTTTCTTAAAATCATTGAGAAAGAGGTCAGACCCCTTTTTGAAGAAACTGAGAAGAGAGAACACTGAAGTATTTCTTTGTTAGGCACTAAAATACTATGGCATTGATATATTTCCGTATTATATCTATTCATCAACGATGATGCATATGAAGATGTGGTCACCAAGACAGGTAGTGAGCACGAAAATTACGATTAAAGCCCCAACCAACTCGAATGTATTTTAATTTATCCATAGTCCAACTAATAATAGTAGAATGGTAGGCCGGTGGTATGGGGAATTGAGTGTAATAATAAAGCGCCCTGAGCTTTAAAAAAAATAAAGCACCCTTTATCGATAAATTTTCAATCAATATGGTTGGGAGTGTTCATACTTCTATTCAAAACAAAAATATGAGAACCCACTATTTTTCTAACATGAATAATCTAGCGCCTGAGGGACGACATCAAACCACTCATAAGGTAAGCAGCAATGGTGTTTTCATCGGAAAAAAATGTGAAAGTTGCTAGGCTCCACAAGTACTTTGTTCTCACAACTCTTATTGTCCCTTCGCGCTAAGGATGGTAATTTTACCCACGAGTGCCCGCAGGTACCGTACCCACGTTGGTAGGGTATGGGCACACTTTTATACCCATGGGTAATACCCATACCCTAACCCGTTAATTCATGGGTATGGGCACGAGTAGATAGACCCATATCCTAGCCATTTAAACTGACATAGTAGTAAAACTTACCTATAGAGTTACAACCTATGGGGCCAAGCAATCGAAGGAAGAGTATGATACTGTGACTTCTATACATCGAAATTTATCATGGGTACGGGCATGGGTAAAGTTTTATACCTGTGACTACGGGTGTGGGTAAAATTTTCTACTCATTGACTAAACGGGAGTGGGTATGATATTGCTCTACGCTACTCATACCCTACCCATTTCCATCCTTACTCCGCGCTCATTGAGTAATGCGGCCACGTTTTCCTTCAGGTTTTTCAAAAGTTGTTCGGTCATGCACACATAGCATATTCTATGAAGTACAGTAGTACAACATACATAGACCGCAATTAATTATTCAAGCTAATCACTATTGTTCTTATTTAAAAAGAAAAATTATTGGGTTTTGGAACATGTCCAACAACCTTTTTGTATGGAATTGCTAAAATATGACTCTAGAAAGAAGAGCACAAAGGTTTATCAATGGAACACAATTTGCAATTTCCTAGCCTTCCTATAAGCATTCATTAGTGTTTTCCCTTCCTAGCAAAAATCATATCTACTCCCTCCGTTCCAAAATATAAGACGTTTTAGCTTTGTGAAATAAATGTATCTAGACGCCTTTTAGTGTAAAGGTTCACTCCGAACCTCTACGAACCTATACACTAAATGGCGTCTAGATACATTCGATTCACAAATCTAAAACGTCTTACATTTCTGAACGGAGGGAGTACATGACAATGACATGTGGAGTCAACCACTCGGCCACCCAATAAATAAATCCCCTTTATCGATAAATTTTGAATCACTATGGCAAGGAGTGTTCAACCTTATGTTTAAAAGAAAATTTTGGGAACCCACTATTCCACTAACGTGAATAATATAGTGCGCCTGAGCAACGACATCAAAGCCACCCATGAGGTAAGCTCATTAAAAAACAAGAAGAAATGTGGGGTTGCTAGGTCCCATAAGTAATCTGTCCTCACAACTCTTATTGTCCATTCACGCTCATTGATACATGTGGCCTTGTTTTTCCTTGAGATTATCCGAAAGTTCTTCGGTCATGCACATATAGCATCATCGTCAATGTTTTCGAATTATCTCTACTACTATAATGGAGCAGTTTTTGATTGGATCCATAGAACCAATCCTGACTATTGGGTTGTTAGATCCAATGGTTCAGAGCAGTTGGATTCGTGTTGAGAGAGTAGTACCTAGAGCAAACTCCTCCATGTTCTAGAACCATGATATCACCCCGCCTCACAAAACAAATTTCATAGCACAGTAGGTTGTATTCTCAATATGTGTAGATAGATATTATTAATATACTTAATGTATACCTTTTTTCTCTAACAAGACTATTGGTTAATAACAACTTAATGTTCATTAAATCACATTTCATACAGTATATAAAAGTGTGGCACGTGCCTTTTACTAGTAGGAAGTAGTGTATGACTTCTTGCAAATCTTGCCACTATATAATGTACGAGTAACTTTGAATAATCAAAATTGAATCAACACTGGCAAATCCACAATGGATCTTTTTTTCCATTCTAGCATGTAGAAGAGTCTATCGATAGTCCTTAGCACAATGAATGCTATGCAAAAAACAACAAAGATTCTAATGACTTGTTATACATTTAATTATCTGAGCATACCCCAGTATATAGTGTACGAATAACTTTGAACTTTAACCGTTGGGTGAAGACTGGAAATCCCGACATTCCTAACCGATGGATTTTCCTTCCACTCTATCATTTAGGAGATTCTATTAATATAGTATTTAGCACAATGAACGCTATGCATAAACCTCAAAACACACTTTCCATCATTATAGAATCTATATATCATTTCTCTAGAGAATGTCGGGAATTATGTACCTACTAATATGTTGATTTCTAAATGATACAACTTACAAGAACCAAAAGACACCAGATACTTTATGGATGTGGCTCAAAATTATAATTATTTTTTGAGCTTTACCTATTATTAATTTAGATAAAAATTATATTTTAGTACTATATTATATAATTAACTATGAAAAGTTTCCCAAAAAAACTAAGAAACATTCCATGACTGGTTATGTGTTATGTGCAACGATTATAGAAAATTTCTCTATTTTGCGCAGAAAAGGTCTATGGTTGTTGTTATGTGCAAAATCTCCGCAACATGTGGTGGTACTTGCAATATCCTCGCTGCTGATGATCTCGGGGTGAAGGAGTACCAACTATTCGATCTTCTTTCAACGATGGAAGGGAACTCTTGTATAAAAAACGATGGAAGGGAACTGCCAGGCTGCTCCTACGGCACATGGAAACTCCTGGATGTCCCGAGCAAGCCTTTTTAAGCGGCCATTAACAACGACCACCTCTCCCATCCAGGCATGATGCACACAGCGAAGAACTCTCTCTACCTCTACCTGTCCCTTTAGGCCGACCAAACCACCACACACACAAAAATGCCGCGAAGCTGCTCCGATCAGTGCACCTCCATTGACGAGTCCAACGCACGGGAGAACAGGGATATCAGTCCCTACCATGGTGATAGCAGGGAGTCCGTTGATGGGCCATACTATTCCGACACATCGGAACGTAATTTTTCCGACGAGGACCCTGCTTACCATCATCTGATGGAGGGGACGCCACCGGTACAGAGCAAAGAGGAGGAGGAGGAGGAGGGGAAGCAGGATCCTTGGTCTTTCCTCTATGAAGGAGACATCGTCTTCAAGAAGAGTTCACTCGATCCATCCTCCATCGACAAGAATAAGAGGGAGCAGTAGGATGAGGGGTCGGAAGATTTATGGCCATTTCTCGACTTCGTCTCCAAGAAGAGTGCACTCGATTGCGCCTTCATCGGCAATGAGAAGAGGAAGGATAAGTAGGCGGGAGGCTTGAAGAAGAAGACGAAGGTGAGAGTTGGTGTCAACACCCGGATTTTTAATCCCAGATGCCTGTTATGCCATACCTCGCAATCCCAGGATTACCATTTTTGCGAGACATAACAGATTGGATATCATAGTACATCATCCATTACAAACCATCATAAGGTCTTACACACATAAGGGATCTCATGATCCAGTCTTAATACAAATGAAGCAGCAGAAACAAACGTAGTAGGGGCTCCATCTTCAGGGTCACAAGCAATGCTGACGATGGGAGATGATCCTAGTTGTCGTAGACGTCCTGCTGTCCATCATCCTGGTAGTCCTCCTCATAGTCTGGCCACGAGAATAGCCAGGGACAAAGCCATGAGTACTCTTTATGTACTCGCAAACTATCACTAACAAGTAAGGTAGTTCTGATAGGAATCTTAAGCTCTGGGTTTATTTGCAAAGAGCTAAGTTTATCTAAACTGAGTTTAGAATTAAAGAAAACTAAATTAATGTTCTAAATCACTTAAGTGGGAACCTAGTTTTCATATTCACAACCCTGTTGTGGTCAAGTCAAAATAATAGATCATTTCACCATTCATTTTGAAAACATCTAACGACGGAACAGTATGGCCACTCCAACTGTCCATGACCACGGACGTGGCTATTCGAATAGTTTGACACTCTACAGAGGTGGTACACTTTCACCACAAAATTCGATACATCCGTCAGGGATAACCCTGAATCATCATACTTAGTATGCGGATAATCAGTCATAACCTTTCCTTTACATACTCTAGTATAGGCACCTCCCCTAAGAGCTTGGCCTCCCAGCCATGGCCATCTGCCATCATGGGCACTACATAGGTGGACAATTCACACTCACGAGGTAGCCTCATCTCAAACCTCTTCCGCGAGGAAACCCATACTAAGGTATATAAACTTCCAGCTAAGCCCTACCCAATTCGGGTATTGTAGTTATATGGTAAAAAATGGAATGGTATCGCATCCGAACCCAGCCATCAGTTTTTATAAAGGTCTAAGGCTCATGCCTCAACATTTTCATCATCAAATCCTTTTGTGTCCATAACACATGTCAAAACATTTCAATAGAATGAAGCATCATTCCAAGGTTTTCATAATCATTTTCACCAAGTATCCCCATCTAAAGTGATCAACTTTTATGCTTAGCACTAGCCACTAAAGTTAAGAGTGTTCAGTAATGAGGGGTGCTAATCTGCAATCTCATGCCATATAATGACATCTAAGTATACCTAGATAGGCCTAGTTTTATACTCTATATGTTATCTATTATATTTTTCAAAACTCACAAAGCACTAATTAAAAGTAAAGAACTTTGGTAAAATAAAAGAATAAGGCTTGCAAGTAAAACTTGGGATTGGTATAATCAAAGTTTTATAACCAAGCATGCCTAATGCATCTTTATTAGGTTATCTTGAAATTAGTGATGGCTTTCCTTCAGTAGAGCAATGGTTGAAGTTTTCTTCTTTTTCTTCGTAGTACTCCTCCTCCTCGTATCCCGGGTCGATACTATCGTCTATAAATGAATACGGGGTACACAATCGCCAAACAATACTTAACTAATTCTATTTAGCACACTAAGGCTCACACTTGATGATCTAATATCATCACAATCATCACATCGAATAAAGACTTAGTATTATTTATCTTACTTTAGAGAAGTAATTTCTACTCATTGAAATTAAATAAGATTTTATATTCTCCAATTAAAATATGGGATCATGTTGAAACATGTCATCACCACATATTCTAATACATGGGAATGTGATTTAAAGTGTTGATCATATTTTATGAAATTTAATATTATCATTTACTAGAATTAAAGTGACTAGAAATGCCTATATAGCATTATTTTGGTACTAGTCCAAAGTCACTGCATGCAAACCTAAATATTTTTACATATTCAGATAGATCTTATCAAATGTGATTTTTGAGAGTTGGAATCAACTGAAAAGCATTTATGGTTGATTTTTCAAAAATGTTTGAAATTGAAAAAGCCTATGTCTTGTTATTCTTACTATAGTTGATCTCTAACTCTAAATGATTTAAATCCAACGGGCTTGGATAGATAATTTAAATATCTTTCTAAAAAAATTGTAATCATGTAATTTGGTTTAGTGAAACTCTCTGAATTTGGTTTATTTGAATTTACTAGGCTGCGCGGGAAACTGAACGGGCCGGCCTAATCTGCACAGCACAGCGCAGCGGGCTGTTGACTGGGGGTCCACTAGTCAACAACTTCATCTACCCGAAACGGTATCTGCGAATCCGAGCCCTATGATCAGAATCTAATCTAACGATTGTGGTTCATCATCGACGAGGAACAGCTCCGGCGAGGATCTTATCCTAGCGCACCGGTGGGGTCTAACGAGGCTCACCTAGGCTCTAGCTAGGGTCGGCGATGGGGGTGAATGGTTTTGTGGATGACGGCGGTTCTAATGGTGGTCGCAGCAGCTCCTGGGGCGGCTTCAATCGTCGGCCCCCTTCTCCTCCTGCAACAGTGGGCTCCGACCAAATTCCAGTGAGGGAGAGCTTGCCTTGCTCCGGGGAAGGGTGAGGGAGTGTCAGTGAGGAGTGGGGAGGGTGTTCGTGTGGATAAAAGAGGTAGAGGAGGCCTTTATTTATACTACGGCGAGGGGGCTGAGCGGCATGGGTTCGGGCTCATCGGTGACGACGGTACAGGCGCCTAGCGGCCTGGCTGAGGCTAGGGGGCGATGCGTGGTTCCCTGGCGATCATCACTGAAGTAATGGCGCGACAAGGGGCAGCATGGAACGGTCGGGCGTGTGCGATGCTCTACGCAGGAGCGGAGGTGTTTGCCTCGGCGCGCGGGTGCTACGGGTCGTGCGGCGGCGAATGTGGGTGTCTAGGAGGTTGTGGTGATCATGGCGAGTGGGTGCGTGCATGGAGAGTGTGAGGCACGGTCCATGCGAGGCAGTCGGGTGCGCCACGTTGGCGCGTCCTCGGCACAACACAGAGACATGGAGTGCAGCGTCGCTAGGGTGGTTCAGGGCCTGGCTGGGGTTGTGGCTTGGACAGGGGGTGGCGGTGGATGGTCGCATATCTGGTGCGTGTTGTGGGCAAGGGCAGCATGGCCTCTGTCGCGCTGTCCACTGTCGGCCTACGGTGACCATATTTGGGCGGCGCTACACTAGAGCAACAATATAGGGGGCGCGTGTTTGGTGCTTGGCTAGGTGCTGGGGATACATGGGAGTAAAGGGGAGACAAATTGGTCAAGGATTACTACTCAGAACAGTGAAGTTAGGTAGTGTGTTAAAATGTGTAAGCAAGGTGTTTGATGAAATGGCAGCAAGAGAATTAGTTTGAAATTTTCAAATGAAATTTGGTGAGTGATTTGATCTTAAGCTTGAATGTCTATGATTGCTTGGAGAAGTCAAGGGGAAATGGTTTGAGTGGTTTTTTGGAAAAAGTGTGATCTTACCATATGAACTAGATTCAAATTTGATCTATCCATTAAATTGATTTGGAAAATGTTTTTGTAAGTTTGTAAAGTGGCCCTTGGTTCACTTTTACTTGGTCTAGCAAGGGATGAAAAGAAGTGGCATTGTTTCCATTAGAAATTCTCTTCTAGGAACACTCAAAGTGGCCTAGTGGTTAACTTTGGTCAAAATGACCATTTGATTAATTAATTCATATTTGATTTCTTTTTCTTTCGATTTTTTTGGTAAATGGCCTAGATGATGTAGCATTCACCTTTAAACCATTTCTCATCTTCTATAACAATCAAGCATGGAAAATTCAATCAATTCTACACTAATGCAAAACACACATGCGTTCATATTCAAATTTGTAATAAAAGTTTTTACTAACCCTAAACTTTGGTGATTAGAACTTGATAATCTTGATTAATATTTTTGGGGTGTTACAAACCTTCCCTCCTTAAACAAAATCTCGTCCCGAGATTTAAGAATACTTGGAACTAAAGAGATCTGGAAACTCAGTCCTAATGTAATCTTCTCGCTCCCAAGTAGCATCTTCTTCGGTATGGTTGCTCCACTGGATCTTGAGAAACTTGATACTCTGGGTCCTGGTGGTTCTAAAAGCTTCCCCCAAAATACGGATGGGTACTTCACGATACGTCAGATCCTTGTTGATATCTATGGCTTGGTGATCGATGTTCTTGATCACTTCGGTCTTCTCCGGAACTTCTAGGCATTTGCGAAGTAACGAGATATGGAACACATCATGGATGGATGACATCTCCTCCAGCAGTTCCAGTTGATATGATACCTCTCCTCGGCGATTCAAAATCTTGAAGGGTCCAATATATCTAGGGGCTAACTTCCCTTTCAGTTGAAAACGTTGCATTCCCTTCAAGGGTGATACTTTGAGATACACAAAATCTCCAACATTGAAGGTCAGGTCTTGACATCTTTTGTCAGCATAACTCTTCTATCTGGATTGGGCGGTCTTGAGGTGCTCACGGACTTTGTGAACCTTCTTTTCAGCTTCTCGTAGGATATCGGGTCCAAAAATTTGACTCTCTGCTACTTGCGACCAATTCAAGGGGGTATGACACTTCCTTCCATACAGAAATTAAAATGGGGCCATTTGCAAACTGGCTTGATAACTATTGTTGTATGAGAATTCTGCAAAAGGCAGACAATCTTCCCATTTTGATCCATATTCTAGAACACAAGCTCTCAATATATCTTCTAGGATTTGGTTGACTCTTTCAGTCTGTCCATCGGTCTGCGGGTGATAAGCTGTGCTGAAATTCAGCTTGGTTCCTAATCCTTCTTGGACTTTCTGCCAAAATCTTGAGGTAAACTGGGTTCCTCGATCCGACACTATGGTCTTAGGGGTTCCATGCAAACTGACAATTCTAGCAATGTATAGCTCTGCTAGCTTCGAACTCTAGTAGGTAGTCTTGACAGGTATAAAATGGGCTACCTTAGACAGTCTATCAACTATGACCCAAATAGAGTCATTTCCCCTACTAGATGTAGGCAAACCTGTGATCAAGTCCATTCTAACAGAATCCCATTTCCATTCTGGAATCTGCAATGGTTGCAAAAGTCTTGCGGGTCTGTGATGTTCCGCTTTGACTCGCTGACAGATATCACACTTAGCTATGTAGCTTCCGATTTCTCTCTTCATCTTGTGCCACCAAAATTGCTCCTTCAAATCCTGATACATCTTCGTACCTCCGGGGTGGATAGAATAAAGAGTATCATGAGCTTCCTGCATGATAACTTGCTTCAGCTCCGAATCTGCTAGCACACAGATACGTCCTTTGTACCACAAAACTCCTTCTTCATCTTCGGTGAATCCGGGTACCTTCCCTATACCGATACGACGCTTGATTCTGTTGATACTTGCATTTCCTTTCCGCGCTTCCTTGATCTAACTGATCAAAGTGGGTTGAAGTTCAATGCTAGCTAAAAATCCTTTGCTAACTAGCTCTATTCTAAACTGCTCCAACTCTTCATGCAAACTTGGTTAGACTTCCTTAATCATGGTGTTTAATCTACACGACAATCTGCTAAGAGCATCCGCTACCACATTGGCTTTGCCCGGGTGATAGTGAATGTCAAGGTCATAATCCTTGATTAACTCTATCCATCTCCTTTTCCTCATATTCAGCTCCTTCTGAGTGAAAATATACGTCAAACTCTTGTGATCCGAATAAATCTCACAGCGGTTACCCATAAGGTAATGACGCCATGTCTTCAAGGCTAAAACTATGGCTGCTAGTTCAAGATCATGGGTAGGGTAGATTTGCTCATGCTGCTTCAGTTGGAGGGAGAGATATGCTATGACTTTGCCTTCCTGCATCAACACACATCCGAGACCAATCTTGGATGCATCACAATACACATCAAAAGGCTTCTTGATATCTGCCATAATCAGAATTGGGGCTGAAATCAATCTCTTCTTGAGCTCTTGAAAACTTGCTTCACATTTGCCGTCCATTCGAACTTCTTATCTTTCTTCAACAATTGAGTCATCGGTCTTGCGATGCTCGAAAATCCTTCAACAAACTTGCAGTAATATCCCGCTAATCCAAGAAATGCGGGGACTTGGGTTTGTGTGGTTGGGGCTTTCTGAAGGAAATATGCCCTGAGAGGCAATAATAAAGTTGTTATTATGTATTCCCTATATATGATAGATGTTTATTTTGCATGCTATAATTGTATTGATAGGAAATGTCAATACATGTGTGTTTAATAAACAAAAAGGGTTCCTAGTTATGCCTCTCTTATAGACTAGCTTGTTGATTAACAAGATGATCAAGGTTTCCTGATCATGGACATTGGATGCTGTTAATAACAAGGTCACGGCATTTGTGAAATCATGTGATGAACATTCATCCGAAGTATAGCATTACGATCAAGTCATTATGTTTATATTACTATAACATCATACGAAGTAGTCTTAGTCCTTAGACCATGAGATCATGTTAATTGCTAACACCGGAAGAGTATATTGATAACATCAAACGTCACACCGTAACATGGTGACTATAAAGGTGGGTTCAGTGCTATGAAGGTGTTATGTTGAGGCTCATGGATCAATAGTGGAATTTGTCAATCCCGATGATGGATAGATATACTCTGGGCCCTCTCGGTGATATCACATTAAGATAGCTTGCAAGCAAGTGATGTGATCACTAGAATGTTATATCACGGGAACGAGAAAAGAGTGCATGTCGGTAACGAGATCAAACCAGGTATTTAGATACCGATGATCGAATCTCGGACATGTATTATATCATGAGACAAAGGGATTAAATTACTAGCATTAAAGGTTCTCACGATCACATAAGTCATCGTTGAATGTGCAGGAGTCAGTATGGATCTCCAGGTCCTGCTTCTGATTATTGATCTGAGCGGAGTCTCAATTATGTCTGCATTATTCGCGAACCGTAGGGTGACACACTTAAGGGTTGCCGGACACCATTTAGGAGCACATATGTTTCAGACAAAAGGTTTGCAAAGCGCATGAAATGTTTCGATAGAAATAGGAATTGTTTCGGATGAAATTGCAAAAAGTGGTTCTGCATGTGATATTGAAATGTTGCAAGGGGTTTTATGTGAATGTTTGTTAATTAAAGTAATTAACAAAATTCTGAATAAAATAAATAAAAGAGCTTTATTAATTGAGAGTGGCATTAAATTTGGTGGAAATTTAATGCATGTGAGTGGAACTTTGGGTGGAGCTTGAATTGACGTGAGTGGAGCTTCCACCACATGAATGAGGAAGAGGAGGGGGCTCCCTCCTTGGCCGCCGGCCATGTTAGGGTAGGAGTCCCCCCTCTCCTATAAAAGGCCCCCCTCTCCTTCCTCTCCTCGTGAAGGATCTCTCTCCCCCTCTAGATATTTCCCCATGGTCTCGGATTAGAGAGATACATGTTCCCGGTGGCCTTGCGTCTGGAAGGAGTTGCTGCTTCCGCTGATTCGCTAGAGTGAGGAGGTGGAGGTTGTCCGGTAGCTTGAACGTGTGTGCGAGGACGGATGCGCTGCTGATTTGCAGTGCTCGGACTTCCACACGATCTTGAGATCGGCAAGCGTACGACTACATCAACCATGAGTTCCTACTCATTAACAAAACTCGTTGTCTTCAAGGGTAAGTTCTCCATGGATGTATGTCCACCCGTTGCTCTGTATCTAGTAGATAGATATTGGCGTATAGTTCTCATCATAGGAATTTTTTGTTTTCTATGCTGTGGACCCAACACTTTCTAGTCTTCAACATCTTTGATCTTGGCGGGATCAACATCGTCTGCTCCTACTGACACAATATGTCCTAGGAATCCTACTTCCTTCAACCAGAACTCACATATGCTCTCTAAGGGTTTCAAGGATGGTTCTCAGGTGTAGCTCATGGTCTTCTTCTGACTTTGAATAGATTAGAATATCGTCGATAAAGACAACGAGAAACTTATCCAGGAAGTTCAGAAAAATCTTATTCATGAGATTCATGAAATAAGCGGGGGCATTGGTTAATCCAAAAGACATGACCATATACTCATATAATCCATATCCAGTGGTAAAGGCGTTCTTTGGAATATCCGTTGCACGAATCTTGAGTTGATGATAACTAGTTCTAAGATCAATCTTAGAGAACACTCTGGCACCAGTCAACTGATCAAACATATCCTTTATCTTTGGTAGTGAGTACTTGTTCTTAATGGTGACATCATTCAGCTTCCGATAATCCATGCACAAATGGTTACCTCCATCCTTCTTATCCACAAACAAAACAGGCGATCTCCATGGCGATGTGCTTGGTTGAATCAGGCCTTTCTCCAGCATAGCATCAAGTTGCTTCTTTAGCTCCACTAATTCAGATGGGTTCATACTATAAGGTCTCTGAGCTATGGGTCTAGTTCCAGGAATTAGTTCAAAAATGAACTCGATATCCCGATCTGGGGGCATACCGGGCAATTCATCTGGGAATACGTCGGGGTATTCACAGACTACTCTGACTTGGTCTATGGTTGGTTGGGCTAAACTCTTGTTGTATTCGAATTGACAGGACAAGGTCTCAGATACATGCTCTACTGATACTCCATAGCTACTGGTCATGGTTATGGCTTTCTTGGCACAATCGATCAATCCTTTATGTTTTGACATCCAATCCATTCCTAGTACTACTTCCAAACCTTTGGTTCCAAGTACTATTAGATTGGCATAAAAATCTATCCCATGGATTCTGATAGGTATAGCCTTGCATATTTTTCTGGCTTTGGCGGTTGAACTAGGTATTTTAACTATCATAACATGCTTCAATTTTGTTGGTTGAATCTTACAAGTGCATGCAAATTCTTCTGTAACAAACGAGTGCAATGCTCCAGAATCAAACAACACTCTTGCAAGTACTGAGTTAACAGAAAACATACTCAGCACGACATCTAGCGCTTCATGGGACTCTTCAGCATTCATGTGCAACAGACAACCGTTGCGGTTGAGCGAATTCCCTGGGGCAAATCTCCTTCCAGGCTAAACACGGCGTTGCTGCTGAGCATGGGCATTCACATTGGGGGCTGCTGCAAGCTTCTTGGGGCACTCATTGGAGTAGTGACCCTTGACTCCACACTCAAAGCAAGTAATTTGGGACTTGTCTTTGGCTGCAACAGGCACAACATTGCTTCTAGTCCTTGGGGCAGTATTGTTGGTTTTGTTGTTGTTGTTGTTGTTGGACTTGGGAGGTGCACGGTTGAAGTTGTTGGATTTGTCGGGCTTGTTGTTTTGGTTTCCTCTGGTCTTCAGGTTTCCTCCGGTACGATTGGGGTAGCTTGGAAGGGACATTGGGGGTCTGTTGTTCCTTGGGGCATATCCTACAGACGGGTTGGGGTGATACTTCTGGCATTGTGGGACCCAGTCTGGTGCATCATCCTGCGCTTGCGGTTGCCATTGGCTTGATTTATCTTCCCTTCCATCTAGATGGCAGAGTCTACTAGCTCTTCTAGATCTCCAAAACGGATGTTGACTAACATAGTCTGCATCTCATCATGCAATCCATTCAGGAACCTTTCCTTCTTATTGGCTTCAGTGTTAATCTCATCAGGGCATACCTAGCTAGCGACAGAAATTAGTCACGGTATTCAACTACCGTCATCCTTTCTTGCTTCAGTTCCCTAAACTCATCCCTCATCCTCTTAATCAGACCTGGGGGCACATGAGTCCGGCTGAACTTGATTTTGAACTCATCCCAAGTCATCATCTGACCCCCATTCATGGTACGGGTGCTATTCCACCAGGCTCTTGCATCACCTGCTAGATAGTGGGAGGCAAACAGTACTTTTTCATTGGCCTCAACTCCTGCAACCTCTAAGTTGTTCTCCATGATTTGTAGCCAGTCATCAGCATCTAAGGGTCTTTAGACTTATTAAATATAGGGGGATTGGTGTTTTGAAAGTTCTTGAGCTTGGATCCATGGTTATCCTAGTTTTCGTGGCCTTGATTATTGCGGGCCATCTGAGCTATCTGTTGAAGAGTGGCTAAGTTGGATTGATGTTCGGCTCTACTAGCTTCACGGTCAGAAACTAGCATTTGTAGAATCTGCAGCACTAGGTCCTGAGATGAAATACTTCCTCTGGGATTTCCGCGAGTCATCTGAAGATTGAGATAGATAATGAGATAAGAGGGAAATTTCTAAGGTTCATGGTTTTGTTTTCAAAATCTTTAAACTTTGAATTTGACTAAGGTTTTGCAAACTAAATTCTTCTTCTCATTCTTTCATTCAAAGCACACCAACACAAACACACACCACACACAAATAGAAAACAGATGGTTTTTAGAACCATTCTGTGAAACTACGATATAGTGGGACCAGTACAACTCATTCCTATGGTAGTGATCAAGTGCATCTAATCATCATCAATGAAGTCGGAATCCTCATCATCAGTGTGGAACTCCATGGCATCATCCTCCAGGTAGTCATTGTCATCACTGAGGTAAGAGTGAAGATCTCCCTGGATATCTTCACCTTCCTCCTCCTCCTCCTTTGCTTCAAGCTGGACTTCCTGTTCACGGATGGTCTTCTCGAGAGCGGCCACCTTCTTGCGAAGACGATCCATGGTGCGATCCTTCTTATCACGCTGATGATGAAGTGATTGGCGCTCCTTGGCAAGAATGGCGAGAGTCTGGTCCTTCTTGATGGCAATGTCAAGGTTGTGGTTGGCGCAGTCTCGAGCGTTGTCCAATTCCTTCTACCTATCATACAACATTAAGTCAAGATTTTCCACCTGGTGCTTCAACTCTGGGTGTCCTAGCATCTCCAATGGCATTCCCATAGAATCACGCATTGCAAAGTGAGCAAAGCGAGTTCCCTGGATCAAGTTGAAGTTTTTCCCACACAGACGGGTAAGAGCTTCCTGCATAGCCCTGGCTAATACATCTAGCCAGTTGTTTTCTCGCAAGGTGAATTGGATCTTCTCAGAAGTGGGTGCTTCCATCTTGCCTCTGAGATCTGCAACTATCAGCCATTGTAGATCTCCTCCTATGTGATCATTGTGTTGTGCCCCGAATAATTCCGGACAGAGGCGCTCAAGGTACTCTGACAGTGCATCTAGATCCCTCTCAAAGATCAGTTGGCCTCCGTTTCCCAACTGGTAGAACTTGCAATATTGGACTTCCATCTATAAGAATTTAGGATGAGTAAGTTAGTGAGGTGATCAAGTGTGTCAAAATTTTATGTAGGAATGTATGAATTTTTGAGGAACATGAATTTTTCTGAAAGAATCAAGGATAAGGGTAGGAATAGGTTTTCATAAATACTCACTTCTTTTGTTTTGAAACTAAGTTTTTGTTCAGACATCCATTCTAACTAGGGTCTCCTATGGTCAGGATGGCTCTGATACCAACTTGTCAACACCCGGATTTTTAATCTCAGATGCTTGTTATGCCATACCTCGCAATCCCAGGATTACCATTTTTGCGAGACATAACAGATTGGATATCACAGTACATCATCCATTACAAACCATAATAAGGTCTTACACACATAAGGGATCTCATGATCCAGTCTTAATACAAATCAAGCAGCGGAAAGAAACGTAGTAGGGGCTCCATATTCAGAGTCAGAAGCAATATGCTGACGGTGGGAGATGATCCTAGTTGTCATAGATGTCCTGCTGTCCATCATCCTGGTAGTCCTCCTCAGAGTCTGGCCATGGGAATAGCCAGGGACAAAGCCAGGAGTACTCTTTAAGTACTCGCAAACTATCACTAACAAGTAAGGTAGTTCTGATAGGAATCTTAAGCTCTAGGTTTATTTGCAAAAAGCCAGGTTTATCTAAACTGAGTTTAGAAGTAAAGAAAACTAAGTTAATGTTCTAAATCACTTAAGTGGGAACCTAGTTTTCATATTCACAACCCTGTTGTGGTCAATACAAAATCATATATCACTTCACAAGTCATTTTGAAAACATCTAACGACGAAACAGTATGGCCACTCCAACTGTCCATGATCGCAGACGCGACTATTCGAATAGTTTTACACTCTGTAGAGGTGGTACACTTTCACCACAAAATTCGATACATCCGTTAGGGTTAACCCTGAATCATCATACTTAGTATGCGGATAATCAATCATAACCTTTCCTTTACACACTCTAGTATTGGCACCTCCCCTGTGAGCTTGGCCTCCCAGCCATGGCCATCTGCCATCCTGGGCACTGCATAGGTGGACAATTCACACTCACGAGGTAGCCTTAGCTCAAACCTTTTCCGCAAGTGAACCCATACGAGGTAGCCTACCCAATTCGGGTATTGTGGTTGTACGGTTAAAAATGGAATGATATCGCATCCGAACCCAACCATCCGTTTTATAAAGGGCTAAGGCTCATGCCTGAACATTTCATCATCAAATCCTTTTGAGTCCATAACACATGTCAAAACATTTCAATAGAATGAAGCATCATTCCAAGGTTTTCATAATCATTTATACCAAGTATTCCCATCTAAAGTGATCAACTTTTATGCTTAGCACTAGCCACTAAAGTTAAGGGTGTTCACTAATGAGGGGTGCTAATCTTCAATCTCATGCCATAGAATGACATCTAAGTATACCTAGATAGGCCTAGTTTTATACTCTTTATGCTATCTATTGTATTTTTCCAAAACTCACAAAGCACTAACTAAAATTAAAGAACTTTGGTAAAAATAAAAGAGTAGGGCTTGCAAGTAAAACTTGGGATTGGTATAATCAAAGTTATATAACCAAGTATGCCTAATGCATCTTGCTTAGGTTATCTTGCAATTAGTGATGGCTTGCCTTGAGTAGAGCAGTGGTTGAAATTTTCTTCTTCTTCTTGGTAGTACTCCTCCTCCTCGTATCCCGGGTCGGTACTATCATCTATAAATGAATACGGGGTACACAATCACCAAACAATACTTAACTAATTCTATTTAGCACACTAAGGCTCACACTTGATGATCTAATATCATCACAATCATCACATGGGTTAAAGACTTAGTTTTATTTATCTTATTTTAGAAAAGTAATTTCTACTCATTAAAATTAATTAAGATTTAATATTCTCCAATTAAAATATGGGATCATGTTGACACATGTCATCACCACATATTATAATACATGGGATTGTGATTTAAAGTGTTGATCATATTTTATTAAATTTAAGATTATCATTTACTAGAATTAAAGTGACTAGAAATGCCTATATAGCATTATTTTGGTACTAGTCCAAAGTCACTTCTTGCAAACCTAGATATTTTTACATATTCAGATAGATCTTATCAAATGTGATTTTTGAGAGTTGGAATCAACTGAAAATCATTTATGGTTGATTTTTGAAAAATGTTTGAAATTGAAAAAGCCTCTGTCTTGTTATTCTTACTATAGTTGATCTCTAACTCTAAATGATTTAAATCCAACGGGCTTGGATAGATAATTTAAATATGTTTCTAACAAAATTGGAATCATGCAATTTGGTTCAGTGAAACTCTTTGAATTGATTTTGAATCTATGGACAAAATAGGGTTTTAACTAAATTTGAAAATCATTATTTGAATTCACTAGGCTGCGCGGGAAACTAAATGGGCCGGCCCAATCTGCACAGCACAGCGAAGCGGGCTACTGAAAGGGGGGTCCACCACTCAGCGAATGAATCTACCCGAAATGGTATCTGCGAATCTGAGCCCTACGATCAGAATCTAATCTAACGGTCATGGTTCATCATCGATGACAAACAGCTCCAGCGAGGATTTTAACCTAACACGGCGGTGGGGGTCAGGAGAGGCTCACCTGGGCTCCAGCTAGGCTTGGCGATGGGGGCGAACAACGTTGTCGATGACGACGGTTCTAGTGGTGGTCGCGACAGCTCTTGGGGCGGCTTCAATCGACGACGCTCTTCTCCTCCTGCAGCGGCGGGCTCTAGCCAAATTCCAGCGAGGGAGAGCTCGCCTTGCTCCGGGGAAGTGTGAGGGAGTGTCAGTGAGGAGTGGGGAGGGTGTTGGTGTGGAGAAAAGAGGCAGAGGAGGCCTTTTTTGATACTACGGCGAGGGGGCTGGGTGGCATGGGCTCGGGCTCGTCGCTGACGACGGTACAGGCGCCGAGCAGCGCGGCTAAGGCTAGGGGCGGTGCATGGTTCCCTGGCGATCATCATGGAAGTAATGGCGCGACACGGGGCAGTGTGGAATGGTCGGGTGCGTGCAATGCTCTGCGTGGGAGCGAAGGTGTTTGCAACGGCACGCAGGTGCTATGGGTCACGCGGTGGCAAACGGGGTGTCTGGGAGGTTGGGGTGATCATGGCGAGTGGGCGCGTGCACGAAGAGAGCGAGGAGTGGTCTATGCGAGGCAGTCGGGTGCGGCGCGCTGGCGCGTCCTCGGCACAGCGCATAGATATGGAGCGTGGCGTCGCTAGAGTGGTCTAGGGCCTAGCTGGGGTCGTGGATTGGACAGAGGGTGGTGGTGGATGGTCGCATGTCTGGTGCATGTCGTGTGTGAGGGCGGCGTGGCCTCTGTCGCGCTGTCCACTGTCGGCCGGTGGTGACCATATTCGGGCGGCGTTGCACTGGAGCAACGGTAGAGGGGGCGCGTGTTTGGTGCTTGGCTAGGTGCTGGGGAGACAGGATCGTGAAGGGGAGACAAATTGGTCGAGGATTACTACTCAGAACAGTGAAGTTAGGTAGTGGGTTAAAATGTGTAAGCAAGGTGTTTGATGAAATGGTGGCAAGAGAATTAGTTTGAAATTTTCGAACGAAATTTGGTGAGTGATTTGATCTTAAGCTTGAATGTCTATGATTTCTTGGAGAAATCAAGTGGAAATGGTTTGAGTGGTTTTTGGAAAAAGTGTGATCTTACCATATGAACTAGATTCAAATTTGAATTTTCCATCAAATTGATTTGGAAAATGTTTTTTTAAGTTTGTAAAGTGGGCCTTGGTTTACTTTTACTTGGTCTAGCAAGGGGTGAAAAGATGTGGAATTGTTTCTGTTAGAAATTCTTTTCTAGGAACACTCAAAGTGGCCAAGTGGTTAACTTTGGTCAAAATGACCATTTGATTAATTAATTCATATTTGATTTCTTTTTCTTTGGATTTTGTTTGTAAATGGCCTAGATGATGTAGCATTCACCTTTAAGCCATTTATCTTCTATTGTATTAATCAAGCATGGCAAATTCAATCAATTATACACTAACGCAAAACACACATGCCTTCATATTCAAATTTGTAATAAAAGTTTTTGTTAACCGTAAACTTGGGTGATTAGAACTTGATAATCTTGATTAATATTTTTGGGGTGTTACAGCATGGGGATGCCACAGGAAGCGGAAGGACGACGCCAGCATGAAGGTGATAGCGGAAGGATCCAGGTCCAAGAAAACAAAGAAGTCTTAGGATTAATTTTTTTAATTTCACCTCTACTTCCTTTCTGTAATAATGTTCGGAGATTGAATATTATTATCTAGTGCAAATTGGAACAGTGTTTGCGATCTAGTACTAGCATAAGTACTTTGTTTGTCATTACATCTTCCACTACGACGCAATAAAACCTCTTGTATTACCGAGGAAGGTGAAATTACTTCCTCCCCTTAATTTCTTCATGCGTTCGAGGAAACAAGGGTGCCAATACAGAGAAACCCATGTTAATTACTCACGTGAATTCAGGTTAATACTAAAAGGAAGAAGCCTGGGAACCCGCATGTATTCTTTAATTACTAATATCAATCATTACAAGTGAAATACGGATTAGTAGTATATCAAAGTCCATGGATACAAAATAACCTTTGTACAGTCCACGTAAATCATCTCCTTGCGCGACATTGATTTGAAATTATTTAATGTCACATTTATTTAAAAACTCAACTGCGCCCAACGTGCAACGTGCTCTCCCCTATCCCCTGGCCGTCACCGCGACACGTCAAAAAGGCTGCCTCGCCTGCAAAATCAAGCAAGCACGAAACATTGGTTATATACGCCAGAAGAATCCAGCAGACACGCAAACATCAGAATCATAGCCCTAGCTAGCCTCGGTCCCTTTGATGCTCAGTGGCGAGGCACCTGCGGTTACATCAGCATTAAGGTGCACCTCAAGCTTGTGGGTTATCCACAAGAAATTGAATTGATTTTCCCTCTCTCCTTTCTCTTCCATTTTCTGCGTTCATGCCGATTTTCACTGGAAACATCCTCCGTTTGCACAACAGGTGTCGCATAGTTTTGCTCCTGTTTTTTTAACATTGGTAGTTCCACAATATGTCATTTCATCAAAATTTCCAACATGCACAAGGTGTTCTTCTATGTGTTGTAGGGTCAGGCCCTGATTGGTCGAGACCTACCTCACACGGATCATGGCCACTCACTTTAGGATTCTCTATGATCCAACGAGCTTGATATCTCCATGCTATCTCCCTTTTCGTTCAAATTTGGCACTAGATCACTAGTTTGACACAGAAGCCATAAAAAAAATTCTTCGAAAAACCCTATTCTTTTTTGGTGATATTTTTTAAAATTTGAAATTTGTGAGGTTTTTTGGAAATCGTTCCCTTTGTAATTTGAAATTTATGAGGTTTTTTATTATGTTTTTTATAATTTTAAATCCGTGAGTCATTTTGTGATCCTTTTTATAAGCAAATATTTATGAGATGTTTACAAATATAGGGTGCCTTTGATAATTTGAATTTTGTGAGGATTTTTTGATCCTTTTTGTAAGTTGAAATTTGCGAGGATGTTTATAAATATATGACCCTTTTATATTTTGAAAATTGTGAGGCTCTTTGTGTTGCTTTTTCTAATTTGAAATTTGTGAGTTTGTTTATGAATCCGTTTTGCTTTCTAGAATTGTTTGCAAAACACGGTCAAATTTCGAGGCATGCATATTCTTAGCAAGAAGTTGAATCTTGCCAAACTCTCACTCTTCTCGATACATTTACTGCATGTTGGCTCCACTAAATTGATTTTTGCAAGGTGTGAAGTTAATTTCAAAACATAGCCAAAATTTCGAAACACGGAGAGTCATAGCCTATTTGATTATTTTTTAAACACGATCAAATTTCTAGGCATGCATATTCTTAGAAATAAGTTGAATCATTGCAAACTCTCACTCGTTCTCGATACATTGAATGCCTAGTGGGTCCACAGAACAGATTTTCGCAAGGTGTGAAGTTAATTTCGAAACACATGCAAAATTCCAAAACGCGGTGAGCCATAGCCACTTTGATTGTTTTCAAAACACGGTCAAATTTCTAGGCATGCATATTCTTAGCAAGAAGTTGAATCTTTCCAAAGTCTCACTATTTCTCGATACATTGACTTCCTGGTGGTGGGTCCACTAAATAGATTATCGCAAGGTGTGAAGTTAATTTCAAAACACAGCCAAAATTTCAAAACATAGTGAGTCATAGTCTCTTTGATTGTTTCCAAAACACGGTCAAATAATTTCGAGACATGCATATTCTTAGCAAGAAGATGAATCTTGCCAAACAACTCTCACTCTTTCTTGATACATTGACTGCCTGGTGGGTCCACTAAAAAGCTTATCACAAGGTGTGAAGTTAATTTCGAAACAAAGGCAAAATTTCAAAACACGGTGAGTCATAGTCTCTTTGGTGGTTTTCAAAACACAGTCAAATTTCTAGGCATGCATATTCTTAGCAAGAAGTTGAATCTTTCCAAACTCTCGATACATTAACAGCCTGGTGGTGGGTGATGGCTCGGTGTTGATGTAGAGCTCGTTGGGAACCCCAAGAGGAAGGTATGATGAGCACAGCAGTAAGTTTCCCTCAGTTATGCAACCAAGGTTTAATCGAACCAGTAGGAGCAAGGAAACACCCCAAAGGTGTTGCTAGGTGAGCCTTGGCAGGGCGCACTACCGGTGCTAGTAGCAACGTGGAGACCTACACAACACAACCACAGAACTCTATCCCCAACTTGTGATGAGGTTGTCAATCTCACTGTGTTTTGCTGAAAACAAAGGATTAAACGTATCGAATGGAAGGAAGTAAAAGTTTGCAGAAAGTAAACACAAAGCAGTAAACAGTTTATAGATTGTATGTAAAGAAAAGAGGACCGGGATCCATAGTTCACTAGAGGTGGCTCTCCTTGATAGATAACATGCTGCGTGAACAAATTACAGCGGGGCAATTGACAAACATCGAGAAAGCAATACATGCATATACTAATCATCTTGACTCCTTTGGAACTTGATTGGGCATTACAACATTATACATAGACCGCCATCCAACTGCATCTATGACTAATAATCCACCTTCAGGTTATCATCCGAACCCCCTCCAGTATTAAGTTGTAAGCAAGAGATTATTGCTTTACGAATTGCGTGTAATGTAAACAATACGATTGTTCTATGAACAAAGGATTGTTGTTTTCTCCCTAGTAGCAACAACACATCTAGTACCTTAGAGATTTCGGTCACTTCCCAGATTACCAGAGGCATGAACCCACTATCGAGCATAAATACTAAATCTTGGAGTTGCTAGCATCTACTTGGCAATATAGCTACTAACAACGGAAAGCATGCAAGATCACAAATAACAAAGACATGATAGAATCAATAATCAAGCTGAAATAGCATCTCAATATCCATCAGATCCCCGCAAACACAACATGCAGAATTACAAATAGATGATCTTGATCATGAACGGAGCTCACAAGATATAGACATGAAAGCACAAAGGAGGAGAACCAGCCATCTAGCTACTACATGGATCCGTAGTCCAAGGATGAACTACTCACGCATCACACCGTAGGCTTGCATGGTGATGAAGAAGGCCTCCAGGGTGAATTCCCTCTCCGGCAGGGTGCCGGGAACAGCTTCAGATCCCTCCCGATCTAGGGATGGATATGACGGCGGCTACAGACTCTTTCGTGGATTTTTGATCAGGTACTTAGGGTTTTCGTCCCGAGGGCATCTTATAGGCAGAAGGGGAGGGTGAGGGGGTGCTGGAGGCGGCCACACCACCCCTGGCACAGACTAGGCTGGGCCACACGGCCAGGTGGTGTGGTGGCCCCCTAGCCCTTCTCCGTCTCGTATTCTGGCATTTGATGACTTCCAGACAAATATGCACTTTGGCTTTTGTCCCGTCCAATTACGAGAATATTCATTTTCTGACTTTCCTGGAACCAAAAACAGCAGAAAATAGGCACCTAGCACTGTGGCTCTTGTTAATAGGTTAGTCCAAGAAATCATATGAAAAGTGCTCCAAAGTGTGGACAAAACACAAGAAAGTGGATAAAACCAAGCATGGAACATCAAAAATTATAGATACATTTGCAATGTATCAACATCCCCAAGCTTAACTCCTGCTCGTCCTCGAGTAGGTAAGTGATAAAAAGAAAGAATAATTTTTGAGGTGACATGCACCATCAAAGACTTGATCAAAGTATTTGTAAAACATTCAAAGCTAGGATCATAGTACTTCAATCATAACATGAAAGACAAAGTTCTAGCAATAAGACAAAGAAACTATGATGCAACATGAAAAGGCACAAACAAAAGATTCATGAATAACAATGCTTTGCAAGACATTTGTTTGTTTCACATAAAGAAAACATAGCATAATAGTATTCAGCTTGTCCCTCATAGAGTAGTAAATATAAATGCATAGGACACCTTGAAAGTTCATAAGAGTGACTAGATACAAATAGTTTAAAACAAGCAATATCAAGTTATGCATCAATCAACTAGTCTTGGGACAATGCACATAGAACTAAGAATGGCCACTATGCTCTCAAAGTAGGTGCATACAGGTAGAAGGTGGAGACTCAATATAATGGTGGAAGAAAGGCCTTCATAGAAGGAAGCAGGGATTCAATTCTCATAAAGAGCTTCCAAAAATTATGGTACTTATAGCTTTCATCTCTCATTGCCCATATCATAAGCATCTTGAAGTGATTAAGGTTAAAGTGAACAAACTATGGTGTATATGCTTGACGAAGTATAAGTTAGAAATCTCATGTCCCTTGCACACGAGGGACGCTCCTCGTGCTACTCAAGTTTAGTCACCGGTAAGTTCTTGTCATTGTAAGTACATGTGTATCATAGAGAACCGCCAATGGGGTACCCCTTGCCCGATGATACGGAAGAATCCCCATATCAAAATGACAAGGCAATCAGACAACGAGCATCTTAGCATTCTTCTTATTTACCATGGGAATATGGTGCTTTTTTCTCTCTTTCTTCTTTTCATAGTATCTTTTTTTTTCTTTTCTCTCTTTTTTTTCAATATAGGACTCTTTTTTTATAAGAAGAATGCTTCATAGACAGCTCATTATGGTTACGCTGCAGGTTTCCACCATGTCAGCATGGATTAGACCAGCGGCCCAGGCGTTTCTCTAACACATATACATAACTCCATGGACTTACAAGCTCCCCTTTCATTTATCACCGACGACATCCATATACAAAAGAGCATGATATCAACTAGGTACAAGTACCAAGTGCAATGTTGAAAGCGTTCCCCATAAAAGCATGGTTCTGCTTATTCCCAACAAATAAGTGCAAGCATATACAACATAGACGACACAATGGTTCAAGTTTGTTAAGGGCAAGAAAAGTAAAGTGTGCCATCAAGTTTGTGAGAGCTTTAACCACTAGTTTTCTCATAACAAGTTTATTTCAGAAGGTAAACAAAAACATGAATATACTTGGAATAGCATAAGCTAGTAGGTAGGTATGGTGGACTCTTTGGAATAACTTGGTTTAAGGAGTTGGATGCATGAGTGGAACTCATACTTGGTTGTGGAGGCTAGCAAAAGACTAGGAGCGACAAACTAAGAGAGCAATAATGGCCATAATTATGCAGAGCGACAAAACATCATTGATCAAAGCATAAAGTGATACTACAAGTTGAAAACTAAAGGATCATAAAGGCTATGGTGACACGAGATAGTCCTAACATGGTGTGAGCATCTGCCAACTCAACCCAAATAAAGCATCAAAGGAGAATACCACTATACTACGCTTTAATATGCTAAAATAACGCATGATTCATCCAAGGCACATTAAGCAATATCAATTGTTTATAACAAGTCATGCTACAACAATGAATACTAAGCATAAAGCCAAAACAATATCAAGCATGGCATGACAAAGCATAGGCCACAGTCAAAACAAGATCTCTTTACCACTTAAGCATGAACTTCCTACTCTTTTCCAAACCAAACCAAACTATTTGAAAACCAATGTATGAAAGAGGGGGTCCAACTAATTTATTCAGCAAACTAAGAAAACCAAGAAAACGAAAACCAAAACGAAAACGAAAAAGAAGACGCTCCAAGAACAACACAAATGTGCATAAAACAATAAAAATGAAGCCTTTGAAAGAATCCTAGGATTTTTATTGATGAAGAAGGAGATGCCTTGGGCATCCCCAAGCTTTGACGCTTGTACTTATTTGATATTTCTTGGGGTGACACGCGTGGCATCCCCAAGCTATTGATGAAGAAGGAGATGCCTTGGGCATCCCCAAGCTTTGACGCTTGTACTTATTGGATATTTCTTGGGGTGACACACATGGCATCCCCAAGCTTGAGATTTAGTCCATCCTTCATCTAATTACTCATTCCTTCCATACACCTGAAATTTTTCCTTCATATAAAACTTCACACAATCTTTATTAGCAACATTAGTGCACTCAAGATAATAAGTCTTAAGGTTCAGTTCTAACACCAATTAAACTTCCATTATAACACTAGCCACTGAAGTAATTCCCTCAGAAAGCTCAATTCCCCAAAAGAACTCAAAAAGGAACCAACAAGAAGCAAATGCAAATAATGGCAGAAATCTGTCAAAATAGACCAGAAGGTAAGAAAGAATTTTTTCGAAGACATTCTGTTGCTCAAATCGAAAAAGTGTTGAGCTAACGAAAGTTAGATAACAATCAGGGGTAGAAGCAAAAAAATTCACGCCTCAAAAGGACGTACAAAGATTTTACACGAATTTTTACGGTGAAGCACAGAAATCTGTTTCGGGACAACAACTTTCCCAATCATGACTTCTCTCTCATTAGAGGTTATTCTTGGCACAAAAAGCAAATAAAAAGGATAAGGAGCGGTTATAACTGAAGTAATAACTTCCAAGACTCATCTAAAAACTTTTGGGTTATCTCCCAATAAGTACTTTTCTTTAACGCCTTTAAGTTAGGCATCATAGTTTGAGAAGATGCTCACATTAGAAATATGAATTGAAGTAAAAGAGAGCATCAAGAAGCAAATTCAAAGCACATTTAAGTCTAACCCACTTCCTATGCATAGGATTCTTGTAAATAAACAAGTCATCAAAGCACAAAGCAACAAGCATAGTAAAGCAAAACAAGTGCAACTTCAAGACTTTCAACATAAAGAGGGGAAACTTAATATTATTGAGATGCATAAAACCATGTTTCCCTCTCTCATAATAACTTTCAGTAGCATCATGAATAAAATTAACAATATAACTATCACATAAAACATTCTTATCATGAGCCACATGCATGAAAGAATTAATACTCCCCACATAAACATAGTAATTCTTATTAATTGTAGTGGGAGAAAATTCAACAAAATAGCTATCATTATTATTTTCATCACCATAATCATCAAATATAGGAGGCATATTGTAATCATAATTTAATTTTCTCCTCAATAGTAGGTGGACTGAAAATATCATATTCATCATTGTAATCATCATATATTCGAGGTTTGGTATCATCACAAGCAATAGAATAGCTATCTTCCGAAGTTGGGGAACTAAGTCATTTTCATAAAAACTTGCTTCCCCAAGCTTAGACTTTTCCATAGCATTAGCAATAATGGTGTCCAAAGAATTCATACTAACAACATTGCTATTAGTATGCAAATAAATTTCCATAGGTTTTTAATTTTCTCTTCAAACACTCCATGTCCTAACTCAAGATAAATACTATAAAGCTCTCTAATTTTGTTGTTGTTTTCCATTAAGCCTAACTAGTGAAAACAAGAAGCAAAAAGACAAAATTGCAGAATCTAAAGTTAATAACTTCGAGCACTCACACCGGAGGATGTGAGTACCTTTTACCTTACCTCCCCGGCAACGGCGCCAGAAAATAGACGTTTGCCGTGGGAGGTTCTTCTTCTTTAATCCTCCGGTGTGAATACCTTTTACCTTACCTCCCCGGCAATGGCGCTAGAAAATAGCTTGATGTCTACGCACTTCTATTCTTGTAGACAGTTATTGGGCCTCCAAGTGTAGAGGTTTGTAGAACAGCAGCAAGTTTTCCCTTAAGTGGATCACCCAAGGTTTATCAAACTTAGGGAGGAAGGGGTCAAAGGTATCCCCTCTCAAGCAACCCTACAATCAAGATACAAGAAGTCTCTACTGTCCGCAACACACCCAATACACTTGTCAGGTGTATAGGTGCACTAGTTCGGCGAAGAGATAGTAAAATACAAGTGGTATGGATAATTATAAGTGGTAATGGTGATAGAAAATAATTTGATGGCGTGAAGAGACTAAAGGAAAACTGAAATAAAGATGGAAACTAGGAAACATGTAACAGATCTAGTTGCAAACGGTGTTTCCATGCTAAGAACAAGGCCTAGGGATCATACTTTCGCTAGTGAACACTCTCATATAAATATATTATCTTCATGATACTATGCTGAACTACTCTCGGGTTGGACACTCTAATCCATGGTAGGGCTATAGCAGCACACCTCAAAGTAAGCCTTTCCCATCTAGATAACCCCACACTGTCACCTTGAGCTCTATATGGTTCCAAAAAACACCACAATTTCATAAAGACATCCAACTCCAAATATAACTCATAACAAGTATTTGTAATCTCTAGCCTAAGTGCCACCATGGTGTGCACGCTGTCACTTTCACACACATGGGGACAGGAGAGATCTATTAAAGCACTTGAGTAGCAAGGTAGATCTATAGATTACAAGCTCATGATCTCAATAAGATCATGCATAGAGAGAGATGAACACATAGCTACCAGTAGAACCCTTAGCCTTGAGAGAGAACTACTCCCTCCTCATCATGGAAATCAACAATGGTGATGGAGATGGTGGTGGAGATCGATGGAGATGGCTCCGGGGACACTTGCCCGTCCCGGCAGGGTGCCGGAACAGAGACTTTCTGTCCCCCGAATCTCCCCTTCGGTGGCGGCGGTGCTGTGGAACTTTTCGTGGCTGGAGGCTTGACTATTTAGGGTTTATGCATCAGGAGGCTTCTTATAGGCGAAGAGGCAAGGTCGGTGGGCGGCCAGGGGGCCCACACCACCTGGTGGCGTGGCCAGGGCTAGCCCGCGCCACCATATGGTGTGGCCACCCTGTGGCCCCTCTCCATCTCGTCTTCTGGCTCCATGAGTCTTTCGGTAAAATATCGACTTTGGCTTTTGTCCGGTCCAATTCCGAGAATATTGATTTTCTGACTTTCCTAGAACCAAAATAAGCAGAAAATAGACAACTGGCACTGTGGCACTTGTTAATAGGTTAGTCCAAGAAATCATATGAAAGTACTCCAAAGTGTGGACAAAACATAAGAAAGTAGATAAAACCAAGCATGGAACATCAAAAATTATAGATACATTTGCAATGTATGTACTTGCAGTACTCATTGGATTAGAAGGGCTATTATTATGGCCTGAGCATTGAAAATTGGAATGACCCACTTCAAAGCAAAGTTCACAAATAAAAGGATAGAGGGCACAAACTTTTTTACCAAGATCATTTAGAGCCCTATACCATGTTCTAGTTTTTTCATTCCTATGGGTGGTACAATATTCTTCTTCAATTTGATTCTTCTTCAATTTGATTCTTCTCACAAGGTCTATGTATTCCACAAAAATTAACATGCTTACAAGAAGTAGTACTTTCAGAGGTTTGAGCATGTTTATTGCTATCATTAATAATAATTTCATTTTCCATGCAAGTGTCTGTATAAGGCTCATGATACATGTCCCATTTTTCTTTAGGAGCATTAATATGAGAAGCAAAGGTTCTATAACAATCAACAATAATTTGAGGATCAAGACCATATTTAGCACTAAGCTCTTGAAAATCAGCAGTTTCAGCGAAAGACTTAATGCAATCATGCTCATAGTTTATACATGGTTCTTTGAATTGTTTCAAGAAGATCCCACTTAGCTTTGACCTCCTTACTTTTGAAGGATCCCTCTAAACAAGTATCTAGATAGTCCTTGTAATGTCCTGAAAGCCTTGCATAGAAATTATTAATAACAATATTACTGGGGAACTCATGAATGGGACATCTGGGCATTAGTGACTTCAATCTCCCCCAAGCTTGGGCAATACTTTCTCCATCATGTGGATGAAAATTATAAATGTAATTCCCATCTTTATGAATTTCATCAGGAGAATACAATTTAGAGTAAAAGAGAGATTCAAGTTCCTTCCACTCCAAATGATGAGGATCATCTAGTAGCTCATACCACTCCCTTGCTTTGCCCTTAAGTGAAACAGGGAATAGCTTCCTCTTAACTTCGTTTATTGAAATACCTGCACACTTGAACAACTCACATAATTCATGTATAAAGAGTAAATGATCACCAGGATGGACACTTCCATCTCCAAAATAGCAGTTATTCATAACACATTCAACAATTTTTATAGGTATTTAAAAGGGATGCTTTCAGTATGTGGATTTAAAATATCACAAGTATCACCAGGATTACCACATATGGGAGATAAAGTATCATCAGAGCAAATTTTCTTCTTTAAAGTTGGGGAACTAAAAAGATCATTTTCATAAAAACCAACTTCCCCAAGCTTAGATGTTTCCATAGCATTAGGAACAAAGGTGTTCAAAAGATTCATACTAATAACATTGCTATTACCATGCAAAGAAAGTTCCATGGGTTTTTTAATTTTCTTTTCAGACAATTCAAGTTCTGTCTTACGAAAAATACTAAAAAGCTCTCTAATTTTTGATGTTGTTTTCCATTAAGCCTAACTAGTGAAAACAAGAAACAAAAAGACAAAATTGCAGAATCTAAAGGAAATAACTTCGAGCACTCGCACCGGAGGATGTGAGTACCTTTTACCTTACCTCCCCGGCAACGGCGCCAGAAAATAGGTGTTTGCCGTGGGAGTTTTTTCTTCTTTAATCCTCCGGTGTGAATACCTTTTACCTTACCTCCCGGGCAACAGCGCTAGAAAATAGCTTGATGTCTACGCACTTCTATTCTTGTAGACAGTTGTTGGTCCTCCAAGTGCAGAGGTTTGTAGACCAGCAGCAAGTTTTCCCTTAAGTGGATCACCCAAGGTTTATCGAACTCAGGGAGGAAGTGGTCAAAGGTATTCCCTCTCAAGAAATCCTGCAATCAACATACAAGAAGTCTCTTGTGTCCCCAACACACCCAATACACTTGTCAGGTGTATAGGTGCACTAGTTCGGTGAAGAGATAGTGAAATACAAGTGGTATAGATAATTATAAGTGGTAACGGTGCGAGAAAATAGCTTGATGGCGTGGAAGAGACTAAAGGCAAACTAAAATAAAATTGGCAGCAAGCAAACATGTAACAGATCTAGTAGCAAACGGTGTTTCAATGCTTAGAAACAAGGCCTAGGGATCATACTTTCACTAGTGAACAATCTCATACAAATATATTCTTCTTTATGATACTACGCTGAACTACTCTCCGGTTGGACACTCTAATCGTTGGTAGGGCCATAACAGCACACCTCAAAGTAAGCCTTTCCCATATAGAAAACCCCACACTGTCACCTTGAGCACTAGATAGTTCCAACAAACACCACAATTTCATAAAGACATCCAACTCCAACTATAACTCATAACAAGTATTTGTAATATCTAGCCTAAGTGCCACCATGGTGTGCGCGCTGTCACTTTCACACACATGGGGAGAGCAGAGATCTATTAAAGCACTTGAGTAGCAAGGTAGATCTATAGATTACAAGCTCATGATCTCAATAAGATCATGCATAGAGAGAGAGATGAACACATCTCTATCGGTAGAACCCTTAGACAGAGATCTACTCCCTCATCATCATGGGAATCAGCAATGGTGATGGAGATGGTGGTGTAGATCGATGGAGATGGCTCCGGGGGCACTTCCCTGTCCCGACAGGGTGCCGGAACAGAGACTTTCTGTCCCCCGAATCTCCCCTTCAGTGACGGCGGCACTGTGGAACTTTCCGTGGCTGGAGGCTTGATGATTTAGGGTTTATGCATCGGGAGGCTCTTATAGGCGAGAGAGGAGACCGAGGGGGTGCCGAAGGGGCCCACACCACCCCCTGGCGTGGCCTGGCCCGGCTCGTGCCACCAGGTGGTGTGGCCACCCTCTGGACCTTCTTCGTCTCGTATTCTGGCTCCAAGTGTCTTCCTGTAAAATAGAAACTTTGGCTTTTGTCCCGTTCAATTCCGAGAATATTCATTTTCTGACATTCCTGGAACCAAAAATAGCAGAAAACAGGCAGCTGGCACTATGGCTCTTGTTAATAGGTTAGTCCAAGAAATCATATGAAAAGTACTCCAAAGTGTAGACAAAACACAAGGAAGTAGATAAAACCAAGCATGGAGAAGAAGGAGCTATAGAGGAGGAGAAGGCGCCGTCGATTTTGTCCACCCCAGGAGCTGCCGCGACCACCCCTGAGCTCGCCATCGTCCACCAGTTCGATCACCCACATCGCCGCCGTAGCTGGACCCCTGGTATGCCCCCTGAGCACCCCCACCGAGCCGCTAGGGTTAGACCTCGCCGGCGACCTGTCCTTCGTCGACGACGAGCCCCAGCCGTAGATCCTAGTTCTAATCTAATGGCCCACATCGCCCCATACCTCTTTACGTGCAAAGAGCCGCTGACCGGTGGACCCCCCTATCAGCTGTGCCCCGCGCCGCGGAGTGCCACTGGGCCGGCCCGTTTTTGTTCCCGCGTGACCCATTTAATTCAAATCAAGATTTTTCTATTTTAGTTGGAACTTAGTTATGTCCCTAGTTTGAAAATCAATTCAGAGAGATCTACAAATCCATATGAAGTGATTCCAATTTTGTTAGAAAGCTACTGAAAAGATCTACCCAAGCCCGTTGGATTTAATTCAATTAGAATTAGAGATCTCTCCTAGTAAAAATAACAAAACAGAAGCTTTTGCACCTTAAATATTTTTATAAAATCAACCATGATAGCTTTTGAGTTGATTCCAACTCTCAAAAATCACATTTCACCATACCTATCTGAATATGTAATAATATTAGGGTTTACATGCAGTGACTTTGGACTAGTACCAACATAATGCTATGTAGGCATTTCTAGTCACTTTAAATCCCTAAATAATGAACTTAAACCAAAGTAATTATGAACCAACCCTTAAATTACATTCCCATATGTTAGAATATGTGGTGATGACATGGGTCCACATGATCCCATATTTTAAGTGGTGAATATTAAATCTTAGTTAATTTTCAATGAGTAGAAATTACTTTTCTTAAATAAAAAGAATAAAACTAGTTAATAAAACTTGTGATGCTTGTGATGATAATAAATCATCAAATGTGTTCCTTAGAGTGCTAAGTAGCCTAGTTAAGTATTGTTTGGTGATTGTGTACTTCGTATGTATTTATAGACAATAGTACCGACCAAGCTTTTGAGGAGGAGGAGTTCTACCAAGAGGAGGAGGAAGAAAACTTCAACCACTGCACCAACCAAGGCAAGCTATTGTTAGAAAGCTATAATTAAGCTAGAGAAATTAAGCAAGATGCATTAGGCCTGCTTTGGTTATACCACTTTAACTATTACTTACCCCAAGTATTATTTTCCAAGCTTTATTTCCTTTACTTTACCAAACTCCCTTACTTGTTTTGAAGGTAGCATAAAGAGTATAAAACTTGACCTATTTAGATAACCTTAGATGTCATTCTATGGCATGAGATTGATCCCATCTTTCCACCTTAGTGAACACTCTTAACTTAGTAGTTTAGAGTTAGCTAAAAACTTGAGTCACTTTAGATGGGAACACTTGTTGAAAATGAATTGTGAAAACCTTAGAATGATGAGTCATTCTACTGAAATGTTTTGAGATGTGTTGAGAAACACAAATAGTTTATGATGATGAAAATGTTGAGGCATGAGCCTTGACCCTTTTACAAAACTGATGGTTGGATTCGGATGCGATACCATTCCAAATTTACCGTACAACCACAATACCTGAATTGGGTAAGGCTTAGCCGGAAGTTTATATGCATTAGTATTAGTTCCCTCGCGGGAGAGGTTTGAGCTGAGGCTACCTCTCAATGTTGTCCACCTATGCAGTGCCCAAGATGACAGATGGTCATGGTTGGGAGGCCATGCTCATAAGAGAGGTGCTTATACTAGGGTGTGTAAAGGAAAGGTTATGTTTGATTATCTGCATACTAAGTATGATGATTCAGGGCTATCCCTGACAGATGTATCGAATCTTGTGGTGAAAGTGTACCACCTCTGCAGAGTGTCAAACTATTCGAATAGCCGCGTCCGCGGTTATGGACAGTTGGAGTGGCCATACTATTTCGTTGTCAGATGTTTACAAAATAACTTATGAAATGAATGATGAATCTTGACTTGACCACAACAGGGTTGTGACTATGACACTAGCTTCCCAACATAAGTGATTCTAGAACTTTATTTTAACTTTCTTTGTTTCTGAACTCAGCTTTGGTTTCAAACTTAACTTTATAGTTAAGCTTAGAGTTAGCACTTCACTTTAGAACTATACCAATTGTTAGTGGTAGTTTGCGAGTACTTAAAGAGTACTCATGGCTTTTGTCCCTGGCTATTCGCATGGCCAGACTATGAAGGAGACTACCAAGATGATGGCTAGCAGGACAGCTATGATAACTAGGATTATCTGCCTTCGTCGGCATTGCCTGTGCCCCTGAAGATGGACCCCACAGCTACGCTTATCTTTTATTTCCGCTGATTGTTGTATTAAGACTGGATCATGAGATCCTTATTTGTGTAAGACCTTATGTATGGTTTGTAATGGATGATGTACTGTGATATCCAATTTGTTATGTCTCGCAAAAATGGTAATCCTAGGATTGCGATGAATGACATAACAGGCATCTGGGATTAAAAATCCGGGTGTTGACAAGTTGGTATCAGAGCCATCCTGACCATAGGAGAGCCGTTAGAATGGACGCCCGAACAAAAATTTAGCTTCAAAACCAAAGTGAGTATTTATGAAAAACTATTTCCTCTCTTACCCTTGGGAATTCATTCTTTATCAAAAATTCATGTTACTCAAATTCTTACAATACTACTTAAAATTTGACACACTTGATCACTTCATTAATTCCTCATCCTTAATTCTTGTAGATGGAGACTCAGTTCAGCAAGTTCTACCAGTTGGCAAACAGAGGTCAACTGATCTTCGAGAGGGACCTGGATTCGCTATCGGAGTTACTGGGAAGCCCACATCCGGAGTTTCTTGGAGCTCAACTTACAGGACCCCCAGGAGGAGATTTATAGTGGCTAGTCACCGCTGATCTTAGGGGAAGCATCGAAGCACCAACATCCGGGAGAATCCAGTTCTCCGTGAGAGAGAACAACTGGCTAGGTGTATTAGCCAGGGCAATGCATGAAGCACTCACACGTCTATGTGCCCTTAGTGTCAACCAACTCAAGGGAACCCATTTTTCTCACTATGCAAGACGTGACTTCATGGGAATGCCAATGGAGATGCCAAGCCACCCAATGCTGAAGCGTCAAGTGGAGAACCTTGACTTCCTACTGTATGATCGCCAGAAGGAATTGGACAATGCCAGGGAGTTCGCCAACCACAACTGTGCCATTGCCGCCTAGAAGGCCCAGACTTTCTCACTGCTAGTCAAGGATCGTCAGTCTCTTCCCCTCCACCGTGAGAAGAAGGATCGCACCATCGCTCGTCTTCGCAAGAAGGTGTCCGACCTTGAGAAGACCGTCAAGGAGGAAGAACCTCAGCTTGCAGCAAAGGAGGAAGAAGAGGAAGGTGAAGACATCCAGGGAGACATGGATTCTTACCTCAGCAATGATGATGACTTTCTGGAGGATGCTGTGGACTTCTACACTGACGATGAGGACTCCGACTTCATCGACGATGAGTAGATGCACTAGAGCACTGTCGTAGCATGAGATGTATCGGTCACACTGTATCGTAGCTCGCAGAATGGTTCTTTAAACCATCTGTTTTCCTTTGTTTTTGTGGTGTGTGTTTGTACCATGTGCTTGTTTGCATGAATGAAATGAAGTTAGTTGCAAAACCTGAGTCAAACTCAAAGTTTCTAGTCTTGAAACCAAAACCATGAACCTTAGAACTTTCCCTCTTACCCCTTTATCTACCTCAATCTTCAGATGACTCGTGGAAACCAAGGAGGGAGCAGCTCGTCGCAAGACCCAATGCTGCAGATCTTGTAGAATCTCATCGTAGATAGAGAAGCAAGCAGGGCAGAGCGCCAAGCAAATCTAGCAACAATGCAACAGATCGCCCAGATGGCTCTCAACAACCAAGGGCATGGAAATCAGGATCATCAAGGATCCAAGCTGAAGAACTTCCAGAATACCAATTCCCCGATCTTTAGCACTTCAGAGAACCCATTAGATGCAGATGACTGGTTACAAACGATGGAGAACAAGCTAGAAGTAGCCAGAGTTGATGACAACGAGAAAGTTCTCTTTGCCACCCACTACTTGGAAGGATATGTAAGAGCATGGTGGAACAATATCCGCCTGATGAACCATGGTCAAGTGATGACATGGGAAGCCTTCAAGATCAAGTTCAGCCGCACCCACCGCAAGGTCTAGTCACCAGAATGAGGGATGAGTTCAGAGAGTTGAAGCAGGGCTGAATGACTGTGGTGGAGTACCATGACTGATTCCTGTCACTTGCCAGATATGCACCTGATGATATCAACACAGAAGCCAAGAAGGAGAGATTCCTGAACGGACTGCATGATGAGATGTAGACTGTCCTCGTCAACATCCGCTTTTAGGATCTCGAAGAGCTAGTCGACTCTGCTATTCAGATGGAAGGGAAGATTAACCAGGCAAACGACAACCACAAACGTCGTATGATGCAGCAATCTGGATCCAGCAGTCACCAGAAGTACCATCCCAACCCCTCACCAGGATATGCACCAAGAAACAACCGACCCCTAATGTCTCGCCCAAGCTACCCCAACCGTAGCGGAGGCAATGTGAAGTCCGGTGGAAACAACAATCACCCTGGCAACACCAGCAATTTCAGCCGTGCCCCTCCCAAGAACAACAACAACAACAACAACAACACTGCACCCAGAACTGGCAGCAATGTTGTGCCTGTCGTAGCAAAAGACAAGTCTCAGGTCACCTGTTTCGAGTGTGGAGTGAAGGGTCACTATTCCAATGAGTGTCCCAAGAAGACTGCCGCCACTGCCAATGTGAATACCCCAGCTCAACAGCAGCGTCGTGTTCAACCAGGAAGAAGATTTGCCCCAGGGAACCCTCACAACCGCAACGGCTGTCTCTTCCACATGAACGCCGAAGAAGCCCAGGAAGCGCCAGATGTAGTGCTAGGTATGTTTTCTGTCAACTCAGTTTTAGCAAGAGTATTGTTTTATTCAGGAGCATCGCATTCATTTGTCACCGAAGAATATGCATGCACTAGTAAGATTGACCCAACCAACTTGAAGCATGTCATGATAGTCCAAATCCCCGGATCAACTACAAAAGGTAGAAAAATTTGCAAAGAAGTACCTATCAGAATACATGGGATAGATTTTTATGCCAACCTTATAGTACTTGGAACCAAAGGATTGGAAGTAGTACTAGGTATGGAGTGAATGTCAAGGCATAAAGGAATGATAGACTGTGTGCTAAGAAAGCCATCACCATGACTAGTAGCTCTGGAATAACAGTAGAGCATATATCTGAAACCTTACCCCATCAATTCAAGTGCAACAAGAGTCTAGCCCTACCCACCATAGACCAAGTCAGAGTAGTCTGTGAATACCCCGACGTATTTCCAGATGAATTGCTAGGTATGCCCCCGGATATGGATATTGAATTCATGATTGAATTAATCCCCTGAACCGGCCCCATAGCCTAGAGACCCTATAGCATGAACCCCTTAGAGTTAGTGGAACTAAAGAAGCAGTTGGATGCCATGTTAGCAACCGGCTTGATTCAACCCAGCGCATCGCCATGGAGATCACCAGTGTTATTCGTCGACAAGAAAGATGGAGGCAACCGTCTGTGCACAGATTACAGAAAGTTGAATGATGTCACCATCAAGAACAAGTACCCCTTGCCAAAGATAGAAGATCTATTTGATCAGTTGACTGGAGCCCAGGTATTCTCAAAGATTGATCTTAGGACTGGTTATCACCAACTTAAGATTCGTGCAACGGATATTCCAAAGACCACCTTCACTACTCGCTATGGTTTATATGAGTATACGGTTATGTCTTTTGGATTAACCAATGCTGCTACTTATTTCATGAATCTCATGAATAAGATCTTTATGAATTTCCTAGATAAGTTTGTAGTTGTGTTTATCGATGACATCCTTATCTACTCCAATTCAGAAGAAGAGCATGAGCAACATTTGAGAATCATCCTAGGAACCCTGAGAGAGCATCGGTTATATGCCAAGTTCAGCAAGTGTGAGTTTGGCTGAAAGAAGTAGGATTCCTAGGACATATTGTGTCTGCCGGAGGAGTCTCTGTTGATCCCACCAAGATCAGAGATGTCGAAGCATGGGAAGCCCCAACCACTGAAACCCAATTCCGTGCATTCCTCGGATTAGCGGGATACTACTGCAAGTTCGTAGAAGGATTCTCGAGCATCGCTAGACCCATGACCCAATTGTTGAAGAAGGACAAGAAGTTTGAACGGACCGACAAGTGTGAAGCCAGTTTCCAAGAGCTGAAGAAGAGATTGATATCAGCCCCAATATTGATCATGCCCGACATCAAGAAGCCGTTTGATGTATATTGTGATGCATCCAAGATTGGCCTAAGATGTGTATTGATGCAAGAAGGCAAGGTTATAGCTTATCTGTCTCAACAACTGAAGCAACACGAGCAGAACTATCCGACCCATGATCTTGAATTAGCAGCTGTAGTGTTGGCACTGAAGACATGGCGTCATTACCTTATGGGTAATCGCTGTGAGATTTACTCAGATCACAAGAGCTTGAAGTATATTTTCACTCAGAAGGAGCTGAATATGAGGCAAAGGAGATGGATAGAGTTAATCAAGGATTATGACATTGACATTCACTATCACCCCGACAAAGCCAATGTGGTAGCGGATGCTCTTAGCAGATTGCCTTGCAGGCTAAACACCATGATCAAGGAGAAGCAGCCAAGTTTGTATGAGGAGTTGGAGCAATTTAGGACTAAGCTAGTTAGCAAAGGATTCTTAGCTAGCATTGAACTTCAACCCACATTGATTAGCCAAATCAAGGAAGCCCAGAAGGGAAATGAAAGTATCGACGGAATCAAACGTCATATTGGTACAGGAAAGGTACATGGGTTCACGGAAGACGAAGAAGGAGTTCTGTGGTATAAAGGCCGTATCTGTGTGCCAGCAGATTCGGAGCTGAAGCAAGTTATCATGAAGGAAGCTCATGATACTCTTTATTCTATCCACCTCAGAGGAATGAAGATGTATCAAGATTTGAAAGAGCAATTTTGGTGGCACAAGATGGTGAGAGAAATCGGAAGCTACATCGCCAAATGTGACATCTATCAAAGAGTCAAAGCAGAGCATCAGAGACCCGCATGACTGTTGCAACCATTGTAGATTCTGAATGGAAATGGGATTCCGTCGGAATGGACTTTATCACCGGTTTGCCTACTTCCAGTAGGGGAAATGACTCAATCTGGGTCATAGTTAATAGACTGTACAAGGTAGCTCACTTCATACCTGTCAAGACTACCTACCAGAGTGCGAAGCTAGAAGAGCTATACATTGCTAGGATTGTTAGTCCGTATGGAACCCCCAAGACCATAGTATCAGATCGAGGAACCCAGTTTACCTCGAGATTTTGGCAGAAGGTTCAGGAAGGATTGGGAACCAAGTTGAATTTTAGCACCGCTTATCACCCGCAAACTGATGAACAGACTGAGACAGTCGACCAGATCCTAGAAGATATGTTAAGAGCTTGTGTGTTAGAATATGGATCAAAATGGGAAGACTGCCTTCCTTTCGCAGAATTCTCATATAACAACAGTTATCAAGCTAGTTTGCAGATGGCACCATTTGAGTTCCTATACGGAAGAAAGTGCCACACCCCTTTGAATTGGTCGCAAGTAGGAGAGAGTCAGATCTTTGGACCCGACATTCTCCGAGAAGCCGAAAAGAAAGTTCACAAAGTTCGTGAGCATCTCAAGACCGCCCAATCCAGACAGAAGAGTTATGCCGACAAGATAAGGAGAGACTTGACTTCCAATGTCGGAGATTTTGTATATCTCAACGTGTCATCATTGAAAGGAACCCAATGCTTTAGTCTGAAAGGAAAGTTAGCCCCCCAGATATATCGGGCCCTTCAAGATTTTCAACCGTCGAGGAGAAGTATCGTATCAACTGGAACTGCCCGAAGAGATGTCAGCCATCCACAATGTGTTCCATATTTCGTTACTTCGCAAATGTCTGGAAGTGCCGGAGAAGACTGAAGTTTTCAAGAACATCGATCATAGAGCTGTGGAGATCAACAATGACCTGACATATCGTGAAGTGCCCATCCGTATCCTAGAAGAATCTTACAGAACCACCAGGACCAGGAGTATCAAGTTTCTCAAGATTCAATGGAGCAACCATACTGAAGAGGAAGCCACTTTGGAGCGAGAAGACTACATTAGGACAGAGTTCCCAGATCTCTTTAGTTCCTAGTTTTCTTTTGTAAATATCGGGACGAGATTTTGTTTAAGGGGGGAATATTTGTAACATCCCAAAACTTTAATCCAAGGTTATTAAGATCCAAATCATCAAAATTAGGGTTAACAAAAACTTTTCCATTTAAAATTATTAAAGCATTCATATGTGTGCATTTAAATAGGAGTTGTTTTGAATTGCCTTGATTAAGTGATCCATTGCTTGTAAAATGATTCTTAGGTGAAATAAACATCATCTAAATCATTCCCAAATAAATCCCAAACAAAAACAAATCAAAATGAATAAAAGAAGAGAATGGTCATTTGTGCCATTTTAATCAACATGCCTACTTTGTCTATTCCAAGGACTCAATTCTTAATAGAGAAAAATGTGGATCTTTGCACCCCTTGCTAGTACATGTAATGATGTACCAAGGCCCACTTTGTGATCTACCAAACACTTGCAAACACCAATTTTAAATGACATTTAAAAATTGAATGTAGTTCATATGTATAGATCACACTTATTCAAAAACCACTCAAATGAGCTCCATTTTCAAAACCCAAGCAACCACAGAGGCTTAAGCATGTGTATAGCAAACCCACCAAAATTCATTCAAAAATTTCAAACTTGAGTTCATGCGGCCATTGTGTCGAACACTTGGCAGGCAGAATCAACTTTGGCCTAACTATTACTATTTTGATCATTTCTTGTCGAGCCAATTGGTTTGCATTGATCACTCTTGCCTCCCCTGAGCCCAACCAGACCAAAACCCACCCTAGTTCTAGCACCTAGCGCTAGTGCAACGCAGCCCCGACGCCATGCTCACCGGCCAACATTGCCAACGCAACAGCAGACCACCAACCCCTCTCCGCCGCTCCAGGAAGCTAGGCGCCACCCTACCGCCGCCCACGGTTCACCCCACGCGCACTGCCAGCCCCTGGACCACCAAGCAACCGCCTGATACATTGCAAATGTATCTATAATTTTTGATGTTCCATGCTTGGTTTTATCCACTTTCTTGTGTTTTGTTCCAACTTTGGAGTACTTTTCATATGATTGCTTGGACTAACATATTAACAAGAGCCATAGTGCCAGCTGCCTGTTTTCTGCTGTTTTTGGTTCTAGGAAAGTCAGAAAATGAATATTCTCGGAATTGGACGAGACAAAAGCCAAAGTGCCTATTTTTCCGGAAGGGATAAAGTGCCAGAATACGAGACGGAGAGGGACCAGGGGGCCACCACACCACCTGGACGTGCGGCCCAGCCTGGCCCGCGCCAGGGGGTGGTGTGGTGGCTCCCGTCACGCCCTCGGCCTCTCCTTCCGACTATATATTGCCCTCGGGACGAAAACCCTAAGTGCCCGATCAAAAATCCACGAAAGAGTCTGTAGCCGCCGTCATCTCCATCCCTAGATCGGCAGGGATCTGAAGCTCTTCCTGGCACCTTGCCGGAGAGGGGAATCCACCCTGGAGGCCTTCTTCATCACCATGCAAGCCTCCGGTGTGATGCGTGAGTAGTTCATCCTTGGACTACAGATCCATGTAGTAGCTAGATGGCTGGTTATCCTCCTTTGTGCTTTCATGTTTAGATCTTGTGAGCTCCGTTCATGATCAAGAGCATCTATTTATAATTCATACATGTTGTGTTTGCGGGGATCCGATGGATATTGAGATGCTATTTCAGATTGATTATTGATTTTATCAAGTCTTTGTTATTTGATGATCTTGCATGCTTTCTGTTGTTAGTAGCTATCTTGGCCAAGTAGATGCTAGCAACTCCAAGAGTTAGTATTTATGCTCGATAGTGGGTTCATGCCTCTGGTAATCTGGGGAAGTGACAGAAATCTCTAAGGTACTAGATGTGCTGTTACTACTAGGGAGAAAACAACAATCCTTTGTTCATAGAACAATCGTATTGTTCACTTTACATGGAGTTCCTAAAGCAATAACCTGATACTTGCAACTTAATACGGGAGGGGGTTCGGATGATAACCTGAAGGTGGATTATTAGTCATAGATGCAATTGGATGGCGGTCTATGTATTATGTTGTAATGCCCAATCAAGTCTCAAAGGAGTCAAGATGATTACTATATGCATCTATTGCTTTCTCGGTGTTTGTCAATTTCCCCGCTGTAATTTGTTCACCTAGCATGTTATCTATCTAAGGAGAGCCACCTCTAGTGAACTATGGATCCCGCTCCTTTTCTTTACATACAATCTACAATCTTCTACTGCTTTGTGTTTACTTTCTGCAAACTATTACTTATTTCCATTCGATACGTTTAATCCTTTGTTTTCCGCGAAACACGGTGAGATTGAAAACCTCATCGCAAGTTGGGGACAAAGTTCTGTGGTTGTGTTGTGCAGGTCTCCATGTTGCTACTAGCACCATCGCCCTGCCAAAGCTCAGCTAGTAACACCTTTGGGGTGTTTCCTTGCTCCTACTGGTTCGATTAAACCTTGGTTTCATAACTGAGGGAAACTTGCTATTGTGCTCATCGTACCTTCCTCTTGGGGTTCCCAACAAGCTCTACATCAACCATGAGCCATCAACACTTTTCTGGACGCCGTGCATTGAGCCATCAAGCATTTTTCTAGCGCCGTTGCCGGGGAGTCAAGGACGTCTTCACAAGGGGAGTCCTTCATAACCAATCTCTTTACTTTGTTGTTTTTGTTTTGCTTAGTTTTCTTTTTGCTTTGTTTGCTTGTTTTGTTCTTCAAAAAACACAAAAAAATTAGTTTACTTGTTTGCTTGCTTATTTCAAAAACAACACAAAACAAATTATGTCTCCTTTAGTTGTCACCCCTTCCTTAGCTCACCATTTTGATCCCTACTTTCATCTTGAAAGACCTTTCAATTGGTAGTGGTTCTATAATTCGGAAACATAATATTGAAGAATTCTTTAATGATGTTAGCAAACATGAATATAGTGAGGATAGATCCCTTGTAGAACTTGCTCCAAATTTTGAGATTTATGCAGCTTCTTTAATTCACATGTTAGAAGCTAGGTTTGTTAACCTCAACCCCTTAATCCAAGTAATGTTTCTTAAGCTTAAAGAAATTGAGGACCCCAAAAAGAGGGATTTTATTCTAGAAACTTTGTTTATGGAGTTCTATGATGTTGCCAAGGAAGCCAGAAAAGTTTTTGAACGTTTCAATATGCGAGGGTCATGTGTAGATGTTGTTGGTACACGAGAAAATATGAACAAAACCGAACCTAATGGGGAGGAACCTAAGATACCAATACCCTTTAAACTAGTAGCAATACATGATGCCATAGAAAAGAATCTTGATTGGATTGTTGCTGCAAACCCTTTTGATAAGAATAGTGAACCTAAGAGCATTGAGAAAGGACCCTCTCGAACTTATTTGGATGATATACCTTGCCTTGTTGAAAATATTTCTGGTATTGATCTTAATGCTTCTTCATTTTAGAACACTTGATTCTTTCTTTGCTTCTTATGCCTAACTTAAAGGCATTAAAGAAAAGTACTTGTTGGGAGATAACCCAAGAGTTTTAGATGAGTCTTGGAAGTTATTACATCTGTAATAACCTCTCCTTATCCTTTTTATTTGCTTTTTATGCCAAGAGTAATCTCTAATGAGAGCGAAGTAATGATTGGGAAAGTTGCTGTCCCGAAACAGATTTTTGTGCTTCGCCGTAAAAATTCCTGAGAGAGCGCTGTATGTCAGATTGAGCTGTAATTTTTTGTACTTCTGCCCCAGGTTGTTATGTAACTTTCGTTAGTTCAACACTTTTGGATTTGAGCAAAATAAGGTCTTCGAAAAAAATCGTATTTACCTGTTGGTCTGTTTTGACAGATTTCTGCCATTTTCTGCATTTGCTTCTTGTTGGTTCCTTCTTGAGTTCTTTTGGGGAATTGAGATTTTTGAGGGAAGTGCTACAGTAACTAGTGTTCTAATGGAAGTTTATTTGGTGTTATAACTGAACCTTGAGACTTATTTATCTTAAGTGCACTAATCTTGCTAATGAGATTGTGTGAAGTTTTGTATGAAGGAAAAATTTCAGGTGTATGGAAGGAATGAGTAATGAGATGAAGGATGGACTAAAGCTCAAGCTTTGGGATGCCATGCGTGTCACCCCAAGAAATATCCAAGAAGTAAAAGCGTCAAAGCTTGGGGATGCCCAAGGCATCCCCTTCTTCATCAATAAAAATTCCATGTTTCTTCCAAACGCTTCATTTTTATTGTTTCATGCATAGTTGTGTTTTTCTTCGAGCGTCTTCTTTTTCGTTTTGGTTTTCGTTTGCTTTGGTTTCCTTAGTTTTCTTAATAAATTGGTTGGACCCCCTCTTTCATACATTGGTTTGCAAATAGTTTGGTTTGGTTTGGAAAAGAGTAGGAAAGTTCATGCTTATGTGGTAAAAAGAGCTCGTTTTTGATTGTGGCCTATGATTTGTCATGCCATGCTTGATATTGTTTTGGATTTATGCTTAGTATTATTTTCTGTAGCATGAATTGTTATAAACAATTGATATTCCTTAATGTGCCTTGGATGAATCATGCGTTGTTTTAGCATGGTATAGTGGTATTCTCCTTTGATGCTTTATTAGGGTTGACTTGGCGCATGCTCACACCATGTTATGACTATCCAAAGTCACCATAGCCTTTAAGATCCTTTAGTGTTCAACTTGTAGTATCACTTTATGCTTTGATCAATGATGTTTTGTCGCTCTGCATGATTATGGCCATTATTTCTCTCTTATTTTGTCGCTCCCAGTCTTTTGCTAGCCTCCACAACAAATTATGATTCCACTCATGCATCCAACTCCCTAAACCAAGTTATTCCAAAGAGGCCACCATACCTACCTACTAGCTTATGCTATTCCAAGTATATTCATGCTTTTGTTTACCTTCCACTTGTTATGAGAAAACTAGTGATTAAATCTCTCACGAACTTGATGGCACACTTTACTTTACTTGCCCTTAATAAACATGAACCATTGTGTCTTCTATGTTGTATATGCTTGCACTTATTTGTTGGGAATTAGCAGAACCATGCTTTCATGGGGAACGCTTTCAACATTGCACTTGGTACTTGTACCTAGTTGATATCATGCTCTTTTGTATATGGATGTCGTCGGTGTGAAATGAAAGGGGAGCTTGTAAGTCCATGTAGTTATGTATGTTTTAGAGAAACGCATGTGCCGCTGGTCTAATCCATGCTGACATGGTGGAAACCTGCAGCGTAACCATAATGAGCTGTCTATGAAGCATTCTTCTTATAAAAATAAGAGTCCTATATTGAGAAAAAAAGAGAAAAGAAAAAAAGAGATACTATGAAAAGAGGAAAGAGAGAAAAAGCACCATATTCCCATGGTAAATAAGAAGAATGCTGAGATGCTCGTTGTCTGCTTGCCTTGTCATTTTGATATGGGGATTCTTCCGTATCATCGGGCAAGGGGTACCCCGTTGGAGGTTCTCTATGATACACATGTACTTATGATGACAAGAACTTACCGGTGACTAAACTTGAGTAGCATGAGGAGCGGCCCTTGTATACAAGGGACATGAGATTTCTGACTTATATTTCGTCAAGCATGTACACCATATTTTGTTCACTTTAACCTTAATCACTTCAAGATGCTTATGATAAGGGCAATGAGAGCTGAAAGCTATAAGTACTGTGATTTTTGGAAGCTCTTTATGAGACTTGAATCCCTACTTCCTTTTACAAAAGGCCTTTCTTCGACCATTATATTGAGTCTCCACCTTCTATCTTTATGCACCTTCTCTGAGAGCATAGTGGCCATTCTTAGTACTATGTGCATTGTTCCAAGACTAGTTGATTGATGCATACTTTGATATTGCTTGTTTTAAACTATTGTATCTAGTCACTCTTATGAACTTTGAAGGTGTCCTATGCATTTATATTTGCTACTCTATGAGGGACAAGCTGAATACTAGTATGCTATGTTTTCTTTATGTGAAACAAACAAACGTCTTGCAAAGCATTGTTATTCATGAATCTTTTGTTTGTGCCTTTTCATGTTGCATCATAGTTACTTTGCTTATTGCTAGAACTTTGTCTTTCATGTTATGATTGAAGTACTATGATCCCACCTTTGAATGTTTGGCAAATACTTTGATAAAGTCTTTGATGGTGCATGTCACCTCAAAAATTCTTTCTTTTTATCACTTACCTACTCGAGGACGAGCAGGAGTTAAGCTTGGGGATGTTGATACATTGCAAATGTATCTATAATTGTTGATGTTCCATGCTTGGTTTTATCCACTTTCTTGTGTTTTGTTCCAACTTTGGAGTACTTTTCATATGATTTCTTGGACTAACCTATTAACAAGAGCCACAGTGCCAGCTGCCTGTTTTCTGTTGTTTTTGGTTCCAGGAATGTCAGAAAATGAATATTCTCGGAATTGGTCGGGACAAAAGCCAAAGTGCCTATTTTTCCGAAAGGGCTATAGACTCCATAGGGGCTGGTGTGGTGGCTCCCGGCACTCCCTCGGCCTCTCCTTCCGACTATATATTACTCTCGGGACGAAAACCCTAAGTGCCCGATCAAAAATCCACGAAAGAGTCTGTAGCCGCCGTCATCTCCATCCCTAGATCGGGAGGGATCTGAAGCTCTTCCCGGCACCCTGCCAGAGAGGGGAATTCACCCTGGAGGCCTTCTTCATCACCATACAAGCCTCCGGTGTGATGCGTGAGTAGTTCATCCTTGGACTACGGATCCATGTAGTAGCTAGATGGCTGGTTCTCCTCCTTTGTGCTTTCTTGTTTAGATCTTGTGAGCTCCGTTCATGATTAGGATCATCTATTTGTAATTCATACATGTTGTGTTTGCAGGGATCCGATGGATATTGAGATGCTGTTTCAGATTGATTATTGATTCTATCATGTCTTTGTTATTTGTGATCTTGCATGCTTTCCGTTGTTAGTAGCTATCTTGGCCAAGTAGATGCTAGCAACTCCAAGAGTTAGTATTTATGCTCGATAGTGGGTTCATGCCTCTGGTAATCTGGGGAAGTGACAGAAATCTCTAAGGTACTAGATGTGCTGTTGCTACTAGGGAGAAAACAACAATCCTTTGTTCATAGAACAATCGTATTGTTTACTTTACACGCAGTTCGTAAAGCAATAATCTGTTGCTTGCAACTTAATACTGGAGGGGGTTCGGATGATAACCTGAAGCTGGATTATTAGTCATAGATGTAGTTGGATGGCGGTCTACGTATTATGTTGTAATGCCCAATCAAGTCTCAAAGGAGTCAAGATGATTAGTATATGCATGTATTGCTTTCTCGGTGTTTGTCAATTGCCCTGCTATAATTTGTTCACCCAGCATGTTATCTATCTAAGTAGATCCACCTCTAGTCTATTGCTTTCTAGTGAACTAAGTAGATATACCCAAGCCCGTTGGATTTAATTCAATTAGAATTAGAGATCTCTCCTAGTAAAAATAACAAGATAGAAGCTTTTGCACCTTCAAACATTTATATAAAATCAACCATGATAGATTTTGAGTTGATTCCAACTCTCAAAAATCACATTTAACCATACCTATCCGAATATGTAATAATATTAGTGTTTACATGCAGTGACTTTGGACTAGTACCAAAATAATGCTATATAGGCATTTCTAGTCACTTTAAATCACCAAATTACATTCCCATATGTTAGAATATGTGGTGATGACATGGGTCCACATGATCCCATATTTTAACTGGTGAATATTAAATCTTAGTTAATTTTCAATGAGTAGAAATTACTTTTCTTAAATAAAAAGAATAAAACTTGTGATGCTTGTGATGATAATAAATCATCAAATGTGTGCCTTAGAGTGCTAAGTAGCCTAGTTAAGTATTGTTTGGTGATTGTGTACTCCGTATGTATTTATAGACAATAGTACCGACCAAGCTTTAGAGGAGGAGGAGTTCTACCAAGAGGAGGAGGAAGAAAACTTCAACCACTGCACCAACCAAGGCAAGATATTGTTAGCAATCTAGAATTAAGCTAGAGAAATTAAGCAAGATGCATTAGGCATGCTTTGGTTATACCACTTTAACTATTACTTACCCCAAGTATTATTTTCCAAGCTTTATTTCCTTTACTTTACCAAAGTCCCTTACTTGTTTTGAAGGTAGCATAAAGAGTATAAAACTTGACCTATTTAGATAACCTTAGAAGTCATTCTATGGCGTGAGATTGATCCCATCTTTCCACCTTAGTGAACACTCTTAACTTAGTAGTTTAGAGTTAGATAAAAACTTGAGTCACTTTAGATGGGAACACTTGGTGAAAATGAATTGTGAAAACCTTAGAATGATGAGTCATTCTATTGAAATGTTTTGACATGTGTTGAGAAACACAAATGGTTTATGATGATGAAAATGTTGAGGCATGAGCCTTGACCCTTTTACAAAACTAATGGTTGGATTCGGATGCGATACCATTCCAAATTTACCGTACAACCACAATACCTAAATTGGGTAAGGCTTAGCCGGGAGTTCATATGCATTAGTATTAGTTCCCTCGCCGGAGAAGTTTGAGCTGAGGCTACGTCTCAATATTGTCCACCTATGCAGTGCCCAAGATGATAGATGGTCATGGTTGGGAGTCCATGCTCATAGGAGAGGTGCTTATACTAGGGTGTGAAAAGGAAAGGTTATGTTTGATTATCTGCATACTAATATGATGATTCAGGGTTATCCCTGACAGATGTATCGAATCTTGTGGTGAAAGTGTACCACCTATGTAGAGTGTCAAACTATTCGAATAGCCGCGTCCGCGGTTATGGACAGTTGGAGTGGCCATACTGTTTTGTTGTCAGATGTTTTCAAAATAACTTATGAAATGAATGATGAATCTTGACTTGACCACAACATGGTTGTGACTATGACACTAGCTTCCCAACTTAAGTGATTCTAGAACTTTATTTTATCTTTCTTTGTTTCTGAACTCAGCTTAGGTTCCAAACTTAACTTTATAGTTAAACTTAGAGTTATCACTTCACTTTAGAACTATACCAATTGTTAGTGGTAGTTTGCGATTACTTAAAGAGTACTCATGGCTTTTCTCCCTGGCTATTCTCATGGCCAGACTATGAAGGAGACTACCAAGATGATGGCCAGCAGGACGGCTATGATAACTAGGACTATCTGCCTTCGTTAGCATTGCATGTGCCCCTGAAGATGGACCCCACTACTACGCTTATCTTTTATTTCCGCTGCTTGTTGTATTAAGACTGGATCATGAGATCCTTATTTGTGTAAGACCTTATGCATGGTTTGTAATGGATGATGTACTGTCATATCCAATCAGTTATGTCTTGCAAAAAAGGTAATCCTGGGATTGCGATGAATCACATAACAGGCATCTAGGATTAAAAATCCAGGTGTTGACACCGGCAACGGCGCCAGAAAAATGCTTGATGGCTCAGTGTTGATGTAGAGGTCATTGGGAACCCCAAGAGGAAGGTATGATGAGCACAGCAGCAAGTTTCCCTCAGTTATGAAACCAAGGTTTAATCAAACCAGTAAGAGCAAGGAAACAACCCAAAGGTGTTGCTAGCTGAGCCTTGGCAGGGTGCACTACCGGTGCTAGTAGCAACGTGGAGACCTGCACAACACAACCACAGAACTTTGTCCCCAACTTGCGATGAGGTTGTCAATCTCACCGTGTTTTGCTAAAAACAAAGGATTAAACGTATCGAATGGAAGGAAGTAAAAGTTTGCAAAAAGTAAACACAAAGCAGTAAACAGTTTATAGATTGTATGTAAAGAAAAGAGGACCGGGATCCATAGTTCACTAGAGGTGACTCTCCTTGATAGATAACATGCTGGGTGAACAAATTATAGTGGGGCAATTGGCAAACATCGAGAAAGCAATACATGCATATACTAATCATCTTGACTCCTTTGGAACTTGATTAGGCATTACAACATTATACATAGACCGCCATCCAACTACATCTATGAATAATAATCCACCTTCAGGTTATCATCCGAACCCCCTCTAGTATTAAGTTGCAAGCAACAGATTATTGCTTTACGAATTGCATGTAATTTAAACAATAAGATTGTTCTATGAACAAAGGATTGTTGTTTTCTCCCTAGTAGCAACAGCACATCTAGTACCTTAGAGATTTCTGTCACTTCCCCAGATTACCAGAGGCATGAACCCACTATCGAGCATAAATACTAACTCTTGGAGTTACTAGCATCTACTTGCCAAGATAGCTACTAACAACAAAAAGCATGCAAGATCACAAATAACAAATACATGATAGAATCAATAATCAATCTGAAATAGCATCTCAATATCCATCGGATCCCCGCAAACACAACATGCAGAATTACAAATAGATGATCTTGAACATGAACAGAGCTCACAAGATGTAGACATGTAAGCACAAAGGAGGAGAACCAGCCATCTAGCTACTACATGGATCCGTAGTCCAAGGATGAACTACTCACGCATCACACCGGAGGCTTGTATGGTGATGAAGAAGGCCTCCAGGGTGAATTCCCCTCTCCGGCAAGGTTCCGGGAAGAGCTTCAGATCCCTCCCAATCTAGGGATGGAGATGACGGCGGCTACAAACTCTTTCGTGGATTTTTAATGAGGTACTTAGGGCTTTCGTCCCGAGGGCATCTTATAGGCGGAAGGGGAGGCAGAGGGGTGCCGGAGACGGCCACACCACCCCCTGGCACGGGCCTGGCTGGGCTGCATGGCCAGGTGGTGTGGTGGCCCCTGGCCCTTCTCCGTCTTGTATTCTGGCATCTGATGACTTCCGGAAAAATAGGATCTTTGGCTTTTGTCCCGTCCCATTCCGAGAATATTCATTTTCTTACTTTCCTAGAACCAAAAATAGCAGAAACAGGCAGCTGGCACTGTGGGTCTTGTTAATAAGTTAGTCCAAGAAATCATATGAAAAGTACTCCAAAGTGTGGACAAAACACAAGAAAGTGGATAAAACCAAGCATGGAACATCAAAAATTATAGATACATTTGCAATGTATTAGTGGGTCCACTGAACAGATTTTCGCAAGGTGTGAATATAATTTTGAAACAAAGGCAAAATTTCAAAACACGGTGAGTCATAGTCTCTTTGATTGTTTGCAAAACACGATCAAATTTCTAGGCATGCATATTCTTAGCAAGAAGTTGAATCTTTCCAAACTCTATCTCGTTCTTGATATATTGACTGCCTAGTGGTGGGTCCACTAAACATATTACAACAAGGTGTGAAGTTAATTTTGAAACATAGCCAAATTTTCAAAACTTGATGACTCATAGTCTCTATTATTGTTTTCAAACCACGGTCAAATTTTGAGGCATGCATATTCTTAGAAATAAGTTGAATCTTGCTAAACAACTCTGACTTATTCTCAATATATTGACTGCCTGGTGGGTCCACTAAACAAATTATCGCAAAGTGTGAAGTTAATTTCAAAACACAGCCAAAATTTCAAAACACGGTAAGTCATAGTATCTTTGATTGTTTTCAAAACACGGTCAAATTTTTAGGCATGCATACTCTTAGGAATAAGTTGAATCTTTCCAAACTCTCACTTGTCTAGATACATTGACTTCCTGGTAGTGGGTCCACTGAACAAATTTTCGCAAGGTGTGAATTTAATTTCGAAACACGGGCAAAATTTCAAAACATGCTGAGTCATAGTCTCTTTGATTGTTTTCAAAACACGATCAAACTTCTCGGCATGAATATACTTAGAAAGTTGAATCTTTCCAAAGTCTCATTCATTCTTGATACATTGACTTCCTGGTGGTGGGTCCACTGAATAGATTATCGCAAGGTGTGAAGTTAATTTCGAAACACAGCCAAAATTTCAAAACACAATCAGTCATAGTCTCTTTGATTGTTTCCAAAACACGGTCAAATAATTTCGAAACATGCATATTCTTAGCAAGAAGTTGAATCTTGCCAAACAACTCTCACTCGTTCTCGATACATTGATTGTCTGGTGGGTCCACTGAATAGATTATCGCAAGGTGTGAAGTTAATTTCAAAACACAGCCAAAATTTCAAAACATGGTGAGTCATAGTCTCTTTTTCGTTGTTTTCAAAACACGGTCAAATTTCTAGGCATGCATATTCTTAGCAAGAAGTTGAATCTTTCCAAACTCTCACTCGTCTTGATACATTGACTGCATGGTTGTGGGTCCAGTGAATAGATTTCTGCAAGGTGTGAAGTTAATTTCAAAACACAGGCAAAATTTCGAAACACAGTGAGTCATAGTCTCTTTGATTATTTTCAAAACATGGTCAAATTTCTAGGCATGCATATTATTAGCAAGAAGTTAAATCTTTCCAAACTCTCACTCATTCTCGATACATTAACTTCCTGGTGGTGGGTCTAGTTAATAGATTATCGCAAGGTATGAAGTTAATTTCGAAACGCAGCCAAAATTTCAAAACATGGTGAGTCATAGTCTCTTTGGTTGTTTTCAAAACATGGAAAATATGTAGCAATGCATATTCTTAGCAAGAAGTTGAATCTTTCCAAACTCTCACTCGTCTTGATACATTGACTTCCTACTGGTGGGTCCATTGAATAGATTTTCTTAAGGTGTGAAGTTAATTTTGAAACATGGGCAAAATTTCGAAACACGGTGAGTCATAGTCTCTTTGATTATTTTCAAAACACGGTCAAATTTCTAGGCATGCATATTCTTATCTAGAAGTTGAATATTTCCAAATTCTCACTCGTTATCGATACATTAACTACTTGGTGGTGGGTCTAGTGAACAGATTATCGCAAGGTGTGAAGTTAATTTCAAAACACAGCAAAAATTTCAAAACACGGTGAGTCATAGCCTCATTGATTGTTTTCAAAAAATGTTCAAATTTCTAGGCATGCATATTCATAGCAAGAAGTTGAGTCTTTCCAAACTCTCACTTGTTCTCGATACATTGACTGCCTGGTGGTGGGTCCACTTAACAGATTATCGCAAGGTGTGAAGTTAATTTCGAAACATAGCCAAATTTCAAAACAGGTGAGTCACAGCCTCTTTGATTGTTTTCAAAACATGGTCAAATTTCTAGGCATACATATTCTTAGCAAGAAGTTTAATCTTGCCAAATAACTCTCACTCATTCTCGATACATTGACTGCCTGGTGGATCCACTGAACATATTATCGCAAGGTGTGAAGTTAATTTCGAAACACAGCCAAAATTTCAAAACACGGTGAGTCATGAGTCTCTTTTATTTTTTTCAAAACACGATCAAAATTTCGAGGCATGCATATTCTTAGCAGGAAGTTGAATCTTACCAAACAACTCTCACTCGTTGTCGATACATTGACTACCTGGTGAGTCCACTGAAAAGATTATTTCGAAACACAGCCAAAATTTCAAAACACAGTGAGTCATAGTCTCTTTGGTTGTTTTCAAAACACAGTCGAATTTCCAGGCATGCATATTCTTAGCAAGAAGTTGAATCTTTCCAAACTCTCACTCGTCTCGATACATTGACTGCCTGGTGGTGGGTCCACTGAACAGATTTTCGCAAGGTGTGAAGTTAATTTCGAAACACAGGCAAAATTTCAAAACACGGTGTGTCATAGTTTCTTTGATTGTTTTCAAAACATGGTCAAATTTCTAGGCATGCATATTCTTAGCAAGAAGTTGAATCTTTCCAAACTCTCACTCGTTCTTGATACATTGACTGCCTGGTGGTGGGTCCACTAAACAGATTATCACAAGGTGTGAAGTTAATTTCGAAACACAGCCTACATTTCAAAACACGGTGAGTCGGTCTCTTTGATTGTTTTCAAAACATTGTCAAAATTTGAGGCATGCGTATTCTTAGCATGAAGTTGAATCTTGCCAAATAACTCTCACTCATTCTCGATACATTGACTGCCCGGTGGGTCCACTGAATAGATTATCACAAGGTGTGAAGTTAATTTCGAAACACAGCCAAAATTTCAAAACACAGTGAGTCATAGTCTCTTCGATTGTTTCCAAAACACGATCAAATAATTTTGAGGCATGCATATTGGGCGCAAGAAGTTGAATCTTTCCAAACAACTCTCACTCATTCTTGATACATTGACTGCCTGGTGGGTCCACTGAACAGATTATCGCAAGCTGTGAAGTTAATTTTGAAACATAGCCAAAATTTCAAAACATGGTGAGTGATAGTCTCTTTGGTTGTTTTCTAAACACGGTCAAATTTCTACGCATGCATATTCTTAGCAAGAAGTTGAATCTTTCCAAACTCTCACTCGTTCTCGATACATTAACTGCCTGGTGGTGGGTCCAGTGAATAGATTATCGCAAGGTGTGAAGTTAATTTCGAAATGCAGCCAAAATTTCAAAATACGGTGAGTCATAGCCTCTTTGATTGTTATGACAACACGGTCAAATTTCTAGGCATGCATATTCTTTGCAAGAATTTGAATCTTTCCAAACTCTCACTCATTCTCGATACATTGACTGCCTGGTGGTGGGTCCACTTAACAGATTATCGCAAGGTGTGAAGTTAATTTCGAAACACAACCAAATTTCAAAATACGGTGAGTCATATCCTCTTTGATTGTTTTCAAAAAACGGTCAAATTTCTAGGCATGCATATTCTTAGCAAGAAGTTTAATCTTGCCAAACAACTCTCCCTCTATAATTTTACATTTTGAGGCTCTTATGATGTTTTTATAATCAGGAGGTTGCGCGCCATGCCAAGAAACGAAGAGCGAGCAGAGACGAGCAAAGAGAAGAAAATCACCGAGAAATAGTAGTAGAGAGTAGAGAAATGAATTGCCTTGGTTGTGTGGTCAGCAAGGCTTTATCCAATCGCTAGGCACCGGGGCCCACCTAGGACGTGCATTTGAGCACCTGTGTCTCTGGCGTCTCCCTAGGAACTGTGGTATGATGACAGCTGCATCTGAGCAGTACAGGACTACAGTAGACTACTGAAGTGTTACTGCATGAATCAGTGAGCAAGAGTACTTGAGTACTACTACTAAAACCCTACTGCCACCGCTGCCTGCCGCCCGCCGCTTGCCGCCCTAGGAGTAGTAAAAAGCCGCAAATAGCCACCGCGGCCCGCCACCCACCGCCAGTAGATGCCTACCTACTGCAGTAGTGTTGTGGTATAAAAATATTACATATGTATTACTAGTACTACTATTGGAGTACTGGTAGTCCAGCTCGAGTATAAAAAGACATATACTCCATATTACTACTATTGGAGTACTAGTTCAAATGTACTACTACTAGTACTCTGTATCTGGACAAGCTTTAACCACGAGAAAAAAATGGAGAAGAGAAACGAGTCTTCCATGGTGAGAAATGAAAGAGCCAAAAGAGACAAGAAGATAGAATAAAATGCAGATGGTGTTGAAGACATGAATGCAGTCCTCGTTCTCTCCCTCACAGCAATGTACACTTTGTGCCAGGCCCCAGATTTCTCTGTCTCTCTCTAGGTGTAGACCTTCTCCATTTCCAAAAAAACAGGCGTATACATCCTTACCACTCTCATGCGGGTAGGATCTGTTTGTCTAGTACAGTTCTGTACAGGAAATAAGTACCTGATTTACATTCACATGTCAGCCTTTGTTCAAAAAACTCAATGCTGCATAAAATTATGGACTGTGGGCACTACATTGGTGAGCCGAGCTTCCAGGTAACCACTCCAACGCTAGGCGTGTCGGCGGATTCCACCAAGAGCTAGCCGGTGATGGACAAAGATGAGCTAGCGCTGATAACTATTGTATGACCCCACGACGGCTGCCTCACCATGGTCACCTACCACGAGCTCGAAGACCACAAGTCCGCGTGCCCGTACAGCTCGTGCGGCTGCACGTAGGTCAGATGCATATCCACCGCCTCGCCGGTCAAGCTCCTTTGGCACCTCAACGGCATCCACAAGGTACAAGTGCATAGGCTAACATACGGCCAGCATATGGAGTGTATAGTAACGATGTTGTTACCGTCCTTTCCGCCATCCATGGTCATCTTCTACGGTGATGACACTACCGTGTTTAGCCTCATCATAGGCGAGCTCGGCCAGGCCATCGCCATTTCCTCGGTGTGCGTCAGGGTGGCATCGTGCTCGTGGCCCCGGTACAGGGTGAAGCAATTCGCGACTATCTCGCAGTCGTCGGCGGACTTCTCGACGGACACCCTTAATGGGGTCATTGAGCCGACGAGCTGTGCATCGCCCGACAGTGTTGGCCTCGAAGATCTGACGTTCCTCACGGTGCCGCCACAGTACATTACCACGGTAGATGGACAGTACCGGATGATCTAGGTGCTGTCTTTCTGCATTTGCATCAACAGGATGAATTGATCTTAATCTTCGGCTAAGTGATCCTAATGCGATGGTAATGATGTATTACTAGTTAATTTAGTTCTAGATAAGTACCACTCATTTACTAGTTAATGTAGTAGTAGTCGGAGGCAGAGTCTCCTTTGGAACTAGGAAGGGTGTATTTTGGCTGTAAACTGTCTTTGCTCTTAATGTTTATATTTTAGATTTCAAGTATTTTCTGAAATTGTTCAACTACTACTCCACGTGCCCACTACTAGGGGGACTCGGATGAACATGCCCACTGTATCTACCATCCAATATTCATCTGATGGACAAAAGTGATCCAAAGCAACATAGAAAAGAAAACATCTCACACTTACGCCCTAGTTTTCAACTATGTTTAATTTTTTAGACACTAGACAATAAAAATATTTTGTCAGTCATTAATAGTTCAAATACATGCATATATTTATTAAAAAATATAGACATATAATTTTACCGAATTTTCATAAATTAATTTTCGTACTTTTGTCTGCACACTATATATAATAGTGGTAAGATAATAAATGAAAGATTATCAATAGTATCCTCTCGATACTAAAATAGAAATGGAGATCGAACGCCTGGCAATGTTGGGATTCGAGTCTTGATCCAACGGTCAATATTCAAAGTTATTCATACACTATACAATGCTAAGAAAAAAAATGAGAAACATATGTTTTGACACCTTTGAATACAAAAAAATGCTCTAGCTTCTTCACAATGTGTATTGGCCTACGGTGTATGAACATTCCTAGTTTTGACCCGAACAACCAAGGTCATGACCATATTGACATCATATATAATTTATGATATAGTTCCCGCATCTGGTAGATTCGTGCATCTTATTCAACAAGACCTGTTGAGAGTGAGCAGTGCGCTGTTTTCTTTTGTTAAGTAAGTACACTAGTTTTACCATTACCACTATCTGAACACTATATGGTGTATGAAAAACTTTGAATATTAATTGTTGGATGAAGCTCATGAATCCCAATATTTCCAACTGTTGGATCCTCTTTTCCAGTCTGGCATCTAGAAGATTGAATTGATAGTCTTCATCACAATGAAATGCTATATGCACAAACCTCAAAACACACTTCTCCATCATTCTAGAATCTTCCCGCCCCTTTCTATAGACCATGTTAACAAAATTTTCAAGTATTTGACTTTAGGGTCCTTTGTGCTAAATGTATGGACTTGGATGCATTTTCATTTTTTTAGGTCCTTGGTGTAACATGTACACATCCACTTACCGTGTTAATTAACTGAAAAATCTCGCTCCCTCGGGACATATACCTTAGTCAAAACTAGTATGAAGGGTATGGCTTGATGAGCTGCTCTCTCGAGAAGGAGCAGTACCTGACTCTTTACCTTGCTTGGTTTTAGGGTCCTTTGTGCTAAACATATGGACCTCGATGTAATTTTTCCTTTTTATGTCCTTGGTGTAAAATGTACTCCCACCATCCATTTAAAATTCTAACTAAAAGTGTAAGTGATGAAATTTAAACAAATTTAAGCTTACTTGTCAACGAGTATGAACATTCTTGGAGTTCAAGCCGAACGACCAAGTTCAAGGCCATATCAACATCATACTTTATGTTGATGACCCCATATCAGCGAATTTGCATGACACCAGATTTAGCCATATTTTGAAACAATCGAAGAAGAAGTAGTATGAAGGAGCCAAACCAGAAAGTTTTCCTTTTAGGGTCCTTTGTGCTAAATGTATGGACCTTGATGTAATAATTTTCCTTTTTAGGTCCTTGATGTAAAATGTACTCCCACCGACCATGTAAAATGTTAACCTAAAAGTGAGTGGTGAAATTTAAATGAATTTAAGCTTAGTTGTCAACGAGTATGAACATTCTTGGATTTCAAGACGAACGACCTAGGTCAAGGCCATATCAACATCATACTTTATGTTGATGATCCCATGTTAGAGAATTTGCATGGCAACAAATCTAGCTAGGGTTTGAAAATAATCGAAGAGGAAGTAGTATTAAGAGTTTGGCTCTATTCAGCTGATCTCTCGAGAATGAGCCAAACCAGAATTTCTTTCTTTTAGGGTCCTTATGCTAAATGTATATGGACCTCGATGTATTTTTTACTTTTTTGAGGTCCCTGGTGTAAAATATACTCCAATCGGCCGTGTAAAGTTCTAACCTAAAAGTAAGTGGTGAAATTTAAACGAATTTAAGCTTAGTTGTCCATGATTATGAACCATTATTGTATTTCAAGACGAACGACCAAGGTCAAGGCCATATCTACATCAGATTTTATGCTGATGATCCCATATCCAAGAATTTGCATGCCGACATTGGCCATATTTTTAAAACAATCGAAGATGAAGTACTATGAAGAGTGTGGCTCTATCAACTACTCTCTAGAGAAGGAGATGAACCCGAGTGTTTTCCTTGCTTAATTTTAGGGTCCTTTGTGCTAAACGTATGGACCTCGGTGTAATTTCCCCCTTTTGTTAGGTCTAAAAGTTTAAGTTGTGAAATTTAGACGATTTTAAACTTACTTGTCAATGAGTATGAGCATTCTTGGATTTCAAGCCAAACGACCAAGGTCAAGGCCATATCAACATCATAGTTTGTGCTAATGATCCCATGTTAGAGAATTTGCATGGCAACAGATCTGGCCATGTTTTGAAAACAATCGAAGAGCAAGTAGTATTAAGAGTTTGGCTCAGATCAGCAGATCTCTTGAGAATGATCCGAAGCATATTTTTTCTTTTAGGGTCCTTTATGCTAAATGTATATGGACCTTGATGTAATTTTTGCTTTTTTGAGGTCCGTGATGTAAAATGTACTCCGATCGACCGTGTAAAGTTCTAACCTAAAAGTATTGTGGTGAAATTTAAACGAATTTAAGCTTAGTTGTCAACGAGTATGAAGCATTCTTGTATTTCAAGACGAACCATCAAGATCAAGGCCATATCTACATCATACTTTATCCTGATGATCCCATATCCAAGATTTTGCATGCCGACATTGGCCATATTTTGAAAACAATCAAAGATGAAGTAGTACGAAGAGTATGGCTCGATCAGCTACTCTCTCGAGAAGGAGCTGAACCCGGCTATTTTCCTTGCTTAATTTTAGGGTCCTTTGTGCTAAATGTATGGACCTCAATGTAATTTCCCCTTTTGTTAGGTCTAAAAGTGTAAGTGGTGAAATTTAGACGATTTTAAGCTTACTTGTCAACGAGTATGGGCATTCTTGGATTTCAAGCCAAAGAACCAAGGTCAAGGCCATATCAACATCATACTTTGTGCTGATGATCCCATGTTAGTGAATTTGCATGGCAACAGATTTGTCCATGTTTTGAAAACAATCAAACAGGAAGTAATATTAAGATTTCGGCTCAGATTAGCTGATCTCTCGAGAATGAGCCGAACCAGATTTTTTCTTTTAGGGTCCTTTATGCTAAATGTATATGGACCTCGATGTATTTTTTGCTTTTTTGAGGTCCGTGATGTAAAATGTACACCGATCGACAGTGTAAAGTTCTAACCTAAAAGTATTGTGGTGAAATTTAAACGAATTTCATCTTAGTTGTCAATGAGTATGAAGCATCCTTGTATTTCAAGACGAACCACCAAGGTCAAGGTCATATCTACATCATACTTTATGTTGATGATTCCATATCCAAGAATTTTCTTGTCGACAAATTTGGCCCTATTTTGAACATAATCGAAGATGAAGTAATGAAGAGTATGGCTCGATCAGCTACTCTCTCGAGAAGGAGCCAAACCTGACTATTTTCCTTGCTTAATTTTAGGGTGCTTTGTGCTAAATGTATGGACCAAAATGTGATTCCCCCCCCCTTTTAGGTCTAAAAGTGTAAGTGGTGAAATTTAGACGATTTTAAGATTACTTGTCAACGAGTATGAATATTCCTGGATTTCAAGCGGAACGACGAAGGTCAAGGCCATATAAACATCATACTTTATAAGATGATGATGATCCCATGTCAGAGAATTTGCATGGCAACAGATCTAGCCTTGTTTTGAAAACAATCGAATAGGAAGTAGTATCAAGAGTTTGGATCAGATCAGCTGATCTCTCGAGAAGGAGCCGAACCAGAAAATTTTCGTTTTAGGGTCCTTTATGCTAAATGTATGGACCTCGATGTAATTTTTGCTTTTTAGGTCCATGATATAAAATGTGCTCCGATCGACCGTGTAAAGTTCTAACCTAAAAGTAAGTGGTGAAATTTAAACGAATTGAAGCTTAGTTGTCAACGATTATGAACCATTCTTGTATTTCAAGATGAACAACCAAGGTCAAGGCCATATCTACATCATACTTTATGCCGATGATCCCATATCTAAGAATTTGCATGCCGACAAATTTGGCCATATTTTGAAAACAATAGAAGATGAAGTAGTATGAAGAGTGTGGCTCGATCAGCTACTCTCTTGAGAAGGAGCCAAACCCGACTGTTTTGCTTTCTTAATTTTAGGATCCTTTGTGCTAAATGTATGGACCTCGATGTAATTTTCCCCCTTTTTAGGTCCTTGTTGTAAAATGTACTCCCACCGGCCGTGTAAAATTCTAACCTAAAACTAAGAGGTGAAATTACATGAATTTCAGCTTATAGTTGTCAACGAGTATGAACATTCTTCGATTTCAAGCCGAACAACCAAAAGGTCAAGGCCATATCTCTGCATCATACTTTATTCTGATGATCGAGTATCCAAGAATTTGCATGGCGAAAAATTTGGCCATATTGTGAAAACAATCAAAGAGAAAGTAGTATGAAGAGTATGGCTCGATCAGCTGCTCTCTAGAGAAAGAGCCAAACTCGACTGTTTTCTTTGCTCAATTTTAGGGTCCTTTGTGCAAAATGTGTGGACCTCAATCTAATTTTCCCCTTTTTTAGGTCCTTGATGTAGAATGTACTCCTACCGACTATGTAAAATGCTAACCTAAAAGTAAGTGGTGAAATTTTCAAAAAATTTAAGCATAGTTGTCAACGAGTATGAAACATTCTTGGATTTCAAGGCAAACGACCACAAGGTTAAGGCCATATCTCTACACCATACTTTATGCTCATGATCCCATATCCAAGAATTTGCATGCCAACAAATTTGGCCATCTTTTGAGAACAATCGAAGATATTAAAAACAAAAAATAATCAATTTCAATTTTTCAAGTGATGGGAATTTATTTTCTGAAAAGCAAGTAAAAAGAATTTATTTCCTTTTTTCTGTTAAAAAATAATGAGCAAGAAGAGACTATGAGCAGAGAGGAGGCAACGAGAGAGTTGTGAAGTGGAGGATTTGAAGTTGGTGCGATGTCAGAGCAGAGCTGGGATGGATTCCTCACATGAGGTACAGGGTACAATGAGTAGAGTAAATTTCAGGACCACAATATATATGCACACAAAACAAAATGTGTTTTCTCTCTCCTTAACTCCCTCATCACTAACCCCACACCCCGGTAGGCTGATCTCTCCCTCATCCACAACGTGGCGCTACACACGCGCGTCGCCCGATGACCTGCCTTCTGTTGGTGGCTCCGTGTCTTTGTCTAGTGTGTTCGTCAGCTGTGTTGGTGGGAACCATTTTGGTCCTTACAATAGAGTAGCAATTCAACCTTTCCCCGTTTCGAAATTTTCACTTCCTTCACAAACATCCGGGGGAAGGATATTCAATAGATTGCCATTCGCTGTACTACTAGTACTACAGGGTATAGTGCGTAGTACCAAAAGAAACTTTTTTTGACGAGTAGTACCAAAAGAAACTTCATTCAACCATTAACATAACAGCACAAGTTTACATATATAGGACTCGCCGCTAAATTAGTGCAGGTCCGGCGCCTCCTAGCACCTAGTCCACACCGCCAGCGGCAGCTCGTGACATCAGCACCAACGACAGCTCCAGCGATAGAGCCGGCTCTTGACTCATTGGCACTTCCGGATAAGGCGGCGGCACCTCCTGAACCATCGGCGGCACCTCCGGATAACGAGGCGGCACCTTCGGAGCCATCAGCGGCTCCGGGAGAACACTGTGGATGAAGTTGCCGTTGTTTGGGAACCAGTTCCAGTAGTTGGTGAAAATGTTGGCGCTGGTGAACACGACCATCTCGCAGCCTCAGTGGAAGGCCTGGCCATAGAGGAGACAGGCGTCCCTGAAGTTGACAAACTTTACCTTCAACATCCCGTCCAGATTGTTGTAGAGGCCGTACATCTGGTACTTGCGGTGACCGTACTTAGCATTGAGGAAGGCGCACGCTAGCTGCCAGTTTGTTCTCCATGGGGATAAGTCCCAAATGCGCAGGGCATTGTCCTCCTGTGCAACGATGTCGGGGTCTTTGTGCTCCGGTATGGCGGGCGGCAGCCGAAAGGTGGCCATGGATGATAGATGAGGACGGAGATGGTTGCTAAAAGCGGGGGATTAGAGATGGTTTGGTGTGGGGATGGGGAGAGATTAAATAGAAAGGAGGTGATCCGAGATTAATGTGGCAGATTACCGAAGTGAGGGGACAATCAATGTCGTTGATGAAGCCGATGCGTGTGGAAAATATCGATGACGATGACTAGGGTAAGCGATTGGATGGAATGCTGACTCTGCTTCCCGCACTCGATGGCCCAGTCATAATTTGGTGGTGCATCCAAGGCGCCCGCGACCTCCCCAATCTATGGGCCCTACGTGGATGACTGATTTGATGGGTGAAAACAAATTGGTAAAGTGGTACTATTCAACATGAATCCAGCTGCTCTGAACCATTGGATCTAATAGCCCAACGGTCAGGATTGGTTCTATGGATCCAATTCAAAACTGCTCCATTGTAGTAGTAAAGAAAAGTACCACCACCCGGTAGAATGGAAAAAAGAAGATCCAATAGCTAGCATTGTTGGGATTCGTGAGTCTTGATCCAACAGACAATACTCAAAGTTATTCGTACATTATATAGTGGTAAGGTAAGATAACAAAGACTATGAATAGTATCTTCTATATGATGGAATGGATTTGAGGATCCAATAACTAGGCAATGTTGGGATTCACGGGTCATGAATCAGCGGTCAATATTGAAAGTTGTTCGCACACTATATATAAAAATTAGTGGTAATATAAGAAAAGAAAGACTATCAATAGTATCTTCTCGATGCTAAAATGTAAATGAAGATCCAACATCTGATAATGTTGGGATTTGCATCTTAATCCAGCGGTCAATATTCAAAGTTATTCGTACACTATACAGGGCTAAGAAAAAAATGAGAAACATGTGTTTTGACACCTTTGAATACAAAAAATGCTCTGGCTTCTTCACAGTGTGTATTGGCCTACATTGTATGGACATTCCTGGCTTTGACCCAAACAGCCAAGGTCGACCATATTGACATCATATCTCTACTACTATAATGGAGCAGTTTTGAATTGGATCCATAGCACCAATCCTGACCGTTGGGCTATTAGATCCAATGGTTCAAAGCAGCTTGATTCGTGTTGAATTGTACCTACTGTAAACTCCATCATGTTCTAGAACCATCATGTCACCACCCCCAAAATTTCATAGCATGGTAGGTTGTATTCACAATATGTGTAGATAGTTATTATTAATAGACTTAATTTATGCATTTTGGGGGTGGTGACGTGATGTTTCTAGAACATGGTGGAGTTTGCTCTAGGTACATACTAGTCAACACGAATCTAGTTGCTCTGAACCATTGAATCTAATAGCCAAATGGTCAGGATTGGTGCTATGGATCCAGTTCAAAACTACTCCACTATAGTAGTAGAGAGAATACAACTTACTATGCTATGAAAAATTGGGGGTGATAACATGATGGTTCTAGAACATGCATGGTGGAGTTTTCTCTACGTACTATTCAACACGAATACAGCTTCTCTGAACCATTGGATCTAATAGCCCAACGGTCAGGATTGGTGCTATGGATTCAATTCAAAACTGCTCCATTATAGTAGTAGAGATATCTTACCACTATATAGTGTACTAATAACTTTGAATATTGACCATTGGATCAAGACTCACGAATCCCAATATTATTTATGGCCGTTGGATCTTCTTTTCCATTCTAGCATCTGGAAGTTTCTATTGATAGTCTTTAGGATAATGAATGATATGCACAAACCTCAAAACACACTTCTCCATCATATTAGAATCTTCTCCCTCATAGCTAATAACCATTGACTTCTAGATGATATCACCTTATCTTATCTTACCACTATATAGTGTACAAAAAAGTTTGAATGTTGACTGTAGCATCGAGACTCGTGTATCCCAGCATTTCTAGCCGTTGGATCATCTTTTCCATTCTAGAATGTGGAAGATTCTATTGATAGTCTTCGACATAATGAATGCTATGAAAAAACCTCAAAACACACTTCTCCATCATACTAGAATCTTCTCCCTTGTTTCTCTAGACCATGTTATCAAAAATTTCATGTGTTAGGTAGCTAATAATCTTTGACTTCTACATGATGATACAAAGTACAAGGACCAAATATACACCCATACTTTATATATGTTGATCAAATTTATAATTTATTGTGCTTTACCAATTATAATTGTATATAGTGATGATGATATCTCATACGTCTACTATCTGAGTCTCACGTGCAAGGCACGTGCAACTTACTAGCATAGTTTATGATACAGTTCCCGCATCTGGCGGATTCGTGCATCTTCTTCAACAAGATCCGTTGAAAGTGAGGAGTGCGCTATTTTCTTTTGTTAAGCAAGTACTAGTATTACCATTACAACTATCTTAACACTATATGGTGTATGAAAAACATTGAATATTAATTGTTGGATCAAGCCTCACGAATCCCAACATTTCTAGCTGTTGGATCTTCTTTACCATTCTAACATCTAGAAGATTCTATTGATAGTCTTCATCACAATGAAATGCTATATGCACAAACCTCAAAACACACTTCTCCATCATTCTTGAATATCCCCCCTCATTTCTATAGACCATGTTACCAAAATTTTCAAGTATTTGATTTTAGGGTCTTTTGTGCTAAATGTATGAACTTGGATGTATTTTTCATTTTTTTGAGGTCCTTGGTGTAACATTTACACATCCACTTACTGTGTTAATTAATTGAAGAATCTCGATCCCTCAGGACATATACCTTATCAGTCAAAAAAAGTTCCACCATCCAGTAGAATGGAAAAAGGAAGATCCAACGGCTAGCAGTGTTGGGATTCACGAGTCTTGATCCAACGATCAATACTCAAAGTTATTCGATCATTATATAGTGGTAAGATAAGATAACAAAGACTATCAATAGTATCTTGTAGATGATGGAATGGATTAGAGGATCCAATAACTAGCAGCAATGTTGGGATTCGTGGGTCATGAATCAGTGATCAATATTCAAAGTTGCCCGCACACTATATATAAACTAGTAAGTTGCATGTGCCCTACATGTGAGACTAAGATAATAGACGTCTGACATATCATCGCTATATAAAATTGTAATAGGTAAACTAGAAAAAATATAAATTTGATCAACATCTATAAAGTTTGGGTGTATATTTCATTCTTGTACTTTGTATATCATGTAGAATACAATGATTATTAGTTATCTAAAAATTGAAAATTTTGGTAACATGGTCTAGAGAAACGAGGGAGAAGATTCTAGAATGATGGAGAAGTGTGTTTTGAGTGTTGTGCATAGCATTCATTGTGATGAAGACTATCAATAGAATCTTCTAGATGCTAAAATGGAAAAGAAGATCCAACGGTTGGAAATCTTGGGATTCACGAGCCTTGATCCAGTGGTTAATATTAAAAGTTATTCGTACACTATATCTCTACTACTATAATGGAGCAGTTTTGAATAGGATCCATAGCACCAATCCTGACTGTTGGGTTGTTAGATCCAATGGTTCAGAGAAGCTGGATTCGTGTTGAATAGTACCTAGAGGAAACTCCACCATGCATGTTCTAGAACCATCATGTAACCACCCCCAAAATTTTATAGCACATTATGTTGTATTCTCAATATGTTTAGATAGTTATTATTAATAGACTTAATGTATGCGTTTTTTCTCCAACAAGACTTAAAGTATGATGGTTCTAGAACATGGTGGAGTTTTCTCTAGCTACTGTTCAACAAGAATCCAGCTGCTCTGAACCATTGGATCTTATAGCCCAATGGTCAGTATTGGTGCTATGTATGCAATTCAAAACTGCTCCATTATAATCGTAGCATTCCATGTACACATCCACTTATCGTGTTAATTAATTGAAGAATCTTGCTCCCTCGGGAAATACCTTAGTCAAAAAAAGTACCACCGCCCGGTTTTCAAAAAAGTGGGGACCATGTTTTCTTACAATTCCCTAGTCTTAGCACATTTCAAGATTCCCTAGCGAACCGTGCCCACTTAAATAACTTTATGTCGATTTAAAGAAATTAGGTCAAATTTGAACTACAAGTGAGCGCGGTAGATTCATCTTGAATTTTCCTAACATCGTCTGAAGGGACACATGATGTCTATATATCAAGACTTAAGTTTTGGGATGGAGTACTAAACACTAGTAGTACCTGCATCCAAGGCTCAAGACCTTTTTTGAAAAGTCAAACTATGCAAAGTTTGACCAAGTTTGTAGAAAAATATATTAATATTTACAATATGAAATACATACCCTTTGATACATCATGAAACATATATCCACATGGTATCTACTACTATCATACAGTAGTTCTTGATATTTTTTTAGAAGTTTGGTCAAACTTTATGTAGCTTGACTTATCAAAAAAAGCCTTAAGCTTTGGGACGGAGGTACTAGTGAGATGAGGAAAAAAACGAAGAGCAAGAGGAGCTCGGAGAATAAAAGGGAGGCAGGGCAGGAGGGCAGCGTGACAGGGCACTTGAAGGCAGTGCGATGTCAGAGCAGAATTATGATGGGTTCCTGACATAAGGTACTACAGCCTTTACAGCATACACACTCTAGTAAATTTCAGGACTTATGTGCACTCAAAACAAAACAAATTTATTTTTTCCGCACTCAGTCGCAGCCTCACCATTCATCTCAGCACTCCCTCGTCCACAGCGCTGCACAAGTGTGTCTTGGTACGGTGGCTCAGCTGTGGCTCCGACGTGTGCGTTGGTGTACATAGGAAGGAACTAGGCATTGGCGGCAAACAATATTAGAATTCAAACTTTGGAATTTTTCTCTTCCTTTCCAAGCATCGGTAATGAAGGTTAATCAAAGGATGACCATATCGATATCATATCTCTATCTCTACTATTATAATGGAGTAGTTTTCAATTGGATCCTTAGCACCAATCCTGACCGTTGGGCTGTTATATCCAATGGTTTAGAGCACCTGGATTCGTGTTGAATAGTACCTAGAGCAAAATCCACCATGTTCTAGAACCATGATGTCACCACCCCCAAAATTTCATAGCATAGTAGGCTGTATTCTCTCTACTACTACTATAATGGAGCAGTTTTGAATTAGATCCATAGCACCAATCCTGACCGTTGGGATGTTAGATCCAATGGTTCAGAGCAGCTGGATTCGTGTTGAATAGTACCTAGAGCAAACTCCAACATGTTCTAGAACCATCATTTCACCACCCCCAAAATTTCCTAGCACTGTAGGATGTATTCTTAGTATGGGTAGATAGTTATTACTAATATACTTAATGTATGCATTTTTTTCTCTAACAAGAATATTGGATAATAACAACTTAACGTTTGTTAAATCATATTTCATACAGTATACACGTGTGCGGCATGGCCCTTTTGATCAACACGTGAGACTCAGAAAATAGACGTCTGACATATCATCACTATATAAAATTTTAATAGATAAAGCATAAACAAATATAAATTTGATCAATATCTATAAAGTATGGTTGTATTTTTGGTTCTTGTACTTTGTATATCAGCTAGAAGTCAATGATTATTAGCTATCTAAAACTTGAAAATTCTAGTAACATGGTCTAGAGAAACGAGCGAGAAGATTCTAGAATGATGGAGAAGATTCGTGTACTTTGTATATCAGTTAGAAGTCAACGATTATTAGCTATCTAAAACTTGAAAATTCTGGTAACATGGTCTAGAGAGATGAGGAGAATATTCTAGAGTGATGGAGAAGTGTGTTTTGAGTTTTGTGCATACCATTCATTGTGATAAAGACTATCAATAAAATCTTCTAGATGCTAGAATGGAAAACAAGATCCAGCGGCTGGAAATTTTGAGATTCGCGAGTCTTGATCCAACAGCCAATATTCAAAGTTATTCATACAATATATAGTGGTAAGATAAGATAAGGTAAGATATATATGTAGAAAAACATCAAAACACACTTATCCATCATTATAGAATCTTCTCGATTGTTTCTCTAGACCATGGTTCTAGAATTTTAATTATTAGGTAGCTAATAAACATTTATTTCTACATGATATAAAGTGCAAGAACCAAATATACACTCATACTTTAGAAACATTTCTCAAATTCAAAGATATTTCAAGCTTTACCTATTACAATGTTATATACTGATGACATGTCATGCTTCTATATATTATGTGAGTTTCACGTGCATGGCACGTGCAGCTTACTGGTACTACTATGAAGAGCATGGCTCAGCTCCGTGATGGAGGAGTAGGACCCGACTACTAAATTTAATTACTTGATTGTAGCGTCCTTTGTGTTAAATGTATGGACTTGAATGCAATTTTCACTTTTTAAGGTCCTTGGTGTAACATGTACACATGCACTAGCTGTGGTAATTACTGAAGCATCTCACTCCTTCGGGACATACACCAGTCAAAAAAGTAAAGTGCCACCACCCGATTTTCAGAAAACGTGGACATGTTTTGTTACAATCCCTAGTCTTAGGACGTTTCAAGCTTCCCTATATATTAGCTAACTATGCCCATGCACTCAAATAACTTTATGTCGGTTTAAAGAAAGTAGGTCAAATTTGAACTACAAGTAAGCGCGATAGATTTTTTATTGAATTTGCAAGAAATCCAACAATTAGAAATGTTGGAATCTGTCAATCTATATCCGATGATCGATGTTCAAAGTTATTCGTATTATATATATTATGAGTAAGTTGCACGTTCTTTGCACGTGAGAATCAAATAGTAGAAGTATATGCCATATCATTTTATCTCTATTACTATAAAGGAGCAGTTTTGAATTAGATCCATAGTACCAATCCTGACCATTGGGCTGTTAGATCCTATGGTTCAGAGCAGGTGGATTTGGGTTGAGTACTAACTAGAGCAAACTCCACTATGTTCTAGAACCAGCATGTCACCCCCCCCCCCCAAATCATAGCATAGTAGGTTGTATTCTCAATATGTGTAGATAGTTATTATTAATAGACTTAATGTTTGCATTTTTATCAAACAATAATATTGGTTTATAACAACTTAATGTTTGTTAAATCACATTTCATACAGTATATTCGTGTGTGGCATGTGCCTTTTACTAGTTTATATAAAATTATAATAGGTGAAGCCCAAAAATAATTATAATTTTGAGCTAGGTCCATAAAGTACCATTGGATCTTAATTCTATCCATTCTAGCATCTAGAAGATACTATTGATAGTCTTTAGCACACTAAAAGATATGCACAAACCTCAAAACACATTTCTCAATAATTCTAGAATGTTCTTCGTCATTTCTCTAGAGCATGGAGAGTACTACTAGGTAGCTAATTGGTTGATTACTACTACATGATACAAAGTATAAGAACCAAATATACAATGGATATTCTATGGACGTGGATCAAAACTATAATTATTTTTTGAGCTTCACCTATTATTATAGTTTTTTAGTAGTCCTATTTACTAGAGTTGGGCGAGTTAGCTCGAGGATTGACGTCCTATTATTTCGGCATCTGGGTTCAACTCCTTCGCATGTGAGAAAAGTGATTCTACGGTACACGCTATCTAGGGAGGGGAGAAATGTGGGTTCACGTCCTTTCCTGAAACACAGTCTACGTGATGAGATGATACAATACTGAGCTAGGACGTAACAGCTTGCTAGTCTAACACTCTAACTATAACTCCAGGAGGCGTCCTCGATCCACTGTAGAAGACCGATGAGGAAACACACAAAATTAACAACCCTCGTTCAAAGAGCCTCCCATCTTCCCCATCTCCGGCGATCCCCATTGCTAACGCTGGCTAGCCGTATTTTGGATCCTCTCGAGCGCCGCACTTCCTAAATTTTCCTAGCCATTTCTCGCTCGCTGCATTAGTTCTTGCACGCCTCCATCACTCTTCTCCAAGAAACCCCAACAATCATATTTCAATCCGCCCTCGCCCTAGTCCATCCGGACACAATGGCGGATTCGATGCACAACATTCGGTAAGGTGGCTGGAGCAAGGTCAGTGATGACGCATTTGGAGAAATCGCTATGCGTATGGATACTACCAGCGCCGTCCAGCTGGCCGCATGCTCCAAGGAGTTGCACCGCCAAGTCATCGGCAGAAAAGGTAGTGGATGCCTCAATGGAGCCCGTGGGACATTGATCGCCTTCCACGACTTCCACAACCACAAGATGGCGTGCCCACACGGCCCGTGCAACTGCACTGAGCCTAGCTGCGAGTTCGCCGCCCCGCCCACAGCGATCCTCGCTCACCTAAAAAAAGCCCAATCAATTGAAGTGCAGAGTTTCCACTACGACGAGGAGCACAGGTACATCTCTCAGCCTTTCCTGGCACCTGTCTCATGGAGAGTAGAGACCATGGTATCCGGGGATGATGGTACATTTTTTGCCGTGCGATTTAACATGCTCGACTATGGCCTCGCCGTATCCATCCAGTGCGTTAGGTCGGTGGCGTGCTTGTTTCCGCGGTACGTGGTGGAGTTGCACTTTTATAAATCTTCAATGATTGCAGAGGACCTGGAGGAGTTCGCCGAAGATAGCCTGTTTTTCGAGTCGAAGAGCAACGCGTCGCCGACCTCCGTCAGGATTACTGAAGATTACCATAATTTCCTGATTAAGAAACATGATAGGTTCACACTGGATTACTCATTTTGCATCCATAATGTGGGAAATGGAAAATATGACCATCATGATTCTTATGATGATCTGCATTCAAGTTTGTTTAGATCAAACGTTGGAGATGATTTAGCATTTCCTTTGAAACATGGCTCTGTATTTTTTTCTCGGGAGTGCCTAGATCTCAAGCGCCTGAGAACTTCTTATATGTATATTTAGCATGTTGTAATTTAGTCCGCCGATTCTTACTTCCTTTAGAAATCCCAGGTTCATCTCTTAGCCGCTGTCGGCACTGCGCTCATCAAGACTAGAGAACATTGGATCTGGAGACGATGCTACGGTGTTCGCTGTGCTATTTGACATGCTCGAGTGGGGCGACATCATCGTATCCGTTGTGTGCGTCAGGCCGAACGGGTGCTCATCGCCCTTGTACAATGTGCAGTTCACCGTCTATCACATGTCACTAGAGGTTGGGTTTTGGGAGGGTGCAGTGTGCAATTCCTTCACTCTTGGGAGCAGGGCGATGCCTGGCATCATGCAGAAGGAAAAGCATTCCATGGTGGTGTACCATCAAACTTCTCAGACCCAGGGCATGTATTACTCAGTATGCATCCATCGCAAGGGAGAATTCCAAATTGACCATTCTACTACCTCAGATTTTTATCCCACTTTCACTACATACCACGGACGTATGTGTACTGGAGGTTGGATTTTGGATGTAGAGTAGTACTAGTATAGCACTAGTTCTTGTACTTCAGACTATTTTTTACTACTATATACTAGTACTGGTAGTACTTGTTTAAGCCAAGGACAAGAGATGTTCTTGCTTTGCCTTTATTCTATCGTTGCTATTACTGAAATATTTTGTTTAACTAATAGTGATGTACTGTTCCTTGTTTAGATCAAGTGCAACAGTTTGTCTTTCTTTTTTTTTGAAAGTTAGCATTGTCACAATTATCTAGATGATTCTTGGGCATTTTGGGTTCCATACGGGGGTCACATAGGCATTGTTACTTGATTGTCAGTTTTGCTTGCTCCAATGATCGAGTATATTTTTTGAGTTGGAACAAGAACTGATTCTCTCTGTACTGCTATTGAATTTCAAGCAGGAAAGCTACTGAATCTCTCAAATGTTCTGTCATTGCTATTACTAAAATATTTTGTGCAACTGATACTGATGTACTATACTTGTTTAAATCAAGGGTAGTACATAGTCTTGCTTTTTCTTTTGAAACATGGCTTTGTCACAATCTAGATAAGACTTGGGCATTTTGGGTTCCATATGGGGGTCACACAAGCATTCATCGTCAGTTTATCATGCTCCAATAGTCGAGCATTTCCTTTCAAACATGGCTCTCTGTATTGGGAGCTAGCACTACTTGCTTAGATCAAGTAGCTTTTCCTTTGAAACAATGGCCTTGCACATGTACTCGGTATCTACTCCCTCCATTTTAAAATATATAAAGATGTTTTAGCTTTTGTGAAACGAGTTTATCTAGACTCTTTTTAGTGTGTAGGTCAGAGTGAACCCATATACTAAAAGGGGTCTAGATACACTTGTTTCACAAAAGCTAAAACATCTTATATTTGAAACGGAGAGATTACTACGTATGTTTTATCACAGTCAGGTTACTCATATTTACTTTATCATTTTTTTCTTATAATATTTAGCAAGCTGCAATTTAGTCCGCTGAATCTTATTTCCTTTGGAAATTCCAGGTACATCTCCCAGCCGTTGTTGGCACCACGCTCATCGAGAGTAGAGAAGATCGGATCAGGGGACGATGGTACGGTGTTTGCTCTGCTATTTGACATGCGCAAGTTACGCAACATTAGCAGATCCGTCGTGTGCGTCAGGCCGGACGCATGCTCATCACCGTTGTACAATGTGTTGATCACTGCCTATTACCTGACAATAGAGCTGGGGTTTTGGGCCCGTACAATCTGCAGTTCCTCCACGCCTGGGAGCTAGGAGGTGTCGGGCATCATTTGAAGGAAAAAGCATTTATTTATGTTCTATAGTGAACCATCTCATATTACCGGCCTGCATTACTCAATATGCATCAATCGTGGGAGAGAATCCCTAATTGACACAATATTTATTTAACTCGCTTAGGGATCTCTGTGTGTTGGAGGGTGGATTTTGGATGCATAGTAGTACTAGTATAGTACTAGTTCTTGTACTACGGAGTATTTTGTACTACTATATACTGGTAGTACTTGTTTAGGTCAAGGGCAGGAGATGGTCTTGCTTTGCCTTTGTTCTGTCGTTGCTATTACCAAAGTATTTTGTTGAACTAATAGTGATGTACTATTACTTGTTTAGATCAAGTGCAGCAGATTGTCTTGCTTTTATTTTGAAACCTACCATTGTCACAATTATCTAGATGAGTCTTGGGCATTTTGGGTTGCATATGGGGGTTCACATAGGCATTGACAGAATGAAGTGGTATTCGCACAAAAGCAGACATGATCATCAGTTTTGCTTGCTCCTATGATCGAGCCTATTCGGAGAACAGGGCAAAGTGATCGTGTGCCAAGGTTTTTTGAGATGGAACAAGAACTTATTATCTCTGTACAGATATTGAATTTCAAGCAGGAAAGCTACTGAATCTCTCAAATGTTCTATCGTTACTATTACTAAAGCATTTTGTGGAACTAATATTGATGTACTGGTACTTGTTTAAATCAAGGGTAGTAGATAGTCTTGCTTTTCTTTTGAAACATGGCCGTGTCACAATCTAGATGAGACTTGGGCATTTTGGGTTGCATACGGGGGTCACACAGGCATTGATGTGAGAAGAAGTTACTCAAAGCAGACTTGATCGTCAGTTTTGCTTGCTCCAATGGTCAAGTGTGTTTGGTGAAAAGGACAAACTGATAGGGCGACAAGGTTTTTAGAGCTGAAACAAAAACTGGTTCTCTCCATACTGCTATTGTATTTCATTGTCTATATTGCTGAATTGGTCACTTTTGAAATGCTGCTGAATTGGTCAAGATCTCCTGAATATGAACTATGAATATGTTGATAATTTTTCTACCTTATTCTGTACTGCTGAATTTTGACATGAATACCTACCAAAAAGAATTGTTGTGTTTCCCCTCCCTCTTTGAGGTCTTTGTTCCGAATCCGGCCGAGCACATCACAATGAAATTTTTATTAACCAGGAGAAGAAATCTAGTATCTCATTCAACCCCTCTTTAGCCCAGAACATTTTTATTCGGTCTTTTTGGGGTCAGGGGACTGCTGACCGCAGCCCTGTGAAATTTGAGAAAAGAGACCATGGAGCATAGCCGAGAACATATTAATTCGGCCTTTTAGGGGTCAGGGGACTACTGAGCACAGCCCACTGAAATTTGAGAATGAAGCCCATGGAGCATAGCCTACGGAGTATAACCCACATATAGCAGCCTATGAAGAATAGCCAAACTCTTTTTAATTCGGTTTTAAAGAAAATACTCCATTATGTGGCTTTCTATAAATTGAGATGCCAGGAGCGCTGCCCTTTTATATTTTAAAAGAGATAAACATAGACACACACAAAATATTTTTAAGAAGACTAATACATAAATTGTAGTACTATCTAAAGTTAATGATATTTATTCTATAAATATCTTTGTTGTAGTGGCAACGCACTCAGTTTACGTTTATTTGATTTGAAGGTCTTTTGTTCGAATCGTATCTTGGGTTTACATTTTTTCTTCTAGGAATATCGCATTAGGGAGAGGCTGACATCACGGACCCACCAGCATACAGCATCCTTGGAGTTTGTTTTGAGGGTGGGTTCGAAAAAAGTTTAAATACTTGTATAGAGAGGCTCGCATCGGGGACCCACCAGACTGAACATACAAGGCTGCATCGGGGACCCACAAGTCAGAACATGCTAGAGAGGCTGACATAAGGGCCCCAACAGTAAGACCATACATGGCTGCAACGGTGAAAACAGCGGACACGGCCGGAAAAAAAGTCCATCATACACATGTTGCACTTATAGAGATGCTGACATGTCGGACCCAGCAGGCCCAAGCATAGCCGATGAAATTGGCCTATCAGCCCCAAGCATAGTCCAATACCTTCTAATTCAGCCTTTTCGTTGTCTTGTGGCCACCGACCATAGCCCATTCAATTTAGGAGTGAGACCATAGAATATAAGCCATGACGAATAGGGCATCTGCCCCGAGTTAGCCCACAATGTTTTTAATTCAGCCTTTATGAGAATTTTTTGTACTGTGAGGCTAACATCTGGGACCCAAAAAAACAGTCTAACATACACACGTTTCTTTCAAACAAAGGCTGTCAGCTGGGACCCAACATAGACATGTTTCCTGCACAGAGGTGGTTGATATCTGGGACCCAGCAAGTTGCCGAGGTCAAAATAGCGGACATGGCCAAAAAATGTCCATCATACGCACGTTTCATTTACAGACAGGTTGATATGAGGGACCTAGCAGCGCGACCTTATACAGATGCTGCATCGAGCAATGTTGCCAGTTCAAAACAGGGAGGCGCGAGCGAGAAAAAGTTCAGCGTGCACATATTTCTTGTAATGAGAGGCTGAAATGGGGGACCCAGGAGCATGAGCAAACGGTAGATTCATCTAGGAACGCTATCTAGTTCGGAACAGGGTAGCACTAGAGAACAAAAAAATTCCATCATACCCACGATTCTTCTAATGTGAGGCTAACATAAGGGACCCACCAGCCTGAATAAACGGCTGATGCAGCGAGCAATGCTATCAAGTTCGGAACACGAAGGCGCGACCGAGGGTAAAAAATCCATCATACACACGTTTCTTCAAATGAGAGGATGACATGTGGGGCCCAGCAGCGTGATTCAATGGTAGATGCATCGAACAACACTATCAAGTTCGAAATAGGGTAGCGCGAGCGAAGGAAAAAAATCCGCCATACACATGTTTCTTCTAATGAGAGGATGACATGTGGGGCTTAGGAGGTTGGTTAAACGGTAGATGTGTCGAGCAGCGCTATCACCTTCAGAACAGGGTAGCGCCACCGAAGGAAAAAATTCCATCATAGACACATTTCTTCTAATGAGAGGATAACATGTGGGTCCCTAGAGGTTGATTAAACGGTAGATGCATCGAGCAGCGCTATCAACTTCGGAACAGGATAGCGCGAGCGAAGGCAAAAAATTCCATCATACACACGATCCTTCTAATGAGAGGCTAACATGTGGGACCTAGTAGCCTGACTAAACGGCAGACGCATCGACCAACGTTAACGAGTTCAAATCAAGGAGGCATGACCGAAAAGCATGGTCCGCTGGAGACACTGACGTCTGGAACCCACACGCCTCAAAATACTTTGGCGAGTCAACATCGCGCGAGGAAACGAATATCTTGCTTCTGCCACACACTGGCCGAGCTTCCTCCATGTTTTTAGCGGATCCGTCGTAGTAGAGGGCCGCAAAACAAGAAAAAAAGTTTTCCATCGGCCACGGCCGAGCCAAGAATTTTGCCGCAGAAGACGCTCTTTCTACGACGACCGTCGGGCCAAGTCATCGCGGAAGGAAACATTTCTTGTAGTGTATGAGGTTTTGGAAAAGTTTCTTTCAACCAAGATAAAGGAAATTCTTGCTTGGAGACTCACTTAGCAATTATGCATGAGCTGCATCAACACCTTCCATATGATGTAGAATACTGGATGATGGATAGCTTTGCGATAGATGGGGTGTTCTGATCGCTTCCTCCTAGCTACAAAGATATCATCCGTGACTATATTGTGAAAGATGAATCGTTCACCTTTCATGATTTCTCAACTGGGTTAATAACTGTCAAGGTAGAACCAATCACAAAGGATGTATGGAAGAAGAAAGATATATATTTGATATATGTAACACCCTCGAATCAACCATATGCAGATCTTAGCGAATTTTGCCAAACCCGCATAGAAACGTTTCAATGACGCCCACCAAGCACTTGCATGCGGGTGGAAAAATGAACTAATATCATTACACAATAGTTCACGATGGAACCCACAAGAACATATATATATATATATATAACAACTCAATGAGTTAAGAATAAAAATATAGATTACAAAGATCTGAATCACATTAAAAATGACACAACATCCGAGTTCAGATAAGATACAAATTGGACAAAGAGTCCTAAAGAATAACCAATGGCGTCCATAACCCTCTCTAGGCCAAGCCAGAAGGGTAACCTTGCTAAGATTGTCGAACTCATACTTGTCAAAGCAAAGTTGTGCCGACAAAAGGCAAAGGAAAAAAAGGAGTGGCTGGTACTGAGGCCAGTACACGGCGAGTCTTAGAATTCAGCGACTCTCGCCTACATGGGTATGGTGGTCTCAAGTGGAAGCAAGGCGTGCACTAAACAACCTATAGAGCCTCAATACAACTGTCAGCTATCAAAGAGGGATAAGAGAGACCTATCTGGAACGAACCTAATACTAACACCAAGCATAACGCATCCTAGGATTTCCCCCTCAAAACCAATCGAGGAAGTTCTTCCGAGGAAACTAGCGCAATTGGCAGTTTGTTAATCATTCCATTGTAGTTGCACAACTTATTAGTCATGTCAGATCCAAGTCATATTTATAGTACTACTTTAGTGTAAATTGTCTATAGTCGAGAAATGGTGCTCCGTGTCATCCATAACCGCGGACACGACTTTTCGAAAAGATTTACCCTGTAGAGGTGCACAAATAGCAACACATGCATGATCAACCTCGAAAGAAGCAAATGAATAAAAAGCAATGAGGCATCACGATAGAACCATTCCAAGAAACCAGAGAATTTTTTATAGGCCACCCAAAAGGGCTACTCGTACAAGGTATAGCTAAGTCTCATACGGACCTAGAGGTTGCATGGACTTGTCACGCTATTAGAGACCATAGCCAATATATTCCTGTGGCAGAGTGCCACACCTACGCAACAGTAATAAACCCTTATTGAGCCACAAATAATAAAAATGGAATATGTATAGTAGGTAATGTATAAATCCCAAACTAGTTGTGTCCACAAAACATTCTTCAGAATTAAGTTCATGCATAGGGGATCACAGAAAGGTTCCCACATGTGGATAGTGTGATAGTCAAGGAACATGTTTTAAGTACTCGGGGGTCCTAGGTGGACACAAGTGGGCAGGATAAGAGCCAAATCTCAACTATTTCCCACCGGTGCCTCTTTAGTTATGTCTGTTCCCAACATTTTTAATTATCTAGTTGTAATTAGAACCATGATCATCTCCACCATTAAGCATGTGACAACCTCCCAACAAATGTTGAACTCAACGGCTCAAACCAACACCTGAGCAAGCAATTACGACTCGCAAGGCCAACTATCTACCCAAAAAGGGCAATCGGAAGTGACCAAGGTAATATAGGTTGCACGGAGTATAAATGGTATGGAAACTAAAGCACCGCAACATGGATAGCAATAGAGAGAAGTAAATCCATAAAGAGAAAATAGGTAGCAGGGGGAGAATGCTCACTTGAAAACATTGCCAAAGATACATCATGCGAATAACTTGTCGAAGATGACATCATCTCATTGTCCTATCCAGGAAGAAGCAAAGCACTAGAAAGAAACACTAGATGTAATATTTAACACTACGACAAAATATCCATCATGTTCATGATATGATTCATGACATGGCAAGATGTGATGCAACTTAGCAATATTAAGCGGAATCAGAATCCCGGTAATTATATAGAAGGTTCTAGTTATTTAGGTACCCTACAATTTAAATGTTGACTCAACAATGCTAAACATGTCTTCGGTGATCTACACAATTTAAATGCAGTCAGAGTAAGACAAGAATATCCTGTATAAACACTCCATATTTAATTTAGGTGAATTGCCATTTAACCCAAGACCACAAGATTTGTTATGCAAGTATTTATGATCAACCGCAACAAGTTATGTCATTATATATAAAAATAGGGGTTTTGGTATAGGTCACATGTTGGTTCCGAAGATCTAGGGTTGATGACCCACAAGTATAGGGGGTGTATCGCAGTATTTTTGAGGGAAGTGAAACCCAATTTATTGATTCGACACGAGGGAGACAAAGAATATTTATAAGCCTTAACAACTGAGTTGTCAATTCATCTGCACCTAGAAACAATCTTGCTCACAGCAGTTTATCAGTAGCAACAGTTTTGTAGTAGGAATAGTAAAGTAACAGCAGTAATAAAGTAAAGACAGCAGTAACAATAGCAGTAAACAGTGGGATTCGAGTGCGGTAGGCATAGGGATGGATGGACGGGCGTTGCATGGACAAGACAATTCACATAGCAATCAGAACATAGGGAAATTGCAGATAAATAAGATAAAGCATCCAAGTACTAGATAATCCTAGGCATGTGTTCCATATATATTCATACATGCTCGCAATGAGAACTTGCACAACATCTTTTGTCTTGCCAGCCTGTTTTCAGCGGGGCCTCAAGGGAACTACTGACAATTAAGGTGCTCCTTTAATAAAGCACCGGAGCAAAGCATTAACACTCAATGAAGACATGTGATCCTCACATCAAAGTCATTCCCTCCGGTTATCCCGATTTCTGTCACTTCGGGGCCTTTGGTTCTAGACAACAACGTGTGTATACAACTTGCAGATAAGACCATAAACACTACTATCATAATGAATCAATAACATGTTCAGATCTGAAATCATGGCACTCGGGCCCTAGTGACAAGCATTAAGCACAACAAGTCGCAACAAAGTCATAAATCACTAATAGAAGATACTAGGCACCATGCCCTAACAATCTGATGCCATTACATGAACGATCTCATCCAATCCCTACCATCCCCATAGCCTACAGCGGGGGATTAATCACTCATAGATGGGGGAAACATGGATGGTCGATGGAGAAGCGATGGTGATGATGATCTCCTCCAATTCCCGTCCCGGCAGGGTGCCAGAACGGAGTTTCGTGGAATCTGGTGGTGGCGGCGGAGCTGAACTCCTTCTGGAAAAACGTCCAACCTCCCAGAGTTTTTAGGTCAGAAGGCAACTTATAGGCAAAGAGGGAGACTGAGGGTGTGCCTGGGGTGGCCAGACCATGCCCTGGCGCGGCCAGTCCCAGCCCGCGCCTGGGGGGGTGTGGCTAGGCCCTGCCCTCCTTCGTCTTGTATTCTGGCTCCGTGAGTCTTCCGGAAAAATAGGCACTTCGTCTTTTGTCCCGTCCAATTCCGAGAATATTCATTTTCTGATTTCCTGGAACCAAAAATAGCAGAAAACAGGCAGCTGGCACTGTGGCTCTTGTTAATAGGTTAGTCCAAGAAATCATATGAAAAGTACTCCAAAGTGTGGACAAAACACAAGAAAATGAATAAAACCAAGCATGGAACATCAAAAATTATAGATACATTTGCAATGTATCAACATCCCCACGCTTAACTCCTTCTCGTCCTCGAGTAGGTAAGTGATAAAAAGAAAGAATAATTTTTGAGGTGACATGCACCATCAAAGACTTGACCAAAGTACTTGTAAACATTCAAAGCTGGGATCATAGTACTTCAATCATAACATGAGAGACAAAGTTCTAGCAATAAGACAAAGAAACTATGATGCAACATGAAAAGGCACAAACAAAAGATTCATGAATAACAATGCTTTGAAAGACGTTTGTTTGTTTCACATAAAGAAAACATAGCATAATAGCATTCAGCTTGTCCCTCATAGAGTAGCAAATATAAATGCATAGGACACCTTCAAAGTTCATAAGAGTGACTAGATACGAATAGTTTAAAACAAGCAATATCAAGTTATGCATCAAGCAACTAGTCTTCGGACAATGCACATAGAACTAAGAATGTCCACTATGCTCTCAAAGTAGGTGCATAAAGGTAGAAGGTGGAGACTCAATATAATGTTAGAAGAAAGGCCTTCATAGAAGGAAGTAGGGATTCAAGTCTCATAAAGAGCTTCAAAAAATTATGGTACTGATAGCTTTCAACTCTCATTGCCCCTATTATAAGCATCTTGAAGTGATTAAGGTTAAAGTGAACAAACTATGGTGTACATGCTAGATGAAGTATAAGTTAGGAATCTCATGTCCCTTCAATACAAGGGCCGCTCCTCATGCTACTCAAGTTTAGTCACCGGTAAGTTCTTGTCATTGTAAGTACATGTGTATCATAGAGAACCGCCAACGGGGTACCCCTTGCCCGATGATACGGAAGAATCCCCATATCAAAATGACAAGGCAAGCAGACAACGAGCATCTCAGCAATCTTCTTATTTACCATGGGAATATGGTGCTTTTTTCTCTCTTTCCTCTTTTCATAATCTCCTTCTTCTTTTTCTCTTTTTTCTCAATATAGGGCTCTTCTTTTTTTATAAGAAGAATGCTTCATAGACAGCTCATTATGGTTACGCTGCAGGTTTCCACCATGTCAGCAAGGATTAGACCAGCGGCCCAGGCGTTTGTCTAACACATATACATAACTCCATGGACTTACAAGGTCCCCTTTCATTTCACACAGACGACATCCATATACAAAGGAGCATGATATCAACTAGGTACAAGTACCAAGTGCAATGTTGAAAGCCTTCCCCATGAAAGCACGGTTCTGCTAATCCCCAACAAATAAGTGTAAGCATATACAACATAGATGACACAATGGTTCAAGTTTATTAAGGGCAAGAAAATTAAAGTGTGCCATCAAGTTCGTGAGAGCTTTAATCACTAGTTTTCTCATAACAAGTTTAATTTGGAAGGTAAAAAAAGCATGAATATACTTGGAATAGCTTAAACTAGTAGGTAGGTATGGTGTACTCTTTGGAATAACTTGGTTTAAGGAGTTGGATGCATGAGTGGAACTCATACTTGGTTGTGGAGGCTAGCAAAAGACTGGGAGCGACAAACTAAGAGAGCAATAATGGCCATAATCATGAAGAGCGACAAAAAATCATTGATCAAAGCATAAAGTTACACTACAAGTTGAAAACTAAAGGATCATAAAGGCTATGGTGACTTGAGATAGTCATAACATGGTGTGAGCATGCACCAAGTCAACCCAAATAAAGCATCAAAGGAGAATACCGCTATACTATGCTTTAATATGCTAAAACAACGCATGATTCATCCAAGGAACATTAAGCAATCTCAATTGTTTATAACAAGTCATGCTACAACAAAGAATACTAAGCATAAAGCCAAGACAATATCAAGCATGGCATGACAGAGCATAGGCCACAGTAAAAAATGAGCTCTTTTTACAACATAAGCATGACTTTCCTACTCTTTTTCAAACCAAACAAAACTATTTGAAATCCAATGTATGAAAGAGGGGGTCCAACCAATTTATTCAGAAAGCTAAGCAATCAAAAGCAAACAAAAACCAAAACGAAAACGAAAAAGAAGAGCTCCCAGAACAACACAACTGTGCATGAAACAATAAAAATGAAGCGTTTGGAAGAAACCTGGGATTTTTATTGATGAAGAAGGGGATGCCTTGGGAATCCCCAAGCTTTGACGCTTGTACTTCTTGGATATTTCTTGGGGTGACATGCATGGCATCCCCAAGCTTGAGCTTTAGTCCATCCTTCATCTCATTACTCATTCCTTCCATACACCTGAAATTTTTCCTTCATACAAAACTTCACACAATCTTTATTAGCAACATTAGTGCACTCAAGATAAATAAGTCTTAAGGTTCAGTTCTAACACAAAATAAACTTCCATTAGAACACTAGCTACTGTAGAACTTCCCTCAAAAATCTCAATTCCCCAAAAGAACTCAAAAAGGAACCAACAAGAAGCAAATGCAGAAAATGGCAGAAATCTGTCAAAATAGACCAGCAGGTAAAGACGAATTTTTTCGAGGACCTTATGTTGGTCAAATCAAAAAGTGTTGCACTAAAGAAAGTTAGATAACAACCTGGGGCATAAGCACAAAAATTCACGGCTCAAAAAGACGTTCAGAGATTTACACGAATTGTTACGGTGAAGCACATAAATCTGTTTCGGGACAACAACTTTCCCAATCATAACTTCTCTCTCATTAGAGGTTACTCTTGGCACAAAAATAAAATAAAAAGGATAAGGAGCGGTTATTACTAAAGTAATAACTTCCAAGACTCATCTAAAACTTTTGGGTTATCTCCCAATAAGTACTTTTCTTTAACGCCTTTAAGTTAGACATAAGCAAAAACTAGAATGGATAGAATAGAAGTAAGCGGAGATAATCATGGTGAAAACATTATTTTATTCAATGAAATCCTTTTGTTAACAAGGTTGATCAGGTCTTTCTACCAAAACAATTTCATATGAGACAAAACTTGTATTTCACTAGTGATTATGTTACCTCAATTTTGATAGCAATGGTCCCAATCATAATAGTTTCAAATTTTTCTCTTGGTATGGGACAATATATTTCTCCAACTTGAATGCCCTCAACATGTTCAATTGAATTCAAACCATAAGTCCTTTCAATCTTCTTGGGGAAATAGACAGTATGTTCCTTGTCACTAACATTAAAGGTCACTTTTCCTTGATTAGAATTAATAACAGATCCCGTAGTATTAAGAAAAGGTCTCCCAAGAATAATAGACATATTATCATCTTCAGGCATTTCAAGCACAACAAAATCAGTTAATATCAAGCAATTATGAGCCACTTGAACAGGTACATCCTCACATATACCAACAGGAATAATGGTATATTTATCAGCCATTTGCAAAGATATATCAGTTGGTATCAGTTTTTCATGTTGAAGCCTCTTATAGAGAGAGAGAAAGGCATAACACTAACTCCAGCTCCCAAATCACACAAAGCAGTTCTAACATAACTGTTCTTAATAGAGCAAGGGATGCTTGGAATCCTAGGCTCTCCAAGTTTCTTTGGAACCTTACCATTAAAGGAATAATTAGCAAGAAAAGTAGAAATTTCTTCATTAGGGATCTTCCTTTTATTCGAGACAATATGATTCATATACTTTGAGTAAGGAGGCAATTTAATAGCATCAGTCAAAGGAATTTGTAGGAATAAAAGTTTCATCAACTCATAAAACTTATTATAGTGTTCATCTTCCTTTGACTTGTGTTCCTTATCAGGGAAAGGCATAGGTTTTTGGACCCAAGGATCTCTTTCACTACCATATTTCTTAGCAACAAAATCTTCTTTAGTGTATTTAGTATTCTTAGTGTGGTTTTCAGGTTCTTCTTCAACATTTTCTTCATTAGGAACTTCATTTTCTTCATTACCACTTTCAGTTTCAGCATCAGAGATGGATATACTATTAGGATCTATAGCAGGTTCAGAGGGTTCTACAATAGTTTTATGTTTCTTTTTTCCTTTTCTTACGAGTAGAGCCACTATTTTCAACTTGTTGAGAATCCTGCTCAATTCTTTTGGGATGCCCCTCACGGTAAAGAGGATCCTGGGTAGCAACACCACTTCTAGTTCTAATTTCATAAGCATGTTTTTCTTTAGCAGCATTAACTAGCAAGTCTTTCAGCACTTTAACGAGTTGATCTATTTGAGTTTGAACCATTTGAAAGTGTTTAACAATCATTTTAACATCATTAGAGGTTCTTTCCACAATATTCTTCAACTCAACGATAGCTCTAGTATTTTCCATTAGATGATTTTGCACCCTTTTATTAAAATTATCTTGCTTAACAATAAAGATATCGAATTCTTCTAAGCATTGATCAGGAGGTTTAGAGTAAGGGATATCACCTTCATCAAAGTGTTGGAGAGAGTGTACCTCCATGGTGGATGAGTAGGGGATAGGCTTAGATAATTCTTCTATAGCAGGTAAATTCTTGACATCTGCAGCTTTAATTCCCTTGTCCTTAAGACATTTCTTAGCTTCCTTCATTACTTCATCATTTAATTCAATAACTCCCCTCTTCATTGATATTGGAATAGGCACTGGTATAGTAGGTTCAGGTACAATTACTTCAGGTATAGCTTGTTCAGGAGGAGTCTAGTCTTCATAGTTCTTACTTATTTTAGCCATTAATTCCTCATCTTCCTTAGGATTCCTATTCCTGAAAACACAATCAGCACAACTATCTAGGTATGTCCTAGATTCTTCGGTTAGTCCATTATAAAATATATCGAGAAGCTCATTCTTAGGTAATGGACTTCCAGCCTGTGCATGAATCAAAGCACAAAACCTTGCCCAAGATTCGGGCAATACCTCTTTTTCTCCCTGTTTAAAATCAAAAAATTCCTGGAAAATAGCATGTCTAGCACTAGGAGGAAAATATTTCTGCAGGAAAGTACTAATAAAGAAATCAGGGCTATCAATAGATCCAGGAGGTAAATTACAAAACCAAGTTTTAGCTTCTCCTTTCAGTGAAAAAGGGAAAATCTTAGCAACAAAGTAAGTACGCATCTTAATATCATCAGAAAACAAACCACTCATGGTAGAAAGTTCATTCATATGTGCTACCGCACTTTCATTCTTAGTCCCACAAAAAGGTTCTTTCTCAACAATAGCTATGTAAGATAGATCGAGAAAGAAATCATAATCTTTATCTGTAATGTTTATGGGGGAAGCAGCAAACTTAGCAATAGGAGAGAATTTGGGTCTAATAGTACGCCTCTCAAGGAGACTCTTAGTAGCGCTCCTATCATGGGTGTTTTTACATTCTTTAATAAATTCATCGGTCATCTCAACATAACCATCTTCAATATCATAACTCTCACTAGACTCAGGTGAACTAACATGTGTGGTAGTGTCTTCATTAGGAGTTTCAGTATTTCCAGCCATATTTCTAGCAATCGTAGCATCTAGGAAAGGACCTAATGAACCACTCTTATCAAGCACAGTAGAAGCAGCATCATAAGCATCCGAAGTTTCAGATTCAGCAGTAGTAGCAGTGTGTGTAGCATGTGTATGTGGTGGTGTAACGAGCTTACTCATAACAGATGGTGAATCAAGAGCAATAGAGGTGTTCAGAACCGTACCTCTTCTTGTAGTGGATCGTAAAATAGGAACCTTGCCATCATGAGACTTACCCATGATGCATGGATAGCAACAAATAATAGAGAATCCAAGTGAACTTGATAAATAAAGCTATGCTCCCCGGGAACAGCGCCAGAAAATAGTCTTGATGACCCACAAGTATAGGGGGTGTATCGCAGTATTTTCGAGGGAAGTGAAACCCAATTTATTGATTCAAAAAAAGGGGAGACAAAGAATATTTATAAGCCTTAACAACTGAGTTGTCAATTCAGCTGCATCTGGAAATAATCTTGCTCACAGCAGTTTATCCGTAGCAACAGTTTTGTAGTAGGAATAGTAAAGTAACAGCAGTAATAAAGTAAAGACAGCAGTAACAATAGCAGTAAACAGTGGGATTCGAGTGCGGTAGGCATAGGGATGGATGGACGGGCGTTGCATGGACAAGACAATTCACATAGCAATCAGAACATAGGGAAATTGCAGATAAATAAGATAAAGCATCCAAGTACTAGATAATCCTAGGCATGTGTTCCATATATATTCATACATGCTCGCAATGAGAACTTGCACAACATCTTTTGTCCTTCCAGCCCATTCGTAGCGGGGCCTCAAGGAAACTACTGGCAATTAAGGTGCTCCTTTTAATAGAGCACCAGAGCAAAGCATTAACACTCCATGAACACATGTGATCCTCACATCAAAGCCATTCCCTCCGGTTATCCCGATTTCTGTCACTTCGGGGCCATTGGTTCCGTACAACAACATGTGTATACAACTTACAGGTAAGACCATAAACAATACTATCATAATGAATCAATAACATGTTCAGATCTGAAATCATGGCACTCGGGCCCTAGTGATAAGCATTAAGCACAACAAGTCGTAACAAAGTCATAAATCACTAATAGAAGATACTAGGTACCATGCCCTAACAATCTGATGCCATTACATGAAAGATCTCATCCAATCCCTACCATCCCCATATCCTACAGCGGGGGATTACTCACTCATAGATGGGGGAAACATGGATGGTCGATGGAGAAGCGATGGTGATGATGATGGCGATGATCTCATCCAATTCCCCGTCCCGGCAGGGTGCCAGAACAGAGTTTCTGGTGCTGTTTCGTGGAATCTGGTGGTAGCGGCGGAGCGGAACTCCTTCTGGAAAAACGTCCAACCCCCCGAAGTTTTTAGGTCAGAAGGCAACTTATAGGCGAAGAGGGAGACCGAGGGGGTGCCTGGGGCGGCCAGACCATGCCCTAGCGCGGCCAGGCCTAGCCCGTGCCTAGGGGGGTGTGGCCAGGCCCTGGCACTCCTCCGTCTCGTATTCTGGCTCCGTGAGTCTTCCGAAAAAATAGGCACTTCGGCCTTTGTCCCGTCCAGTTTCGAGAATATTCATTTTCTGCCTTTCCTGGAACCAAAAACAGCAGAAAATAGGCAGCTGGCACTGTGGCTCTTGTTAATAGGTTAGTCCAGGAAATCATATGAAAAGTACTCCAAAGTGTGGACAAAACACAATAAAGTGAATAAAACAAAGCATGGAACATCAAAAATTATAGATACATTTGCAATGTATCAACATCCCCAAGTTTAACTCCTGCTCATCGTCGAGTAGGTAAGTGATAAAAAGAAAGAATAATTTTTGAGGTGACATACACCATCAAAGACTTGACCAAAGTATTTGTAAACATTCAAAGCTGCGACCATAGTACTTCAATCATAACATGAAAGACAAAGTTCTAGCAATAAGACAAAGAAACTATGATGCAACATGAAAAGGCACAAACAAACGATTAATGAATAACAATGCTTTGCAAGACGTTTGTTTGTTTCACATAAAGAAAACATAGCATAATAGCATTCAGCTTGTCCCTCGTAGAGTAGCAAATATAAATGCATAGGACACCTTCAAAGTTCATAAGAGTGACTAGATACAAATAGTTTAAAACAAGCAATATCAAGTTATGCATCAATCAACTAGTCTTGGGACAATGCACATAGAACTAAGAATGGCCACTCTGCTCTCAAAGTAGGTGCATAAAGGTAGAAGGTGGAGACTCAATATAATGGTAGATGAAAGGCCTTCATAGAAGGAAGTAGGGATTCAAGTCTCATAAAGAGATTCCAAAAATTATGGTACTTATAGCTTTCAGCTCACATTGCCCCTATCATAAGCATCTTGAAGTGACTAAGGTTAAAGTGAACAAACTATGGTGTACATGCTTGACGAAGTATAAGTTAGGAATCTCATGTCCCTTCAGTATGAGGGCCGCTCCTCATGCTACTCAATTTAGTCACCGGTAAGTTCTTGTCATCGTAAGTACATGTGTATCATAGAGAACCGCCAACGGGGTACCCTTGCCCGATGATACGGAAGAATCCCCATATCAAAATGACAAGGCAAGCGGACAACGAGCATCTCAGCAATCTTCTTATTTACCATGGGAATATGGTGCTTTTTTCTCTCTTTCCTCTTTTCATAATCTCTTTCTTCTTTTTCTCTTTTTTCTCAATATAGGACTCTTCTTTTTTATAAGAAGAATGCTTCATAAACAGCTCATTATGGTTACACTGCAAGTTTCCACCATGTCAGCATGGATTAGACCAGCGGCCCAGGCATTTCTCTAACACATATACATAACTCCATGGACTTACAAGCTCCCCTTTCATTTCACACCGACGACATCCATATACAAAAGAGCATGATATCAACTAGGTACAAGTACCAAGTGCAATGTTGAAAGCATTCCCCATGAAAGCATGGTTCTGCTAATTCCCAACAAATAAGTGCAAGCATATACAACAGAGATGACACAATGGTTCAAGTTTATTAAGGGCAAGAAAAGTAAATTGTACCATCAAGTTCGTGAGAGCTTTAATCACTAGTTTTCTCATAACAAGTTTAATTTGGAAGGTAAACAAAAGCATGAATATACTTGGAATAGCTTAAGCTAGTAGGTAGGTATGGTGGACGCTTTGTAATAACTTGGTTTAAGGAGTTGGATGCATGAGTGGAACTCATACTTGGTTGTGGAGGCTAGCAAAAGACTGGGAGCGACAAACTAAGAGATCAATAATGGCCATAATCATGCAGAGCGACAAAACATCATTGATCAAAGCATAAAGTGACACTACAAGTTGAAAACTAAAGGATCATAAAGGCTATGGTGACTTGAGATAGTCATAACATGGTGTGAGCATGCGCCAAGTCAACCCAAATAAAGCATCAAAGGAGAATACCACTATACTATGCTTTAATATGCTAAAACAACGCATGATTCATCCAAGGCACATTAATCAATCTCAATTGTTCATAACAAGTCATGCTACAGAAAAGAATACTAAGCATAAAGCCAAGACAATATCAAGCATGGCATGATAGAGCATATGCCACAGTCAAAAACGAGCTCTTTTTACCACATAAGCATGAACTTTCCTACTCTTTTCCAAACCAAACCAAACTATTTGCAAACCAATGTATGAAAGAGGGGGTCCAACCAATTTATTCAGAAAGCTAAGCAATCAAAAGCAAACGAAAACCAAAATGAAAAATAAAAAGAAGACGCTCCCAGAACAACACAATTGTGCATGGAACAATAAAAATGAAGCGTTTGGTAGAAACCTGTGATTTTTATTGATGAAGAAGGGGATGCCTTGGGCATCCCCAAGCTTTGATGCTTGTACTTCTTGGATATTTCTTGGGGTGACACGCGTGGCATCCCCAAGCTTGAGCTTTATTCAATCCTTCATCTCATTACTCATTCCTTCCATACACCTGAAATGTTTCCTTCATACAAAACTTCACACAATCTTTATTAGCAACATTAGTGCACTCAAGATAAATAAGTCTTAAGGTTCAGTTCTAACACCAAATAAACTTCCATTAGAACACTAGCTACTGTAGAACTTCCCTCAAAAAGCTCAATTCCCCAAAAGAACTCAAAAAGGAACCAACAAGAAGCAAATGCAGAAAATGGCAGAAATCTGTCAAAATAGACTAGCAGGTAAAGACGAATTTTTTCGAGGACCTTATGTTGGTCAAATCAAAAAGTGTTGCACTAAGAAAGTTAGATAACAACCTGGGGCATAAGCACAAAAATTCACGGCTCAAAAAGACGTTCAGAGATTTACACGAATTGTTACGGTGAAGCACATAAATCTGTTTCGGGACAACAACTTTCCCAATCATAACTTCTCTCTCATTAGAGGTTACTCTTGGCACAAAAAGAAAATAAAAAGGATAAGGAGCGGTTATTACTAAAGTAATAACTTCCAAGATTCATCTAAAACTTTTGGGTTATCTCCCAATAAGTACTTTTCTTTAACGCCTTTAAGTTAGACATAAGCAAAAACTAAAATGGATAGAATAGAAGTAAGCGGAGATAATCATGGTGAAAACATTATTTTGTTCAATGAAATTCTTTTGTTAACAAGGTTGATCAGGTCTTGCTACCAAAACAATTTCATATGAGACAAAACTTGTATTTCACTAGTGATTATGTTACCTCAATTTTGATAGCAATGGTCCCAATCATAATAGTTTCAAATTTTTCTCTTGGTATGGGACAATATATTTCTCCAACTTGAATGCCCTCAACATGTTCAATTGAATTCAAACCATAAGTCCTTTCAATCTTCTTGGGGAAATAGACAGTATGTTCCTTGTCATTAACATTAAAGGTCACTTTTCCTTGATTAGAATTAATAACAGATCCCGCAATATTAAGAAAAGGTCTCCCAAGAATAATAGACATATTATCATCTTCAGGCATTTCAAGCACAACAAAATCAGTTAATATCAAGGAATTATGAGCCACTTGAACAGGTACATCCTCACATATACCAACAGGAATAGTGGTATATTTATCAGCCATTTGCAAAGATATATCAGTTGGTATCAGTTTTTCAAGTTGAAGCCTCTTATAGAGAGAGAGAAAGGCATAACACTAACTCTAGCTCCCAAATCAGACAAAGGAGTTCTAACATAACTGTTCTTAATAGAGCAAGGGATGGTTGGAATCCTAGGGTCTCCAAGTTTCTTTGGAACCTTACCATTAAAGGAATAATTAGCAAGCAAAGTAGATATTTCTTCATTAGGGATCTTCCTTTTATTCGAGACAATATCCTTCATATACTTTGAGTAAGGAGGCAATTTAATAGCATCAGTCAAAGGAATTTGCAGGAATAAAGGTTTCATCCACTCACAAAACTTATTATAGTGTTCATCTTCCTTTGATTTGTGTTTCTTATCAGGGAAAGGCATAGGTTTTTGGACCCAAGGTTCTCTTTCACTACCATGTTTCTTAGCAACAAAATCTTCTTTAGTGTATTTAGTATTCATTGAAGGTGGAACTTGAGTCGGTGTTGATGGTATTGTACTCTATCACATGGGTGACAACACAGATGATCTTGAGAGGAATAACTTGAAGCAACGTGAGCTGAGCTTGGAGAACAACACACGTAGCAAAGATATTTCTGAGGGACGGTCTTGTTCTCACAAAACTGTAGAAGCTAGAGCGTGGAAGTGGAGGTCTTGATCCACAACATAGCGGTGAGGATTGAGTATTCAGTGGCCTCACCACCGAAAACACGAACACAGAAGAACAAGCCCAGCAAAGGTCACACACGCTGGGTGCAAAGGGCTTCGAGAGCTCAGGAAGATAGTCATCGGCATGCGGATGAACAAAGAGCCACTGCGTCGGCGAGGTTGGGGACGTGCGGTAGCAAAAAAGTCGCACGATAGGAGGATGTGCTATACAAGGATGTGGCTGACAACATGGCGAGCTTGCAGGTGGGCAGATCTTGGCCTCCTAGAGGTGAACCTAAGAGTGGGTGATGCCTGTGAGGTCGCGGACGAGCAAAAGGTCGACAAGAGGAACCTAAAGTGGCACGGAGACACGGGGTCACATGAGGCGGCTGGAACTAGAGCTGATGGCATGGCTGCTAGGGATTAGGGGAGAGGCAGCATGAGGAGGGTGCTAGAGGAGATGGGATGAGCAGGAGGGTGGAGGCGAGGACGAGGGTGGAGGTGACGGGCTTGAGGCCATGGCAGTGGCATCCTGGGGTGATGGTGATGAAGGGGATCTCGTCGGGTGTGCCTCTATGCAGGGAAGCGAACATAGGAGGTAGATGGGTATGTGTGGAGGAACGGATCACGAGGGGAATAGCAGTGGCAGGGTGGATATTGCAAAAATGCCAACGGGGTTGGTGGCGTGGGTTTGAGTGCATGAGTGTCCGTGGTTGTCTCGTGTGCTGATGGTGGTGGGGTAGAGGCAGGCTATGTGGCGGCAGGGTAGGTGGGCTTAGGTTTGGTCGGGTTGGATTAGGGTTTATGTGGGGTTGTAGGTGGTCGGCTGGTCCTGGCTAGCTGCCTCCTCTAAAAAATATTTTAATTTTATTTTAAAAAACCATTTGGAAAATAGTGTTAGACAAACAAAAAGAGGGGGAGTACTGTATAATTAAAATAGGGTTCAACAAAATATTTTAGAGGCAAACATATGCATGATGATTTCATGATGATGCATAAATAAAAAGAACAAGCAATTCTAATTAGGGTTTTCTGGGGTACTACAATATACAAGTTATAAATTTTTTCACACAAACTCTTACGATAGTTTACTAAGTATATTGATACTTGTTATGTTTTATGGAAACAGGGGACCATCTTCTTGAGAGCTTGCTAGTGGAGATGAGGAAAGAATGGTGTGTTGATGGCAAGCAAACAGGTTGATGGCCGACGACACGCTCCCTCTATATTTATAATTCAAATTGTGGATTTGAAAAAAGTTTGTCATCGACACAAGTGTGTGGACATTATTAGTGTGTCTTGCTTATTGGGAGACGGGTATTCATATGAGTTCATGACAAGCTAGTTTAATAATGACATGATCAAAAGAATGATGCAATAGTTTAAGTCATGTTAAGTTTAAATGTGTGTGATGTTTTTATAATGATGAAAAGTAAAGTCTTTAGATACTCGATTTTTGACAGATGTAAAACTATGCCTCGATGGGAAAAGTGCCTAAAAACTCCGCAAACATTTGTGCATGGAATTGTTGAAAATCATACACGATGATCAAACTTCAACAAATAGTAGATATCATTATAACCTTCATAGTGGATCTAAGTAAATAGATGTATTTACAAAGTGAAGCACAAATCTGAAACTATTTGAAATGTTCAAAGTATTTCAGAATAAAGTTGGGTATTAAATTAATAAGAATACTAAAGTCTCTATAATTTGATCAAATGACTAAAGTATTAATGTTAAGTCAATGGCTTAAGGACTTTTGAACACATCAAATTGTGTTGATATGTTTAAAGTATCATAATCATATTGTATTGGATACATATGGTCTGGAAATAATCTCTTACTAGGTTACCGTTATTATTTAGAATTGCCAATTAAACAGCAAACACTCAAAACATTAGGAAATCATCCAAGATTCATGGAAACAACACCATATGAGTGTCTTGGTGGTGGCACGGCAGATGCCATGGATAGGCTAAAGGTGGGGCCAATATGCACTAGAGGAATCCAGGGAGGGATAGTGTGGTTATTCCACACACAGATACTTTGTATTCTCCAAGCTTGATGAGTTTACAAATGCTCCTTGAGCTGTATTGGGGAGAGGATGAAGAAGGAACTCTCTTACTCTCACCAGTACAAACTACTCATGCGTAGGGCAAAATAACTCGCGATCCCCTTCTACTGAGGTCATGGAGCTCCTTATAAAGGGGAGGCCAGGCTACTAGCTAGGGCATACGTGGAGGCATATTCCTGGGAATATGCCTCTCCCAAAATAGCAAACCGACCAGGTCACCTTTTGCCATCGTAAACCATGAAGAGGCTACGTAAGCCTTTGTGGCGCCAGCCTCATCCGACACAGGCTGCGTCACCCTTGTCGGCCACGCCTCAGTGGTCCTTCCCTCTGTTCGCTTCGCTCACGCTCCTACACACAGAGGTCACCTTTGACCAGTGAGATACCTTCCTTCTCTTGCAAGCCTAATATAACCCGGATCATGCCTGGTTAATCCGGCCCCGTGGGTACCTGCATACAAGTTACAAAATGCCTACCGGCATACGACATGCGTCGGCCGGGACTCAATTAGGTGGACATCCTCCGGTCCGGGTTACCGTAATTCGGCCTGCCTTGAGGTGACTCGGCCAGCATACGCTTTGACCTTGCCTTACCTCGGCTAACTCGGCCTCTATCCCCCGGCGTGACCCAACCCAGGGGTATCCCCCCAACATTAGTCCCCGAAGCTGGTCCGGTCTTAGCAACTTCTGCTGTTAATGCCACGGCAGGTTCAATCTACCAAGCCTTTTCCTCCCTTTTCCGAGTTATCTCATAGCTCGGATTTCATGGCCTAGCTTTTCCTTGGCACATTCCGAGTTATCACTCGCTAGCCGGGTCACCCTTAAGTTTTCCGGGTTCTCCTTCCTTCTCTCATACACTTCCCCACGTCCTACGTGGAGGGTAATCATTATTTTGCCTGATTTTAAGGGCTTGCGCCAGTTACTACACTTATTGTCAGGGGTTACTGTCGCACACGTCGCGTCACAGCTGCCTCCTCGTTAACTGTATCACCATGTCGCGTCGTGGGATCCCCTGTCTCATGTGGCCCTTCCTGTGGCTTGCCTCTGATTGGCTGATCCGGCTGATACACGGCCACACCGTGTGGCCTCGATGCACAGCATGATCCCACTTCCCTTGCTATGGCGTGGTTAAATAGGGGAGGGGCGCGTCCCTTGTTGGTTTTCCCACTTATCGCGCCCCTCTGCCCATCCGCCTCTTCTCCTTCCTTGCAACAGCGTTGCCGCCGCCACACCGTGCTTTTTCACACTAGCCTCGCTGCCGCTCCTGCGCTGCTTCACCATCACGGGTCCACGCCACTCCCAGCCTCTGCTCCCCACCTCCAAACTGGCCGGTGAGGACAGTGATTTGGAAATGACTGAGGAGGAGCTTGTCGTCGTCGGGGAAGAAGAGACGGAGGAGGAGGGCAAAACTATGGGGCGCGCTGGCTGGGCCGGTTCCTGGGTGTGCCAGGATGACCTGGACTGGCACTACCGCACCCATCGCATCCCCGAGGGCGTAATTTCGCGCCTCCCCTGCGAGGAGATTGCTCCCTCACCCAATCCGGGTGAGTTCGTCGTGTTCCTGTCTCACTTCCAGCGCGGCTTCGGCCTGTCAGTGAGTGATTTCTTCCACGATTTCATCAACATCTACAAACTCCAATCCCACCATCTTCCGGTGAACGCCATCACATCCCTCTCTTCCTTCGCATCCACCATAGAGGGATACGTCGGCATGTGGCCCACCAAAGAGCTCTGGATCTGGTTCTTCGGTCTGCGGAGGAACGTGATTCCGGATAAGCTGTGTGCCCCGGAGGACAAGCACCTGGTCCAATGTGGTGTGGCTTCCATCTCTCCTCAGAAGCAATCTGTCTTCCCCCGGGTTACGGGGCTTGATTCCTGCAAGGGCTGGGCCCGGACCTTCTTTTATGTGAGAAATGGTTCGGATGAGGATCTGATCCGGCTGCGCCCCTTTAAGATGGGTCCTCCTAATCCGGATCTGTGGAACCGGGTTTCCAAGAAGCCAACTGTCTTGGCGAATCAAGTCAATAAGCGGTTCCAGGAGCTGAAGGATCTGGGGCTGCGCAACAAGGACATGATGATCACATTCGTCTGCAGCCGGATTTCCCCCCTACAGAAGCGCACGCACAAACTTTGCCATATAAGCTGGCGACTTGACCCCAACCGGACCTCCTCCTTCAAGTTAAACAACACCGAGATCTTCCGTCGGGTCAAGGCCCTCTTCACAACCGACAAGGACTTTAGCTCTGACTGGGAGTGGGGGATGGAGCATTTCTGCCGGGATAAACCTCCTCCTGGGGTAAATCTCGTTTCTCAATCCTTTTCCGAGTTATATTCTATGTCGGAGCATGTTGCTCATTTTATCCCTTTTGCATTTTCCTCTTAGTTGTATCTTCAGCAAACCCTGGAAGATGGCACCGAGCCTTCCCTCAAATGGGGGAAGGATCGACTTGTCTCAGACGAGGAGGAGCCGGATCAGGAAATGTTCCTGCCCACCCCGGACGAACCAAGCGACCCTCTAGTAACCTCTCTTCCTTAAGGAATTGGCCTGACGATGATGATGATTCCGACGTTGAGGTGATGGAGGCATTTGACGCGGTACCCATTTCTTACGTATTTCCGGCTTCAGCTAACCTGGATGGGAAGATCCATGAAGATCCCGCTCTTGCTACGGGTGAGTCGGCCCCAGCCGTGCCTAAGAAGCACGCTGCGACTTCCGCTGCTTCTTCCGGGCCTCCCAAAACGACCAAAAGGCGAAAGAAGTCCGCTGACAAGACCACCACCAAGCATCCGACTAAGGCCATAGTCCGGAGAGCTCGAAATCCCAAGGAGCCTTTGACTTCTGACGAGTAAGTCACTTTTCTCTTTGTCTAATTCTCTGCTTCATGTTTTTCTATATATATGCCTTTCTTTTTATTATAACTTGTCATTCGTCGTTTCATTCGGCAGGGCTACGGTGGAGGTTCCCCAGAGCGGCTCCAGCATCCCTTCGCCCCTCCGGTGTACCCCATCTCCCCCTCGTGGTGACAACACACGCCCACTGAGCCCAATTCATGAGGGTTTTGTGGCTGCTCCAGGTTCTAGACCACCTGGTCCAGAGGAGGGCAACCTCAGAGCAGGGGGAAGTGGCTCGGCCGAGGTAGCAGATGCTCCCAGCTCCTCATCAGCTCAGCCGCAACCCGTCACCCCTGAGGTACCAACAGCAGCAGCACCACCACCACCGCCAAGACCAGCACCAGCACAAGCACCAGCTCCAGCACCAACAGCAGCACCAGCAACACAAGCACCAACACCAGCACCAAATCCTACTGCCTCGTCCGAGTCTTCCAAGACTCAGCGAGAGGGACCAGCTAGCACCAAGGCTGCACCCAAGTCCAAATCTGCAGCTCAAACCTCAGCAGCAGCCCAAGGCTAAGAAAAGTTCTGGCGCCACCAGGGCAGCATCCATCAAGGCTGGACAGCGCACGCTCGCGTCCATGCTGCCGAAGAAAGATGCCCCCTCCGTGTCTGCTAGCAGCAAGCAACTTGCATTGCACACTAGCCCTGCTGCCGCCCAAGTTGCGAGGAAGGAGGCCCACGCCAAGGGCTTGGTTGCGCCCCACATGCTTATTGGAGAGAGCTATCCTCCGGCTCTGATCGAATATGTCAATAACTGGAACACAGCAGAGTTCGTCAATCCTAATGACGATCTCTTGGAGAAGTTTGGGCCCGCCGAATTGAGCGCACAAATGAACACAGCAGCTAAGGCTATCAACCTTGCTGGCCGGATGATGGAGGTACGCTACTTTATCTTTTCTTTAACATGCACAAGTGCTTAGAGATATATCCATTAGTCCCCGAGCCTCAGGGGAGTAACTTGTTACTCGGCCGGATGCTCCTGAGAGAACTAGCGTAGCTCCTTAGTAGCTTTGAATATGCACACACCTAGAGCCGGTTAAGTTCCACTTGGCCCGGATTTTGTACACTTCGGACATGCACACACCTAGAGCCGGGTTAAGTTCCACTTGGCCCGGATCTTGTACACTTCGAATATGCACACACCTAGAGTCGGGTTAAGTTCCACTTTGCCGGGATCTTGTACACTTCAAATATGCACACACCTAGAGCCGGGTTAAGTTCCACTTGGCTCGGATTTTGTACACTTCGAATATGCGCACACCTAGAGCCGGGTTAAGTTCCACTTGGCCCGGATTTTGTACACTTCGAATATGCACACACCTATAGCCGGGTTAAGTTCCACTTGGCCCGGATTTTTTACACTTCGAACATGCACATAACTAAGCCACCCTTGCTTTTTTCAGGTCACTACCAATCGCCGGAGCGCTGAGTTTCAGCGCCTCTTGGACACGCACAAGGCGCTACGCTCAAAACATGCTACACTTCTCGCTGAGTTCGAGGAAAGGGGTAAGTTTTCACTTTAACTTTTTCCCATTTTTCTATGCCTTTTCTCTCCGAACTAATCTATCATTCGAATTGCGCAGCCGAAGTGGAGGCCGAAAATGAAATTATGAGAAAAAACTTGGCCAAGATAAAAGGTGATTCGCTTTGATTACTTAATTTCTAAGCCCTCTCTCCTTTCTCCTGAGCTCGGTACATATTCATACCTCGGCTCTGCCGGGTCAACACACTGTTGCAGCATCCCTTGAAGATAGTGTGCTCGTGCCTGATATGATGCTGCATTTTCTCGAACAAGTAGGGCAACATCAGGCCGAGCTCAAGAAGAAGGATGACGAACTTGCCAAACTCTGAGCCAAGGATGATGAACTTGCCAAGCTCAATGCTGAGATGAAAAAACTCAAAGAGCTCCACAAGATTGAAATGGATAAGGCTGGCGAAAACTTCACCGAGGAACAAGAACGCCTTAACCTCCAACTTGCAAAGGATCAAGAACTGCTGAAGGAGGCCGACATCAAGCTTGACTCGGCAATGTTGAACTTGAGAAGTTCCGAAAGAGGCGTGATAATTGCACCAAAGAGCTGACTCAGATCCATAGCCATATTTCTCGTAAACTCTTTTCCCTAGACCGACATGTACTTTTCCGGGTTAAATTCTTTTACTTATTTTACTTGTTTTGTCTTTAGACAAATTCCCAGAGGGCGATGCCCTTGCATCTACTACCATTGCCAAGTTCCGTCAACAGAGGGGTACTCCAACTGGTCCTGGCTCTGAACCCATTCCTTTTGACATGGAGGATCTGATAGTTAGCCTATCCTCCCGAGTTGAAATTATGAACTATGGTTCAGGTCTCCTGGATTCAGCCGTCCGGATCTTCCGTGCCCTTTGGCCTGGGGAGGATATTCTGGAGGGATCCACTGCTCTGATCAACAAGCTGATGGATTGCGAGACCCAACTCGACCTCTGGAGGGAATCTGCCGCTCGCGCTGGAGCTGATACTGTCCTCCACTTCGTTCTCACGTGGTATGAAAAACTAAATTTGAAGCTTCCCGAGCGCTTGCGCACCGGATCAAGGTGGTCAAGTGACCCGGATAGGGTAGCTCGGCGTCAGGCTTGCGCCCACAACCTCATCCAATTTGCCCATGTCCATCAATGGAACGAAGGACCAAGCTTCCTTGGCGCCATTGACGATGAATATGTCGAAGATGGTTCAGATGAGGAGGAAGAGGACGAAGCCTCGGACGTCGAAGAAAATGAAGATGATGACGAGGCTAAGGGCGGAGTTCTACCCGCTCGTGCCGAGTTACCTCCTCTTGCTGATGCTCCTTGAGCACCAAAAAACACTTTGAAATTTATCAGATCCCCAGTATGCCGGGTGCAGATGTCTTAAGCATACTGATTATATTTTGCTACTAAGTTGTTCATGACGGATTAACTTGGGCGTAGTCCCCGAGTTTCATTTTATTGTTCGTTCAATTTCATGGCTCGGCTCGCGTCTACCTTGATTCGGTTTTGTGACTTACGAATCCGAGTTTCAAAAATTGACTTAACAATACTTGGAAACTTTTAGGATTAGCTCAAAATAATCCAGCGCATTAAAAGTAAAGTAAACATAAGGTTAGTCCGAAAAACAAATGTCGGCTCGATTAAGTTCTTTTCCTTAGTCATTTTTCGTGTGCTTCGCAATTCCAAACTTGTTCTCTTAATTGCCATGAAGCCAATTCTTGTTGGACAACAACAAGTCGAAGAGTTGAGTTTTTTGTGCTCACACATTACTAATCCGGCTTAGGTAGAAGCAACTTACGCCAGTCGACATAAAAATAAATAACAAATATAGAAGACAACAAATATTACTAAGGCAGTCCCCGAGTTACTACTCGAGGTGCCAAGATTTCATTGATAAACTCATTGCCGGCATACATACCGACATATGAGAGACTCGGATACACACACTTCTTTGTTAAGTGTAGAACGGACGGAGTAGATCTACATTCCATGGACGCTTAGATTCTTCGCCGGACCTGTCCGCCTTGTTTTTCTCCTGTGGTTGTGCATCAATGAGATAATAAGAGTCATTGTGCAATGCTTTGCTCATGATGAATGGCCCTTCCCATGGGGGGATAACTTATGCGTTCTAGCAATACGTTGTACTAGCTGAAGTACTAGATCACCTTCCCGGAAGACTCGGGGGTTTACTTTCCGGCTATGATAGCGTCGGAGATTTTGCTGATATATGGTGGATCTAGACAATGCCAATTCTCTCGCTTCTTCAAGCAGATCAACATCATTTTGCCGGGCTTCTCGCACTTCGGCTTCTGGGTATTGGGTGACTCTAGGCGGATCATGTTCTATGTCGGCTGGTAATATAGCTTCTGCCCCATATACTAGAAAAATGGCGTATAGCCTGTTGATCGATTCGGTGTTGTTCTTCTATCCAGGACCCCGCTAATCTTTGCAGCGGCTCAATGAGCCAGGGTTTTATCCCGGATAATACTAATCTGTTGGATCTTTCCACTTGTCCGTTCAATGCGGGGTGGGCTACTGAAGCAACGTCCAGCCGGATCTTCTTATCTCGGCAGAATCACGCAAATGCTCCCTCAGCGAAATTGGTGTCGTTATTTGTTATGATACTGTGAGGGTAGCCATATCTCAGGATGATATCTTTGAGGAATGTCACGGCTGTAGCTCCATCACATTTTTTATTGGCTTTACTTCAATCCATTTTGTAAACTTGTCAACCATAACCAAGATATGGGTCATGTTTCCTCTCGCCGGCTTAAATGGACCAACCATATCCAAACACCATACAACAAATGGCCAGGTAATTGGTATGGTCTTGAGCTCCGACATTGGCATGTGTGGCTTGGTAGCATACCTCTAACAACCATTGCACTTTCTTACTAGATCTTCTCCTTGTTCTAAGGCACTTGGCCAGTAGAATCCATGCCGGAAAGCTTTTGCCACTAAGGCCCTAGATGAGGCGTGATGACCACATTCCCCTTGATGTATATCTCGGAGGATGTCAAGCCCTTCTTCCGGGTCAACACACCGTTGCAGGACATTCGTGACACTCCTTTTGTATAGCTCGGCATTGATAATCGTGTATGCCTTTGCGCGCCTCTGAATTTGCCTTGAAAGCACTTCTTCATCGGGCAAGCATCCATCCTTCAGGAACTAGAATATGGGCAGTGCCCAAGCTGGTATAGCTCGCACTGGAAACACATCCTCGTCAACTTCCATTCGATCCACCGACATAACCTCTGCCGGGTCAAGCTGTGTAGTCCCCGGATTCTGCGAAGCAGTCCCCGGGTTTGCCGAAGCAGACCCTGGGTCTCCTGAGCCACTTCCCATATCAATGTTCATGGGCACAGCTTCCGACTCCGGATATGCCGGGATATAGATTGACTCGGATTCTAGGGTGGCATGATAGATAGCTTTCTGAGGTGCTCTAGTGCTGCGCCCGGTGGAATCGCTTGTCGGGTTGATCCGAGTTTCGACAGTACGTCGGTAGCCTCATTTTCCAGCCGGCGTACATGATGGAACTCGCATCCCTCGAAGTATCCCGATATTTTCTGCACATGAAATCTGTACAATGCCATGTTTTCATCCAAAGCATCCCATTGCCCTGACACTTGCTGAATTACTAGATCCGAGTCACCAAAGCACTAGATCCGGCGTATTCCAATTTCTTTTGCTACTTTGAGCCCATGCACCAGTGCTTCATATTCTGCAACATTGTTTGATGCTGCGAAGCGGATCTGCAGCACATACTTCAGCTGGTCTTTCTTTGGAGAGGTAAGCACAACTCTGGTACCTAATCCGGTTTTCGTCTTTGATCTGTCAAAATGCATTCTCCAGTAGTTCATATCTGGCAATGGTGGCTCATATTGCATCTCGGCCCAATCCATGAAAAAGTCGGCCACAGCCTGAGACTTGATCGCATCTCTCCTGTCGAATTGTGGAGCATAAGGAGCTAGCTCAATTGCCCATTTTGCGATCTGGCCGCTCGCATCCTTATTGCTCATTATCTCAGATATGGGGGCTTCACATATCACTTTGATGGGGTGCTCTTCAAAATAGTGTTTCAGCTTCTTTGCTGCCATATACACATCAGGCGCCATCTTCTGATAGTGAAGATAGTTTTGCTTTGACGCTGATAATAACTCCCTCAGGTAATAGACTAGCCTTTGCACCGACTTACCCTCTTCGTCGCGCTCTACCACTATCACTTCACTTACAACTCGGTTAGTTGCGGCTACGTAGAGCAACATTGGCTCTTTTGATAGTGGAGATGCTAATACTGGTGCAGTGGCTAACATTTTCTTGAACTGGATGAAGGCTTCATTTGCCTACGGCGTCCATACGAATTTGTCCGACTTTTTCATTAGTTGATAGAGAGGCAATGCCTTTTCTCCCAACCGACATACAAACCGAATTAAAGATGCTAGGAAACCAGTGAACTTCTGGACATCGTTAAGACACTTCGGCAATTCCATTTGCTCTATGGCTCGGATTTTAGCTAGGTTAACTTCGATACCTCGGCTGGAGACAAGAAATCTGAGTTATTTTCCAGCCGGGACACTGAAGGTGCATTTCTCCGGGTTAATCTTCATCCGGAACCTCCTTAGGTTCGCGAATGTTTTCCTGATATCATCAAGGAGCGTTTTGCTTTCCTTGGTTTTTATAACCACATCATCCACATATACTTGCACATTTCCACCAATTTGATCGTGTAGACATTTTTGCATACATCTTTGGTACGTTGCCCCTGCATTACATAAACCGAAAGGCATGGTGCGATAGCAATAAGCCCGGTACAAGGTAATAAACGCAGTATTTATTTGATCATTTGGGTTCAGAGGTATCTGGTGGAAACCAGAATATGCGTCTATGAACGACAACACCTCACACCCAGCAGTAGAATCTATGACCTGGTCTATCCTTGGCAGTGGGAATGGATCTTTTGGACACGCCTTATTCAGGTTCGTGTAATCGATGCACATACGCCAAACCACTGCCACATTCGGATCATCTTTCTTCTTTTCCACAAGCACCGGATTAGATAACCAATCCGGATAAAGCACTTCCATGATGAACCCGGCTGCGAGGAGCCGAGCTATCTCATCTCCAATGACTTTTCTCCTGTCTTCGGCGAAGCGGCGGAGAGGTTGCTTCACCGACTTTGCTCGAGGTCTCACATTCAAAGAGTGCTCAGCCAACTCCCTCGGAACACCTTGCAAGTCCTGTGTGGACCAAGCAAAGATATCCCGATTCTCACGGAGGAAGTTGACGAGCTTGCTTTCCTATTTATCAGTTAACCCGGCACCAATTGTTACGGTGCGCTCTAGGAACAAATCGTCAACTGGTACTTTCTTTGTATCCTTTGTTGCTTGAAATGAGACACTTCCATGCGGGTTACTCAGCGCCGGCATATACTGCTGTGTGGACTGAGCCAATGCCGCTACTTCCTGGATCTTTCTCTTTTCTTGTGCGATCACAAGTGACTCGGCTAGGTTAGACCCGGCCGACGCACACTCAATGGAACGTCTGAAATCTCCTGCTATGGTAATTACTCCATTTGGCCTAGGCAACTTCATCTTCAGGTAACTGATGTGAGTACTTGCCATGAATTTGTTCAGGGCTGGCCTGCCAAGTAACGCGTGATATGCGCTTTCTAAGTTCACAACCTCAAACTCTGATCAGTTCGGCAGTTATCTCTTGTGTCGAATAAGACATCAACTCGGACTTTGCTAATTGGTTTACATGAAATACCTGGCACAATGCCATGGAAAGTTGTCCTAGTGGCTTGGAGCATGTTCTCCGAGATTCCCAACTTGTGCATTGTGTCCACGTACATAATATTGATGCTGCTGCCATTGTCAATCAGCTCCTTAGAGAACCTCACATTGATATTTGGCCTGATGAACGTTGGGTCCAGCACTAATGCATACGAACCAGGACTCGGCATTATCTTTGGATGGTCCTTGATACTCCAGGTAATTTCCTGATCCGACCAAGGCATATACCTCGTCACTGCCGGCATAACCGCATTCACTTCCATATGTCGGTGTTGCAAGCTCTTTCTATCTATTTCCTCCGTGGTAAACACACAGCAACTCTGGTGATGCTCTCTATACTCATTTCTCCCCTCATTGTCGGGGTACCTTTGATCTGGTTGATGCTGGTTTTCCACCTGATGCACTGCATCCCTTCTCTCATGATTCTCATACCTCGGCGGAGGTGGTGGTAACATTAACTGTTGCGTGTTTGCTCCGGACAGAAACTGCTGCCGAGGTAACTCCTGCCGAGGTTGATCATTCTGGGGTACCTGAGCATTCCCCGAGCCGCTTTGCTCTATCTTCCTCATCCACTCACATTGTCGGGTTGTATGACCCACCGGGTTACTCGGATTTGGTGTGGGAAATTTGCACGGCTAATCCAGCATTGCCTCATATGTATACCTCGGTCGGTCTTTCTTTTCTTGCCACTGTCTCTTTTGCTTGGGCATCCAAGTTTTCTTGCCATTATTTCTTGGAGTCCACTGTTGCCCTCCAGTTTTCTGACGCTGATTACTCCCTGCTCCGGGTTGATCTTGATTTATGGCAACAACTTGTTGCGAACTGTACCTGTAATCCGGTCTATCATCTCTTCTCTTACCCCGGTAATCATTTCTCCGGGATGATCCGGCTCCATCTTGCTGGTAGTACTCCTCATTTGACTCGTTTGACATAAGCCGGGGTTGAGTCGGATCACCCAAAGCATACGAATCAGCAATCCGGATTGTTTCTGCCAGTGTAGTTGGCATATCCCTTTGTAGCCTTTGCCACAGCATGCTTGCATATCCACACCCTTGTGCAAACCAAGCTATGGCCTGTGACTCAATCACACCTTCACATGAATTTCTCACGTTGCACTAGCGGGTTAGGAATTCCCGGTCTGTTTCATTTGGTCTCTGCTTGCACATTGCTAGGGTATGTGGCATATTCGGTCTCTGATACGTGCTCGAGAAGTTACTGACGAACATTTCCTCAAAATCGATCCAGCAGTTGATACTACCGGGTGGTAAATTGTTTAACCATACCCTCACTAGCCCCTCCAGCATCTGAGGTACGTATCTCACCGCCCATCTCAAATTTCCTGTAGCAATTTTCACTGTCGTTGCGTAGTTGATTAACCAATCCTCCGGCTTAGTGCTTCCGTCATATGTTTTCATGCCTCTGGGTAACTGGAAGTTAGGTACCGGAGGCTCTTTCATGATCCAGGGACCAAAGCACGCTGGACCCGGAGGACCTTCCCCCTCAATCTGCTCCGACCTATAGAGCCGATCCAGCTTTAACCTGGCGTCATCAGGCATCAAGTTCCTGCTTCCCAACCTTGACCCTATCACATGATAGTCTGGCCTAGGGTATCCCGCATTCACCATTTCCTAATCACCGTCATTGTATCTGTCTTGCTCTTGTGGAGCGCATCTCTGTTGCATACCTTGGCCGGCACTTCGCTCTTGCCGTGGTATATTCCGCTGCTGCGGTTGCCCTGCACCCACTGAGTTACGCTGTCCGGCATTGCCATTTACAGCGTTTCCCTGACCGGCATTGCCTTGGTCGCAATTACCTCGGCCAGCTTCACCGCGGCTAACACTTCGTCGATCCTCATTTCCCTACACTGCTTTTCCTTTCCCTGCCCTTGCCATGTCTGTTGGTAGTATCTTCTTGTTTCTCCTCGCCGAGGTTACCACTTCCTCTCTTCTAGGGCCATCATGAGGTGATGATGCAGCTCCAGCGGATTTCTCCGGGTTTCCCACTGCCGAATAAACCATCTTTGAAGCCCCAGCTCTTGTCGAGTTAGCCCTGAGCAACTCCTCATTCTGTCTGTTAGCGATCTAAACTAACTCGTTGACCCTCTCTTGTTGCCTTTGTCGCGCTTCACCCGTCAAACCTTCTAACTCGGATGCAGCCGCATCCGCTGCTCTGAGGTTCTTTGCCGGGGTGCTATACTTCGGCAATCCCATGGACAAAGGGTTCCCCGATTCCTCAACTCTAGTATCACCCTCTTTGTTCATCTCACTGATGAGGTTTCTCCCTTTTACTTTTACAGCATCTACCTTATTTGCTCTTGCGTACTCACGCAGGGTCATGTTCAATGACTGCTGAGCCGCGGCTATCTTTTTCGCACCCTCTAGTATTTTCTGCCTAGTCTACTCTAACTCGGCCTGTGCCCGAGCCGGATCTACTACAGGTGCTATGGGGCTTTCCAAGCTATCTATCGCCTGCTACAATACGTTTTCCGGCCTTTCTAGCGGTGGACCTCTACTTTTCCTGGGCGCCTTGGGTGTTACCTCCGGATCTACTGTCGGGTCCTTGCTCGCGCCAGTGTCAGGCGCTGTCATCATCACCTCAGCCGCGCTAAGGGGAGGCTCACCTCCCTCGACGACGTGCTGCGGGTGAACACAAGACACATCGACGCCGACGTAGATCTTGTGGGCGCCAAGCTTGACGAAGACGCCATTGCGCGGTGGAGGTCGCTTGCCGAAGCAGCCAGCATTGTCGCTGACATAGTCCAGCGCTCCAAAGCACTGAAAGAGCCCAGAGACGATACGTTCGCCTTTGCCGATGATGCTTCCCATCCGGATCTTCACTCCTGCTAGCGCCACTAGCCCCACGGTGGGCGCCAACTGTCGTTGTGGTTGCACGGCAGATGTCATGGATAGGCTAAAGGTGGGGCTAATATGCACTAGAAGAATCCAGGGAGGGATAGTGTGGTTATTCCACACACAGATGCTTTGTATTCTCCAAGCTTGATGAGTTTACAGATGCTCCTCGAGCTGTATTAGGGAGAGGAGGAAGAAGGAACTCTCTTACTCTCACCACTACAAACTACTCACGCGTAGGGCAAAATAACTCGCGGTCCCCTTCTACTGAGGTCCTGGCGCTCCTTATAAAGGGGAGGCTAGGCTACTAGCTAGGGCATACGTGGAGGCATATTCCTGGGAATATGCCTTTCCCAAAATAGCAAACCGACCGGGTCACCTTTTGCCACCGTAAACCATGCAGAGGCTATGTAAGCCTCTGCGGTGCCAGCATCATCCGACATATGCTGCGTCACCCTTGTCAGCCACGCCTCGGTGGTCCTTCCCTCTGTTCTCTTTGCTCACGCTCTTGCGCACAGAGGACACCCTTTGACCAGCGAGATACCTTCCTTCTCTTGCAAGCCTAATATAACCCGGATCATGCCTGGTTAATCCGGCCCCGTGGGTACCTGCATACAAGTTACAAAATGCATGCCGGCATACGACATACGTCGGCCGGGACTCAGTTAGGTGGACATCCTCCGGTCCGGGTTACTCCGTAATTCGGACTGCCTTGAGGTGACTCGGCCAGCATACGCTTTGACCTTGCCGTACCTCGGCTAACTCGGCCTCTATACCCCGGCGTGACCCTACCCGGGGGTATCCCCCCAACAATGAGTTATGGCATGTTCGAGATTCTAGAAATTTTGAGTTATATGATAATTCAAAATTATAATGAATAAATGGAATATTTGTAGTGTGTCCATGGTCAACTATGAATACATGTTCTACGAGTAAGAGGGGAAAACCTGATGTTACCTAACATATTGTTTCCTCAAGAAAGACTTTCTTGATAAAAGTATTGGTGGAAGAAAGTAAAAGCTCCAAACAAGGCATTTGACCTTACCTCCAAGTATCAAGTAGAGTAATGGAATGTGTTCCGGAACAAGACTCTACAAGTAGAGGATAAACTAATGATCATGATCATTACGTTTCAAGAAATACTTTTACTAAAATTAGTAGGATTCAAGAATGCACTCTGCCCTTTGTAGAACTATATTGCTGAATCACTTGTCATGTTAATGGAACAAGACATACCTACAAACTACAAAGAAGAAATGTTAGACATAAGTATGAGAAATGGCTAAAGTCATGAAATCCTAAAGTAAGTTACATTTAAGATTGTAAAGTAATATGTTACTTGATCTTATTAAGTAAAGATGTTACATAATCTTTCGTGGCTAACTGCAAAGTTATGAGGAAGAAATGAAACTCTAAGGAAAAGACAAAAAGCTCGATTTTTCATAAAGCATGTTTGACAAATTTAAAAGTTGACTATGATGTCTAGCGATGCTTGAGTCTATGGTATTTACACTAAGCAAATTGTATGATTGATGCAAGATTGTAAAAAATTGTGTGATCTTCCATGTCAAGATTGAAGAAGTGTTGTAGTTAGTACAACTGACATGATTTTGTCAATCATATAGATGCTAGTGGCTTGTAGCTGGAAATTCTCGATTTGATAGATGATCAAAAAAAAATTAGGGTTACCAAGATCATCGAGATGACCTACATTGGGATTAGAGTGGGAGCTATGTGAATTCCTTAATCAAATGTGTGGACGACATATTTGAGTGGGAGTTGAGTTGTGATAACCCTGATTTTTAAGATTTTTATTAGCAATAATTAGCGTATAATTAGTGTGATTTTGCTAATCTCTAGTATTTAGTTGCAATGCTAAAATTTGCAATTTAACAAAAAAAATCAAATAGTTGATCCAAGTGATCTAACTTGACTTGTTTGTGCATGCATGGTTACCATGCATCGGATGGAGCTAACTAGAATAATACTTGTGTGTTTTAGTGTACTTAACCAAGGTGGCAAATCAACTAGTATTACAAATTCATCCATTATATGTGCATGGAGCTGCTTCGGTTGTGTGCATGTACACTACGTGACTAGTTCTAGTCTACTAGGATTCCTTGAGAAGCACCGATGCATAAATTCTTCTAAGCTAAGTGTATACGTGTATGAGTCGTGGCAACATCCTAAAGGTTGAGTCAGCCTAGCTTTCCTAGGTGGAGTAGTGCATGGTAGTTATCCTCTAAACAGTTGATACGCACTGATCTTTGACTCAGCTAGAGGAGCCAACACCTAGACGCTTTCTACTCGGCAGCTTAGATATTTTATCTAGCACAACCGACTCGATCGCCATCTATAAATAGATGCTCCTGCTCCTGGCTCAGCTGCACAACATCGCACCAATTCGCCGAGGGAAAGAGTGAGACTACCGAGAGAAAGAGATCGACGAGCATGCGAGCTTGTGTCATGGACGAGATGAAAATCTAGGGGAGGTGCTGCTGAAATATTTAGAAGGAGGCGTTGTTGAATTTAGAAGAGAGCTGATGCATGTTGATTTGGTGAATTAATCTTTATACCGCTGGGTTTATCTGTTTGATGGCTTTCTATTGAAGTATATTGATCTGGATTTCTATACCATGAACATATTAATTTATTTATTTTAAGGCAAGCTCTTCATACATCTCTCATATACCTTGTAGAATATGTTTTCCTATTATATTTAAGATAGCTATTTGAGATATGTGAGTTATTCATTGAAATATTCGTGGGTTAATACGTCAGTGTCCGTATTCGGTGATGGATCCGTCGGAGCCACCGATACGAACCGTGTATTTGTCATAGATATGGATTCAGAGAGTAACATGAAAATTAATAGGAATGTTTTCTAAAGTAAAACTTGGTGCTACGAAGGTAACCGTACTATACCGGTCACAGTCTAGGTATGGGACTGGCTGAGTTCTCGACTGAGACAGCCTTGAAACGGAACGTGTCGGTGATGGATCCGTAGGAGTGACCGGCATAAGTAAATTTAGGTGTTAGGGTTCTAGTGGGTTAAAGGGCTCTGCTTTTCTAGCGTCCGTGTGGTGCTAGTTGAGACTGTCGACGTCGGAGTACCCCTCCGCAGAGCGTAAAAGTTTTAATATTAACCCCCGTGACTCTCGGATTTGGGAATGCTTCCTTTTATGTGTGGCACCATGTGTTTTAATCTGCTTAATTACATTAATCATCTACTTTTTTATAAAGTAAAGTCTATTTTACAATTTATATGACTGTGTGTTGGATTAGTTTACTGAGTATGATTTATCGTACTCGCCCCTTGCTTCCAATGTTTTGATAAGAGTTGAGCTGGGGAGAAGTCGTCGTTCGGAAGATTAGACTGGACCGGTGGGCGGGCCCCCGTGACTCCCGGGTTTGAGAATGCTTACTTTTCATGTGTGGCACCATGTGTTTTAATCTGCTTAATTACATTAATCATCTATTTTTTTATAAAGTCAACACTATTTTACAATTTATATGACTGTGTGTTTGATTAGTTTGCTGAGTATGATTTATCGTACTCGCCCTTGCTTCCAATGTTTTGATCGGAGTTGCGCTGCGGAAAAGTCGTCGTTCGGAAGATTTGGTTGGACCGGTGGGCGGGAAGCGAATTAGAAAATCTTTATGTATTCTTGTGTAAAGGTAATATAAACATGTAATAAAATATGTTTTAAGCTTCTCGAGATCCACGGTACCGGCTTCTCCCTGTATTTTTAGTCTTGCGAGTATATAGGCCTCCCGGTCTATATGCGTGCGGCGGCTGTCATTTTACCGGGCCGGGTCTCGGGGCGTGACAATTAAGGTGGTATCAGAGCTCTAGGTTTAGGATCACAGGGAGAAAATGGGTAGATCGTTAGTCAAGACGCGATAAAATTGTTTTGACCAAACTAGTTTTGTTTTGGCATAGCCGATTAGAGTTTAAAAAAAAATTGCACTACCTAGACATTGTTGTGATATTAAATAATGATTATTTTCGTTATATGACTCGTAAGAGTTGATTGAATATCTTGTTCGTCTTTTTGCTAATTCTTAAGCATAATCTAGATCATGTCTTAAGCAAGTTCAAATAAATGAGAAGATGTTAGATTGGAATGTTTTTGTTTAGAATTTCGGAGACGAAATTCTAATAAGGTGGGGATGTGATAACCCTGATATTTAAGATTTTTGTTAGCAATAATTAGCGTATAATTAGTGTGATACTCTAGTATTTAGTTGCAATGCTAAAATTTGCAATTTAACAAAAAAATAAAATAGTTGATCCAAGTGATTTAACTTGACTTGTTTGTGCATGCATGTCCACCGTGCATCGATGGAGCTAACTAGAATAATACTTGTGTGTTTTAGTGTACTTAACCAAGGTGGCAAATCAACTAGTAGTACAAATTCATCCATTATATGTGCATGGAGCTGCTTCGGTTGTGTGCATATAATTAAACTACATGACTAGTACTAGTCTACTAGGATTCCTTGAGAAGACACCGATGCATAAATTCTTCTAAGCTAAGTAAGTATATACGTGTATGAGTCGTGGCAACATCCTAGAGGTTGAGTCAGCCTAGCTTTCCTAGGTGGAGTAGTGCATGGTAGTTAGCCTCTAAACAGTTTATACGTACCGATCTTTGACTGAGCTAGAGGAGCCAACACCTAGACGTTTTCTACTCGGCAGCTCAGATATTTTAGCTAGCACAACCGACTCGATCGCCACCTATAGAGCGACCGGCATAAGTAAATTCAGCTGTTTGGGTTCTATGGGTTAAAGGTCTCTGCTCTTCTAGTGTCTGTGTGGTGCTAGTTGAGACTGTGGACGTCGAAATACACCTCCGTAGAGCGTAAAAGTGTTAATATTAACCCTCATGACTCCCGGGTTTGGGAATGCTTACTTTCATGTGTGGCACCATGTGTTTTAATCTGCTTAATTGCATTAATCATCTTTTTTTATAAAGTAAAGTCTATTTTACAATTTATATGACTGTGTGTTTGATTTGTTTGCTGAGTATGATTTATCATACTCACTGATACATTGCAAATGTATGTATAATTTCTGATGTTCCATGCTTGGTTTTATCTACTTTCTTGTGTTTTGTCCACACTTTGGAGTATTTTTCATATGATTTCTTGGACTAACCTATTAACAAGAGCCACAGTGACAGCTGCCTATTTTCTACTATTTTTGGTTCCAGGAAGTCAGAAAATGAATATTCTCGGAATTGGACGGGACAAAAGCGAAAGTTCCTATTTTACCGGAAGACTCACGGAGCCAGAATACGAGACGGAGGAGGGCCAGGTCCTGGCCACACCCCCCCAAGGCGCGGGTACCCCTAGGCCGCGCCAGGACATGGTGTGGCCCCCCTGGCTGGCCACCGACCTTGCCTACTTCGCCTATACATTCCTCCCGAGACAAAAACCCTAAATAGTCAATCAGAAATCCACGACAAGTTCCGCAGCGCCGCCGCCACTGAAGGGGAGAGTCGGAGGTCAGAAAGTCTCTATTCCGGCACCCTGCCGGGACGGGGAAGTGCCCCCGGAGCCATCTCCATCGATCTCCACCACCATCTCCATCACCATTGCTGATTCCATGATGAGGAGGGAGTAGTTCTCTCTCGAGGCTAAGGGCTCTACCGGTAGCTATGTGTTCATCTCTCTCTCTCTCTATGCATGATCCATATTGTGATCATGAGCTTTGTAATCAAATAGATCAACTTTGCTACTCAAGTGCTTTAATAGATCTCTGCTCTCCCCATGTGTGTGAAAGTGATAGCGTGCACACCATGGTGGCACTTAGGCTAGAGATTACAAATACTTGTTATGAGTTATATTTGGAGTTGGATGTCTTTATAAAATTGTGGTGTTTGTTGGAACCATCTAGAGCTCAAGGTGAGAGTGTGGGGTTATCTAGATGGGGAAAGCGGACTTTGAGGAGTGCTGTTATAGCCCTACCATGGATTAGAGTGTCCAACCGGAGAGTAGTTAAGAGTAGTATCATAAAGAGAAGATATTTATATGAGAGTGTTCACTAGTGAAAGTATGATCCATAGGCCTTGTTTCTAAGCATTGAAACACCGTTTGCAACTAGATCTATTACATGTTTGCTTGTTGCCATCTTTATTTCAGTTTGCCTTTAGTCTCTTCCACGCCATCAAGCTATTTTCTAGCACCGTTGTCTTATATCCATACCACTTGTATTTTACTATCTCTTTGCCGAACTAGTGCACCTGACAAGTGTATTGGGTGTGTTGGGGACACAAGAGACTTCTTGTATCTTGATTGCAGGGTTGCTTGAGGGGGAATACCTTTGACCACTTCCTCCCTGAGTTCGATAAACCTTGGGTAATCCACTTAAGGGAAAACTTGTTGTTGTTCTACAAACCTCTACACTTGGAGGCCCAACAACTTTCTACAAGAATAGAAGTGAGTAGACATCAAGCTATTTTATGGTGTCGTTGCCGGGGAGGTAAGGTAAAAGGTACTCACATCCTCCGGTGTGAGTGCTCGAAGTTATTTCCTTTAGATTCTGCAATTTTGTCTACTTGTTTCTTGTTTTCACTAGTTAGGATTAATGGAAAACAACAACAAAATTAGAGAGCTTTATACTATTTATCTTGAGTTAGGACATAAAGTGTTTGAAGAGAAAATTAAAAAACATATGGAACTTTATTTGCATGCTAATAGCAATGTTGTTAGTATGAATTCTTTGGACACCATTATTGCTCATGCTATGGAAAAGTCTAAGCTTGGGGAAGCTAGTTCCTATGAAAATGATCTTTTTAGTTCCCCAGCTTTGGAAGATAGCTATTCTATTGCTTATGATGATACCAAACCTCCAATATATGATGATTACAATGATGAGTATAATATTTTCAGTCCACCTACTATTGAGGAGAAAATTAATTATGATTACAATATGCCTCCTATATTTGATGATTATGGTGATGAGAATAATAATGATAGCTATTTTGTTGAATTTTCTCTCACTACGATTAATAAGAATGACTATGCTTATGTAGAGAGTAATAATTATTATATGCATGTGGCTCATGATAAGAATATTTTATGTGATAGTTATATTGTTAATTTTATTCATGATGCTACTGAAAGTTATTATGAGAGAGGGAAACATGGTTTTATGCATCTCAATAATATTAAGTTCCCCTTCTATGTTGAAAGTCTTGAAGTTGCACTTGTTTTGCTTTACTATGCTTGTTGCTTTGTGCTTTCATGACTTGTTTCTTTACAATATTACTATGCATAGGAAGTGGGTTAGACTTAAATGTGCTTTGAATTTGCTTCTTGATGCTCTCTTTTACTTCAATTCATATTTCTTATATGAGCATCTTTCAAACTAGCATGCCTAACTTAAAGGCGTTGAAGAAAAGTACTTATTGGGAGATAACCCAAAAGTTTTAGATGAGCCTTAGAAGTTATTACTTCAGTAATAGCCGCTCCTTATCCTTTTTATTTGCTTTTTGTGCCAAGAGTAACCTCTAATGAGGGAGAAGTAATGATTGGGAAAGTTGCTGTCCCGAAACAGATTTATGTGCTGCACCCGTAAAAATTCATGTAAAATCTCATTATGTCGTTTTGATGCGTGCATTTTTGTGCTTCTGCCCCAGGTTGTTATCTAACTTTCGTTAGTTCAACACTTTTTGATTTCAGTAACAGAAGGTCTTCGAAAAAATTGGTTTTTACCTGCTGGCCTGTTTTGACAGATTTCTGCCATTATTTGCATTTGCTTCTTGTTGGTTCCTTTTTGAGTTCTTTTGGGGAATTGAGCTTTCTGAGGTAAGTGCTACAGTAGCTTGTGTTTTAATGGAAGTTGTATTGGTGTTAGAACTAACCTAAAGACTTATTATCTTGAGTGTACTAATGTTGCTAATAAAGATTGTGTGAAGTTTTGTATGAAGGAAAAAATTTAGGTGTATGGAAGGAATGAGTAATGAGATGAAGGATGGACTAAAGCTCAAGCTTGGGGATGCCACGCGTGTCACCCTAAGAAATATCCAATAAGTACAAGCTTCAAAGCTTGGGGATGCCCAAGGCATCCTCTTCTTCATCAATAAAAATCCCAGGTTTCTTCTAAACACTTTATTTTTATTGTTTCATGCACAGTGGTGCTGTTCTTGGAGCGTCTTCTTTTTCGTTTTCGTTTTGGTTTTTTGTTTTCTTTGTTTGCTTAGTTTTCTGAATAAATTGGTTGGACCCCCTCTTTCATACATTGGTTTTCAAATAGTTTGGTTTGGTTTGGAAAAGAGTAGGAAAGCTCATGCTTAAGTGGTAAACAGAGCTTGTTTTTTATTGTGGCCTATGCTTGTCATGTCATGCTTGATATTGTTTTGGCTTTATGCTTAGTATTCTTTGCTGTAGCATGACTTGCTATAAACAATTGAGATTGCTTAATGTGCCTTGGATGAATCATGCGTTGTTTTAGCATATTAAAGCATAGTATAGTGGTATTCTCCTTTGATGCTTTATTTGGGTTGACTTGGCACATGCTCACACCATGTTATGACTATCTCAAGTCACCACAGCCTTTATGATCCTTTAGTTTTCAATTTGTAGTATGACTTTATGCTTTGATCAATGATGTTTTGTCACTTTGCATGATTATGGCCATTATTGCTCTCTTAGTTGGTCGCTCCCAGTCTTTTGCTAGCCTCCGCAACCAAGTATGAGTTCCACTCATGCATCAACTCCCTAAACCAAGTTATTCCAAAGAGTCCACCATACCTACCTATTAGCTTATGCTATTCCAAGTATATTCATGCTTTTTTTTACCTTCCAAATTAAACTTGTTATGAGAAAACTAGTGATTAAAGCTCTCACGAACTTGATGGCACACTTTACTTTTCTTGCCCTTAATAAACTTGAACCATTGTGTCGTCTGTGTTGTATATGCTTGCACTTATTTGTTGGGGATTAGCAGAACCATGGTGTCATGGGGAACGCTTTCAACATTGCATGGGTACTTTGTACCTAGTTGATATCATGTTTTTTGTCTATGGATGTCGTCGGTGTGAAATGAAATGGGAGCTTGTAAGTCCATGGAGTTATGTATATGTGTTAGAGAAACGCCTGGGTTGCTGGTCTAATCCATGCTGACATGGTTGAAACCTGCAGCGTAACCATAATGAGCTGTCTATGAAGCATTCTTCTTATAAAAAAAGAGTCCTATATTGAGAAAAAAGAGAGATTATGAAAAGAGGAAAGAGAGAAAAAAGCACCATATTCCCATGGTAAATAAGAAGATTGCTGAGACGCTCGTTGTCTGTTGCCTTGTCATTTTGATATTGGGATTCTTCCGTATCATCGGGCAAGGGGTACCTCGTTGGTGGTTCTCTATGATACACATGTACTTACGATGACAAGAAATTATTGGTGACTAAACTTGAGTAGCATGAGGAGCGGCCCTCGTATTCAAGGGACATGAGATTTCTAACTTATACTTCGTCAAGCATGTACATCATAGTTTGTTCACTTTAACTTTAATCACTTCAAGATGCTTATGATAGGGGCAATGAGAACTGAAAGCTAATAAGTACCATAATTTTTTGAAGCTCTTTATGAAACTTGAATCCCTACTTCCTTCTATGAAGGCCTTTCTTTTATTTTTATGTTGAGTCTCCACCTTCTATCTTTATGCACCTACTATGAGAGCATAGTGGCCATTCTTAGTTCTATGTGCATTGTCCCAAGACTTGTTGATTGATGCATAACTTTGATATTGCTTGTTTTAAACTATTTGTATCTAGTCACTCTTATGAACTTTGAAGGTGTCCTATGCATTTATATTTGCTACTCTATGAGGGACATGCTGAATGCTATTATGCTACGTTTTCTTTATGTGAAACAAACTAACGTCTTGCAAAGCATTGTTATTCACGAATCTTTTGTTTGTGCTTTTTCATTGTTGGGGGGATACCCCCGGGTAGGGTCACGCCGGGGTATAAACACCAAGTTAGCCGAGGTTCGGCAAGGTCAAAGCAGATGCTGGCCGGGTCACCTCAAGGCAGGCCGAATCACGGGGTAATCCGGACCTAGGGGCATTCGCCTAACTAGGTATCGTCCGACTTAAGCAGTGAGTCGGAAGTGCATGTTTTACTTATATGCAGGAACAGGTGTGGTCGGATGAACCATCATCCGGGTCACAGCAAGCTTCTAGGAGAAGGAAGGAATCTCGCTGGTCAAAAGGAGCCCCGGTACGCACTGCCTGAGCGAAGCAAGCAAGGACAGGACCACCGGGGCGTGGTCGACAAGCATGACGACGCCCGTGTCGGCTGACGAGGGCGCCGCAGAGGCTCACGTAGCTAAAGCATGTGTGACGCGGGGGAAAACGCACCCCGGCCGGCTTACCACTTTGGGAGGAATATGCCTCCACGTATGACCTAGGCAGAAACCGAGCCTCCCCTATAAAAGGGGGGCTAGGGCTTCTGTAGAGAGGGTTGGTCTCTCTGCTATTCTGTCTGAGGCTAGGGTTTCAGGCGTGATCTGTGGGTGAGAGTAAGAGCACTCCTTCTTCCTCCTCTCGCCAATACAGCTCTAGGAGCACTTGTAACCTGGGAAGACAATCAATACAAACTTCTATGTGGTGAATCACTTCACTATCCCTCCCTGGATTCCCCTAGCGTGTATAAGTCCCCACCTTTAGCCTATGCATGGCATCTGCCGTGACACCACCACGATAGTTGGCGCCCACTGTGGGGCCAGCGGTGCTAGCAGGGGTCAAAATCTGGACCGGAAACATCATCAGCACCGGCGAACGCGTCATCTCCGGGCTCGTTCAGTGCTTTGGAGCGTGGGACTTCGTCAGCGACAACGCTGGCCGCTTCGGCACACGCCCTCTTCCGCGCAACGGCCTCTTCGTCAAGCTTGGCGCGCACAAGGTCTACGTTGCTGTGGACGTGTCAGGTGTTCATCCGCGTCACGTCATCGACGCGGGAGAGCCTCCCCTCACCGTGGTTCCCGGGACGCGTATCGCTCGCTCCCCGGACCGTGCAGAGGTGATGATGACTGCGCCAGGTGCGGGCGCGAGCAAGGATCCGGCGCCAGATCCGGAGGTAACGCCAAAAGCACCGAGGAAAGGTAGAGGTCCTCCACTATAGAGGCCTGAGAACGTGTTGAGGGAAGCAATGGATAGCTTGGCAAACCCTGTAGTAGCAGCAGTAGATCCGGCTCGAGCGCAGGCCGAGCTGGAAGAAACTAGGCAGAAAATCCTAGAGGGCGCAAAGAAAATAGCCGCGGCTCAGCAGTCATTGAATATGACGCTGCGTGAGTACGCGAAAGCGAACAAAGTGGACGCAGTAAAAGTGAAGGGGAGAAATCTCATGAGCGAGATGAACCGAGAGGGTGATACTGGAATTGAGGTATCGGAAAACTGTTTGTCTGTGGGGCTTCCGAGGTATAGTACCCGGCAAAGAACCTCAGAGCAGCGGATGCAGCAGCATCTGAGTTGGAGGGTCTAACGGGTGAAGCCCGGCAAAGATAGCAAGATAGGGTTAACGAGCTGGTTCGGATTGCGAACAGGCAAAACAAGGAACTACTCAGAGCTAACCCGGAGAGAGAGCTGGAGCCTCCAAGATCGTCCATTCTACGGTGGGTAACCTGGAGAAATCCGCTGGAGCCGCATCATCCCCTCATGGCGGCCCCAGGAGAGAGGAGATAGTAACCTCGGCCCGACGGAACAAACAGATCGTACCGTATGACCCGACGTGGGCAGGGAAAGGAAAAGAAGCACAGAAAAATGATGATCGACGGAGTGTGAGCCGAGGTGAAGCTGGCCGAGGTAACCGCGACCAAGGCAATGCCGGTCAAGAGAATGTTGTCAACGGCAATGCTGGACAGCGAAACTCGGCTGGAGCAGGACAACCGCAGCAACGGAATATACCAAGGCAAGAGCAAAGTGACGGCCGAGGTATGCAACAGAAAGCCGCTCCACGAGAACAAGACAGGTATAATGATGGAGACTCGGAGATGGCAAACGCGGGATACCCGAGGCAAGACTATCATGTGATAGGATCAAGATTGGGAAGCAGAGATTTGATGCCGGATGATGCTAGGTTAAAACTGGACCGACTGTATAGGTCGGAACAAATTGAATGCCAAGGTCCACCGGGCCCAGCATGTTTTGGACCCCGGATCATGAAAGAGCCACCGGTACCCAACTTCCAGTTACCCAGGGGCACGAATACATATGACGGCAGTACAAAGTCGGAGGATTGGCTGATAAATTATGCTACAGCAGTTAAAATTGCCACTGGCAACCTGACATGGGCTGTACGGTATGTACCCCAGATGTTGGAAGGCCCGGCAAGGGTGTGGTTGAACAATTTGCCACCAGGAAGCATCAACTGCTGGATAGATTTCAAGGAGATGTTCATCAGCAATTTTTCGAGTACGTATCAAAGGCCAAACAGGCCACAGACCCTAGCTATGTGCAAGCAAAGGCCAAATGAGACGGATCGGGAGTTTTTAACCCAGTGGTGCACTGTGAGAAATTTGTGTGTGAGTGCGTGATTGAATCGCAGGCCATAGCATGGTTTGCACAAGGGTGCAGGTATGGAAGCGAGTTGTGGATGAAGTTGCAAAGGAAAATGTCAGTTACGTTGTCAGAGATGATCCGGATTGCGGATTCGTATGCTTTGGGTGATCCGACTCAACCTAGGCTCGTATCAAACGAGTCAAACGATGAGTACTATCAAAGAGATGGGGTCGGATCATCCCGAAGGAATGACTACAGAGGAAAAAGGAGAGATAATAGACCGGATCATCGATATGGTTCGCACCAAGTTGCGGCTGTGAATCAAGATCAGCCCGGAGCAGGGGGCAGTCAACACCAAAAAACTGGAGGGCAGTGGACCCCAAGAAACGATGGCAAGAAGACATGGACACCAGAGCAAAAGAAGTAGTGGCAAGAAAGGAAAGACCGTCCGAGGTACACTTATGAGTCGATGTTGGACCAGCCGTGTAAGTTTCACATGCCAAATCCGAATAACCCAGCGGGTCATACCACGAGGCAATGTGAGTGGATGCGCAAGATTGAACAGGGCGGTTCGGGGAATGCTCAGGCACCCCGGAATTATCAGCCTCGGCAGGAGTTAACCCGGCAGCAATTGCTCTCCGGAGCGAACACGCAACAACTGATGTTGCCTCCCCCTCCGTCGAGGTATGATAACAATGAGAGAAGGGACGCGGTGCACCAAGTGGAAAATCAGCATCCGCCGGATCAGAGGCACCCCGGAAATGAGGGGAGAAACGAGTACAGGGAGCACCATCAGAGCTACTGCGTGTTCACCACTGAGGAAACAGATAGAAAAAGCTTGTAGCGTAGGCATATGGAGGTGAATGCGGTGATGCCTGCGGTGACGAGGTACATGCCTTGGTCCGATCAAGAAATCACCTGGAGCATCAGGGATCATCCCAAGCTCATGCCAAGCCCTGGTTCGTATGCGTTGGTGCTAGATCCGACATTCATTGGACCTAGCATTAACGTAAGATTCTAAAAGGTGTTGATCGACAATGGCAGCAGCATTAACATCATGTATGCGGACACAATGCGCAAGTTGGGTATCTCGGAGAACATGCTGCAGGCCATGAGGACAACTTTTCATGGCATTGTGCCCGGCATTTCTTGTGAGCCCATAGGCAAAGTCCGGGTCGATGTCTTTTTCGGCACGAGGGATAACTACCGAACCGAAAATTTGGAGTTCGAGGTGGTGAACTTGGAAAGTGCTTACCATGCATTACTCGGAAGGCCAGCCCTGAACAAGTTCATGGCAAGCTGTCACGTTAGCTACTTGAAGATGAAGTTGCCCGGACCAAACAGGGTGATAACCATCGCAGGGGATTTCCGACGTTCGATGGAGTGTGTGTCGGCCGGATCAAACTTAGCCGAGTCGCTGGTGATTGCGCAGGAAAAAAGGAAAATTCAAGAGGTGGTTGCGTTGGCTCAGTCCACGTAGCAGTATATGCCGGCACTGAGTAACCCGCATGGAAGTGTCTCCTTCCAGGCCACGAAAGATACCAAGAAGGTTCCTATTGATGACATGTTCCCAGAGCACACCGTAACGATTGGTGCCGGGTTAAATGATAAATAGGAAAGCGAGCTCGTCAGCTTCCACCATGGGAATCGGGACATTTTTGCTTGGTCCACACAGGACTTGCAAGGTGTTCCGAGGGAGTTGGCCGAGCACTCTTTAAATGTGAGACCCGGAGCTAAGCTGGTGAAGCAACCTCTCCGTCGCTTCGCCGAAGATAGGAGGAAAGTCATTGGGGATGAGATAGCTCGGTTGCTAGCTGCAGGATTTATCATGGAGGTTCTCTACCCGTATTGGCTATCCAATCCGGTGCTGGTGGAAAAGAAGAAGGATGACCCGAACGTGGCAGTGGTTTGGCGCATGTGTATCGATTACACGAACCTAAACAAGGCGTGTCCAAAAGATCCATTTCCGTTGCCAAGAATAGACCAGGTCATAGACTCAACTGCTGGATGTGAACTGTTGTCGTTCATTGATGCATATTCAGGTTTCCACCAGATACCTCTGAATCCGGATGATCAAATAAAGACTGCATTTATTACCCCGTATGGGGCTTATTGCTATCGCACCATGCCGTTTGGTTTACGTAATGCAGGGGCAACGTACCAAAGATGTATGCAAAAATGTTTGCACGACCAAATAGGTCAAAATGTACAGGTGTACGTGGATGATGTGGTTATCAAGACCTAGGAAAGCAAAACGCTCCTTGACGATATCAGGCAGACGTTTGCGAACCTAAGGAGGTTCCGGATGAAACTTAACCCGGAAAAATGCACATTCGGTGTCCCGGCTGGAAAACTGCTTGGTTTTCTGGTTTCCAGCCGAGGGTATCGAGGTTAATCCAACTAAGATCCAGGCCATCGAGCGAATGGAACTGCCGAAGTGTCTTAACGATGTCCAGAAGTTCACAGGTTGCCTGGCCTCGTTAAGTCGGTTTGTATGCCGGTTGGGAGAGAAGGCATTGCCTCTTTACCAACTCATGAAAAAGTCGGATAAGTTCATTCGGATGCCACAGGCCGACGAAGCCTTTACCCACCTGAAGAAAATGTTAGCCACAGCACTAGTACTAGCCTCACCACTATCGAAGGAGCCAATGTTGCTCCATATAGCCGCAACCAACCGAAAGTGCAGTGATAGTGGTGGAGCGCGACGAGGAAGGTAAGTCGGTGCAAAGGCCGGTGTATTACTTGAGCGAGGTGCTATCAGCCTCAAAGCAGAACTATCCACACTACCAAAAGGTGTCATATGGCGTGTACATGGCCGCCAAGAAACTGAAGCACTACTTTGAGGAACACCCTATCCGAGTCATATGTGAGGCCCCCATATCCGAGATAATGAGTAACATGGATGCGAGTGACAGAATTGCAAAATGGGCAATTGAGCTAGCACCTTATGCGCCGCAGTATGACAGAAGAGAGGCCATCAAATCTCAAGTTGTGGCGGACTTCTTCGTGGATTGGGCCGAGGTACAATACGAACCGCCACTTCTGGATCCGAACTATTGGCGAAGTTGTACTCACGTCGCCGAAGAAGGACCAGTTGAGATATGTGCTGCAGATCCATTTCACCACATCAAATAATGTCGCTGAGTATGAAGCACTTGTGCATGGGCTTAAGGTAGCAAAAGAAATTGGAATACGTCAGATCATATGCTTTGGCGACTCGGATTTGGTGGTGCAGCAAGTGTCGGGAGTATGGGACGCCTTGGATCCAAACATGGCGCTGTACCGATTTCATGTGCAAAAAATATCTTGTTACTTTGAGGGATGCGAATTTCACCATGTACCCCGGGTGGAAAATGAGGCTGCCGACATGCTGTCAAAGCTCGGGTCAACCCGACAAGCAATTCCACCGGGTATAGCATTAGAGCACCTCAGGAAACCATCCATCAGGCCATCCCCAGAGTCCGAGTCAACCTATGTCCCGGAGGACGCAGAGTCCGGAGCTGTGCCCATGGACATTGACGCGGGAAGTGGAGCGCTGAACCCGGGGACTGCCTCGGCAAATCCGGGGACTACTTCGGTAAACCCGGGGACTGCTTTGCAAGACCCGGGGACTGCTCAGCGTGGTCCGGTTGAAGTTATGCCAGTGGATCAGATGGTGATTGATGAGGATGTGTTCCCTATGCGAGCAATACCAGCTTGGGCATTGCCTATATTTCAATTCCTGAAGGACGGAACATTGCCCGCTGAGGAGGTGCTGTCCAGGCAAACACAGAGGAGGGCAAAGGCCTACACAATCATCAATTCCGAACTATACAAAAGGAGTGTGACCAATGTACTCCAGCGATGTGTTGACCCGGAAGAAGGACTTGAAATCATCCGAGATATACATCAGGGGGAATGCGGGCATCATGCCTCATCCCGAGCCTTGGTAGCAAAAGCTTTCCGGCACGGATTCTACTGGCCAAACGCCTTAGAACAAGCATAAGATCTGGTGAGAAAATGTAACGGTTGTCAGAGGTACGCTACCAAGACACATATGCCAATGTCGGAACTCAAGACCATACCAATCACTTGGCCATTTGCCGTATGGTGCTTGGATATGGTTGGTCCGTTCAAACCAGCAAGGGGAAATATGACTCACATTCTGGTAATGGTGGACAAGTTTACGAAGTGGATTGAGGTAAAGCCTATAAGAAAATGTGATGGAGCTACGGCCGTAACGTTTCTCAAAGATATCATCTTGAGGTACAGTTGTCCTCATAGTATCATAACTGACAATGGCACAAATTTTGCGGAAGGAGCGTTTGCTCGTTTCTGCCGGGATAAGAAGATCCGGCTGGACGTAGCCTCGGTAGCCCACCCTGCATCGAACGGGCAAGTGGAAAGATCCAACGGATTAGTATTATCCGGGATAAAACCCCGGCTCATTGAGCCGCTGCAAAGATCAGCGAGGTGCTGGATAGAAGAACTACTAGCGGTACTTTGGAGTTTAAGAACAACTCCGAATCGATCAACAGGCTATACGCCGTTCTTTCTGGTATATGGGGCAGAAGCTGTATTACCAGCCGACATAGAGCATGATTCGCCTAGGGTCACCCAATACACAGAAGCCGGAGTACAAGAAGCCCGGCAAAATGATGTTGATCTGCTGGAAGAAGCGAGAGAACTGGCACTGTCCAGATCCGCCATATATCAGCAAAATCTCCAACGCTATCATAGCCGGAAAGTGTGCCCCCGGGTCTTTCGGGAAGGCGATCTGGTGCTCCGGTTGGTACAACGTACTACGGGCATGCATAAGTTATCCCCCCCATAGGAAGGGCCGTTCATCGTGAGCAAAGCATTACACAATGATTCTTACTATCTTAAAGATGCAAAGCCACATGAAAAGAATAAGGCGGACAGGTCCGGAGAGGAATCTAAGCGACCATGGAATATAGCTCTACTTCGTCCTTTCTACACTTATCTAAAGAAGCGTATGTATCCGAGCCTTCTCATATGTCGGTATGTACGTCGGCAATGAGCTTATCAATGAAATGTTGGTACCTCGAGCAGTGACTCGGGGACTGCCTTAATATTGTTTGTTGTTTTTCGCGCGTCAGCTGGAATAAGTTATTCTACTTAACTCGGATTAGTAATGTGCGAGCACCAAAAACCCAACTCTTCGACTTGCTGCTGTCCAACAAGAATTGGCTTCATGGCAAGAAAGAGAACAAGTTTGGAATTGCGTAGCACATGAAAAACGACTAAGGAAAAGAATTTATTTGAGCCGACGTTTGTTTTTCGGACTAACCCAGTATTCATTTTCAAGTTATTATCTTGTTCTATTTTTGAGCTAAGCCTAAAAGTTTCCCAGTATTGTTAAGACAATTTTTCAAGCTCGGATTCGTAAGTTGTAAAACTGAACCAAGGTAGACATGAACCGAGCCAAGAGATTGAACGGACAAGAAAATAAACTCAGGGACTACGCCCAAGTTAATTCAGCATAAGCACTTATTAGCAAAATATCACATATGTTTGGAATACAATTCCACCCGGCATACCGGGGATCTCATAGGTTTTCAAGTGTTTTTTACTTAGAAGCAGCGGGAGGAAGTTCGGCATCATCTTCCCCCTCTTCGATATCCGAGGCAGTGTCCTCTTCGTCCTCACCCGAATCATCTTCAACGTTCTCAACTTCTTCTTTGCCAGCGACTTCCAGGAAGCTCGGACCCTCAGTCCAGTCGTGAATTGGAGCATATTTGATGAGACTGTGGGCGCAAGCCTGGCGCCGAGCCACCCACTCCGGGTCATTGGTCTATCTGGATCCTGTGCGCACGCGTGGAAGGAGGCTGAGATCAATCTTCTTGTACCACGTAAGAATGTGGTGAAGGATAGTATCAGCTGCGGCATGTCCGGCGGACTCTCTCCAGAGGTCGAGCTGGGTCTCGATTTCCGAAAGCTTTTCAGCGAGATGTGTAACTCTCTTCGGAGCGTCATCAGCGGGCCAGAATGTGTTGAAGATTCGGACTGAAACGTCAAGGAGATCTTTGCCGTAGTTTTTAATGATTTCCACGCGAGAGGACAGGCTGACCAATAGGTCCTCCATGTCTAAGGGAATGATCGCACCGTCAGGAGCAGCGGGAGTACCCCTCTCTCGGCAGAAATTGGCAACGGCAGCACTCGCAATAGCAGTACCCTCCGAAAAGTGGCTTGAGAAACAAGGCAAAAGACGAAGTTGAAAAACAAGACGTATGAACTAACCCGGAGAAATAAGGCGGATAAGGGAAAAGAAATTACGTGAGATGTGGCTATGAATCCGGGTCAATTCCTTGGTGCAATCATCACGCCTCTTCCGAAGCTGCTCAAGCTCAGCGTTAGCCGACTCAAGTTTGACGTCGGCCTCCTGAAGAAGCTCACGGTCCTTAGCAATTTGGAGGTTGAGGCGCTCACGCTCTTCGGTGTAGTCCTAGCCAGCCTTTTTTAGCTCGGTTTGATGCTGCGCTTTCATCTTCGCCATCTCAGCCTTCAGCCTGGCAATCTCATCATCCTTGGTCCGGAGAAGGGCGAGCTCGTCATCTTTCTTCTTCAGCTCGGCTTGGTGCTGTCCTGCTTGTTCGAGAAAATGCAGCATCATGTCAGGCACGTGCACACTTTCTTCAAGAAACGCTGAAATCATGTGTTGGCCCGGCAGAGCCGAGGTATGAATGTTTGCCGAACCAAGGGAGAAAGGAGACAGAAAGCATAGTGAAGGCAGACAAAAAGGATGTACCCTTGATCTGTTCCAAGTTCTTCCGCATTATCTTGTTCTCAGCCTCCACCCCAGCTGCGGAAACCAAAGAATCAAATTAATTCGGTAAACGAAATTGAAGAAAAATGAGGAAAGGATAAGGAAGAAATTTACCCCTTTTCTCGTACTCCGCGATGAGTGCAGCCTGTTTTGCGCGAAGATTCTTGTGCGTATCCAGCAAGCGTTGGAATTCAGCACTCCGGCGGTTGGTGGTCACCTAAAAGAGATACAGAAACTTAAGTCAGCCCAGTGCATATTCTAAGTGTACTAAGATCCGGGCCAAGTGGAACTTAACCCGGCTCTAGGTGTGTGCATATTCGAAGTGTACTAAAATCCAGGCCAAGTGGAACTTAACCCGGCTCTAGGTGTGTGCATATTCGAAGTGTACTAAAATACGGGCCAAGTGGAACTTAACCCGGCTCTAGGTGTGTGCATATTCGAAGTGTACTAAAATCCAGGCCAAGTGGAACTTAACCCGGCTCTAGGTGTGTGCATATTCGAAGTATAATAAAATTCGGGCCAAGTGGAACTTAACCCGGCTCTAGGTGTGTGCATATTTGAAGTGTACTAAAATCCAGGCCAAGTGGAACTTAACCCGGCTCTAGGTGTGTGCATATTCGAAGTTATCATGGAGCTACGTTAGTTCTATAAAAGAGCATCCGGCCAAGTAACAAGTTACTCCCCCGGAGGCTCGGGGACTAATGGTTACTATCTACAGTTTGCAAAGGAGAAACGACGTACCTCCATCATTCTTCCAGCGAGGTTAATTGCCTTTGCGGCGGTATTCATCTGAGCGGAAAACTCGGCAGGGCCGAACTTTTCTAGGAGATCAGAATCCAGAACTACCTCTGCCTTATTCCAGTTCATGACAAATTCCATCAGGCTCGGGGGGGTACCGTTCTCTGGTGGGCATATGGGGCGTCACCAAGCCCGTTGCATGTGCTTCCTTCCTCTCCACCAAGGCAAGGGCGGGGCTGGTATGCAGGACCAACTATTGGGCGTCGGTTGGCTCGGCAGGGGCATCCTTTGCCGCTGGTGTTTTCTTAGGAAGCATCGATATGAGGGTACGTTGCCCAGGCTCGACGGCACTAGGCTTGGCAGCGTCTTGAGTCTTCTTGCCCTTGGCTTGCTGGGAAGAAGAAGCCGTAGCAGCAGTTTTCAGAGATTGAGAAGATTCAGAAGATGCAGAGGAACTGGGCGCTGGTACTCTCGTTGCTGGACTTGGTACCGGTGCTGATGTTTTCGCAGCCGGAGTTGGTGCTGATGCCGAAGTTTGAGATGGTGCTGGTTTGGCTGCTAGTACTGGAACTGATGCTGGAGTCGAGGTAGCCTTAGTGGCTGCTGGTTGTGGCGTTGCCATGGTGGTGGGTGTCATTGCTCCGGCGGGGCCGGTTCCTCCCTCTCCAAGATGACCCGGAGCGGCCGCAGAGCCCTCCCGAATAGGGCTTAGCGGACGTGACTCGTCGTCGCGACGGGGTGAAGGGCTAGGCCGGAGAGGTGAAGAGATGCTGGATCCACTTTGAGGTACCTCCACCGGAGCCCTACAAAATCAAACAATGTCAGAAGAAAAATTACGACGAAGTGAGGAAGAACAGGTTACAGAAAAAATAATGACTTACGCATCCGAGGTTTCGGCTTCCTTGGGTTTCCGAGCCCTTCGTGCTGGGGCCTTGCCTGCTGGCTTGGAGGCGGTCTTGTCCTCGGACTTCTTTCACCTTTTAATGGGCTGGGAAGGTCCGGAGGAAGAGCTTGAGGAAGCCCCACGCTTCTTCTTCGACGCCACCGGAACTGGCTCGCCCGTAGCGAGGGGAGGATCCTCGTGGATGTGACCAGCGGGATGAGCTGATGGCGGAAAAGCAAAATAAAGGGGAACAGCCTCAACAGGTTCAATTATCTCGATATCCGAGTCATCTTCATCATCGGGCCAATCTCTAATAGAAGAGAATTTACCCATGGGTCGTTTCGTGGCGTCGGTCATGGGGAGAAACATCTCTTGGTCCGACTCCTCCTCATCCGGAGTCACCCGGTCCGGTGCCCACTTAAGGGTCGGATCGGTGCCGTCCTTGAGGGTCTGCTGAAGGAATAGCTGAGGCAAACAATGAACAAAAGAGTCAAAAATGCAACAATAACTGACGTGTAGTTAGTCCGGGGTAAGTTTGCAACATAAAAATTACCATGGGAGGAAGCCGGTCACGGCATAAATGCTCAATCCCCCAAGTCCACTCAGAGGAGAAGTCCTTGTGAGTGGTGAAGAGAGCCTTAACCCGGTGATAAATCTCCGTGTTGCTCAGTTCGAAGGATGAAGTCCGGTTGGGATCGCGGCCGAAGCTCATATGGCACACCTTGTGGGTGCGCTTCTGGAGGGGGGAGATTCGGTTGCACACGAAAGTGATCATTGCATCCTCGTTGCGCAGCCCGAGCTCCTTCAGCTCCACGAACCTTTTGTTCACTTGGTTGGCCAGGGCCGTAGGTTTCCTGGGAACGGCGTCCCACAGATCCGGGTTAGGTGGACCCGGTGTATAGGGGAGCAACCGGATCAAATCTTCGGTGCCTGTGTTCCGGACATAAAAAAACGTCCGGGCCCACCCTTTGCAGGACTCTAACCCGGTGACCTGCGGGAAAACCGAAAACCTCCGGGGAGAGATGGAGGCCGCTCCGAACTGAGTGAGCCGCTTGTCCTCCGGATCAGTGTGGATGTCAGGGATAACGTTGCGACGAAGGCCGAAAAACCAGATCCACAGCTCCTTCATGGGCCATAGTCCGGCGTAGCCTTCTATCGTAGAAGCAAAGGCAGAGAGAGAAGTAATGGCATTGGCTAGAAGATGGTGCGGCTGGAGATGGTAGGTACTGAGCCAATCCTAGCAGAAATCGCTCACCGGTAGTCCGAAGCCCCGTTGAAAGTGAGACAAGAACACGATGAACTCCCCAGGATTGGGTGAAGGAGCTAGTTCGGTGGAGGCGAGGCGAGCGGCGATGCCGGCGGGGATGCGTCTGGTCCGGTAAAGCCAGTCCAGGTCATCCTGGCAGACCCAGGAGCCGGCCCACGCACCGCGGTCCGCCGCCGCGGCGTCCTCCACCATCTCTTGTTCAGCAATGGCAAGTTCTTCTTCCGTCATCTGCTCCTCGAGGCCCTCAATGGCGCTAGAGGCGGCGGGGGACAGTGGCCTGGATTGACGAGGACCCGTAGCGAGAGATTTGCGTAGCAGCGACCGTGACGCAGAGGTGCAGCGGAGAAGCGCGGCGGCGATGCTGCTTTTTGGCAGTGCTGGCGGTGGCACGGCCGCGAGGAAGACGAAGAGGAATAGCAACAGGTAGAGGGGTGTGGAGGGGGAAAAAATCCTAAGGGACGCACCCCTCCGCTATTTAACCACTCCCACCAGGGGTGAGTGGAAACGCGTCCTGTGGACCGGCCACACGCACTGGTCGTGTATCGTCCGTCCGGACCAATCAGCGGGGAGCCACACGGAGGGCCACAGAGCGGAGAGCATCCTATGACGTGATAGTGTGATGCGAAAAACGAGGATGATGATGGCCTACCATCCCCATAGCCTACAGCAGGGGATTACTCACTCATAGATGGGGGAAACATGGATGGTCGATGGAGAAGCGATGGTGATGATGATGGCGATGATCTCCTCCAATCCCCCGTCCCGGCAGGGTGCCAGGATAGAGTTTCTAGTGCTGTTTCGTGGAATCTGGTGGTGGCGGCGGAGCGTAACTCCTTCTGGAAAAAAGTCGAACCCCCTGAAGTTTTTAGGTCAGAAGGCTCCTTATAGGCGAAGAGAGAGGCCGAGGGGGTGCCTGGGGGCCCAAACCACCCCATGGTGCGGTTTGGCTTGGCCCGCGCCAGCAGGTGGTGTGGCCACCCCTGGCTCTTCTCCGTCTCGTATTCTGGCTCCTGGAGTCTTCGGGTGAAATAGGTTTTTTGGCATATTTTCTCGGATTTTTCCTGATAGTTGGTTTTCTGCACAAAAAGTAGACACCAAGGCAATTCTTCTGAAAACAGCGTCAGTCCATGTTAGTTGTATCCAAATCACTCAAGTATAGAGGAGAAACAATAGCAAAAGTGTTCGGGAAAGTAGATACATTTTGGACGTATCAACTCCCCCCAAGCTTAGCTTACTGCTTGTCCTCAAGCAATTCAGTTGAAAACTGAGTGCGATAAAAGAACTTTCACGAACAGATTTGCTTCATAAGATGTAAATATTTTCAGCAATGTGGTCAACTACTTAGACAGTTCATAATAAAGAGTATGCAACTGAGTCTACTTAATAGTTATTGCAAGCTATGAAGAGATTCCAACTCAAAAATAATAAGTAGCATGAAGTATAAACGTAAGAAACATTACAATGCTCATAAAAAGGTATGATAGAGTGGTATCTCGCTTGCCTTTGATTATGAATATCAAGGCACCTCTGACGTTCAAGTGATGACTAGAAGTAAAGATATCAAGGATACAAGCATCAAATTCATAACACAAATAATCAAGTAATGGAACAAGCACAAAGAATGACAACTATGCTGTCAAGAAGGTGCTCAAAGAATATGTGGAGACTCAACAAGTAAAAGTAAGGTTTTGAATAATTTGAAAGGCTTCCAAATGCTGAAAGTATGGTACTCATTAGCTTTGAGCTCTCATTGCCCCTGTCATAAGCATCTTTAATGTGGTTAAGGTGAAAGTGAGGTCCAATCTGAGTTATATGCTTGACAGACTATAAACTGAATATCCCAAGTCCCTTGAGTACGAGCGTCGCTCCTCATGCTACTCAACTTTAGTTACCGGTAAGTTCTTATCATCGTAAGTATGTGCGTATCATTGAGAACCGCCAACGGGGTACCCCTTGCCCGATGATATGGAAGAATCCCCATATCAAAATGACAAGGCAAGCAGACAATGAGTATCTTAGCAATCTTCTTATTTACCATGGGAAAATGGTGCTTTTTTCTCTCTTTCCTCTTTTCATAAATCTTTTTTTCTTTTTCTCAATAGCTATCTCTCTCATTTTTTATAAGAAGAATGCTTCATAGATATAATTATGGTTACGCTGCAGGTTTCCACCATGTCAGCATGGATTAGACCAGCGGCCCTGGCGTTTCTCTAACACACATACATTACTCCATGGACTTACAAGCTCCCCTTTTATTTCACACCGACGACATCCGCAAACAAAAGAGCAAGGTATCAACAGGGTATATATTTACAAGTGTTGAAAGCGTTCCCCGTGACAGCACGGTTCTGCTAATCCCCAGCCTATAATTTGCAAGCATATAACTTTCATGGAGAGTTCACAATGGTTCTTGTTTATTAAGTGCAGGAAATAAAGTGTGCCATCAAGTTTGTGAGAGCTTTACTAACTAATTTTCTCATAACAAGCAAACATTTTATTCGGAAGAAAACAAGGCATATTGAATATGCATGGAAGTAGCAAATGATGCTAATACGTAGGTATAGTGGACACTTTGGCAATATTTGGTTTAAGGGAGTTGGAAACATGAGTAGAACACTCAGTAGGAGTGGAGGCTAGCAATAGTAAGGGAGCGACAAACGAGAGAGCAATAGCTGTCATTATCATGCTTGCAACAAAACAGGACTACTCATGGCATGAAAGTGATTCAAGATCCTCAAGGCAAAATAATTCATCGAGGCTTAACTGATTATTACAGCCATGTACATGCGTGAGCATGCGCCAAGTCAATCAAATGACACATTCAGAGGAGGATACCGCGGTGTCATACCAATTTATGAATAGAGCAATGCAAGCAAACATTCATAAGACATGCTACAAACTATTAGTGAGCTGGAGCTAATCATACGAAAGCAAGAACTACTAAACATCCAAAGATAACATACACCCTACATGAACAGACTAAGCATGCCCACAGTGATGAGTATATGTAAAAAAATGAAAACAAATAGTGTTCGTTACCAGCCTCTTACCACGCCTCAAGTTGTCATTAATCCTCATTATTGCTCTTCACTTGTGTGGCTTGAATAATAATATGAAATCAATATTCCACTGAGGACTACTGAACCCTATAGCAAACTCACAAAACCAAAGAAGAACGACAAATATTTTTGGTGTTTTTGATTTTTAAACAAGAACCAAAAGGGAAAAACAAGCAAAGCAAAATCTTTTTGGGGTTTTCGAATAGTTAAAACAAAGCAAAAAGGGGAAAACAAGCCAAGGCAAAAAAGAAGAAGCAAACCAAAGAGAAACAATAGAAATATTTTTGGTCTTTTTGTGTTTTTAGAAAGCAAAAGCAAAAGAAGAACGAAAACTAAAAAGAGAACAAAAACATGAATATACAAAGTACCGACGCAACATGATATGAAGATGAGTATGGTGTCGGCGTACCTCCCCCCAATTTTAGGCTTTTGGCCTAAGTGGGTATCAATCCATGTACGAATAGGGGTTCCAAGCAGGCGGATCTTGGTAAGAATGGTCGTAGCTGGGCCCATGAGAAGAAGAAGAAGCTCCCCAATCATAAGCGGGCTACTGGTATGAAGATTCTCCCTCATTCGAGGGCTGGACCGAATCATCCGTGACCTTCCTTCTAGTGTCCTGCTCCTGTTGGGAGAGCTCTCCCAAGTACGTGTCAAGCTCCTCCTTGATGAGGGACCATCCTTCCTTGTTATCAAGGTTAAACAAAACAGGTGCAGGCAAAAGAACAATATGCTCGGACTTGCTCTTTCTCCAACCAGCTTTGAGAAAGGTTATTTCATAAGATAACTCACTCATACTAGCCCACGAGGAAACAAATTTATGCTGTATCATGGAATTAAGATCAAGCCTTTCTATGGGAAACTGTAGGTATAGATGATGAGGCACTAAACCATGCAATGCTAGTAAATGAGAAGCAATGAGGCCTCCACAAATTCCACCTTTCTCACGGTTAGCAGCAAGACGGAAAGCTATCAAAGCACCCAAGTTGTAAGACTTATCTCGTCTAAGAGTAGTAGAGATAAATGCTAGACCAAACGAAGATAACTTATTGGCAGTTTTCCTAGCAAGAAGACACTTGGCAATAAAGTAGGCAAAGTAGCGAATGGAGGGAAGATGAATGTTATGGATTTTTCCACTCTCTTTCGAGAAGCTACTCCCTTGGCAAATTTCTGCATATAAATCCATGAGTGGTTCAGGTCTCTCCTTAATCTTCCTACATGACCCCCATTGAGGTACCTTAATAGCTGCACAAAAATAATCAAGAGAAAGGTTGACAACAATATTGTAAATTTTGTAATGGTGCATGGAGTTAGGCAAAGAGTGACTAAATTGGAAATCCTGCACCACAGACATGGTTAGCTTCACAAATTGACAAGGTTCATCTTCCAAAAAGTGTTCTAGCCCTACATTAGAAACCAAAGTGTGGAAATCTTGTAGAATTCCTGCAGCTCTCATGAACTCAGAACATGGATAAATGGAGGGAAAAACTTCCTCCTCTCGGTGGACCTTCATGACCTCAGGTACCCAAAGCTCATGTTGGTTTAGGTGGTATTCACTCATCTTCTATTCTGAAATTTAAACACCTATTTAAACAAGTGATTGCGAAGTAAATATAATGAAGGATTCTACTCATAGGGACTTGTAAGAGGCCTAAACATGCATCAAAACTATATCTCTAAGCATCAAACAAGCTTACAAGCTCTCATACCAGTCACCTACAGCAGCAAAATACTCAAGATATAATCCACTAAACACAAATCTACTTGGACAAGGGGAGGAGTCATATACCAGGGAACAAATGCTCCAAATTTTAGCAAGAAAGATGGGCTGACCAAGGAGATCGAAAAAATCGAGAGAATGCACAGCAAGAACGCGATTTTGAGAAATGAACTGGAGCTTACTCGGGAGAGAGAAGAAAGTGGCAGGTGGAAGAGTTAGTGGGGGCCAGGGGTGGCCCGCACCAGGGCAAGGCGTCACCCAGGGCTGGCCGCGCCACCATGTGGTGTGCTTGCCTAGTGAGCCCCCCCCCCCTGGTACCTCCCAGGTACTCCTCTGCCCCTTTTTCACGTAAAAATTTAAAATGGATTTTCAGGAATTTTTCGGGACACTTTATTTTTGGGCATTTTCAGGCATAGAAGAATGATTTTTTTCTGACAGACAGATTTTTTGGAAACATGATGCAAGGACACAACAAAGCTAGAACTACAGAAGTTCTAAGACACTCTAACATGCAAGCAACTAACAACAAAAAGAAAACTAAACAAAAGCAAAAACTAAGATGCAAAGGATAGAAATAAATGGAGATAATCATAATGAAAACATTGTTTTGTTCAATGGAATACTTTTATTAACAAGGTTAATCAAGTCTTGCTACCAAAACAATTGCATATGAGACAAAACTTTGTATTCCACTAATGATTATGTTACCTCAACCTTGATCGCAATGGTCCCAATCATAATAGTTTCAAATTTTTCTCTTGGTATGGGACAATATATTTCTCCAACTTGAATGCCCTCAACATGTTCAATTGAATTCAAACCATAAGTCCTTTCAATCTTCTTGGGGAAATAGACAGTATGTTCCTTGTCATTAACATTGAAAGTCACATTTCCTTGATTACAATTAATAACAGCTCCTGCAGTATTAAGAAAAGGTCTCCCAAGAATAATAGACATATTATCATCGTCAGGCATTTCAAGCACAACAAAATCAGTTAATATCAAGCAATTATGAGCCACTTGAACGGGTACATCCTCACATATACCCACAGGAATAGTGGTAGATTTATCAGCCATTTGCAAAGATATATCAGTTGGTATCAATTTTTCGAGCTAAAGCCTCTTATAGAGAGAGAAAGGCATAACACTAACTCTAGCTCCCAAATCACACAAAGCAGTTCTAACATAACTATTCTTAATAGAGCAAGGGATAGTTGGAATCCCTGGGTCTCCAAGTTTCTTAGGAACCTTGCCATTGAAGAATAATTAGCAAGCAAAGTAGAAATTTCTTCATTAGGGATCTTCCTTTTATTTGAGACAATGTCCTTCATATACTTTGAGTAAGGAGGCAATTTAATAGCATTAGTCAAAGGAATTTGCAAGAATAAAGGCTTCATCCACTCACAAAACTTATTATAGTGTTCATCTTCCTTTGACATGTGTTTCTTATCAGGGAAAGGCATAGGTTTTTGGACCCAAGGTTCTCTTTCACTACCATGTTTCTAAGCAATAAAATCTTCTTTGGTGTATTTAGTATTCTTAGTGTGGTTTTTAGGTTCTTCTTCAACTTTTTCTTCATTGGGAACTTCATTTTCTTCATTACCACTTTCAGTTTCAGCATCAGAGATAGATATACTATTAGGATCTATAGCAGGTTCAGAGGGTTCTACAACAGTTTTATATTTCTTTTTCCTTTTCTTACGAGTAGAACCACTATTTTCAGCTTGTTGAGCATCCTGCTCAATTCTTTTGGGATGCCCCTTAGGGTATAGAGGATCCTGGTTAGCAGCACCACTTCTAGTTCTAATTTCATAAGCATGTTTTTCTTTAGCAGCATTAACTAGCAAGTCATTTTGCACTTTAACGAGTTGATCTATTTGAGTTTGAACCATTTGAAAGTGTTTAACAATCATTTTAACATCATTAGAGGTTCTTTCCACAATATCTTTCAACTCAACAATAGCTCTAGTATTTTCCATTAGATGATTTTGCACCCTTTTATTAAAGTTATCTTGCTTAACAATAAAGATATCAAATTCTTCTAAGCATTGATCAGGAGGTTTAGAGAAAGGGATATCGCCTTCATAAAAGTGTTGGAGAGAGTGTACCTCAATAGTGGATGATTAGGGAATAGGCTTACATAATTCTTCTATAGGAGGTAAATTCTTGACATCTGCAGCTTTAATTCCCTTCTCCTTAAGACATTTCTTAGCTTCCTTCATCACTTCATCATTTAATTCAATAACTCCCCTCTTCTTTGATGTTGGAATAGGCACTGGAATAGATGGTTCAGGTACAATTACTTCAGGTATAGCCTGTTTAGGAGGAGTCCAATCTTCATAGTTCTTGCTTATTTTAGCCATTAATTCCTCAGCTTCCTTAGGAGTCCTATTCCTGAAAACACAATCAGCACAACTATCTAGGTATGTCCTAGATTCCTCTGTTAGTCCATTATAAAATATATCAACAAGCTCATTCTTCGGTAATGGACTTCCAGCTTGTGCATGAATCAAAGCACAAAACCTTGCCCAAGATTCAGGCAATACCTCTTTTCTCCTTGTTTAAAATCAAAAAGTTCCTGCAAAATAGCATATCTAGCACTTGGAGGAAATAATTTCTGCAGGAAAGTACCAATCAAGCACTCAGGGCTATCAATAGATCCAGGAGGTAAATTACTAAACCAAGTTTTAGCTTCTCCTTTTAGTGAAAAGGGGAAAATCTTAGCAACAAAGTAAGTTCGCATCTTAATATCATCCGAAAACAAGCCACTCATGGTAGAAAGTTCATTCATATGTGCTACCGCACTTTCATTTTTAGTCCCACAAAAAGGTTCTTTCTCGACAATAGCTATGTAAGATAGATCAAGAGAGAAATCATAATCTTCATCTATAATGTTTATGGGAGAAGCAGCAAACTTAGCAATAGGATACAATTTGGGTCTAATAGTACGCCTCTCAAGGAGACTCTTAGCAGCGCTCCTATCATGGGTGTTCTTACATTCTTTAATAAATTCATCGGTCATCTCAACATAACCATCTTCAATATCATAACTTTCACTAGACTCAGGTGAACTAACAGGTGTGGTAGTGTCTTCATTAGGAGTTTCGGTATTTCCAGCTATAGTTCTAGCAATCTTAGCATCTAGGAAAGGACCTAATGAACCACTCTTATCAAGCATAGTAGAAGCGGCATCATAAGCATCAGAAGTTTCAGATTCAGCAGTAGTAGCAGTGTGTGTAGCATGTGTATGTGGTGGTGTAAGGAACTTACTCATAACAGACGGTGAATCAAGAGCGGCAGAGGTGATTAGAACCGTACCTCTTCTTGTAGTGGATGGTAAAATAGGAACCTTGCCATCACGAGACTTACCCATGATGGATGGATAACAACGAACAATAGAGAATCCAAGTGAACTTGATAAATAAAGCTATGGTCCCCGGCAATGGCGCCAGAAAATAGTCTTGATGACCCACAAGTATGGGGGTGTATCGGAGTATTTTCGAGGGAAGTGAAACCCAATTTATTGATTCGACACAAGGGGAGCCAAAGAATATTTATAAGCCTTAACAACTGAGTTGTCAATTCAGCTGCACCTGGAAACAATCTTGCTCACAGCAGTTTATCCGTAGCAACAGTTTTGTAGTAGGAATAGTAAAGTAACAGCAGTAATAAAGTAAAGACAGCAGTAACAATAGCAGTAAACAGTGGGATTCGAGTGCGGTAGGCATAGGGATGGATGGACGGGCGTTGCATGGACAATACAATTCACATAGCAATCAGAACATAGGGAAATTGCAGATAAATAAGATAAAGCATCCAAGTACTGGATAATCCTAGGCATGTGTTCCATATATAGTCATACGTGCTCGCAATGAGAACTTGCACAACATCTTTTGTCCTGCCAGCCCGTTTGCAGCGGGGCCTCAAGGGAACTACTGGCAATTAAGGTGCTCCTTTTCATAGAGCACCAGAGCAAAGCATTAACACTCCGTGAACACATGTGATCCTCACATCAAAGCCATTCCCTCTGGTTATCCTGATTTCTGTCACTTCGGGGCCTTTGGTTCCGGACAACAACGTGTGTATACAACTTGCAGATAAGACCATAAACAATACTATCATAACGAATCAATAACATGTTCAGATCTGAAATCATGGTACTCGGGCCCTAGTGACAAGAATTAAGCACAACAAGTCGCAACAAAGTGATAAAGCACTAATAAAAGCTACTAGGCACCATTCCCTAACAATCCGATGCCATTACATGAACGATCTCATCCAATCCCTACCATCCCCATAGCCTACAGCAGGGGATTACTCACTCATAGATGGGGGAAACATGGATGCTCGATGGAGAAGCGATGGTGATGATGATGGCGATGATCTCCTCCAATTCCCCGTCCCGCCAGTGTTCCAGAACGGAGTTTCTGGTGCTATTTCGTGGAATCTGGTGGTGGCGGCGGAGCGGAACTCCTTCTGGAAAAACGTCGAACCCCCCAGAGTTTTTAGGTTAGAAGGCTCCTTATAGGCGAAGAGAGAGGCCGAGGGGGTGCCTGGGGGGCCCACGCCACCCCCTGGCGCGTACTGGCATGGCCCGCGCCAGCAGGTGGTGTGGCCACCCCTGGCTCTTCTCCGTCTCGTATTCTGGCCCCTAGAGTCTTCGGGTGAAATAGGATTTTTGGCATATTTTCTCGGATTTTTCCTGATAGTTGGTTTTCTGCACAAAAAGTAGACACCAAGGCAATTCTGCTAAAAACAGCGTCAGTCCGCGTTAGTTGTATCCAAATCACACAAGTATAGAGGAGAAACAATAGCAAAAGTGTTTGGGAAAGTAGATACGTTTTGGACGTATCAATTACCCCCTCCATCTAGTGAAGGGCATCAAATCACTCCTTCCTTTGATCATGATGTCACCTACGCCAGTGTTTAGATGGTAAGTTTCAGCTAGAGTAGAATAGAGTAGAAGAAAGAAACAATGCCTAGCTTAGCAAGCTCAACAAGTTTCAAAAGTGTATATGTGACCCGAGGGTCATCCAATTCCTCAAAAGAGGGGAGATTAAGGATCCTAAATATTATTCAGCATGTCTATGCAATCTACTCTAACAGGATTACTACATAATCTCTACTTAGGATAGTGTATGGCGACAGGTGTATCAAGGTAGGTGGGTAAGAAAATAGCAGTATATTTGTAATACAATAAATAAATTGCAATTATAAAACATGGGATGGTTATGAAAAGGGCATGCCTTCATTGTTGTTGTAATGCTCCTCCTCGTAATCTTGATTCTTCTCGAACTCTTCACTCCCTACTTGAAGTGACCCGACCCGGTAGGGGTCCAAGTCTCTGTGCTTTATAGTGCTAGTCCCTGGATCGACTCGCTAGCACACACAGTTCAAGATGTAATATCACGAAACAAAGGTCATATATCTATTACATCGAATGATTCAGAACTTTGCATAAACACATACAAGTTGCATAGCAGAAGGGCTAGCTCCTCATAAACAAAGATCAACAGCGGAATACTAATAACTATAAAGAACTCCATTAAGAGCCACAGGCGAAGACATGCTGAGTATAGATTCGTAACCCTAACTTCGTACCTCACTCATCTTCAAGCAACGTGCAACATGAAAGGTTACATACACGAAGGGTCAATACTTTGAATGTATTGGCAAGTTCACTATTTAGGGTGGACACAAATGACATCCTATATTGTACATGCATTTTGTCTTGGTGGGGTTTGGCTGAACTTTGCATAAAACAATCATTTGATAAAACACATTTTCCATCTATTAAGCGCCACCACTGGTTGAAAGTAGTGAACATGGGTACCACCGATAGAAACCGGTGAACCCTCCTACCCTTGTACACCCATCAAAATTTTAATTAAAGAAATTGGAATGATGAGATCTTGGTTAGCTTCAGAGTCAAGTCACTCATAATTGTCCGTAACAAGGGACATGGCGAAGTACTTAGATTTGACACTCTCGAGATGTTTGTACACTTTACCCACAAGACCTAGTAATCCGCTGCACACATACCACCTAGATGTGGCACGGCCTAAGACAAGACCTTTCAGAATTAGTCCCCCGATCCCCTAATGGACCCATACAACCTACCCAATCAACATCTGCTAGTCACGTCGGGCTAGATTTCCACAACATACTTAGTCAGGACAGAGCCATGTGACATGTGGCTGTACAGGGAAGCTTCTAAAACACTGGGCGTCTCCAATCTCTTTAAGCCTGGGTGGCTTTCTGCATGCGCACATAAGACAGGAGCGAGCCGTTGAAAGGGCTGACTCCTGATTGGCACCCCACCATAAAATATCAATTCCGACACCCAGGTAGTTCATTAAATTAAGTTGTTTTTCAACCTTTGAAAAAGACACTTTCAATATCACAAACTTGTTGTGAACTCACTCACAGAACTACTATTGGGTTAAGCATTTAACTCCTACTGGGTTAAGCATTTAACTCCTACGTTACCTTCTATTCAATAGTAAGGGATACATGTGACTAACCTATCTGGGTTGCATTGCATAGCATAATACTATATAAGACTACACATGCATACTAATAAAACACTAAGTGCATAGAGAAACATTGGGAAAAATATGTAGTGAACTTGCCTTTGTTGAAATTGTCGGGAATACTCTCTTCACAAGACAACAGTTTCTCTCTGGTCAATCTACATGATTCATAAACAATGCAAAGAATAAACAAACCAAACAAACACACCAATCAATTCAATGCAATACAATAAAATCAAGCAAAGAATGCTAAAGGGTTTGGTTTAGGCTACATAAGCTTTGCTAAACTAGTACTTGGTTCTCAAAATACTTTACTAGTCCTAGTGCTTATAGTGGCACTAGATCATGTGCCTCTAATATGTTGTAGTTATGTTTGAAAAAGTGTTTCATTTAACCTTGTTGGATAATGAACATTTCTGGACATTTTACAAAAAGGATTTCATTCCAAACCTATTTTCTTAATTTAATACTGTCCAAAATAGCATTTGAAGGAGGTAAGACTTCATATTTTAATAACATTGTCATAAACTTACAAAATAATTTTAATTTATGGTCCTAAGGGATAGAGTACTAAAACATGAGAATTTTGGAAAAGAATCATTTAAAAATCATTTTTAGAATTAAAGTTATGCCTATAATGGCTAATTGGAAATTCTGAAATATTTTCAATTTTAAAAGTTCAAATTTGAAAACTAACATTTGAGGATTGTAGTTACACTCATAAGGATTACAGGAAGGTATTATTTCTAAATTTTGGAATTACAAAATAAATACTATGATTTAAATACCCTATATTAGATTTTAAATATTTAAAATTCTTTTATTTGGAAAATTTTAAATTTTAATTCACTATAGTATTCTACATATTGTTATGAATCCAGGCATATATCATATGCATTTTTCGGATAATTAGAACATTTACTATGTATTTTACAATATTATAGCATTTTTTGCCTATTTAATAATAAAACAAGTACACACTGGGCTGATTTTCCACGTGGCGCTGACGTGGCAGCCACGTGATGTGTACGAGGCTAAGACACGCTACCGACATGGCGCTGACTGGGACGCTGGCGCGTCACGCTGACGGCGCATGCCACGTGGCGCCATCCTATTGGACGATACCGCTTCATAGTCAGGATCTAATCCTGTCCGCTCGATTCAGATCACACGGAGGGGAACGAAACCTTGCGGGGTTCCTCGTGGCTTTGGTTGTCGGTGTTGAGGAAGACGATGGCGGGTGGTGCATATGTTAGCGGCGAGGTGGTTGTGGCGTTCCCCGGTGTCCATGGCGTAGACGACGGTCTGCGGGAGAGGATGGCGAGGATGATGGTTACGACGGCGTCGTTTTTCTCTTCCTATTGTGGCGCAGGCGGGCGGCTAGAGGTCGTCACGGGAACGATGGCTTCGGGAGTTCGTCGCGGGGCCGTTGTGCTGCGAGAAATGGGAGGCAGAAGGGGTGAGGAGGAGCGTCGTGTCGAGGGGAAGAGGAGAGGGAGGGAAAAGGGTGGTCTTGCTCACTTCTTTGATGACATCGGCGACGGAGATGCAGCAGCGGTGTTATGGCTTCGGCGAGAAATAGTTGTGGCTTGGGGGCAAGCGGGCATGCGCAAGAAAGGGGAAAGAGAGAGGGAGGCGAGGGCTTTAAGGGGAGGGAGTCCCAGCGAGTGGGGGAGTTGGAGGAGTGGGCAACGTGGGGTGACGGGGTAGTCGGTCGGTTCGTGAAGGAGGTCTTGGGCGAGGTGCGGGAGGTAGGGATGGCCGGGTGCGGCCCAAGGTGGTGGTGAGTGAGGGAGGGGTGTTGGGCCTCGTGGTGCTGTGCGGGCGGCGGCTAACGCACAGAGACTACGGGGCTGGCGAGTGGGCTGTGGCCTAGCTGGGTCGCTGGGGACAGCCCAGCTGGGCTGGCTGGCTGTTTTTTTTCCTTTTTCTATTTTATTCATTCTAGCTCGAAAAATAGTTCAAAACCATTTCCAAAATTTCATAAATTTATCTCAATGTTTATAATAGATATATTTTATATTTTAGCACCATTTCAAATACAAAATAAAATTTTAAACATACTCATATTTTAAAATGGGTATTCAATACTATAGGGGTATTTTCCCATAGGGTTTCCATTTTGAAAAGAAATCACTAAAGATAAAATAGGTGAATTTTATAACAACCAAAATAGATATTTTGGACTTTTAGGAAACCAATTCAAAACAAATTGTTAAATTTTATAACTATGATTTTTATATTTGGCTCAAAACAAAACATTTAAAAAAATGGGGAAACCATTATTAAGCTAGGAATGTTCTATAAATATTTCCATAAACCAAATATTTATATTAGGGTTTGTTTTATGCAAGAAGGTTTTTTGTGGAGAATCTATTTAACAAAGGTTTTAGGTTTATAAAATAAATTTTAAAAGCTTTGGTTTTCCCATATAACAAAATAACTTTAAAGAGTTTTAAAAATGTTTTTTCCTATCCACTTGTTCCAAAATCTTTTGTTTAGAAATAGGATTTTATTTATTTTCATAAACTTCGAAAAGTTTCTTTTCTTTTGAAAATTCAATTAAGGGAAAAGGAATTTTTAGCAAACTCTTTAAATAATTCTATTCTATTTTAACATTCCAAAATTTAAAAAGTTTTGGGATGTTACAGACTACCACCCTTAAAAGGAATCTCATCCCGAGATTCAGAAAAGCTAGTAAGAAAGGGTTTGGAAAAACATTGGAGTGCTACCACCCTTAAAAGAAAAAATCCGACTAGGATGTAAATAGATATTTCAATTTGAGTATTTATGATTCTTATTCTGACATCTCTCTAGATAATGTCCTTTCTAGGATGGTTTAGGCATGGGCAGGTATATGCAAAAGGGATCCAAGGTCGTGCAACTACTAAAGTGACTAGCATGGTCACAAATAGAATTAATAACACACCAATTCACAACAAACACCATAATCCAACAATCATAACAAAGCAAATGGTTCAACATAAACAAAAAAGTCTAAAGATTTAAGGTTCCAATGAGCGAAAGCAAACGATCTAGTGATGCCATATCTTACAAGCAGATACGGTAGACAAACTAACACGATAAAGAAGATCTAACAGTACTCCTCATTGTTGGTGGTCCAACCTAAGCACGGGGCATGGGGCGCTACTGGTACTCCAATGTCATGATGACTCTTCTCTCGACACCTTTCATCAATATTCCCCTTCTAGAAGATTCCTGGCTTGTTCCAATTATTCTTATTTTCAGGGCAGTCTGTTGCATAGTTTCCTGGTTCCTTGTAATTGTAGCATATCAGCTGGTTGGGGTCCTTCTTGAGTTTCTTCTTCTCCGGGTAATCCCATGAATAGTGACCTAACACATGGCATACATGGCACTCCACCTTGCTGATATCTCTCCTTATGCTCACTTTTCCATCAGCTGGCTTGATTCCTTTGTGCTTCTTATCTTCTAGGCAATCCGATGCATAATGGCCTAGTTCCTTACAGTTGAAGCATGTCACTTGGCTAATGTCCCTCAATTCAAAGTTTTGGTAGTTCTTCTTCTTGGGTCTCTCCAAGGCCTACATATCCAATAGCTCCTGCTCAGTATACTCCACTACAAACTCGGGGAACCTTTCCCGTTTCTTGGGGTAGCTTCGTGACAAATGGCCTTCTTCTTCACATGAGTAGCAACACTTGGTGGTGACATGGGATGTAGCTACCGATGGTTTGGCTCTAGCTTCCACCTTCCTCATGGTCCTGGTTCCTTCTTGGTTCTTCCTAGAGGATGTATGCACTCCATCCCTTGCTGCTTGGTTCAGCCTTTGCACCATAGGGTAAAGGTGGCATTGGACCGGGACATGATTGTTTCCTTCACATAGGAAGCATGTGACTTTAGTAGTGGGGCATTCCATAGCTGGATGGTCTTCATCATAATTAGGACACTAGCATGGATGTGCCTTATGGGTGTGCCCTATGTCACCACCGATTTGCAGGCTATAGTCCTTACCATGACTTTGTCTTTGGTTTCCTTACAGCCACAATTTCCCTGGGTCGGGTTGTTGTTGTTGGCCATATTTCGATGCACCAACTGCATTAGTGGAATGTGGGCCTCAAACATCTCCGACATTCCTAGGGCAAAAAATAAGTTGTCGATGTTGGGCAATTTCAGGGCCGCTTGATGAAGTACTTGAGTTCGAGCTTTTGTCAAACGTTGCATTGCAAGCCACATCTCTTGGTTGTTGTTGTCATCGTCATTGATGGTGTCCATATAAATTTTGGAAAACGGGAAAAATTATCTAGATGAGTCATACTAGAATAACAATGGTCGGTCAGGGCTGCTTCATCAAACAATACCGCGATATAAACAAGTACACATTAGAGGGTAACAACTAAGGGATCAATGCTCGCACAATACTTGTGCGTACTGGCTATACAACACTCTACACATAGATCAGCTCTGATACCACTAAAGGGGATCTGCAGCAGAAAACAAAAAAATTCCTACGTTGGAACCCCAAAACTGCCTAGGATCTATCTATGTAGTAATGCGGTAACAGCCAATGCGTAGAGAATACATACCCTTGTAAACCGTACGCGGTTAACATTCTGAGGGGAACGTGGCTGATGTAGTCGTACTCGTAGCCGACCTCAAGGTCGCGAAGCTCCTCGCAAGTCACCCCTTGCTCCTTCTTCATCGTGCAGCAGCTCTGGCTCACGACATTTAAGCGCCCCAAGTGTTGCGCCTCGTGTCTTCGTACATATCCGGTGCACGATGAGACCTCCGGCTCCCCGATCCCACCGGGAGTGCGGAAGTTGATATCCGGCTAGGAATCCCTGCAGCGCAACGGCGTACTGCAGGTGTGCCTCGATCGCACAGCCCAAACTTGGGGCCATGGTTACAAGGGCTAGAGAGAGAGGGAAGGAGGAAGTCAACCAAAGGACTTCTCCAAATATTGGTGTGTTTAATCCCACCCATGGGCACCCCTTTATATAGGCGGAGGGGGTGTGCCCTCCCCATTAGGTTAGCCATGTGGGACTAATAGGCAAAGGAAAATACACCGGAATTTTCGTCCAACTAGATGGGCTGAATCTACTCAGCCCAATAGGCAAAACAGTAGCACAGGGAATAGCAGCCTGGGGCAGGGGTTGGCCGGGTGGGCCTTGGGCAGCCCATCCCGCGCCTGCGTGTCTCCCGCGCGTGGCGGCCTGGAGCGAGTGGCCCGGGTGGGCTGGCCAGACCACGCAGCCCACCAGAGGCGGCGGCGGCAGCCAGCTGCCCACCATGTGCGTGGCGGCCCAGCAACTTCCCTGGCCCGGGTGGGCCAGTAGCCTACCCGCGGCCCGCCCTCCTGCTAGCGCGGCCCAGCTGCATGCCGCCCTGTGTGGTGGCAGTTATCTGCCGCCCACGGGGCTGGCTGTTTTCTTTTTCCTTTTTCTTTTCCTGCGGATTTTCTCTTAGGCTAATTCCCTCCGGGGTGTTGGCCTAATATGAAAGTTTCTTTTATAAATCATAATTTAAATCTTATTTAGAATATATTAATTCATAATTAACATATAATAAATATATATTCAAATTCCCATTTATCCGAAAACACTTTTCTAGTCTTTTCCTTTATTCTTTCTCCGAATAACTTCGGATCTCTCCACAGAATGATTCCGGCTTTCTCTTTCTCTACTATGATTCTGTCTTACGAATGATCGCCCTCATCGTACACTTAAGTGTATCCTCTCATGGCTCGGGAATGTTCTAGACATGATTCTTATCAATGATCAATAGAGGGACCAGGGATATCCATGTGACCCCTATGCATTCCTGATCACAATGTCGTTTGAACCGCTAAATGTAGCGTCCAATTCCTTTTGTTTCTCGATATGACTTGTCCGAGATCCGATCATCGGTATCACATACCTTGTTCAATCTCGTTCACAACAAGTTTTGTTTTTCTTGTTACCGTGATATTACATCCCCGTGACCGAGTCACATGTTGCAACATTTATGGATGTAATCTCACCAAGCCGGCCGTATGTATCTTTACCCGTCACGTGGGTGAACAAATCCCGGTCTTGCAATCACATGTCATCTACTGTTCCTTCGGAATACCCAACATACACCTTTATGGCCACCGTATTACCAGATGACGGTTGATGTAGTCTAAGCAGCCTCGGGAAACAGTGAGCAATATGAGCTCACGGTCTAAGGAAAAGGAGTCTAGGTATAGATGTTGCAACAATGAACTATATGACTTGATCGTGTTGCAATCCTTCGAGGAATATCCAATCACATCATTCTCCAATGATATGATCCCGTTGTCAATTGGCATAAATGCCCATGATCTTGAAACCTAGATCATCCTCATGACCAACGAACTAGTATGAATAGAGTCTACTAGGGCCTTGGTTGTTTCATACCACACCTGTACCAATGTTTCTACTTGGCACAGTTATAGCATAATATGAAACTATTATAAACTAATTGAGAAATGACAATAAAAACCTATTTATTATTTGCCTCTAGGGAATATCTCCTTCAAAACTGGGTTCCTCGATCCGACACTATGGTATTAGGGGTTCCATGCAAACTGACGATTCTACCAATGTACAGCTCTGCTAGCTTCGAACTTTGGTAGGTTGTCTTGACACGTATAAAATGGGCTACCTTGGACAGTCTATCCACTATGACCCAAATAGAGTCATTTCCCCTACTAGAAGTAGGCAAACCGGTGATGAAATCCATTTCGACAGAATCCCATTTCCATTCTGAAATCTGCAATGGTTACAAAACTCCTACGGGTCGCTGATGTTCCGCTTTGACTCTCTGACAGATATCACACTTGGCTATGTAGCTTCCGATTTCTCTCTTCATCTTGTGCCACCAAAATTGCTCCTTCCAATTTTGATACATCTTTGTTCCTCCGGGATGTATAGAATAAAGAGTATCATGAGCTTCCTGCATGATGACTTATTTCAACTCGGAATCTGCTGGCGCACAGATACGTCCTTTGTACCACAAAACTCCTTCTTCATCTTCGGTGAATCTGGGTACCTTCCCTGTACCGATACGATGCTTGATTCCGTCGATACTTGCATTCCCTTTCTGGGCTTCCTTGATCTGACTGATCAAAGTGGGTTGAAGTTCTATGCTAGCTAAAAATCATTTGCTAACTAGCTCCGTTCTAAACTGCTCCAACTCTTCATGCAAACTTGGCTAGGCTTCTTTAATCATGGTGTTTAATCTACACGGCAATCTGCTCAGAGCATCCGCTACCACATTGGCTTTGCCGGGGTGATAGTGAATGTCAAGGTCATAATCCTTGATTAATTCAATCCATCTCATTTGCCTCATATTCAGCTCCTTCTGGGTGAAGATATACTTCAGACTCTTCTGATCCGAATAAATCTCACAGCGATTACCCATAAGGTAATGATGCCAGGTCTTCAAAGCTAAAACTACGGCTGCTAGTTCTAAGTCATGGGTAGGGTAGTTTTGCTCATGTTCTTCAGTTGTCTAGATAGATATGATATGACTTTGCCTTCTTGCATCAACACATATCCGAGACCAATCTTGGATGCATCATAATACACATCAAAAGGCTTCTTGATATCCGGCATAACCATAATTGCGGCTGAAATCAATCTCTTCTTGAGCTCTTGAAAACTTGCTTCACATTTGTCCGTCCATTCAAACTTCAGATCTTTCTTCAATAGTTGGGTCAGTGGTCTTGCGATGCTCGAAAATCTTTCAACAAACTTGCGGTAATATCCCGCTAATTCGAGAAATGCGCGGACTTGGGTTTGAGTGGTTGGGGCTTTCCATTCTTCAACATATTTGATCTTGGCGGGATCGACAGCGACTCCTCCTTCAGACACGATATGTCCTAGGAATCCTACTTCCTTGAACCAGAACTCACATTTTCTAAACTTAGCATACAACTGAATTTCTCTAAGGGTTTCAATGATGGTTCTCAGGTGTAGCTCATGCTCTTCTTCTGACTTGGAATAGATCAGAATATGATCGATAAAAACAACGACAGACTTATCAAGAAATTTCATAAAAATCTTATTCATGAGATTCATGAAATAAGCAGGGGGCATTGGTTAATCCAAAACACATGATAGTGTACTCATACAATCCATATCTGGTGGTAAAGGTGGTCTTTGGGATATCCGTTGCACCAATCTTGAGTTGATGATAACCTGTTCTAAGATGAATCTTAGAAAACACTCTGGCACTAGTCAACTGGTCAAACAGATCATCTATCTTCGGTAGCGGGTACTTGTTCTTGATGGTGACATCATTCAGCTTCCGGTAATCCGTGCACAAACGGTTACCTCCATCTTTCTTATCCACAAACAAAACAGGCGATCTCCATGGCAATGCACTTGGTTGAATCAGACCTTTCTCCAGCATAGCATCAAGTTGCTTCTTTAGCTCCACTAATTCAGATGGGTTCATACTATAAGGTCTTTGAGCTATGGGTCCAGTTCCAGGAATTAGTTCAGTGATGAATTCGATATCCTGATCTAGGGGCATACCGAGCAATTCATCTGGGAACACGTCGGGGTATTCACAGACTACTCTGACTTGGTCTAGGGTTGGTTGGGCTAGACTCTTGTTGCATTTGAATTGATGGGGCAGCATCTCTGATACATGCTCTACTGATACTCCAGTGCTACTGGTCATGGTTATGGTTTTATTGGGACAGTCGATTAATCCTTTATGTTTCGACATCCAATCCATTCCTAGTACTACTTCCAAACCTTTGGTTCCAAGTACTATTAGATTAGCATAAAAATCTATTCCTTGGATTCTGATAGGTACAACCTTGCAAATTTTTCTAGCTTTGGTGGTTGAACCAGGTATTTGAACTATCATAACATGCTTCAATTTTGTTGGTTGAATCTTACTAGTGCATGCAAATTCTTCTGTAACAAACGAGTGCGATGCTCCAGAATCAAAAAACACTCTTGCGAGTACTGAGTTAACAGAAAACATACCCAGCACGACATCTGGCGCTTCCTGAGCTTCTTCAGCACTCATGTGGAAAAGACGGCTGTTGCAGTTGAGCGAGTTCCCTAGGGCAAATCTCCTTCCAGGCTGAACACGGCGTTGCTACTGAGCGGGTGCATTCACATTGGTGGTTGTTGCAAGCTTCTTGGGGCACTCGTGGGAGTAGTGACCCTTGACTCCGCATTCAATGCAAGTAATCAGGGACTTGTCTTTTCTTGCAATAGGCACATCATTGCTTCCAGTCCTTGGGGTAGTATTGTTGTTGTTGGTGTTGTTGTTGTTGGACTTGGGTGGTGCATGTTGAAGTTATTGGAGTTGTCGGGGTTATTGTTGTGGTTTCCTCTAGACCCCAAGTTTCCGCCGCCACGATTGGGATAGTTTGGACGGGACATAGGGGGTCTGTTGTTTCTTGGGGCATATCCTGCAGACAGGTTGGGGCGATACTTCTGGGTATGGTGGGATCCAGGCTGGTGCATCATCCTGCACTTGCGATTGTCATTGGCTTGTTTATCTTCCCTTCCATCTGAATGGCAGAGTCCACTAAAGCTTCAAGATCATCACAGGGAATGTTGACTAGCATGGTTTGCATCTCATCATGCAGTCCGTTCAGGAATCTCTCTTTCTTCTTTGCTTCTATGTCAATCTCATCAGGGGCATATCTAGCTAAAGATAAGAATTTGTCACAGTATTCCACCACAGTCATCCTTCCTTGTTTCAAATCTCTGAACACATCCCTCATCCTCTTAATCAGACCCGAGGGCACATGAGTCCGGCTGAACTTGATTTTGAACTCATCCAAGTCATCATCTGACTTCTGTTCATGGTACGGGTGCTATTCCACTAGGCTCTTGCATCACTTGCCAGATAATGGGTGGCAAACATTAATTTTTCATTAGCCTCAACTCCTGCGACCTCTAAGTTGTTCTCCATGGTTTGCAGCTAGTCATCAGCATCTAAGGGCTCTTCAGACTTATTAAATATAGGGGGATTGGTGTTTTGAAAGTTCTTGATCTTGGATCCATGGTTATCCTGGTTTCCATGGCCTTGATTATTGTGGGCCATCTGAGCTATATGTTGAAGAGTGGCTAAGTTGGCTTGACGTTCGGCTCTACTAGCTTCATGGTCAGAAACTAACATTTGCAGAATCTGCAGCATTGGGTCATGAGATGAACTGCTTCCTCCGGGATTTCCGCGAGTCATCTGAAGATTGAGATAGATAATGAGATAAGAGGGAAATCTCTAAGGTTCATGGTTTTGTTTTTCAAAAATCTTTAAACTTTGAGTTTGACTCAGGTTTTGCAAACTAACAACTTCCTCTCATTCATTCATTCAAAGCACACAACACAAACACACACCACAACACAAATAGAAAATAGATGGTTTTAAGAACCATTCTGTGAAACTACGATATAGTGGGACCGGTACAACTCACTCCTACGGTAGTGCTCAAGTGTATCTATTCATCATCAATGAAGGCGGAATCATCATCATCAGTGTGGAACTCCATGGCATCGTCCTCCAGGTAGCCGTCATCATCACTGAGGTAAGAGTAGAGATCTCCATGGATATCTTCACCTTCCTCCTCCTTCGTTTCAAGTTGGATCTCCTGTTCACGGATGGTCTTCTCGAGAGTGGCCACCTTCTTGTGAAGATGATAGATGATGTGATCCTTCTTGTCACGCTGACAACGAAGTGAATAGCACTCCTTGGCAAGGATGGCGAGGGTCTGGTCCTTCTTGACTGCAATGGCATGGTTGTGGTTGGCGTAGGCACGGGCGTTGTCCAACTCCTTCTGTCTATCATACAACATGAAGTCGAGATTATCCACCTGGTGCTTCAGCTCCGAGTGTCCTGGCATCTCCAAGGGCATTCCCATAGAATCATGCCTTGTGTAGTAAGCAAAGCGAGTTCCACTGATCTGGTTGATGTTTTGTCCACAAAGATGGGCAAGAGCTTCATGCATACCCCTGGATAGTCCGTCTAGCCAGTTGTTCTCCCTCAAGATGAATTGGATCTTCTCCGAGGTGGGTGCTTCCATCTTGCCTCTAAGATCTGCAACTATTAGCCATTGTAGATCTCCTCCGACGTGATCGTTGAGTTGTGCCCCGAAGAACTCTGGGTGCGGGCGCTCAAGATACTCTATGATTGCATTTAGATCCCTCTCAAAGATCAGGTGCCCTCCGTTGCCCAGCTGGTAGAACTTGCTATACTTGACCTCCATCTATAAGAATTTAGGGTGAGCAAGTTAGTGGGGTGATCAAGTGTGTCAAATTTTATGTAGGATTGCAAGAATTTTTTAGGAACATGAATTTTTTTTGAAAGAATCTCAAGGGTAAGAGTGGGAATAGGTTTTCATAAATACTCACTTCTTTTGTTTTGAAACTAAGTTTTTGTTCAGACGTCCATTCTAGCTAGGGTCTCCTATGGTCAGGATGGCTCTGATACCAACTTGTCAACACCCAGATTTTTAATCCTAGATGCCTGTTATGCCATCATCGCAATCCCGGGATTACCATTTTTGCGAGACATAACAGAATTGGTACCACAGTACATCATCCATTAAAAACCATAATAAAGGTCTTACAAATAAAGGATATCATGATCCAGTCTTAATACAATCAAAGTAGCGGAAAGTAAACGTAGTAGGGGCTCCATCTTCAGAGTCACAAGCAATGCTGACGATGGGAGATGATCCTAGTTGTCATAGACCTCCTGCTGTCCATCTTCCTGGTAGTCCTCCTCATAGTCTAGCCACGGGAATAGCCAGGGACAAAGCCATGAGGACTCTTTAAGTACTCGCAAACTAGCACTAACAAGTAAGGTAGTTCTAGTAGGCATCTTAAGCTCTAGGTTCATTTGCAAAAAAGCCAGGTTTATTTCATAAGAGTTCAAAGGTAAAGAATCTAATTTAATCACTTAAGTGGGAACCTAGTTTTCATGTCCACAACCCTGTTGTGGTCAAGTCAAGGTCATAGTTCAATTCACAAGTCATTTTGAAAACATCTGACAACGGAACAGTATGGCCACTCTGACTATCCATGACCGCGGACTCGGCTATTCGAATAGTTTGACACTCTGCATAAGTGGTACACTTTCACCACAAAATTCGATACATCCATCAGGGATAACCCTGAATCATCATACTTAGTATGCGGATAATCAAGCATAACCTTTCAATTACACACTCTAGTATAGGAACCTCCCCTATGAGCTTGGCCTCCCAGCCATGGCCATTTGCCATCCTGGGCACTGCATAGGTGGACATTCACATTCACGAGGTAGCCTCAGCTCAACCTCTTTCCACGAGGGAACCCATACTAAGGCATATAAACTTCTAGTTAAGCCCTACCCAATTTGGGTATTATGGTTGTATGGTAAAATTGGAATGGTATCGCATCCGAACCCAACCATCCGTTTTTTTTAAAAGGTCCAAGGCTCATGCCTCAACATTTTCATCATCAACCATTGTGTTTCTCAACACATGTCAAAACATTTCAATAGAATGAAACCTCATTCCAAGGTTTTCATAATCATTTTCACCAAGTATTCCCATCTAAAGTGATCAACTTTTATGCTTAGCACTAGCCACTAAAGTTGAGGGTAATCACTAAGGAGGGGTCCTAATCAAGTGTAACTATCCAAATTTAGTTTTATGCTTTTTTAATGGCATCTAAGTATAACTACTTAGGCGTAGCTTTATACTCTTTATGGTATATATCCGATTTTTCCAATACTCACAAATCAAGGTTGCAAGTAAAACTTTGGTAAAATTAATCAAGGTAAAGAACTTTGGTAAAAGTAAAAGAATAAAGCTTGCAAGTAAAACTTGGGATGGGTATAATCAAGGTTGCATAACCAAAGAATGCCTAATGCATCTTGCATAGGTTATCTTGCAAGGATGGCTTGCATAGTTAACTTGTAGTGTTAGGCTTGCCTTGAGTAGTGCAGTGGTTGAAGTTCTCTTCTTCTTCTTCTTCTTCTTGGTAGTACCCCTCCTCCTCATATCCCGGGTCGGTACTACCGTCTAGAAATGAATACGAGGTACACAATCACCAAACAATACTTAACTACTTCTATTTAGCACACTAAGGCTCACACTTAATGATCTAGCATCATCACAATCATTACATGAAATGGAGACCTAGTCTTATTTTTCTTATTTTAGAAAAGTAATTTCTACTCATTGAAAATACTTAAGATTTAATATTCTCCACTTAAACTATGGGATCATGTTGACACATGTCATCACCACACATTCTAATACTTGGGAATGTGATTTAAAGTGGTGGTCATATTTTATAAAGTTTAAATTACTTTTTAATATAATTAAAGTGACTATAAATGCCTATATAGTATTCTTTTAGTACTAGTCCAAGATCACTGCATGTAAACCTAAATATTTTTACATATTCAGACAGATCTTGTTAAATGTGATTTTTGACAGTTGGAATCGACTCAAAAGCATTTATGGTTTATTTTTGAAAAATGTTTGAAGTTGGAAAAGTCTCTGTCTTGTTATTTTTGGTATAGGTGATCTATAATTTCAAATGGTTTGAATCCAACGGGCTTGGATCGAAATTTTTAATACCTTTCTAACGAAATTGGAATCATGTAATTTGGTTCAGTGAATCTCTTTGAATTGATTTTTGAATCTACTGACAGAATCTAGTTTTAACTAAAATGGAAAAGTCTATTTGAATCAACGGGCTCTACGCGGCAAACTAATTGGGCCGGCCCAGTGATATGTCCATTTTGCATCACTATTCTATATGATAATTTACTATTATTCATTGATATATTTCATATTAAGAGGTGATACTTATGTTATCTCATCTGTTTTTGCATGGTTGATGACTTTTGGAGCATGGTTGTAGCACCCCAATTGTCTAACAATTGTAATGCTACTTGTCCTAGTAAGATTTTGGCTACTCCATAGATATTATTGTTGCATCATAATGATATCATGCTCATGTCATCATGCCACCTTGCATTTGAGCATCATATTAAACCCTCTTTCTTTTGGTTCTTCTCTCACATGCATTATTAATTGTATTTGCCTCTTGATATTGTATTTGGTTATTGATATATTGTCTAAATGCCCAAGTTGAGTTGGGGGCATATCTTTTATTTCCATTCCACCACATTTCTTTTCCACTACTTTATAATCCCACCATCCCATTAACCATGAGCTTGTTCTCTTTCTTTTGTTTTTGTGTTCTAGCTCATGTGGGTTGGGGTGGATCTAGTCCTTTAATTATTTTGCTTGGCTTTATTCCACTTGTGGGAAATGCATGAGGATAATGCCATAATAGTATTATTGTTTTCACAAATTACATCATGGTATTATTATTTGCATGGGCCATGCAAGCTTTCTCCACCACCTTTTCCTCCATTGGTTTTTCTTGGATTTAGTGGATCCTATCTTGGGAAAACATCTACCATCATTACACTATCATCATAATCTCATCCACCTCATTTTCCTCTTATCTTTAATTCCACATGCATGAACCATATGAGGCCTAATCCATCTTTTTCTTTCTTTCTTTTCTTGGAATTCCTTTTCACCTTCTTCTCATGTTAACCCAATACTCATCATGCTTCACTTGGGTTGGTTTTTGCACAAGATTTAACAATCTAAAAATCTAATAAAAACAAACCTAGCTTCTCTCTCTAAATTCTTCTAAACCCTAACCTACTCCCAAATCTCTCTCTTACTCTCCCTCTCTCTCTAGCCTGCCGAGAACCACCTGGCCACCTCTCCCTGGCCCACACCCAGCCATCTAACCCCTCTCTAACCCTAGCTAAACCCTAACCCGAGCCATGCCCCAACTAACACTAGCCGAGCTACCCCTCCCTCTCTTCTCTCTTCCTGACCCGAGGGCCCCTCCTCCAGCCTGTCCCTCTCTCCCGGCCTGGTCCACCTGCAGCCACAGGCCCAGGCCCAGCCGGCCGAGCACGTGCTCGAGGAGGGAGGAGAGAAAAGGTGGCACCGAGGCCACCTTTATCTTGCCGTGCCCCAGCTGCCCTCCTCCCTCTCTCCCTCCTCTTTCCTTCCTCCCCACGCCTCTCTGGCCTCTCCCAGATCTGGCCGAGCCGCCCCCTCCTTCCCCATCTTCCTCTCCGACCACCAGCAGCCGACGCCGGTCTCCGCCAGCACCCACCTCGCCCCGACGTTCCTGCCGGCGTGCTCGACCTGGAGGTGGCTGAGAAGATCGTGGACGTTCCCCTGCGTCGCCCCGTGGCCGCTGACGCGAAGGAGGAAGCCCTGCACCGCCAGTACCATCGCCCCCGACGCCAAACCCTAGCCGCCGGAGCGCCTGCATCCCCGACGATCCGCCGCGTCCCCGTCCGATCCGAGCCCGCCGTCGAGCCCGCGGTGAGCCTCCCCTCCTCCCTGACATGGTTCGCCTCGCCGTACCGCCCTAACGCCGTCGTGCGTTTCGTCGAACACCCACCGCGCGCCAGAGGTCGCCGCCGTCTGCAGTTCTCCCGCGCTGCAGCAAGCTTACCTAGGCCCCCGCCCTTTCCCTGTCAACTCCCCTCACCCGACCGCACCGGTTAGCACCCTCAGCGCGCTCCCCCGCATCCCAGGATCGAACCCCGCTCGCGCCGCGCGCACGAGTTGCCGTCAGAACAAGGGAGAAGAAAAACAGTAACCCAGGGTCGTGGTCGATTTGCAAAAAAAAACCCCACCTTTTTGATTCCTGCGACCCGCGCTCCTAGCGACCCCACCAGTCAGCCACACTCGCACGTTTGCAGAAAACCCCTCAGCCTTTCTCAGCCGCAACCTGCACTCCCGCCTCAGCCCCACCTGTCAGCCCCTGTCTCGCTCACCGCTGACATGCGGGCCTGCGCCAGTTGGCCCACCCCGCAGCCTCAGTGGCTAGGCGAGCCCGCGGTGACAAAAGATTTTCCCGCGCGTGGTCCAGTCAGCACAAAGGCCCACCTGTCAGTGTCTGGGGCTGATTTTGCCTAGGTGAGAAAAGTATTTCCCTGAGTCTGTTTTATATTCAACTCTTTTCAGATTAATTTAAATTCAAATTCTTTTCAGATTCAAATCATTTTTAAAATACAAATCCAAATAATACATATAATATATGTTTTGGAATCAGAAAAATGTGAGGAATTCAAATATGCCCTTCAAAATATGTTTTGAACACTTTAAATTTTCGAGATGAGTAAAATTACAAGAAAATGCCCTTTTCCTTATTTAATTAATAACTTTTGTTTTATAACTCCAAATTTGACAAATAATATGTCTAAATCGATCAGCGCGACGAGCCCGTTCTATTTATGCAGTCCTTGTTCAGAATTGAAGCATGCATCATGTCAACATCAAAAATCTGAACTGTTTATGACAATAAAACTTGGCAAATAAATAATAAAGTGCTTTATTTCTTGTATCCATACCTCACCTTTGCCATGCTACCTAATGCCATGTAATCGTGCATCATTCATCATGGCATGCTTGGTTGCTTGTTGCATTTTAATTCATATGCTTGTGCACTTTATTTATGTTGGCCCTTGTTTGTTTGGTTCTTCTTCGAATAGACGCCCAGCAGGAGAATTACCAGGAATCACAGGAGTATTACCCAGATCCATCTCTCGCTTCAACTGAACTGCCAGGCAAGCACTACCACATGATTGCATACATACAGTACCTATTGCCTCTATCTTATTCTTGCATCATTGAGTCGCGATTGCATTAAATTGAATCCCAAGTACTGCATGGCCTTTACTTTTAAACCACACCAAGCTTGTTCCGGTCCCATGAGCCATTACTACAGGAGTTGTTTGCGCCATGCGAGTCGTAGAAAAGCATGAGTAGGGTATGTGAGTGTCTGATGAATAACGAGGTACCTAAACAACATAACCTGAGTAGTAATGGGATAACTAATGAAAGAGGCACCGGTGAGCAGTATCTGCTACTTGGTTTTCATGATCACATGTGTCCCGTAGGACCCCGAGTACTTGATTCATGTTCCTTGTTTATTCGCACTATCCACATCCGGGAGGCCTTATGGACCCCCCTAAGCCAGAGCTTGATTCATTCTTATTTCTTGGGGACACAATTAGTTTGGGGCTTTATTACTATTCAGTACTTATGCCATGTTACTGCTTTATTTAAGATTATGCGAGGAGCACCTGTACTGTTTTGGATCGTGACACGTTTTAGCTGTATCGACAAGCCCGGTCACATTTTCGGGTTCCCAGTCGTTTACTGCCGTCCACACAAACCTTGGGTCCGTCTCGGAGCCGGCCAACTTCGTTGCGGGTAGCTTAATGGGGTGGCCCCCTGAAATATTTCTGAATCCTATGATTGCTTTGTCGTGAATGCCTCGTTGGGTTTTGATTTGGTTTTTCCGAGGTTGATCGAGTGTGTGTTGCTAATCGTGCACCCCCTGCAGGGTAAATCTTTCTGAAAGCCGTGTCCGCGGTTATGGACGACTTGGAGCACAGTTTCTCGATCATAGACAAGTATAATTAAAGTACCGCTTTTAAATTGACTAAGTACTTGACTATTAAATAGTGCAATACTCATAGAATGGTTAATAAAACTACCAACGGATGATGGGGGTTTTCGTCCGCTTCCTCGTTGGTAAGCGAGGAGGAGGATGGATCGGTTAATTATACTGTTATAACTGTTGTTCTTAATTCACGGACTTCCGTCTATCATTGGTTAGTCGGAAGGTTAGCGAGTATCTGTAGAATTGTTAGGTATTATCTTTTGCTGCAATTGCGTCACCCCAGGTTGTGTCCCCTTTAGTGGCATAAAGACTTGCTGAGAACCCCTAGGGTCTCACACGATAAATTGTTTTATTAGAATGAACAGGTGTACCCGCAAGATGGATACTGGGTGGAAGAGACAGAGGATGTTGGCAACGATCATTCGGTGTAGAGATTCCGGGAACGGGGATCCGTGTGATCTGTGGGCGGGATGCGTTTATTTATGGGGCATCTTATGCCAATTTGCTTCTTATCCGTACTCGGATCTTGTTTTCCGCTTCCGCCTGATACTCTGATGTGTGATGTACGAGGAGCTATCCTAAATTATTATATCTATCTAGGACTTTTGGATCTTGCCGTATGGCGTTGCAGTATTTCTATTTCTTTTAGATGGAATGGCTCTGGGGACTGTTGTATGTGGCTTGCATACATACTCATTTGTGTATGTAGTTGATCCCTTCGCCTGCCGATTACGCCGCTCGTTCTTGTCCCGTTGTTTGAAAGTGGTTAGGACGGCCGAAAGGTCTACCGTGAGTGGCCCTGGGCCCCACCGTACTATTTTAACCACTTCCGTTCATCTAGGCATTAACTAAGAGCGTAATTCACCGAGGTATTTACAATGGGACCGCTGCAGTCAGGATTCTGATGGAAAAGGTGCTGTTTGGAGGCAAAATTCGTGATGATCAGAAAATCCAGGAAAATATACAGAAAATCCTATTTTTCCAGAAGACGAAGGATGCCAGAAGGAGGAGTGGAGATGGGCCACAGGGGGTCCACACCACCCCCTGGCGCGGGCCACCCTAGGCCGCGCCACCAGGTGGTGTGGCTGACCTGGCCCACCTCCGGCTCTCCCCTCTGGCGTATATATTCCTCCCGAAACCCTAAGACTCGGGGAGCAACCACAGAAAGATTCCGCCGCCTCTGTGGGGCGGAAAACACCGAGAGAGAAAGATATCTCCGGCAGACAGATTTCTGCCGGGGGAATTCCTTCCCGGAGAGGGGAGATCGTCGCCATCAACACCACCATCAAGCTGGAATTCATCGGGATCATCATCATCATCACCACCATCATCACCATCAGCACCCTCATCACCATCTCCATATTACTGTAACAATTGGGTTGAATCTTGCATAGTTCTTAGGGGAAACTTTCTGGGCGTTGATTACTCTTTGTAGTTGATGCTATTGAGTGGAACCGTTGAATTATTATTTATGTTCAGATTTTTATACATCATTATTCCATCTCTGATCATGATCCATATGATGTCTTGTGAGTAGTTCGTTTTGTTCTTGAGGACATGGGAGAAGTCATGCTGTTAGTAGTGGAGTTGTGTTGAGAAAGATTCAATAGTTTGAGATTTAAGTTGTGGTGTACTTCTTCTAGTGGTGTCATGTGAACGTCGACTACATGACACTTCACCTATATGGGACTAGGGGAATGCATGTGTATTTGGCTACTAATCAAGGGGGTTGCCGGAGTGACAGAAACCTGAACCCCCGTTAGGAAACCATTGCACAAGGGACGTAAGGGTCTTAGAGTTTAAAGTTGTGGTTAGGTTTCTATCTTAATTACTTTCTTGTACTCACGGATGTTTGCAAGGGGTGTAATCACAAGTATGTACTAGTCCTAGGAAGGTCGGTACATTAGCATAGGTTCACCCACACAACACTTAGCAAGCTAAAGAAGATTAATCAACTATATGAAGCGAAAGCACTTGACAGTCTTCCCATGTGTCCTCGGGAACGTTTGGTCATCTTAAGTAATACAACCGGCTTGTCCTTTGCTGCATAAAGGATTGGTCCACTTGCTGCATTTATTCCTACTGTCTTTTATTTACTCGTACTTTATTTACTTGCATTATCAAAAACCCCTAAAAATCCGTTTGCTAAGTATTTGCAGAGAATTCCTGATCCATACCACTAGCCAGCACCTTCTGCTCCTCGTTGGTTTCGACACTCTTACTTATCGAAAATACTGCGATACACCCCATATACTTGTGGGTCATCAAGACTATTTTCTGGCGTCATTGCCAAGGAGTGAAGCGCTATTGGAGAGTGGAACTGGTAAAGGAAACTTCTACTGTGAGTATTGTTTACTTATGTTAGTTGCTTCATTTTCGTTATGGATAATTCGCTGAGTTTCTTATTTTGTAATGCTACTACCACTGCTAAGGTAGTAGATGAACCACCACCTGCTGAGAATGATGCTTTTAAAATACCTACAAGAATTATTGATCATGTTATGGATAACTACTATGTTGGGGATGGTATTGTCCATCCCGGTGATCATTTACTCTTTATACACGAATTATGTGGGTTGTTCAAGTGTGCAGGTATTACAATAGATCAAGTTAAGAAGAAGTTATTCTCATTATCACTGAAAGGAAGAGCTGAGGAATGGTATAAGCTACTAAAGAATGGTCAAGATCTTGAATGGGAGGAAATAGTACCTCTATTTTATTCAAAGTTTTATCCTCCTAGTGAGATTCATAAGGATCGGAATAAAATATACAACGTTTGGCCTCTTGATGGAGAGAGTACAGCTCAAGCTTGGGGGAGATTGAAGTTACTAATGCTCAAACGTCCCATTCATGAGCTCCCCAACAATATTATTATCAATAACTTTTATGCAAGGCTTCCTCTACATGACAAGGATTTATTGGATGCTTCTTGTGCTGGATCATTCACTCGGATGGAAGAAGAAGCCAAATGGGATCTTCTGGACCGTATTCAAGATAATGCTGAAGCTTGGGAGAATGACAAAGGAAGAAAGTCAGGTATAAATTATGATTACGAATGCATTGAATCTTTTATGGGAACTGGTGACTTTCAAAATATTAAAAATGCTTATGGTCTAGACTCTCAAGCTATTGCTTCTTATTTTAAGGATTTTGCTTCCTACATTAAAGTGCCTAAAAAGAAGTGGAATAAGTATCATGAACCTTATAAATATGTTGCTAAGAGTGTTCCTACAAGAAATACTGAAGTTTATACAACTAATCATGTTTTACCTGAACCTTACATTGAGAAAATGCCTTTCCCAGTTAAGATAAAGGAACATTTTATGATAGCTAGTATGGTTAATGAAAGTACAAATAAAGCTGTTGAACCTGATAAACAAATAAATGATGAACCTATAATAGCAAATGTGAAAGACTTTGTCACTAAATATGTAGAAGAGGGACACACTATCCTTTGTGAGGATACCTCTAATATTGTTTCACAAAGTAGTGTTATGAGAGCTAGTATTCATGTGTTTTCTATTAGGATAAGTGATCATTGTTACGATGGCCCTTGTGATAGTTATATTGTTAATTTTATGCATGATACTGAAAGTTACTATGAGAGAGGTAAAAGTGTTCTTATGTATCTCAATAATATCAAGTTTTCTCGTTTTATGCTGAAAGTTTTTATGTTGCACTTCTTTTGCCTTCCTATGCTAGTAGCCTCTGGTTTCAACAACTTGTTTGTTTACAAAATTCCCTTGAATAGGAAGTGGGTTAGACTGATAATGTGTGTATTTTTGCTTCTTAATGCTCTCTTTCACTTTAATTCATATTCTTATGTGAGCATCATCAAAATTATCGTGCCCATCTTAATGGCTATAAAGAAAGAGCTTTTTGGGAGACAATCCAATTTATTTTTTCTTTTAGTTTGTTTTTGTTTCTTTGAGTCTTGGAAGTTATTATTTTGGTAATAACCTCTCCTTATCCTTTTGTTTGGTTTTTGTGGCAAGATCAACCTCTAATGAGAGAGAAGTAAGATTTGGGGAAGTTCCTGTCGTGAAACAGATTTTTGTGCTTCACCGTAAATATTCGTGAGAGATCTCTGTCCGTCGGATTGAGCTGTAATTTTTTGTGCTTCTGCCCCAATTTGTAATTTAACTTACGTTAGTTTTGCACTTTTTGATTTGAGCAACAGAAGAGTTCATAAAAAATTGATCTTTACCTGCTGGTCTATTTTGACAGATTTTGCCACTCTTGCATTTGCTTATTTATTCGATTTCCTTTTTGAATTCTTTTTGGGTTTTCGGAAGGATTTGCTACAGTAGCTTATGTTTTGATGGTTTTCAGTTGAAGTTGAACTCAAAAGGTTTTATCACTTCACCTATACTAATGTTGCTAATGAGAACTATGTGAAGTTTTGTGTGAAAGAAAATTTCCAGGTTACTAGAGATAATGGTGTAATAAGGAAGTGAAAGGTTCCATGACTCAAGCAATAAGTGTATTAAGATGAAGATATTGATGTATTCAAGTGGTGACTCCGAAAGAATCTACTAGATACCAAATTCAGAGACCTGCAGAATCCGTTTTCAAATAGGTAACAGTTCTGGTAAGAAAAGTTACGTGAAAGATCTGTCCAGTTATATTTTTGCAGTTTTTAATCAATAAGGAAAGTTACGAAGCAAAAGAGGGACGGAAACGGAGCTAGGGTGGCTCACACCACCCTGTGGCGTGGGCCCACCCCTGGCCGCGCCACCAAGTGGTGTGGCCACTCCGGACTCCGCCTCCGGCTCGTTTTCTCCCAATACCTTCCTTTTGCTGTAAAACTTCGCAATATATAATCCCCCGGATCCTCCGAGGTTCGTATATCGTGTTATCGTCGTGTTTTTGTTTCGATCTATTTCTGTCAGGAACTATTCTTGAAAGTTTAGAAGCACAATGGTGTCCGCCAAGGATAAGGGGAAGGAGCCTATGGAGGAAGATCTCCAAGACCCCGAGCAGGAGAAGGAGATCAAGAGTGAAGATGAAGAGGAGGCAAAGCACACCGGCACAACCATTGCAAGCATTGGAGTGGTGGAAAACCCTGCCAGGACTATGTCAATTGGATAGAAGCCTCCTCATCATCGTTCAGATCCCTGGTCACTTCCTCCACGCGCCAAGAAATACTTTCCATACCCGTATCCATAAGCATCAACACCAGAATATGCCCAAGGAGAAATTACCATCCAATTGGGACTTGCCTCGTTCTAGCCATGCAGGGAAAGAAGACTTCAAGGAGGAAGAGTGGGAAAACAATCGTAAGAGCTGGGATCCACAATCTGACATGATCATGCACCGTATCGAGCACAACTCGGAGTTGATTCGTACTCTCACCTTCGAGATTGAGGACTTGGGGAAACTGGTCAAAGAGCTCATCAAGAGAACACCACCACCATCGAAGGAGTAATTCGTCATCAGGTTTGGCATCCCCTTGGTTTGTTCCAAGCTTGGGGGAGTGCCGCGGTATCATATCACTATCTTCTATCTTTTGACCTTTTTAGTAGAGTCATATCATGAATAGAGAAGTTATTATGTAGGATGGTTTGCATTATGGAAGTGTCCCCTCTGTCGTTAGATATGTATCCCTTGGTGTGAGTTGCCGTTATGGAATATTAATGAGAAGTTTTATCATTTACTCTTTGGCATATCTTATATTAGTTTTCAATTCGTGGTTATATGATTGATCTTGTTGTTAGTATTGGTATCACTTTGGGATCATTGAGTTAATTTAGTTGGTTTTGGCAAACCTGGCTCGGTCAGTAGCAACACTATTTTTAAGAAGTTGAAAGAAAAATATAAAAGTACTCTAAAGAAAAATAATTTCATCATCTTTCTTTCTTGATTTGCTCATAAGTTTAGTATTCTCTAGTTAAGATCTTTTGTGCTTCCAAGGAGGATTGCATGTTGTTTTTTATCATTTGTATATTTGTTTGTTTCCTTCAACTCTTATACTTGTTATCCAGCCTTGCTAGCCAAAAACCTGTACTGAGAGGGATTTCTTCTCGTGCATCCATTCCTTAAACCAACCCCATGCCATTTGTGTCCACCATACCTACCTATTAGCATTATTGCTATTCCAAGTAAATTCTTGTTTTTATCTACCTTCCAAATTAAACTTGTTATGTGAAAATTAGTGATTAAAGCTCTCACGAACTTGATGGCACACTTTACTTTCTTGTACTTAATAAACATGAACCATTGGGTCCTTCTTTGTTGCGTATATGCTTACGCTTTATGAGTTGAAGTTAGCAGAACCATGTATCATGGGGAACACTTTCAACACTGCCATGGTACTTTGTACCTAGTTGATATCATGGTTCTTTTGCCTATGGATCCCGGCGGTGTGAAATAAAAGGGGAACTTGTAAGATCATGGAGTTCATATGTATGTTAGAGAAACGCCTGGGCCGCTAGCCTAAACCATGCCTAATCATGGTGGAAACTTGCAGCATAACTATAATGAGCATTCTATGAAGCATCCTCAATAAAAATCTATGCAAATAGCAAATAAAAAGATCGCTGAGATGCTCATTGTCTGCTTGCCTTGTCATTTTGATTATGGGATAGCTCCTATATCATGTGCAAGGGGTACCCCGTTAGCGGTTCTCAATGATACACATGTATTTATAATGACAAGAGCTTACTCGTAACTGAAGTTGAGTAGCATGAGGTTCGGTACTCGTAAGTAAGGGGCATGAGATTTCAACTTATAACTTGTCAAGCATATCCTCTTAGTTGTGTCACTTTAACCTTAATCACCTAAAGATGCCTATGATAGGGGCAATGAGAGATGAAAGCTAGTAAGTACCATAATTTTTGGGAGCTCTTTATGAAACTTGAAATCCTTGATTCCCTCTGCGAAGGGCCTTTCTTTTACTTTTTAGTTGAGTCAGTAAACTATTCCCTTCTATCTCAGCAAGTATTTTGAGTTGTTGTGTTTCATTCATTCATATGATGATTTATTCAATCATGTTTCTTATGTTTCTTGTTTTGCACATTGCTCTTATCTTGGTGATTACTACTTTGAAAGCTATCATTGAAAATCAGTTATTTGTGAACTCCAGCAAGTTAACAACTATTCTTCGACCAAGAGCTAAGTTTGCCATTACCAATTATGATTCACTTTATGTATCTTTATTGTGTTTCCTTTACTTATTGCAAGCTAAGTTATATAATAGTGAGTTGTCTTCTATTATGCTCTATGTATTGATGAATGTGATGCTTCTTATCCGTATTCTTTTATCGAATGTTCACTCCATAAACCTGAGGTCATGTTTATTGAGCTCAGTTTCGCTTGGGGACAAGCGAAATCTAAGCTTGGGGGGAGTTGATACGTCCATTTTGCATCACTATTATATATAATAATTTACTGTTATTCATTGATATATTTCATATTAAGAGGTGATACTTATGTTATTTCATCTGTTTTTGCATGGTTGATGACTTTTGGAGCATGGGACCGCTGCAGTCAGGATTCTGATGGAAAAGGTGTTGTTTGGAGGCAAAATTCGCGATGATCAGAAAATCCGGGAAAATATACGGAAAATCCTATTTTTCCAGAAGACGAAGGATGCCAGAAGGAGGAGTGGAGATGGGCCACAGGGGGCCCACACCACCCCCTAGCGCGGGCCACCCTAGGTCGCGCCACCAGGTGGTGTGGCCGCCCTGGCACACCTCTGGCTCTCCCCTCAGGCATATATATTCCTCCCGAAATCCTAAGACTCGGGGAGCGACCACAGAAAGATTCCGCCGCCTCTGTGGGGCAGAAAACACCGAGAGAGAAAGATCTCTCTAGCAGACAGATTTCTGCTGGGGGAATTCCTTCCCGGAGAGGGGAAATCGTCGCCATCAACACCACCATCAAGCTGGACTTCATCGGGATCATCATCATCACCACCATCATCACCATCAGCACCCTCATCACCATCTCCATATTGCTGTAACAATTGGGTTGAATCTTGCATAGTTCTTAGGGGAAACTTTCCCGGTGTTGATTACTCTTTGTAGTTGATGCTATTGAGTAGAACCATTGAATTATTGTTTATGTTTAGATTGTTATACATCATTATTCCATCTCTGATCATGATCCATATGATGTCTTGTGAGTAGTTCGTTTTGTTCTTAAGGACATGGGAGAAGTCATGTTGTTAGTAGTGGAGTTGTGTTGAGAAAGATTCAATAGTTTGATATTTAAGTTGTGGTGTACTTCTTGTAGTGGTGTCATGTGAAAGTTGAATACATGACACTTCACCTATATGGGACTAGGGGAATGCATTGTGTATTTGGCTACTAATCGTAGGGGTTGCCGGAGTGACAAAAACCTGAACCCCCGTTAGGAAACCATTGCACAAGGGATGTAAGGGTCTTAGAGTTTAAAGTTATGGTTAGGTTTCTACCTTAATTACTTTCTTGTACTTACGGATGTTTGCAAGTGGTATAATCACAAGTATGTATTAGTCCTAGGAAGGTCGGTACATTAGCACAGGTTCACCCACACAACACTTAGCAAGCTAAAGAAGATTAATAAACTATATGAAGCGAAAGCACTTGACAGTCTTCCCATGTGTCCTCGAGAATGTTTGGTCATCTTAAGTAATACAACCGGCTTGTCCTTTGTTGCATAAAGGATTGGGCCACTTGCTGCATTTATTCCTACTGTCTTTTATTTACTCATACTTTATTTACTTGCATTAGCAAAAAACCCTAAAATCCGTTTGCTAAGTATTTGCAGAGAAGTCCTGATCCATACCACTAGCCAGCACCTTCTGCTCCTTGTTGGGTTCGACACTCTTACTTATCGAAAATACTGCGATACACCCCCTATACTTGTGGGTCATCACCCAGCTGCATTGCGCTGGCGCAGCGGGCTGCTGACAGGACAGTCCCACTGGTCAGCGACTAATCTAACCCGAAGCGGTATCGTTCAATCTCAGCGCTATGATTAGACTAGGATCTAACGGTTGTGGTTTGTCATCTCCGTCGCATAGCTTCGGCGAGACTGAATCCTAATCGTGGCGGTGGGGGTACGCAGGGGCTCACTAGGGCTCCATCAAGGGTCGGCGATGGGGGCGATCGAACGTGTCGAGGACGGTGGTTCGAATGGTGGCCGCGGCGGCTCCTAGGGCAGCTCCTAGCTCCGGTTCCTCTTCTCCTCTGCAGCAGCGGTCTCTGGTAAAATTCCGGCGATGTGGTGCTCGCTTGCTCCGAGGAGAGATGTGGGAGGTGTCTGAGAGAGAGGGGAGTGGAATGGTGTAGCGAATTGGGGCTAGGGTGGCCTCTATTTATACACCAGCGATGGGAACAGAGCAGCATGGCTCGGGCTCATCGGCGACGTCGTTACAGGGGGCTATCGGCCTGGCTAAGGGTAGGGGTCGACACGGTGCTTCAGGGCGGTTGTCATGCGCTTGATGGTGCGGCAAGGGGCGGTCGAGAACGGTCAGGAGCGCTCCGTGCTCTGCGTGGGAGTGGCGGCGTTCGAGACGACGTACGGTGGCTACATTCCACGCGGCAGCGAACGGGCATGTCTGGGGGATAGCTGGGGTCACGTTGAGTGTGGGCACGCGTGGAGAGGGCGAGGCGCAGCGTGTGTGCACGTGTCGGCTATGGCGCTCTGGCGCGCTCTCGGCATGGCTGGCAGAGAAATGGGCGCGGCGATTCAGGGTGGTCCAGGGCGCGTCTTCGGTCGAGGGGTGAACAGAGGGTGGCGGTGGACAGTCGCATGTCTCCTGGTCGTCGTGGGAGAGGGCGTCACGGTATGTGGCGAGTGGGGCGTGGTCGACCAGCGCGGTGAGCTCGGGCGGCACTGCACTGGTGCGCACGGTAAAGGGGGAGTTGGTCTGCTACAATGCTAGGTGTTGGGGGAGACTAGGGGAGAGAAATGAGGGGCTAGTGGAGATTGATCACTTCTCATAACTGTAGAAGTTAGGCAGTGTTAGTTTGTGTCTGCCAGGTGCTCGACCAAATGGCCCATGAATTTAAGTTTTGAATTTTTGGATGAAATTTCGTGAGTGTTCTGAGTACTTGCTTGAGTGCCTATGGTTGCTTGGAAAAGTTAAGGTGAATTGATTTGAGTGGCTTTTGAAAAATGGTGATCTAGGAATATGAACTTGATTCGATTTTGCAATGACCTTTAAATAGATTTGGAATTTTTTTCTGTTTGTTTGTAAAGTGGGCTTGGATTCACTTTTACTTGGTCTAGCAAGGGGTGAAAAGAATTAGAAAAGTTTCTATTAGAAATCTTTGACTAGAAACACTCAAAGTGGTCTAGTGGATAATTTTGATCAAAATGACCATTTGATCATACGATTCATATTTGATTTTCTTTTATTTTGATTTAGTTTGTAAATGACCTAGATGATGTAGTATTAATCTTTAAACCATTCCTTATCATTTGTAGCAATCAAACATGGCAATTGCACTCATTCATACACTAATGCAATTCACACATATACTCATATTAAATTTAATAATAAAAGTTTTTGTTAACCCTAAACTTAGGTGATTAAAACTTACTAATCTTGATTAATATTTTTGTGGTGTTACAGGGGGTCCCGGCGAGTGGGGGAATTGGAGGAGTGGGGCGACGGGGTCGTCGGTCGGTTCGTGAAGGAGGTCATGGGCGAGGTACGGGAGGTAGGGGTGGCCGGGGTGGGGCCCGGGTGGCAGTGAGTGAGAGAGGGGTGTTGGGCCGGTGCTGGGCCTCACGGTGCTGTGCGGGCGGTAGCTAACGCGCAGAGACTGTGGGGCTGGGGAGTGAGATGTGGCATGGCTGGGTCGCTGGGGACGGCCCAGCTAGGTTGGCTTGCTGTTTTTTTTGTTTATTTATTTTTTTTGTTTTTCTGTTTTATTCATTCTAGCTCGAAAAATAGTTCAAAACCATTTAAAAAATTTCATAAACTTGTCTCAATGTTTATAATAGGTATATTTTATATTTTAGCACCATTTCAAATACAAAATAAAATTTTAAACATACTCATATTTTAAAATGGGTATTCAATACTATAGGGGTATTTTCCCATATGGTTTCCATTTTGAAAAGAAATTACTAAAGATAAAATTGGTGAATTTTATAACAACCAAAATAGATGTTTTGGACTTTTAGGAAACCAATTCAAAACAAATTGTTAAATTTTATAACTATGATTTTTATATTTGGCTCAAAACAAAACATTTAACAAAAATGGGAAAACCATTATTAAGCTAGGAATATTCTATAAATATTTCCATAAAACAGATATTTATATTAGGGTTTGTTTTATGCAAGAAGGTTTTTTGTGGAGAATCTATTTGACAAAGGTTTTAGGCTTATAAACTAAATTTTAAAGTATTTGGTTTTCCCATAAAACAAAATAACTTTAAAGAGTTTTAAAAATGTTTTTTTCTTATCCACTTGTTCCAAAATCTTTTGTTTAGAAATAGGATTTGCTTTATTTTCATCAAATTTGAAAAGTTTCTTTTCTTTTGAAAATTCCATGAAGGGAAAAGGAATTTTTTAGCAAACTCTTTAAATAATTCTATTCTATTTTAACATTCCAAAATTTAAAAAGTTTTAGGATGTTACACTATTCGTAACAATGAACCACACATAAATACAACTTACAATAACCACAAATAAAATCCAAATAGATTAACAAGGTTTAGACGGTTCGGTATAAGGGTCGGTCTACCATTCTAGACTAATAATAATATATGAGGAAAATAATATAGTTTTGATATAGCCAATATAGGTGGCATACATATAATATGCAATGCACTAAGCAAACAATCTATATGCTAGCCAAGCAAACAATTAAGGATACACGTGAATCCTAGCTAAGAACATGCAAACAAACTACTATAACTTTTCACATGCACTAATAACTCAGAGAAACTACACTAGCATGACACAGACGACAACATGGCATCAAGGATGAGGTTTTTAATTTGCGGCCCCAAAATTGAGAGGCCAAGACATAGCAGGGTCCGAATTGCTTGTAATCACCGCGATTCAAAAAGTGGGGGGCAACTACCCAGAAAGCTATTTCGAGTTAATGGTGGCCAAACCAAATATTTTCAAATCTTCACCGCTATGTCCGAATATTCTGTTACACTAATACTTGTTGTGCCCCATCTAAGCCACCCTGCACGTGTCATAGGGGCAGATCCATTTTTGTACTTTCCAAACCCCCAACACTGAATCAGGCATCGGTGCTCCTTTTTCTCCCTCCCCCCATACTGAATCTAGCGGCAGTCCTTTTCTCCCTCCACCTACACTGAAACATATAGTAGCGGTCCTTTTTCTCCCTCCCCCCACACTGAATCCGGCGGCGGTGTGTTGGGGAACGCGCTACAGAAAACAAAAAATTCTAGCGCATAACCAAGAGCCAATGCAAGGGTGAGGTAAAAGAACATATCCTCGTAGATCGAACTAGCAGAAGTTTGTCGATGACGAGGTTGATCGTGTATCAATCCCCACAACATGCCTTAGCGAGTCGCGAGTAGATGTATTATCCCATGGACGTCTTAGAAGAACTAGTGCTCCAAGTGTCGCACTTCCACTGGTATCCACACATGCAACGAGAAGGGCACTGCGCCGAGGCGAGATCAAGAACTCGCGAACGAAGCGGGAACGTGTCGATGAAGGTCCGGCATCACTCCTTCGTCCGTCAAGATTATATCTAGACGGGTAGAAGAGGAGATATTGCGGGCATTTTTGAAGATCTCTTCCACGCGACGAAGATGACGACGCTAGGAAGAGGAAGAGGACCGGAGCCTGAGGCGATGGCGGAGGGTGGCGGTGGCAGTGACGACGGGCAGCGGCGAGTAACGTAGCAGCAGCGTGGTGGCGGTTACTCGGGGCGGGGCCCGTCGTGGACTTCGGTGTGTTTTCCCTTGCCCTCTCCCCTCAATATATAGGTGAATTCCCTCCTCCATCGAGGAGAGTAGGACTAGGATTCGTATCCTACAAGGACTCCTTCTTTTCCCTTTCTTCCACCAATTTGAGAGAGAGAGGAACTCTGTATTCAATACTGAGTCCGTATCAAATACGGAGTCCTCCCCAAAACCAACTTGGGGCCAAGTTTGAGATCGGAGAGGACTCCTCCCCCCCCCCACCACCACACGGCCTCGATCCACCCGTCCTCCTCCACCCACCGACCCTAGGGGAGGTCCTGGCCGATTCGGCTAGGGTCTCCTCCCCCCGCGCGCGTGTGGGCCCAGTGGGCCCATGCGGCCCTTCGGCCCATGGGACCCACTAGAATATTAATAAATAATAATTTCTTATTTATTATTAATATAAATATTTATTCTGAATATTTCCTAATTAACTTCCGGACACCTCCGAATTAATTCGAAACCTTCCTAAAATATTCCTAGCATCCACTTTAATGTCTGAAACCATTCCATGCACTCTCAGTGATATCCCGGACATCTCCAGAAAATCCTGAGACACTCTGAAACATTCTTTCGGAATTACTTCATCCAACTATCTCATTCGCACTCACATTCTAAAATTTTGTAAATATCTTTAGTGTGTGACCCGGTATGTTCAAATATTTGTGGACATGTTTGGAACTCATTCCACAACAATGATTACTATCAGTGTCTCGATACAAGTAGCAACCCCATAAATAATGCAGAGTTCTTTATCATGTCAACCATAGTATTTAGTACGATACATATTGTATTGATTCGTCGATTTTACATTGCCCGAGATGAAACACTAGGTTATTCTTGTTACATGGCATGTACTCTTTACCCATACCGTATTATCGATGTTCATGTGTTCAACAACTTGATCACGTGTCTGGCCAGACGATGACGAATAACATAGTACATGAGTGGGTCTAGGGTGTATCTCTCCATCGTCAGGAGTATCAATTCCCACAAGCACACCGTGTAAATGATTGGCGAACCATCCGATACGAAGAAGCGGCAACTTTATAATTACTCTGTTAAGAGCAACGTTTGGAGAATCTTGCCACGTCCATATTGTACCAAAGTTCATATGTGTCTCATGGTTAAACGATTTCTAGTAGAGGTAATACAAAGTCTTAAGAGATTAAACCGATAACTATATTGATGATGCGTTTCCAGTATCTCATGTTTGGGTCTATCCATCGTCGTTGTTCTCCAACAACTCCAATCATATATGTCATCAGCAACACTACAATCACATTGTCACTTTGCCCATAGTTAGGAAACCGAAACTATCGTTGATATACATACTAGTCATAGAGGGGCATGACTAGGGATGTCTTTATATGGTGTTTATCATCCCACAAATGTATTAGGGTTTTACTCCAAATACACATTATTCGAAACTAATACAATTATAGGCCATAATGATAAACTTAATTGTGAAACATAAATATGAATAATAACACATTTATTATTGCCTCTAGGGTATATTTCCATCAGTCTCCCACTTGAACTAGAGTCAATAATCTAGTTTACATTTAGCAATCTAACACCTACGGCATCCCGGTGATGTTCATGGTTTACAAGTGTAACACCCTAGATATTAACCCAATCAGGCAATGCTACACCTGTCTTAAATACTTTCCAAGACTGTGGAAAAACTATAAACTTCGTCAGAGTCTCCTTTGTTTATCGAGACATCCACGATAACACAATAAGTATAAACCTCCAATATGATCTATATAGACAGCTACCCAGTCCAATAAGACCATGTATATTTCGAACCGAGCTTTCTTAACTCAGAAGATACAGAACACGATCCAATCCTCAGGTAAATAAAAAGTCGAGAGAAATTCTATGAACGTGGTTAAATATACTCTATGTACAAAAAGTTTGTAATGAGTGATAGTGTGTTGAAACATATAGTGGTCCTACTCCCAGTCCCATGCATGTTGTCCTCAATGGTACCTAAAAAAATAGAAGTCACGAGGGTGAGTATAAAGTACTCAACAAGTACATAAAGAAATAATAAGCATTGCATAAAAACACCACACCGACGATTATCCTGTAACACATGTCATAGCGCACTGGTTGCCTTACATGCCTACCTGCTCTTTGCTTTCACTTTTCTTTGCGTATACCGGTATCGCTTGAGTGGACACCCGTCGGCATCCACTCACTCCAACTCGTGGAGGTTGCCGACAATGTGGAACTCATCCCAACATCAACGGACTCAAGGTGACTACCTCAGGAGGTCACAACACTTTACATTGTCTTTATGATTCTAAGCAAAATACAAGCACAACTGTATTCCTTGTCATAACACTTGGTCTCGACACATATAAACAATAACAAGACACTGGAATAAATAACAGGTGCTAGAAAATAAAAACCAAGTGAGGGGATCATGCAAAGTATTATTTCATCATGAACTTGCCTCAACCGCAGGGTACAAGCTGTGAAAAGTAGGATTCTGAATCGGAAGTATAAACACATGTGGTTGAAACATATATCACACTCAATACTTAACGTTATTACATAAACATACAATCAAACAGATGACCACTCATACAATCAAGAACCTATCGAGATCCTTCATGCTTATAAACACCGAACACTCTAAAGAATTTAAATACCATCAATGATAAATCAAAACTTAGAGACTAAATGCTAGAGCTAACTGTTGCTTATGACCCTAACAGTACAACCTAATTTCTTTTAACTGAAATTACTAGCAGCATCATCGGCGTTAGGTATGTGCAAAGCTGGTCTTCTCCTAAGAAGCTAAACCAGAACAAAATCTCAGCGCGTACTAATTGATACAGATTGTGTCATGGTAGCCAAAATAATCTTATAAAGAAGCACATGCATCACTCGTTCCTGTGAGCTACCACAACACAACTAGCTGGAGCAATTAATCAATTAACCAACAACCGAGTACTTGTTCGATTGACTCCTGCCCAGGGGAATTTAAAATTAAACTTGATCCAAAAACAGCAAACTACTCCAATACGTCTACAACCACCCAAACTGGAAATAGATCAAAATGCTTGGAACAAAAGCAATTGACGTGCCTTGGAGTACCTCTTCAAGCGAATGGGAAATTCATGGTGTTGAACCACGGTGAGACAAAACTTTGGGCGGCGAGCTCCAAACTCGATCAGCCTAGGTGGTCGAAGTGGCAGAGGGGCGGCTATAGAGTACCTTGATGGAGACGGCCATGGAGGGAAGTATCGCAACCTCGCGAACTCGCGGCCTCACTGCGCACGCAACGACCCAACGGCGGCGGCAGCGGAGATCAGAGTCCGCAGCGCGGCGGTGGAACGGCTGCTGACTACAACATGCCGGAGACGCCGAACAACATCTACACAGTCCCACAGCAGCGCAGCAGTCGACCGAGAGATCGCTGTAGCTGCGGCGGCGACGAGTGGCAGTAGTGCTGGGAAAAATTTAAGGTAGCGACTGCGTCCAATTCGACCTTGTATTCAGGGCAGCGCAACCGAACGTGTAAAAGCCCAACCCAGCCCATTTATTTGTTCAGTTACATGGATAAATACAACGTGTCTGTTTCTTAACAAAACTATGAAAAGAGCAGATGGCTGCTACGACAGCTTTCTAACATGTCATGAGCTAAAGCACTAGTATACACTAATTTTCTTTGTTTTGTTCTTTTCCTTTTATTTTCTCTAACTATTTGTTTTAGACTATAATTAAAAATCCTCAAGGTCTATTTATTTCCTTAAATACACAAAGATAACCAGCATCAAAATTTAGAGTATTATATTATTACCCCCTTAAACAGAATTCAACCCCGAATTTCTCCTCGCTTTACTATTTAGAAAACTAAGCAGGTAAAGACATGATCATACATCACGGCCAGTCATGTGTAAATCCAAAAATTTACTCTGGCATGCTAGACTCAAGCTCTAAAGTCACCCACACTTGATTTGTTGCGACCAACTAAACTTTAAGTACTTTAATGTCCAATGATTCGTCACTCTCTCGGGATCATCCAATACTATCACAAGACGAACATTAGAGGTTAATGTTTTTTCTCACTAGTAATTACTTATATGTTCATCTATCGTTACGGATCACGAAAATGATTCTGAATCATTGAGACACTGAACACATTATTATGCACAGCTTTCATCCACTTGGAAGACTCAAGAAGGTAGGCTATCTGTCCAACTATCATGGAAGTTCCAATGTACCGTGGGATAATATTTCCTTTGATGTTAAACTTTATAAAATATTTAGTGGGTGACACTCTTAAAGATGCATGTTGGTGTACTTGAAATTCCATATGCGTACTCTCAGGCTCATCATAATTCTTTTGAATGCTCAACACTGCTAAAATGAGTTGTCCAAATTTGGCTACCCTCTATATTTTGTTGAGCCCAAATCGTTCCTAGCACTACCTTTCCACCACGACGATCAAATAAATTGGAGATCTACACTTCCTTCCATACAAATAGCTCTTATTTTAAGCAATCTCAACAAGTGGTATGTGACCCTCCCTCCTCCATTGCCAAGGTAGGACACCACACCTAAACATATTTTTCCAGAGTACGGACTACACGCACTGACTATTTCTAGGTTCAACTTCGTACCAAAGGTACTCGATAAGCTCTCCCGAATTTCGATACAAACTTTCCTATCAGAGGTAAATGCTTTTGGTACTCCAAAGAATCTTACTAGCTCACACACATGTAACAGTGCCATGTCACTTGCATAGTCCATGGTACAAGCAGAACTAAATTGAACGGTTTTTATAAGTATAATCCCATGGCCATTTTGGAACCTCCAAAAATTGCAAAACTCCTACTGGCCTCTTATGCTTAGCATTTACTCGCTATGAAACCCTAGAACATGACACATACTTGGCCGCATCATTTTCCATTATTTTTTTTAACCAATAAGTCCTTTTTAGGTATTTTTCTTTCTAGAATGAAAAGTGTAAGGGGTACAAGGTGCATCCCCTGAAATATCCTCACTCTCTCTCAAGAGTTCTATGGCACACATACATGAAACTAAACAACCCATGTCCTGCCTATAGTGAACTTTACAATTCTGCTTTCTAGAATGCGCACACATAATTCCTATAATAGTCAACCATATTCTTGTGCCTCTCTTCCTATATAGAATAGCTTATAGAAGGATGTATTATGTCTCCTTATGTGTTAAACCCACAAAACAATAGAGATTCCATCAGTTTAAAATCAACATCAAGACAATCTAAGTGGGATGAATAGACTTGCAACCAAGAGTGTCTAATATCTAATTCACCTTGCATAGTCCGTACTTGATAGAGAGGTCATAGTACTTTATCAATTGTACCCACCTTATTTGCCTCAAGTTAACCTTCTCCTATGTGAAGAGGTATTTGAGAATCTTATAATGACTAGAAATATCACAGGATACTCCATAAAGATAGTGCCTCCAAATCTTGAGTACAAAGGCCGCACATGCGAGTTCTAGATCATGAGTAGAATAGTTCAACTCATGATTCATTTTTTCAACTTCCTAGAAAAATAAGCAACACCCTTTCAATCATGCATGAACACACAACCGCGACCACACACATGACCTAAAAGCCATTTTCAAACCCAAAAATCTTATTTGTTAGCTTTGTGTAAAATTTATCCTTTCCCGGAGTTTTAAGCATAATCCGTAAATGACACTTCATGCCCTTCTCCTGTCTTCAAATATATAAGGGTACGATTAATGCACACTACTACAAAGTTCTCAAAAAACAAATGTAACATATTTTCTTTGTCCTCCTAAAGACACAAGGTCATTAGTTTGACCAGAAGACAACTCTATATTCATAGTCCACATTCCTAGTGTAGAAGGCAATCCCTTGAATTCATTTTTTCAAGAACTCATACTCATTGATAGCCAAACTAGAGATAGATATTCTAGAACACCTTAGCTCCAATCAGCTAATCAAACAACTTGATGAAGGGTTTTGGATTTTTTTTAGCCACCGTGCTATTAGCAAGATAGTTTGCACCGTTTTCTCCAATTACCATTCCACTAGGATATAAACGATCAACTAAACATTTGAATAACATTGTCCAACCACTTACTAAATTCTTCTGAAAATGGTCATCATAATTGATAAGGAGACGTAGAAGATCGATATGATGAAGGTGTGTGATCGTGTGGAGTGGAATTATCTCCACGGTTGCTTGTGCAAGCTTGGATTTGATCCATCTTGGATCCAATCGGTGATGAGATGCGTGACTTGTGTTCGTTACGTTGTGCGAGTAAATGGTGAGTTGACTGATCCGGTTGTTCCATCCAGGGAGATCCGATAAGGAGATCCAATCAGACCGTACTTATTTCTTCTTTGTACTGAAGGGTTGTCAAGTTTACTGCAACAAAGGGAGGACTGAGGTGAGCTCTATGGCATTCGTAATGGTAGGCTCGGCCCCCCTATATCCTATTTACTATTTGCAGATGACAGCATCTTCTTTGCAAGAATTGATAGTAGGAGTGTGGATGCTCTTAAGTATACCCTCAAGGTTTATTGTGAAGGCTCCGGCCAGAAGATCAATCTTGATAAATCTTCGGTTTTCTTTGGCCAGCATTGCTCTGACTAGGTGAAACAAGAAGTGAAGGCAAGTTTGGAGGTGCAGAGTGAGGTGCTGAATGATTTCTATCTGGGTATGCCCACCTCTGTGGGGTGGTCCCCTGCTACAACCTTCAATTATATTTATGACAAGATTTAGAAGTACATCAATGGTTTATCGGGCTGGACACTGACAAGAGCGGGCAACGAGGCGTTGCTGAAGGCGGTGATCCAGGCAATCCCAAATTTTGTCATGAGCTGTTTCTGGTTACCTCTCATCACATGTGATAAGATTAGATCAGTTATTGCTAAGCAATGGTGGGGTGTTGAGGATGGTAAGAGGAAAATCCATTGGAGGTCTTGGTCTTGGCTGTCAACGCCGAAAGGGTTGGGGGCATGGGGTTTCGCGACCTCGGTCTCTTCAATCAAGCTATGCTGGCGAAATAGGGATGGTGTCTCCTTATTGTGCCAGACTCGCTTTGTGCACGGGTTCTGAAAGGACGATATTACCCGGATTCGGATTTCTGGAATGCTGCTAGGCCAAGGTCAGCTTCGTATACATGGAGGAGCTTATTGCATGGCAGAGACTTGCTCTACGAAGGGGTTCGCTAGGGCATTTGGGATGGTAAGTCGGTGAAGATCATGGCTGATACTGGGTACCTGGCTGCCCTCCGGAGAGGCTGCGCTCCACTTCTCCGATCCCCAGGCTAGCTACAGTTCATTGCTTGATTGATGAGGATACTCGCACGTGGAATCTGGAGAATGTGCAAGCTTTCTTTAGTCCTGAGATTGTGGCACATATCGTGCTTACTCTGATCTCTCGTCATGACGGCCTAGATTTCGTTTCTTGGCCTTTTACTCGCAATTGCTTATACACGGTTAAGTCAGGTATAATTTGGTGAGATCTGCTAAGTTCCTGAAGTGGCGGAGCTCGTCTGGACTTGGACTAAGTTCGGGATGGATGGAGCAAGAAAAACAATGGCGCTCTCTCTGGAAAATCAAAGCACCGGGAAAGATGATTATCCACATGTGGCGTTTTGTTCAGAATTTCCTTCCGAGCGGTGACCAGTTGATCAAACGTTCGTATTCCTGAGACGGGGCCTTGTGTGTTCTGTGGAAGGCTAGAGAGTGGTGATCAGGCTTTGTTGTCCTGCCAGCTTGCACGAGTGGTTTGGAGAGAGATCAAGCAACACTATAATATCCGTTTAGAGCGGAAAAATTTGGTCAGTGGAAGCCAATGTCTTTTCGACTTTCTGAATCACGCAAGTGAGGTCCTGGCTATCACCTTCTGGTTTGTGTGGGAAGCGCGGAATGAGACAAGGAAGTTGGTGGGTACTCCTGATCCCAGGCGTACCTGTGCAAATATTTTGGCATATGTTGAGCTCATTACTATCCACCTGTTCAAGGATCCTTCAGTTATTAGACGTGAGTCCAAAGCCCCATCTAAGTGGACTCCGCTGCCACCGAGGGTTCTTCTTGTCAATGTGGATGCGGCAATCTTTGCAGACGCTGGCAATATGGGTGCGAGTGTGGTGGTTCGGAACTCTAAGGGACGTTGTGTTGCAGCGTATCATCATCACATGCCAGGGCTTGCACCACCTGAACAGGCTGAGGCGTTGGCACTCTAGCATGTAGTCTGATTTGCACAGGAGGAGGGCTTGACCGAGGTTATCTTTGCCTACGATTGTCTTTCCCTGATACAGAGACTCCAGTCTGCGACGCTAGATCGCTCCTTGGTGGGTCTGTTGGTCAAGAACATCAAGGACAAGGCAAGGTTCTTCACTAGGGCGTCGTTTATCCATGTGAAGCGTAGTCTAAATGAAGCAGCGCATGTCTTAGCAAAGTCTTATATTTCTTTTACTTCGAGTGAGATTTTCCATTCTGTTCTGGATTGCATCCGGGAAACTTTGTGTATTGATATGATCTAATCAATAAAGCGATGTTTTCAATCAAGAAAATAAATAGGTTGTGTGTCAGGAATGAGATCAATGTGAAAATCTGCATCCCTATCTTGAAGAACACGGAAACAAGAAATAAATCCAAGTCACGAACAGTTGTTCTTGTCCTGGTAAAAGAATGAAATCATTGTAGATGTTACATTACCATTGAATGCTCAACATTCTTTGACTTTCGAACACAACTAGCAAACACCACGTAACCTATAAACCTCTCTCATGGTGGTCTAGCAAGGCATATTTCTGATATGGACCATAAAATGATGAAGGATTAGCCTCACTGTATCTCCTATACTTGGTTGCGGTCGCCTCTACTACAAGTGGAACGTCGTAAAAAATTATGGTTGAGGCTACACATCTTGGCTCTCAGCTAATTAAGGAAAATACACACACCCACAGCGATTCACCACGCCAATGTACAAGATCTAACAATAAGAGTAATTAGGATGGGGGCATCCATCCTGCACCCAAACTATTAAATCTGTAGATGAATAGGTGAATCGCACAATTTCCCACTAACTCTCGGGCATCCTCACTTGCATTGCAAACAGATTTCAAGCGCACGAACCAAGGTTCGAGGTCGACTCCCATTTATCATTCTTGCAAAGCCACTACAAAAATCTAACCTATCGATCTTCCAAGAACACTCGGAATTGCATGTACAAGACACGCTTTCAAGGGAACAAAGTGTCACTTCATGGATGGTTACCAACTAGATCTAGGAATCTAACACTTACAAAGGATAGAGTAATCACCAGCTTCTCATCTAGAATAGCAACAAAAAAATGCTTTTAGAAACAAAATGGTTTTCTAAAAAGGAACAAGTAGGTTGCCTCCAAGGAGAATAACACGTTCACCATTCTTTATACCCCACAGTGGGAGAACGGGTACTAACGAATGTCAAAGAAGAATACATCAGACAGAAAATATGACAAATAGAAGGCATTAATCCTGGAAGACTAATAGCTAGCGAGAAGGACATTGAAATACATGATTGAAAATACTTCATCATCCTTAGATGATAAACCAATATCTATATTCTAGTACTAGATGATGATGCTAAGACCAAGACAAGTGTAGGTGATGCACTAGAAAGAATAGGTGAATGGGAATAAAGGAGACAAGTCGAAAATTATGGTTCATGGGATATAGATAGAGGAAGAGCTTCTCAGCGTCCTCAAGATTAGTGAACTATTCTCTCAAATTCATTTAGGATAACCTATCCCATATATCGAAACTTCAAGCAACACCAGGCAAACCCAATTTAATCTTCCATGGTAACTTAATTTCGATGCTAAAACCAGTCACTTCAACTATCTTCCTATGAGTACAATAAGCAAACAAAAATATCTAAATCTATCAATCCAATACCTTTGTCATAGGTTTATTGAAGTAGCAAAAAAGATCGTATATTTTTCTTTTAGTGGTGACTTCTTCAACCATGAAATTATATCTGTCTTTCTCTAGTTAACTACCAAAAGAGGGACAATGGTACTTAAAGAAAGGCTTGCCAGCCTCTGCAGTAATAGAATTGCCAACATACACGAAATATAGATAAGGTAAGTCAACAATAAAATATAGCAGAAACATAAATGCAATGCAAGACCAAAAATCATCCTACCGTGCACCAGTGTGTCAAATATTAAGTTGTTTTAATTTAAGATCAGGTTCCAGTTGTTTAGATAAAACAAAAGACAAGTTTTAGTTGTTAAAAAAACTTGGCAACCCTATTTACTATTACCCTACTCCAGAGACTTAAAGCCTAGGCTCTGATACCAACTGTAACACCCCAGATATTAACCATATCTGGCAACACTACACATGTCTTAAATACTTTCCAAGACGGTGGAAAAACTATAAACTTCGTTAGAATCTCCTTTGTTTATCGGGAAATCCACGATAACACAATAAGTATAAACCTCCAATATGATCTATATAGACAGCTACCCAGTCCAACAAGACCATGTATATTTCGAACCAAGCTTTCTTAACTCAGAAGATATAGAACACGATCCAATCCTCAAGGTAAATAAAAAGTCGAGAGAAATTCTATCAACGTGGTTAAAGATACTCTATGTACAAAAAGTTTGTAATGAGTGATAGTGTGTTGAAACATATAGTGATCCTACTCCCAGTTCCATGCATGTTGTCCTCAATGGTACCTACAAATATAGAAGCCACAAGGGTGAGTACAAAGTACTCAATAAGTACATAAAGAAATAATAAGCATTGCATAAAAACACGACACCGATGATTATCCTGTAACACATGTCATAGCGCACTGGTTGCCTTACATGCCTACATGCTCTTTGCTTTCAATTTTCTTTACGTATACCGATATCGCTTGAGTGGACACCCGTTGGCATCCACTCACTCCAACTCGTGGAGGTTGTCGACAATGTGGGACTCGTCCCAACATCAACGGACTCAAGGTAACTATCTCAGTAGGTCACAACACTTTACACTGTTTTTATGATGCTAAGCAAAATGCAAGCACAACTGTATTCCTTGTCATAACACTTGGTCTGCACACATATAAACAATAACAAGACACTAGAATAAATAACAGGTGCTAGAAAATAAAAGCCAAATGAGGGGATCATGCAAAGTATTATTTCATCATGAACTTGCCTCAACCGCAGGGCACAAGCTGTGAAAAGTAGGATGCTGAATCGGAAGTATAAACACATGTGGTTGAAACATATATCACAATCAATACTTAACGGAATTACATAAACATAGAATCAAACAGATGACCACTCATACAATCAAGAACCTATCGAGATCCTTCATGCTTATAAACGCCGAACACTCTAAAGAATTTAAATACCATCAATGATAAATCAAAACTTAGAGACTAAATGCTAGAGCTAACTGTTGGTTATGACTCGAACAGTACAACCTAATTTCTTTTAACTGAAATTACTAGCAGCATCATCGACATTAGGTATGTGCAAAGCTGGTCTTCTCCTAAGAAGCTAAACCAGAACAAAATCTCAACGGGTACTAATTGATACAGATTGTGTCATGGTATCCAAAATAATCTTATAAAGAAGCACATGCATCACTCGTTCCTGTGAGCTACCACAACACAACTAGCTGGAGCAATTAATCAATTAACGAACAGCGGAGTACTTGTTCGATTGACTCCTGCCCAGGGGAATTTAAAACTAAACTTGATCCAAAAACAGCAAACTACTCCAATACGTCTACAACCACTCAAACTGGAAATAGACCAAAACGCTTGGAACAAAAGCAATTGACGTATGCCTTGGAGTACCTCTTCAAGCGAATGGGGAATTCATGGTGCTGAACCCCGGTGAGACAAAACTTCAGGCGACGAGCTCCAAACTCGATCAGCCGGCAGAGGGGCGGCTGTAGAGTACCTTGATGGAGACGGCCATGGAGGGAAGCATTGCAACCTCGCGAACTCGCGGCCTCACTGCGCACGCAACGACCCAACGACGGCGGCAGCGGAGATCAGAGTCCGCAGCGCGGCGGTGGAACGGCTGCTGACTACAACATGCCGGAGACGCCGAACAACATCTACACAGTCCCACAGCAGCGCAGCAGTCGACCGAGAGATCGCTGTAGCGGCAGCGGCGACGAGTGGTAGTAGTGCTGGGAAAAATTTAGGGTTGCGACTGCGTCTAATTCGACCTTGTATTCAGGGCAGCGCAATCGAACGTGTAAAAGCCCAACCCAGCCCATTTATTTGTTCAGTTATATGGATAAATACAACGTGTCCGTTTCATATTAACAAAACTATGAAAAGAGCAAATGGCTGCTACGACAGCTTTCTAACAACATGTCGTGAGCTAAAGCACTAGTATACACTAATTTTCTTTGTTTTGTTCTTTTCCTTTTATTTTCTCTAACTATGTGTTTTAGACTATAATTAAAAATCCTCAAGGTCCTATTTATTTCCTTAAATACACAAAGATAGCCAGCATCAAAATTTGGGGTATTATAACAAGCATGAGTAACTTTGTCAACGGATCTTCCACATTTAGATCTGTATGAATTTTTTACATCTTGATGTCACCATCATGCACGAACTAGCATATGAGATGAAATCGATATTGTACATTCGTGTTGTTCTGGTGGGACCTTGGTTACTTTTCTTGAGCGATGGCAGCATTGTTGTCACAATAAATCTCCATTGGCTCAAACGCACTTGGAACCACACCAAGTTCTGAGATGAAGTTCTTCATCTAGACACCCTCTTTTGCAGCACATGACATTGCTATGTACTCTGCCTCTGTTGTAGAGTCTGCAGCCGTATCTTGCTTAGAACTTTTCCAGCTCACCGCTCCCCTATTCAATGTGAACACATAACTGTACTGAGATCTAAATTCATCAGGATCACTAACAAATCTTGCATCAGTGTAACCCCTTGCAACGAGCTCTTTGTCACCTCCATATAAGAGAAACATATCATTAGTCCTTCTCAAGTATCTAAGTATATTTTTCACTACTATCTAGTGATTCACACCTGGATCACTTTGGTAACTGCTCGTAACACTTAGAGCATATGATACATCTGGTCTTGTACATATCATAGCATACATGATTGAACCAATTGCTGACGCATATAGGACTTCACTCATGTCATTTCGCTCAGTATAAGTCATATGACATTGCTTCTTGCCTAGTGGTCTGCCATGTACCATTGGAAGTGATACCTTCTTGAATTCTTCCATTTTGAACCTCTTCAAAACTTTGTCTAGATATGTATCTTGAGTAAGCCCTATTAGGTACCGCGATCTATCTCTATAGATCCTTATGCCCAATATGTAAGCTGCTCACCCAAATCTTTCATTGAAAAACTTTTCTTCAACAATTCATTTATGGTGTTAAGAAATGTTTTATCATTTCCAATCAATAATATGCCATCCACATATAGTATTAGAAACATTATCGCGCTCCCACTTTCCTTCTTGTATAGACAAGACTCTTGTCCATTGTTGATGAAGCCAAAACTCTTTACAACTTCATCAAAATGAAGATTCAAACTCCATGATGCTTGATTTAGTCCATAGATGGATCTCTGAAGTTTACACACCTTTCGAACATCTTTAGGATCGACAAAACCCTCAGGTTGTACCATGTACACATCCTTGGTTAGCTTCCCATTCAGGAACGTTGTTTTGATATCCATCTGCATATTTTGTAATCGTAATATACATCTATTGCTAGAAGTATCCAAACAGACATAAGCATCGCTACAGGAGAGAAAGTATCATCGTAGCCAACTTCTTGAATTTGTCGAAACCCCTTTGTGACAAGTCATTCTTTATGGATACTAACCTTACCATCCATGTTTGTTTTCCTCTTATAGATCCATTTACATTCTATAGGCTTTACGCCTTCAAGAGGGTCCATCGTGTTCCAAATCTGATTTTCATACATGGATTCTATCTCGGATTTCATGGCTTCTTGCCATTTCACAGAGTCAGGGGGCATCATAGCTTCTTTGTATGTAGCTAGTTCATCAATGTCTAACAAGAATACTTCATCTTCAAATATTATGACTGGAAGACAAACTCTACCAAATATACGAGGTCCAATAGTAGCATTAGTTTCCAGAATGGTTTCTGGTTCTGAGCTACTCTGCTCATCTTGCTCTATTTCAATAACCTCATTAAGATCTATTGTCCTCCCACTCAAACTTCTAGCGAGAAATTCCTTCTCAAGAAATGTTCCTCCTCGCGCAACAAATATCTTACCTTCAGTTTTGTGGTAGACGGAATACCCAACAGTTTCCTTAGGGTAACCTACAAATATGCATTTGTCCGACTTGGGATCAAGCTTGCTTGGCTGTAAATATTTTACATACGCTTCGCAACCCCAAATTTTAATAAACGATAAGTTGGGTTTCTCTATAAACTACAACTCATATAGTGTCGTTTCAAAAGATTTTGATGGCGCTCTATTAAGTGTAAAGTCGTAGTCTCTAAAGCATATATAAAGACATCATAGATCTCACCATGTCCAATAAAGTTCGATTACGTTGTTCCGGCACTCCATTACATTAGGGCATTCCCGTAGGCGTAAGCTGTGAAACGATTCCACGAGCTCTAAGATGTTCGCTAAACTCATGACTCAAATATTCACCTCCACGGTCCGACCACAAAAGCTTTATTTTCTTACCATGTTGATTCTCTACTTTGTTTTGAAATTCTTTGAACTTTTCAAATGTTTTAGACTTATACTTCATAAGATAAATATAACCATAGCGACTCAAGTCAACAGTAAAGGTTATAAAGTAGAGGAATCCACCACGTGCAGGTATACTCATTTGACCGCATAAATCAATATGTATTATTTCCATTAAGTCACCTGCCCGTTCAACATATCCGTTAAATGGTGATTTGGCCATCTTTCCCATCAAACATGCACATGTATCAAAAGATTCAAAATCTAGGGAACTCAAAAGTCCATTACTATGGAACTTCTTCGTCTGCTTATGTCCAATGTGACCCAATCTGCAATGCCATAGTTATGTGGTATTCATTTCATTTGTCTTTTGACGTTTAGCTTTAGTGTTATGGATGTGCGTATCACAGTCAAGATCAATCATAAACAACCCACTCTTCATTTGAGCATGTGCATAGAAGAAATTATTCATATAAATCGAACAACCATTATTCTCTGATTTAAACGAAAAACCATCTTGTAAGATACAATATCCTAATATTATATTCTTACATAATGCAGGAACAAAGTAACAATTACTAAGTTCTAATATTAATCCTGACGGTAGATGTAGAGGTCCTGTGCTGACGGCAATCACCGCAATGCTTGCTCCATTCCCGACGCGCATCGTCACCTCATTCTTGCCAAGCTTCCTAGGATTCCATAGCTCCTATATCGAATTGCAAATATTAGCAACTGATCCGGTATCAAATACCCAAGAGTTACTCTTAGGACCTCCCAAGTAAACACCAATAACATGTATATCAGATATACTTGAGCTGGATGACCCAGTCTTCTTTCTCTCTGCTAAGTAATTTAGATAGTTCTTCTTCTAGTGACCCTTCTCCTTGCAGAAGAAACACTCGACGTCTAGGGCTGGACCTGGCTTGGGCGCTTTGCCTTTGTTAGTGGAGTGGCGCACATCCGCCTTCTTATTGTGGCCCCTAGACTTCTTCTCCTTGAAGCGAGTGGTTTTCTTCAACACCATCACATGATTGGTGTTCTTCTCTATGTCCTTTTCAGCCACCTTCAACATCGCGAACAGTCTGGCCAATGTTTTGTTCATCCCATGCATGTTGAAGTTCATGATAAAACCAACAAAGCTAGGTGGGGGTGATTTCAGGATTATGTCAGTTCCAAGTTCATAAGGAAAGGGAATGCCCAACGCTTCCAACCTTTGAACATACCCGTGCAACTTGATTACATGGTCACTAACTGAGCCTCCTTTCGCCATCTTGCAGCACAAGAAAGCTTGAGAGATCTCATATCTTTCATCTCGGTCTCGCTTCTCAAACATGCCCCTCAATTCCATAATTGTTTCATATGGACCCCAGTTTTCAAAGCTCCTTTGAAGATCTGGTTCCATGGATGCAAGTATAGCACACTGGACAATGATGTAGTCATCACTACGTTGTTGAAAGACATCTTCTGTGGCCTAAGTTGTGTTATCACCAGGAGCATCACCAAGAGTTGCTTCCAAGACATAGTATTTCTTAGCACCTTTTAGTACTATTCTTATGTTGCGGAACCAATCCACAAAATTTGTACCAGATACTTGCAGTTTCTCTTTCTCTAATATACCAGCTAAAGGGAAGTTGTTGTTGCTTGCCATTGATCTACAAATAATTGCAAATTCATTTAGATATTGTTTTATAATTAATTAACTACATAAGATTAACAACTTTAATCCAGAGTGTAGCTCCCACTAAAATTAATATTTCTCATGATTGATACTTAGTGATTCAAGATCCACGAACTTATTTTCTCAGCAAAAATGTTACATCACGCACCAGGGAATAAGACCGGTAGGTAATCATACAAATCATATCTCTATATGACTCTTGTTAATCTTTCAATTCGTGTGTTTCATACTCTATATGTTCTAGGTAGTATGTTAAGTGAACCTTAGTATACCAGCAGTGCGACAGTATCGCGCCCACATTATGAATGTTGCTAGGTGCACCCATATTACATGACCCACACTAGTTCGAAGCCAATGTTATGTGGTGCCTAACTTAAGGGGAACACATTATTACTTGATAATTTTTAAGTGAGAGATCACCCTATTTATTATGACTACCACACAACAAATAAAGTGCATAAATGAATTAACATCACATGCAATTCATATAGTGATATGGAATAGCACTTTATGTCAATGATCTCCATCATCAACGTCTTTCACCGTCATGTACTCCTCCACGCGCCTTGGGCATAGCATCGTGGTCCATCGTTGCTTGATTGTCATCTCCAATCCTTGCTTTTACAACTATTGCTACTCTAGCTAATAAAGTAAAAAACAACTATGGCTATTACAATAATATTATGACAATCATCGTGGCTCCTTCCACTCATGCCCCACGAGATTACAACAAAATACATCTCATATATCATATTGTAAACTTCACATTGCTATACCACATCACTTTCCTTCTAAAACAAGTTAGATGCCTCTAACATGCTTTGCTAACTTACACGGCTCTATGGTGCAGTAGAGAACCGTTCTTTACCTATGTGGTAAGTAAGCATCATCATCGATCGTCTTGCTTTTTGACTTATTCGGGGTGTGTCCCCATTGCACTATAAATAGTACAATAGCTTCACTAGACTTCGTCAATACGCGTGATCCCCATGTGAACTTCACAAATTTACAAAAGCCCAATGTCCAAAATTTCTCTCGGCTATTGCGGAAAAACAGGCACCCGGCAAAGTTGTTTTGTGCACCCTAAGTACACTTCACAAACCAGTCTCGATCCGAATACCGTAAAGTTGGCTCGGGCCGATAATCACACAATACCACCAAGATCCAAATTGAAACAATTTGGTAGCAAGAACAAGATTAACAATGCTAGAATTCGACGATTCCTCTATCCGTACTTGTGCATACGTATAGAATGCTCTGATACCACTATTGGGGAATGTGCTACAGAAAACAAAAAAATCTAGCACATAACCAAGATCCAATGAAAGGGTGAGGTAATAGAACATACCCTCATAGCTCGAACTAGCAGAAGTTTGTCGATGACAAGGTTTATTGTGTGTCGATCCCCACAATAGGCCTTAGCGAGTCGCGTGGAGATGTATTATCCCACGGACGACTCCAAAGAACTAGTGCTCCAAGTGTCGCACATCCACTAGTATCCACACGTGCAACAAGAATGGCACCGCGTCTAGTCGAGATCAAAAACTCGCAGACAAAGCAGGAACGTGTCAATGAAGATCTGACAGCACTCCGTCGTCCATCAATATTAGTTCTAAATGGGGTAGAAGTGGAGCTACTGCAAGCGTTGGTGAAGATCTCTTGCATGCGATGAAGATGATGACGCGAGGAAGAGGAAGAGGACCGGAGGCCGAGGCGGTGGCGGTGGCGGCTACGGCGGCGGCGTAGTGGCGGTGGCTCGAGGTGGGCTTGTCATGGACTTCTGTGTGTTTTCCCTTGGCCTCTCCCCTAAATATATAGGCGGATTCCCTCCTCCATAGAGAATGGGACTAGGATTCGTATCCTACAAGGACTCCTCATTTTTCCTTTCTTCCACCAATTTGTGAGAGAGAGGAGTCTGTATCCAATACTGAGTCTGCATCAAATACAAAGTCCTCCCCTGAACCAACTTGGAGGGAAAGTTTGACACCGGGGAGGAATCCTCCCCCGCACGGCCTCACCCCGCCGCTCATCCTCCACCCGCCGGCCCTAGGGGAGGCCCTAGCCGATTCGGCCAGGGTGTCCTACCCCTGCGCGCGTGTGGTCCTAGTGGCCCATGTGGCCCTTCGGCCCATGGGACCCACTAGGATATTAATAAATAATAACTTCTTATTTATTATTCATATAAATATTATTCCAAAGATTTCTGAATTAACTTCCAGACACCTCTGAATTAATTCGAAACCTTTCTTAAATATTCCTAGTGTCCTCTTTAATGTCCGGAACCATTCCATCCACTCTCGGTGTCGTCGGATTGGGGACAAGTATGCCATGAGGGGGTCCTCGTGGCGTGCGGAAGAGTGGGGTGTGAGACGTACGGTATTCCGGGACGGTGAGCACACAAGTTTACCCAGGTTTGAATCCGCCGGCTTTGGATGAATCCTACTCCTGCTAGCAATCCAGTAATACGGCAGAGCCGGAATATGGGTTACAAGGGTTTCGCCTGTACGAGTTGAGATTGTAGACTATTGAGGTTGTGCCCTAAAGGCTCTCCCTAGGACGGCTTATATAGATATCCGGCCTAGAGTTTATAGGAGAGACCTATCCGGCTACGACTAAGAGTTGGTTACAGAGTACATCTTGAACTACAAGTAACGTTATGGGCCAAAAGTTAAGTCTTCTGGGCCTTCCCTTAGCCGGATTGGACTCTGTCTTTCTCCCTGACTGGGCCGCCCGTGAAGAAAAGCTCTAACCCGAAGTGGGCCACCCTGGTCAGTGAGGAACTGTGAGGATACCCGGAAAGTATATCCCCAACAGCAGCCCCCGGAGGCCTCCAAGATCCAAAGTCGGATTTATCATCGTCTAGCTTGATCTTCGGCTTGCAGAATCTTGAAGGGTTCTTGAAACTTCACAACAAAAAATACGATCCGGGTATTAAAAATAAGTCAGACCTATCAACAGGTTACTCGGATTTTCCAGCTCAATTTCAAACTAAGCCGGAACTTGGTCCCTGACGCCACCTGACACAAGCATGGTCAAGTCACGTCATCTGACAGGCATTCTGTCAGCATGACCGTTGGTGGGTCCGCGGTTCGCGGAACCGAGGCGTCGTTTCAATGCGTGCGTGGAGATCGAGGAGACGCAATCATCTCGTGGGTCCTTCCCAGTTCCTTCCACGATGCATGGCGGTTACACGGTAGCATTTGCACGAATCTTGGCGCGGTTAGGTAGATATAAGGGGTTTGGATTTTTCCTTCTCCTTTCCACCAGTCCTTTGCCGTTTCCTTTCCTCCCAATCTTCCTGCGTGCACAGAGCTTCCTCGTTCTTCCCCACAGAACTCCCAGCGCCGCCCCTTTTAGGTCATCTTCTCACCGGAGAAATGGCTTCATCTTCTTCCTTCGGCTTGGCGACAGCGGCGGCGGCGGCGACGGTGGAAGCAACAACGGAGAAAGAGAGCTTCCGGGGAATCTGGATCCCCTGCGCTCTCAACGAGGGGGGCCTCAAGAACATGGAGAAGGAGGGGCTTCGCATCGCCGGCGACTGGCGGAGCGGCTACGGGGAAACCGTCCCCAACCCGCGCGACGGCAAGCGGGTCCACTTCGGCACCCACCTCAATAGAGGTCTGTCTTTTCCTCCCTCGGAGTTCTTCTCCGAGGTGATAGATCATTACGGAGTTCAAGTCCATAACCTTCCTCCCAACTCTCTCTTAGAGATGAGTGCGTATGCTTCGCTTTGTGAGGGCTTTCTTGGCATTAGGCCGAGTTTGACTCTCTTCCGATATTACTTCCTTGTCCGAAGAAATTCCATTACCGCCGGTGTTCCTTACATCACCAGCACTATCAGCTTTTCACTTAGACGTGACTAGGCTTATCCCAAAATTCTAGCCAGTGACTCGGTCAAACAATGGCCAGCCACATTTTTCTACCATAGCGATATTCTAGCTCCCGACAAAAATACTGCTTTGCCGGCTTTTGTCGACGGAGCTGCCACGGCCCAACCTTCTTGGGACGAGGCTGCTCCGGCTCTCATCGATGATCTGATCCTCGCTAAGAGGCGGATCGAATATTTGATTAAGCACAATGGTCTGAAGGGATCTGACTTGGTCCAGTGATGGGTCTCACGTCGGATCTAGCCACTTCAGTACCACGGGGATAGACTGATGCACTCCATCACATCTTCCAAAACCGACTCCCTCTGCATCAGCCCCAAAGCCTACACCAGTCAAGGCTACATAAGCCAGATCAAGTGGCTTATCAAGGAATGGATCGAGAGGAGAATTCTGGAGGTTTCTCTGGATATGCACACGGCGGAAAACCCCGTGGTGCCGGTAAGCTTCCATCATCACACCTTTTATGTGTTTCATTCTTTTAGTTATACTACAATACTGATATGTTTTCTTCTTTTTAGCTTGCTGACCTCCCCGAGTCGAAACTTTCTCCACTCGAAGGATATCCTGCGGAGTTCTCTCGAGAGGTAGAAGTGGTCCCATTGCCGGACCTTGCGCTCAAGAAGCGCAAAGCTCCGACAGTGGCTGTTGGCACAAAAGAGGTGCCTGTCGTGAAGAGGTAACTTTCAGCCACAACTTTCTGCCTTTGTACTTTACTCAAATTTCTTTCCGAGATGTAACGTTTCCGACTTTACTACATTCTCAGAGCAAAATCAATCATCAAGGGCAAGGGGAAAGGGATTTCTTCGAAGCCCTTGCGTCAGACAAAGCTCACCATAGCTTCCCCTGTCGTGGCTCCTCCGACTCCTGCCCCTCAACCTTCTGCAACACCGACGATTACTCCTTCCCCGGTGGTTGCAGAAGATCTGGCTCCTTCAACGGAGCCTGCGATCCTTGGGTCGCAAACTGACGTCACCATGGGTGTGTCAGATCAAGATAAGGGTGAACCCTCTTCGGGTAATGATCCCTCGGCAGAAACCTTCACCGAAAACCTCATCAGCAATCCGAGACTTGCCAAGTTTGGCTTGTCTGGGAAATCTACCGAGGAAATCCAGCGGCTCGCCAGGCAAGTCCTGGAGAAAAGCCATCTATCTGCCGAAGCAGAAGCGCAAGAAGAAGAGGACGTCAAGTCCTCTGACCTTCTTGCCCAAGTCCGCCTTCGCGACGAGAGGATTAGGACTATCAAGCTTCCAACAGCCCCAGTGATCCCTCTTACTCTTGCCGAGAAGGTGGCCGTTGAAGTGAACGCGAGTTTGGATAAACTCACCCGCGAGCAATATGTAAGTCAGAATTCCAACTCCTGTTTTTTCCATTATATCATATCCTCTAGCCCCCAAGCATGAAGTAGGATATATAATCCGGGTTTATGCTTCATTTAGGATGCCAAAGAACGAACTAGTGTAGCCCCCAAGGCTCGTGCTGATATTTAGCAAAAATATTAGCCCGAGTCTTAAGTAGCTTTCTGACTTTGGGTATTCTGACTTACAGAAAGTATGTTCCTATAACCAGGAATTATTGACCAATGTCTGCGATAAGCGGAGAGAGATCAAAGCTCTCCGGCTTAAAAATGTTGAACTTAAAGTTGCAAAGGATGAGGCCAAAGGTAAACATTCCGAGACTCAAACCTTGTCTTTGTTATTTTCAATGTAGAATTTTTCTGAACTATTGTTCTTTTCTGACTTACAGCGCTGGTGAAACAATCCGTCGCCATGATTGAAGAGGCCGAGAACCTCAAGACCCTGGTGGTGGAGAACAAGGGACTTCGCCAAGAGCTGGATAAGCTCAAGGCGGATCATGAAAGGAGCATAGCTCAAGTCCTTGAATCCTCCTCCATGGCCACTGATGAGCGTGATCGCAAGATCGCTGCTCAAGATAAAATAATCTCGGATCTCAAGAATGAGCTTGGCAGAGAGAAGGACATATCCCAGGCGCTCTGGGCTGAACTCTAGAGTCTCCGAGAGGAGAAGACCAAAATTGACGATGTCATTTTCGGTACGTTCCATCTGTCTGACTTATCTTTTTCTTCGACTTGTATCAATGTCGGATTTTTCTTAACTTGTTTTTGTGTATAGGTCCTCTGAACTTGACGGACTCTTCCTCCTTCGAGCCCCGCACCCACCGGCTTACCCAAGTCGGTGACCTGCTTCATGACTTCCGCCAGTCCCTTGAGTACGTTGGTGAAGCTCTCAAGATTCCGGACATGCCAAGCATGTCGAATTTTCAGGTGCGGGACAAGGCCAAGGAGATGTCGCAACTTGTTCGGGACTGGAACATGGCCTACGCGCGGACTGCTGCACAGAACGCTCTCACCATGGTCATGAGCCACCATGGAAACATGGAGATATGGCAAGTGACCAGAGGGTACTACAAGGTAGACGAAGACGGCCAGGAGCAGGACCTTCAAGCCATCATGCACTCCTACGCCGGATATGGGTGTCACATGGCTGATCTGACTAGCTACAAGATCCCCTTCTTCACCCGCGTAGCTACTCCGCCTCCTCCTCCAGAAGAAACCGAAGAAGTTTCCGACGATGAACACACCACCTCGGATGCGGACATCTCGGAACGATATCAAGGCGGAGTAACCAGCGAGCCGGCAGCTCCTTCATCTCCTCCTGCATCATAGACCAGAAACTTATGTATTATTTCAGAAAAAACATGATGCGTTTGTAAATATGTAATATTTTAACTTTGCTAGTGCTAAGCTTTTGATCTATTCAGCACTTTTCGGCTTTGAAATTTTTTTGTGTGCCTGAAATATTTACATAAGCACTTGTACTTTTTCGTCTCTACTTATCATTTATCTGGCTTTCCGCCTCGTCCCTTTCGTGAGCCGGCTAAACCTTCCGCCTGAAACTTTGCCGAGCAACGGAGCTCAATTGCTAAACCAGTTTAAACTCGGAAACAAAGCCGGCTTCTAGTACCAACAATTCACTACTCGGAAAATGCCCGCATCCAGCAATCAGACAAATAACCAAAGTAAAGACTAGAAATTTTAGAGTTATACCCAAAGGTAGCAATTTTAGAATCGAAAATCTAGACCAGAACGAACATGAGCATAAAGTACTTTCAAGCATTCTGGGATTTTCGACTATGACATGATCATTCGGAAATAAGATGGTAAAAACTTCTCAGAAAAACTTGAGGCAACCAAAACTTTTATTTCTCATAGAACATGTACATATGTATGATTACAAAGAAGGATAAACTAAGAATAAAAGGGACGTAGCTGAGCAATATTCCATGATCTGTCTAACTCATCCGGATTTGTACTGCCTCCAGCTCTCTTTCTCTTCTTAGTAGCAGGTCTTTCTTTGACTGGCCTCATGTCAGTTAAGTAGTACGATCTATTGTGCAATACTCGACTAACTAAAAAGGGCCCTTCCCATACCGGGGAAAGTTTGTGCTTTCTTTGTTGCACAAACCGGAGAACCAAATCACCTTTATTGAAGGATCTATTTCGGACTCTCTAGCTATGATACTTGCGTAACTTCTACTAATAGGCTGTAGATCTCATTTCAGCAACGACGCGAACTTCTTCGACTAAGTCGAGATCATTTTGTTGAGAAATCTCGGCATCCTCTTCGATATACGCGGCCACTCTAGGAGAAGTATGAATCAAATCACTAGGAAGAACTGCTTCTGCGCCATAGACCAAGAAGAAAGGCGTGTATCCTGTTGACCTGTTTGGAGTTGTTCGTAAACTCCAAATTACAGAAGGTAATTCCTCTGCCCAAGCCCCCGCAGCACGTCGTAGTGGTGCTTCGAGTCTCGGTTTCAGGCCTTGTAAAATTAAACCATTTGCCCTTTCAACTTGTCCGTTAGCCTGTGGATGTGCGACTGACGCAATGTCAAGCCGGATATTTTGCTCGTCGCAGAATTCAGCCAATTCTCCCATAGAAAAGTTACTCCTGTTGTCCGTGATAATGCTATGCGGATAACCAAACCGGATTATAACAGCCTTGACAAATCTTTTGGCTGTTGCTCCATCACAACTAGTGACGGGTTTAGCCTCAATCCATTTTGTGAATTTATCCACCATCACTAAGAGGTGAGTAAATCCACTTGGAGCTCGTTTAAAAGGTCCTACCATATCAAGCCCCCAAACCGCAAAGGGCCATGTTATAGGTATTGTTCGCAACTGATCAGCCGGAACATGAGCTTGCTTGGCGTACTTTTGGCAGCCTTTGCACGTCTTGACTAATCGTTCGGCATCTGCCTGAGCTGTAAGCCAGAAAAATCCGTGTCGAAAAGCTTTTGCCACTAAAGACTTGGCTGCAGCGTGGTGACCACACTCGCCTTCGTGGATTTCCTTTAAGATTTCCACTCCTTCTTCCAGAGATACACAGCGCTGAAAAACCCCAGAAACACTCCATTTATGGAGCTCACCATTAACAATAGTATAGGCTTTTGCTCGTCGGATAATCTGCCGGCTCAGCACCTCGTCTTCGGGTAATTTGTCATCTACCAAATAATCGAGGTAGGGTTGAGTCCAGCTGGGAATTACAGCCAGAACTGCTATCAAAGGTGAGTCGGATTTGGTCGGATATTCCTCATCTACTCCCTTTATTGAGGGGACTTTGAGGTGCTCTAAAAAAGCGCCATCCGGGACCTTTTTCCGCACAGAGCCTATCTGAGATAGTGCATCTGCTTCCTCATTTTTTTCTCGAGGGATGTGTTGAACTTCAAACACTTCGAACGATTTAGATAGATCATCCACGACAGCTTTATATGCTGCCATGTGTTTATTTGCATTACAAATATCCGACACTTGTTGAGCAACAAGATCCGAATCTTCGTAACACATCAAACGTCGGATGCCAATATCCTTAGCAATCCGGATTCCATGCAGCAGTGCTTCATACTAAGCAATATTGTTTGTCGCTGTGAAGTGGATCTGCAACACGTATAAAAGTTTATCTCCTTGGGGTGATTTGAGCACCACGCTAGCCCCTGAGGCCCCTCGAGCCTTAGACCCATCGAAAAAGAGGGTCCAATATTCCGACTCAGGGAGGAACATGTTCTCCTTCGTCTCTGTCCAATCAGCGACAAAGTCAGCAAGGATCTAGGATTGATTGCTGTCCGAGGTTTATACTCAATATCAAAAGCTAAAAGCTCTATGCCCCATTTGGCGACGCGTCCTATGGCGTCACTGCTGTTGATTATATCTCTCATGGGAGCTTTGCTCACCACGGTAATTGGATGCTCCTAAAAATAGTGTCGTAACTGACGAGATGCTAGAAAAACACCGTAAGCCAACTTTTGATAGTGCGGATACCGCTGTTTTGATTCTGTCAGGACCTCGCTGACAAAGTACGTCGGACGCTGCACCAGGTGTTCCTAATTTTCCTCTGGTCTCTCCACCACCATGACGATACTAACGACCTTATTTGTCGTAGCAATGTAAAGCAACATCAGTTCCTGAGGTTCCGGCGCTGCAAGGATAGGAGCAGATGAGAGTACTCTCTTCAGATCTTGTAGTGTAGCTTCAGCTTCGTCAGTCCAAACAAAATCCTTGGTCTTTTTCAGGAGTTTGTATAAGGGTGCGACTCTTTCACCAAGCCGGCTTACAAATCGACTGACCGCAGCGATGCAGCCAGTTAATATTTGTAGGTCCTTTAGGTGAGTTGGCCTGGAAATATTGAGTATAGCCTTGATTTTGTCCCGGTTCACCTCTCTGCCTCTTTGAGACACGATGAAACCTAACAATTTTCCAGCTGGTATTTCAAAGAAGCATTTCTTCGGGTTAAGCATGATGTTATATTTTCGTAGATTGGCGAATGTCTCCTCCAAGTTGGAAATCAATGTTTCCTTCTTTTTGGACATTAACGTGATATCATCCACGTATGCATGTACATTGCGTCCGAGTTGGTCGTGGAGGCAACGCTGCATCGTGCGCTGGTACGTAGCTCCTGCGCTCTTCAGCCCAAAGGGCATCGTAACAAAACAGAAGGTTCCGAAGGGGGTTATGAATGAAGTTTTGACTTTGTTAGATTCCTTCATCCGGATTTGGTGATAACTGGAATATACGTCGAGAAAACAGAGGAGTTCTGAGCCTGCCGTAGAATCGATGACTTGATCAATTCTAGGCAGAGAGAATAGATCTTTTGGACAAGCCTTGTTCAAGGCAGTATAATCAACACACATCCTTAAATCAGTGGTGTCCTTTTTAGGGACCATTACAGGATTGGCCGACCACTCAGTGTGGATGACCTCTTCTATGAATCCGGCTAACTCAAGCCGCGCTAGTTCCTTAGCTATTGCCTTACGCTTTTCGTCGCCAAACCGTCGTAAGGACTGTTTGACGGTTTTAGCGTTCGGGTTTACATTTAGAGAGTGCTCGGCAAGTTCCCTAGGTACTCCGGTCATGTCAGATGGCTTCCATGCGAAGATATCTCGATTTGCTTGGAGGAACTTGACGAGCGTGCTTTCCTATGCGCTACTTAGGCCTACGCCTATCTGGGTCACCTTGAGGTCATCATCCTTCAATGGCGTCTGCTTCGTCTCTTCTGATGCTTTGAACTCCGGATTTGGTTTTGTCACCTCCTTCTTCGTCGTGGGCATCTCCGATGGATCTATGATCTTCTTGATCTCCTGGTACTCCTGGGCGTGTAGCACGGCTTCGGCAAAGGCGACATTTCCATCCTCGCACTCTCGTGCCTTCTTCGGTCTCCCATGATGGTGATCACGCCGTTGGGATCTGGAATTTTTATCATATTGTAAATGTAACACAGACGAGCCATAAAAGCCCAGTAAGCCGGACATCCGAATATAGCGTGGTATGTGCTCTTGAACAGGACCACTTCGAAGGAAAGTGCCTCCGTCCGATAGTTCTTTAGAGTTCCAAAGGTAACATCCAAAGTAATTTCTCCTAGGGAATTAGCTTGTCTTCCTAGGACAACTCCGTGAAAGATCACAGAGCTATGGTTCAGCTGGGACAACTCCGAGAATATTGATGCTGCTACCACCGTCCATGAGGGTCTTGGAGAAACCATAACTGTCAATAAGTGGATTGACGATTAAGTCGTATTTTCCTTGCCTGTGCAACTTAGGCGGATGATCAACACGGTCAAATGTGATTGCCACTTCCGACCAGTCCAGATATTGAGGGACAGCCGGAACTGTTGCATTGAGCTCGTGGAGAACTGCCTTCTTGACCTTTGCTGGTTGAGATCTGAGGAAGGTGACATAAGTGTCCTTCTTGGTGGGAAAAGTCTTCTTCCCTTCCGACTTGGGATTTGAAGTGTCAGCTTCCTCCATGTCGGAATCTTCCTTGGTCTCCTTGTATTTTTCAGTATTTTTCTTTCCCTTCTTCCGCTTAGCTTTGTAGCCCGCGGTATCATCTCTTTTGATGTCATCATTGAAACAACATTTAGCGTTGGTGTGGGACGAGCCCCCATTGGCGTCCAAGTGATGCACACATGGGTTACTGGCAATGTCGGCCCAAGTGTAGGTTTTGCCTGGTTGCTGTTCTCCTCTACCTTGGAACCTTGAAGTCCCATGGCCACGCCCACGACCTCCGCCATGTCTTCCTCGTCCTCCAGACCCGGAAATAGTAGTTACCACCGCTGTTTCCGTGTTGGGTTTTTCTTCCGAGGTATTTTTGCGCTTCTGAGCTTGTTGCTTTGTCTTTGCTGACTAAGGTACAGCCAGGATGTTGAGTAATCCCTCTGCATCGTCGTCCGCATATGCATACTTGCTCGCTGTTTCTATCATCTCTCCCAAATCAGTGACCTTGTCACACTTCAAGCGGTGACGTAGTAGACCAATTGGGAGCCCTGCGATGAAAGCTTCGATCGCGGTTTGATCGTTTACTCCTTCACAGGAGTTCTTGGTGTCGATCCATCGTCCAAGATAATCTCGGCAAGTTTCTCCGGCTTTCTGGGTGCAACGCTGTAGGTCTCCGACCGAACAGGGCCTCCGATATGTGCCTTCGAAATTCCGAAAGAACGCACTCTGCATGTCATACCAGTTATGGATGGTGTTCTCCGGAAGTTCATTGAGCCATGATCGTGCCGTCTTCCGCAACATAAGTGGGAGATATCAGGTTGCGACCAGGCTGTTTCCGCCTTTGGCGATGCACCAAGCTTGGAAAAAATCCTATAGCTAGGTGTCTGGCCGAGCAATACCGTCGTAGGCTTGGATGTGCCTTGAGATAGCAAATCCTTCCGGGAATCTTGTAGCTTTGATGCGTGCTCCGAAGCACTTTGGGCCCACGTACATGTCATTGTTTTCATAGCGCCGCGCCTCTATGTTGGAATTGATCATGTGCCTTGCGTCGTTCGGGGATAGAGATCGTCCCGAATGCCGGCTGTGGCTGTGGTGCCTTGGAGACAGACTTCAGCTTCTGCCACCACCTCCTCCGCCATGTCGTCCTCCTTGCCCTCCATGGGGGCCGTTGTGATGACTGTGTGGTGGAGAGGGTGGGGCATCTGGATAGTTTCTGGCTGATCGCCGGCCTCCGTCCGGAGCATCATTATTCCGGTTCCGGCGAGGATCTTGACTACGACGAGCCCCCTGCCGTATTGTCCCAGCATGGTTTCCATCGTTTCTTCGTTCGTCGTTCCCACCATGGTGAGGCTCAGCCGGACGGCTTGTATGTTTAGGAGGTGGCATTTTTTGACGGTCCTCCTCCTGTCTTTTTCTTTATTTTCTCCTCTTCGATCGGTAGATTCTCGTCGGGGAGGGTTCGTCGGATTCAGGGCAGCAATGGCATCTTTCTCGGCCGCTGGGGCGACGTTGCTCCAATTACGTGAAGTTCTGTGGTGCTGTCCTGACGATCTAGTTCTTGAATAGTTGTCTTCCTAGCGTTCGGGGTGATGATACTGTGCCTGGACGTAATGGGATCTTATGCCAGCCCATGCCGGATCTGTGCGACATTGGTCAGAATCTGAGACCAGTTTTTGACTTCCGGACAGGGCGACCTTTTGCTGCTCCAGTCCCTTGTTGAGTAGTTTGATACCCAAATGGATCTCCTTCGGTCCTGGATTAGCCGATAGAATTTCTCGGGCTGCCACGGTATTCTGTACTAGGGTTGGGTATACCCAATCTCCGTTGCTATCTTTCCGTGGCTTCCCCATCTCATCTCCAAAAAGGACGGCACGGACACGTGGGAATTGGTTGTCATCTGTATGACGCTTCTGTGTCTTCTGATGTAACCGAGACATGTAGTCCTTGTTTGTCATGCGTTTCTTCTCCACCTTGATGTTTTTGGCTTCATCGAGGAGTTGTTGACGACGCGCTTCTAGGGCATGCGCCCTTTCGTCCAGCTCATCCGCAGTGAGTTCTGCGGCTGTAGGGATAGGTGTGATTAATGCGGCATCGATGAGTTTACATGCACCTTCGGTGATCACGTGTCCATCCACCGATGCTTCTTTTTTCGGCTCTTCTGGGATAAGTGCTCCATCCGAGTCTTCCTTGTATTCCTCGACAATTACCTCCTCTGTCAGAGGGTCTTTTGTCAGGGTCTTGTTCTTCTTGTTCTTCTTCTTTGCCTTTTTGGCAGCGCCGGTAGCAAAGACGGCTTTGGGTCCGTTTCTCGGAGTCAAGCTCTGATCGGTACTTTCGGACCTCTGGACTTTGGGATTGTCTCCGACGTCCATGTCATCCTGCGCTTTGGGAGAGTGTTCCCTAGATCCTTCATCCATGGCTTCTCCTTCTTCTGCAGCTTTGGAGTTGTACTCCTCTTCATATTCCGCGGAGAACTTTCGGAAATCTGCCGACGTCATCGATTCATCCGAGGATGTGGGAACGTCGGCGTTTGTTCCAATTGCCTCTAGCACAGAGTTGGTGTTTTCTCCGGCATCGGCAGAGCCGGATCCGGATCCCACGTATCCGACGAAGTGCGACGCGTGCTTCCTAAGGTACCTGCGGCTTTCGCGATCAGCCATGTCGAAACTTTTGATGGTCTCGAGGATTGCATCTGTGCTTTCGCCTTGCAATATCATACGTCTTAGCGTGTACCTCAGGAAAGGCCTGTCTGTCCCGGCGTCATCAGAGCCAGAATCAGTGTCGTTGATATGCTCCTCCTAGATTTCGACTACCACGGGTGGGTCAATCTGGGGTCCGGCTTCTCTAGGGAGATCCACTCCAGATTCGACTTGGACCGCTAGGTCTTCTCCAGGCTCGGATTTCTCCCCTATCTCCGCAACTGGTGCGGGTTGGGTGGGATTAGGGTTTTCTGAGATCCGAAACTCTGCCGCCTCCGCGGACAAAGGGGACCCAGAAGATTCTTCTGCCTCTATCATCACCACTGGGGTGGGTTGGGCAGGTTCAGCGAAACCGATGTAAACATCGATCTCGCCAAAAGACATGATTGTGTAGGCAGTCACGGCCTCCCTAGCCGGAATCCAAGTCTCATCGAGAACGATGAGAGGGACGTCGCTAGCGTAGAGGATGCGACCGACGGCGATGGTCTCGCCGATTCCGATTCTTGCAGATTCCGCCCGGAACGCAGATCCGAAGCTCACTTGTCCCACGGTGGGCGCCAACTGTCGTCGGATTGAATACAAGTACGCCATGAGGGGGTCCTCGTGGCGTGCGGAAGAGTGGGGTGTGAGACGTATGGTATTCCGAGACGGTGAGCACACAAGTTTACCTAGGTTCAAATCCGCCGGCTTTGGACGAATCCTACTCCTGCTAGCAATCTAGTAATACGACAGAGCCGGAATATGGGTTACAAGGGTTTCGCCTGTGCGAGTTGAGATTGTAGACTATTGAGGTTGTGCCCTAAAGGCTCTCCCTAGGACGGCTTATATAGATATCCGGCCTAGGGTTTACAGGAGAGACCTATCCGGCTACGACTAAGAGTTGGTTACAGAGTACATCTTGAACTACAAGTAACGTTATGGGCCTAAGTTGGTAAGTATTCTGGGCCTTCCCGTAGCCGGATTGGACTCCGTCTTTCTCCCTGACTGGGTCGCCCGTGAAGCAAAGCTCTAACCCGAAGTGGGCCATCCTGGTCAGTGAGGAACTGTGAGGATACCCGGAAAGTATATCCCCAACACTCGGTGATATCTCGGACACCTTCGGAAAATCCCGAGACACTCCGAAACATCCTTTCGGAATTACTTCATCCAACCATCTCATTTGCACTCACATTCTAAAATGTCGTAAACGTCTTAAGTGTGTGAGCCGGTAGGTTCGGATATTTGTAGACATGTCCGAAACTCATTCTACAACAATGATTACTTTTAGTGTCTTGATACAAGTAGCAATCCCCGCAAATAACACAAAGTTTTTTATCGTGTGAATCGTAGTATTGAGTCCGATAAATATCGTATTGATTTATCGATACTTTACATTGCCCGAGATGAAATACTAGGTTATTCTCATTACCTGGCATGTACTCTTTACTCATACCGTACTATCGATGTTTCTATGTTCAACAACTTGATCACGTGTCCGGCCAGACGATGACGAACATCACAGTAAATGAGTGGGCCCAGAGTGTATATCTCTATCGTCAGAAGTATCAATTCTCACAGCACACCATGTGTCCGGTACAAACAAGCATCAACTTTATAATTACTCTGTTAAGAGCAAGGTTTGGAGAATCTTGCCATGTCCATATTATACTGAAGTTCATATGTGTCTCGTGATCAAACGATTTCTAGTAAAGGTAATACAAAGTCTTATGAGATTAAACCGATAACTATATTGATGACGCGTTTCACGGTATATCATGTTTGGGTCTATCTATCGTCGTTGTTCTCCAACAACTCTGATCATATATATCATCGGCAACACTACAATCACATTATCGCTTTGCCCATAGTTAGGAAACCAAAACTACTGTTGACATACATACTAGTCACAAAGGCATGACTAGGGATATCTTTATATGGTGTTTATCATCCACACATGTATTAGGGTTTTCCTCCAAATACACATTATTAAGAACTAATTCAATTATAGTACAGAACGATCAACTTAATTATGAATCAGAACTATGAATAATAACACATTTATTATTTCCTCTAGGGCATATTTCCATCATGGTGGTGCTTTTTCTCCCTCTCCCGTATTTTGCTTGCCTCGCATGTCTAGCAAGGCGAAGCTGGTAGCTACTCGACGAGTGATTCAGGTTCGTCAGAGCCAGAGTCTCGAGCGCAACTCCAGAGAAGCGAAGCCGCGACAAGATCTTCAACCCAGGTTAGCGAGGAGGTCCACCATAAGTCTACTACCAAGGTACCTACGAGAAGCATGTTGAAGAGAAAAGCAAGGCCGACGGCGGATTTTCCGGTGCGGTGCGGGGTCGCGGAACCCAGATCTTGAAGAAAACCACCCAGGAGAACAGCAAGAGGTGATTTTTTCTTATCTATGTCTTATCTTACAAGTAGATTAGTTACTAAAAAAATAGAATCCAATGAACTAAACAGTCTCCTTTTTAATCAAATTAAGCCCAACTACGATACAATGGACCTTTATGAGTTCATAGTTCATGTCTTCTAGTACACTTCAAAATTCAATTTTAGTTGTGAGAGGGTTGTGTTCGGGAAGGATGTGCATCTTCTTATGAACTGCAAGGAGGTTGTGTTTGTTTCACAACTGATAGAGATGCTTCATGCTAGGATTCCTTGGGGATCCATACAGAGCATAAAATTGGCGTGGTACAACATGGGTGATACCTATATGTAATTGAGTACTCCCATGAGTTTCAGATGGTTTGAGAGTGTTGTGCAGTTGGTCGTAAGGTGAAATTTTAAGCGATGATTGATGATACATATGCAGATACTGGAAATATTGCTGCTAGAGCTTCTATTACTCGGGTATACGGACCACCATATGATGATCAAGCTAAGTTCAGTATGCACTTGGAGGTGGATTCATACATGGAAAAATTGATGGCAGAGTTAATAAGCCATTTTTGTCATGTACTGTGGAGATCACTGTCGATTTCAAAAACATAACTTTTGATAAAATGAGAGAGATGATTGGTAAGAAAATCAGTATTGGCCCTAAGCATATGGCACAACTCTAGTGGTGGCATCACAAGAAGCATGAATTCATAGAAGTTTTGGATACTGAACATCTGATGCAGATTATTTGACGAAAGAAGCAAACTAGGAAGGTGTTCTTCTTGGCTGACATTTCTGATGTTGTTAAACAGGTTATAGTGGATGTAGAGGCCTCTATAGTGGATGAACAGAACGAGGTGACCGACGTTGATCAGATCTGATGAGAGCTGCTACCCAAGGCTTGTCACATGAATCGTAGGGTTCCCCTGTGTGTATTTCTAACAAAGATTGTTGCTTCATTGAAACTATGTTTCTGTGATTATGTTTGTTGAGAGATTGCAATATAATGTTATGTGAGTTGTTGATATTTTTGGACATATCACTCGGTGAATCTATTGTTGTTGTAATAAGACATAAGTACATTGTACTTGACATGATTATGTTTGTTCAGATGATGTACTATACTTGTTTATGTGATTATGATTGTTTAGAGATTGTGATCTATTGAGATTTTTGGACATATCATTCATTGAAACCATCACTGAACAAGTGATACATATGTACCTTGTAGTTGACATGATTATGTTTCTTAAGATAATGTAGTATACTGCACTGTGACATATGTAATTTGACTAATCGTTGGATAACTACCTGTTACTTAGAAGATAGTACTATCATGGATAAACGAGCGTAGGTTTTAAAAAAAACTTACTAGATAGGAGACAATAATCTATTGGATGGACATGTATAGGATTTAGGATTAAGGGTTAAGGGATTAGTGCATTAAACATTGCATTAGAATCGAACTCGAGTGACTTCGCTAGAAGTCAGCATCTCCCAACCATGAGAGAAATCTAAGCGTGCGGTAGATTAGATTTTGTATGTTGCTATAAGGCAACGAAATTGGGATGGAGGAAGTATGGGTTTAATATTTAAAATTAGAATAAAGGAAGAGAAAACCTATTAGGTATGAGATAGTAATACAGTCAAAGGAAATTGTATCCATTAAACTATTATAACATGCCAATTTAGTTGATGTTGTAGTGCTGACGCACATCACTTTTCCCAATCTTGCTCTGTCTCTCACACACATGCACTCAGTGGCCTCCTCTCTCTTCAAACCGTTGCCGACGCATCGCCGCGACCGCATTCGCCATACTATCCTGGAACGACGAGGATGAATAGTCGAGCAGTGACATCTTTCTCTCCAACATCGAGTCTTCCTTCCTCGACGTGAGTTCCTCTATTTTCTCGGCAATGGTTAGGCATTAATAATTCCCTTGATCCAAGCACCAATTGTGCATGCAATCGTTCTTATTTCTAGTTTTTTGTTTCCTTATAGTGTTGGGGTCATCCCGGATAACCGAAAAAACCAAAAGCACTCCAAAATAGTCAAAAAGATAAATGGTAAAAGAAAAATGAATCAGTATGGACCGTTGGAGCCTCCCAGCCGGCCCACAGCCGCGCCACCTTCTCTTCCCGTCTGGGCCACCCCCACCCGGCTCATCCTCCTCGCCACGTCCATCTCAGCATCCCGCCTCCGCGCTGTCGGCACCGACTCCGCTCCATCAAGTTCCCCGGGGGCTCGAAGCCGCCTCCGCGCCATCATCGCCTCTAGCCTATCGAGATGCCTGAGGTCTCATCGCTGTCGCCGGGTCATTGTTGCTTTCGCCTCTCCGAGCTCCGCGGGGCTTGCCGCCATCCCAGCGTCGCCGCGTCCGCGTGCGCCGGCGGCTCCGGCCTCATTCGTTCGGTTCACCGTGTGCCCGTCCATGCGCTCGCAGACGGTCCGCCTATCTTCGTCCGCATGCACGATGTGTGCCGCACCCGCGGCTCGCCGTCGTGGCCGTCCTCCTCCCGCGGCAAGCTGCACGCCCGCAGTGAGTCCCGTTCGCGCCCGCACTAGCTGCAGGTCGTGGGAATCAACTCCACCTGCGTGCAAGCTGCGTCCGCGCCTCCCCTGCAGGCTCTCCCCGCGGTGGCCGCTGCCCGCGCCTGCATCCTTCGCCGTCTCGACCACGTCTCCCTGCGCCTCTTCGCCGCGTCCTGCGAGTGCACGCACCTCCACCTCGCCACTGCCTCACCTCGCGCCGCCGTGCTTCCACTTGCGCGCCCGCATCCTGGAAGGCATGTGATCGCGCCTCCTCTGTCCGGCAAGCCTTGCGCCTTCGCGCGCTCACCTCCGCTCCCGCGCGCCGCAGCGCCGGCCGTCGTCGCGCTCCTCCCATCCGTTCCTGTAGTGAGCCACCGCGCCTCCATGCCACGTCCTCCCTGCGCCACCGCCGGCGGTAGCTCCGCGTCCGCGCGCCGCCGCGGCAAGCCTCCTCGCCACCCTTCCTCCTGGCAGGCCTCGCGCCCCCATGCGTTGCGCCCGCTGCAGCGCCTCCCCTGCGCGCCCGTGCTGCTCTTGCGCGGGCCACCCTCCAGCAAGCTGCAACGACGCCGCCCGCCGCCCCCCCCACCCCCACCCCCCCCCCACCCCCCGCCACCGCGGCGCTGCGCCCACCCTGCGGCCTTCCTGTCCGGCAGGCTGGCCCCAAGCTGGCTCCCGCGCAGCCTCGTCGCCCCAGGATAAAAAAGAAAGAAATCTATACTATAATTTGTCTAGCGGTAGGTCCTCAGAATTTCCGTCAAATTTTTTCTGAACCGTTTTGCCCCTTTTTATTTGAGGATATTACACTCCACCGCAAAGAAAAAGCCAACGCCCATATTCCCTGCGCGGAGCTCCTCTCCGCCGCATCCACGTGCTCGTGCGCCGCCCGCACAGGAGCACGCTTCCCCGCCGCCATGGATGCGGCCGTCCGCGGACGAGGAGGGGCGGCTTACGGCCTGCGTGTCGTGACGGAGTGCCGCGGATGATGTCTTCCCTGCCGCATCCGCCGCCATGGACGCCGTACTCCGCCGCCTATCTTCCTCGACCCGGTGTTGTACAAAGACTGCTCCGCTCCGCCGTCTCCACAACGCACCTCGCGCGGGCGTGGCCAGGCACGACCGTGGCGAGCGGTGCAGGCACCACGGCGCGTTGGTGACCCAGGCACAGCGGAGAGCGGCCAAGGCGGTAAGCGGCGCAGGCAACGCGGCGTCGGGTGGCATAGCAGTGAGCTGCGAGTGTTTGTGCCTGTTGCTAGCTGATGCAAAGCTCCTGCTGCTAGGCTGGATTCATCGGTCAGTGTGAAGACAACATGCGCTATGCCTTTTGCGAGTTCAGCGACATGGTTGGGCCATGGCGCAGCAACGACCGTGGCTCCAGGGCCATACGTGGATGCAATAGTGCAAATCTGGCTCCAGGACACGAAGTCGATGAGACGAGGAAATCTGGAGATATTTCTCAATTTTACTGTGATGTCCGTGATTGTGATTGTGCAGTAGTTTTCCAAAGAAATTATTGTCAGAATTTGTTCGTAGTGAAGTACTCGCTGTTACCGATTGCAGTTTGTACAAGGGATGTTAGTGGACGTTGAAAGCCATGCGTGATTATATTTTATGATTGGGAAAAGTTTGTCAGCCGTAATTATAAATGAAACTTTGCAATTTCTACGTGCCACACTTCAGACGATTAATTTATAGAGTATTCTAAAACATACATACTAGGGATTACGTTTTCTTTCAGGAGCATATCTTCAGACCTTGAAACATCATCAAAACGCCGCGTCACGAGATGCCAGTCCATCACCAAATTCCAGGAGAGATTGCCCTGGTGACCTGACCTCCCATCTGTGGCCTACTCCTCGGGAAACTCACATCCCTGACTCGTCAGACCTCATAAGGTAGTAGATCTAACATTCGTGTTTTGTATTTTAAGGAGTAAAATAATATAGAATACATCAGCCTGCTAAAATGCATTTGTTGGGGGAATTCTTGATAGATTTGGCTTAAATGTGTTGTTATGACAGTAGATGGTTTATCCCGATTAGCAAGATAAATTTGTCAGGTGATTTTCAATCTTACAAGATACAAATAGTACCGCAGTTTCATGTTTATAATTGATGTCTAATTTTTTACATGGTCTAAAAGATATCTCAATCAATGACCCCATGTCATTTAAATTCAATTAAGTATGGATTTAAACATATGAAAGAGTGTCCATTTAATTTAGAGTTGATCGCCGTTTACCAAGGACATGGTGGTGTACATGTACAGCATCACTGAGAGGTTGGAATGAGCGACTGATGTCCACATGGAGAAGGGCACCAACGACACAGCACAACGAGATCTGCAGGCAAGACGAACACTTTAGCACCAATGATGGAACCGACGATGCAACTTCTTCCCTTTAATAGTTGCACCTTCACTTTGAACGCCATTGATTGATGATCCTTTGAGACCAATGCATGAGGTCTCGAAGTCGGACTTAAACTTCCTCGTGTGTCTGAAGCGAACTCCTTAAATACAAATATCATTGTCATTTTCTCGCTATGTCTGGGATTTTAAAAGTGAGCTTGTGCATCTCCTGAGTATGATCGAAGTGGAATACAAGCGAAAATTATTGGGTTGTTACTTTCTGCGCATTGATGTCAAATTATGGCTATCTATCAAATTACATTTTAAGCAAAGTAGAATTTACTTGTTTTTGAAATGTCATGTGGTTATCCTGACATGAATTTTCATGTGTATTATGTTCAAGAAAAAAAATAGACCGTAGCAACAAACGGGAGCAAAAGGGAAGAGGAAGCACCCGTACGGCTGGAAGAGGGGAGAAAAAGAAAAACCTGAATTTTTAACGGCGCACGGGCGCCAGAACTACGCGCGCGGCGCACCCGCTACACAACAGATTTCTTGCCTCCTCACGTTATCCCTTCAACCAGGAAAAAATCCAGCGGGGAGGGGATCGTCGGCCGTGAGGGCCTATGCGCCGCCTTGACCCTCGTGTGAGCCGAGTGTCCACGAGGCACCGCCGCCAGGTACCTTGGGTCGTCGCGGTTGAAGAGAGGCCTCTGGAATCAACGCTCGGCTCCAATTTCAACTTGGCTTCAACAGCCTTAGTTCGTTGACGGCGCTGAACCACCTCAGTTCGTTGACGGCGCTGGCCGCCTGGCCGGAGTGGTGTTGCTACTAATCTACTCTGAGTAGGACCTTTGAGATTCCCATTGATGTCCGTATGCATCTCTAGCTCGAGGATTCTGTTGGAGGAACATGAATAGGAAGGCAACATAGAGTGGGGAGGGAGATGAGTGCAAGCCTGACTGACTCTGTGCTGAAGGAACAGGAACATCTACTTGCCTGAACTTCTCTGTGTTGGAGGATCAGAGCAAGGACCGTGACTAGTACTAGTGTCATCATTTGCTTGTTGTATACTTCCTCTGTCTCAAAATAAATCTCAAATTGTTAAAATTGGATAAATTTAGACACTATTTAGTATATAGATTTATCCGACGAGGCAACTTGTGTCTAACTTCGGAGGCCGACGAGACAATTTGTGCCCGACGAGACAACTTTTTTCCGACGAGGCAACTTCGAAACCCGACGAGGCCGACGAGATAAATTGTGCCCGACAAGACAACTTGTGTCCAACTTCGGAGGCCGACGAGGCAACTATTGCCTGGCGAGGCAACTTCTGCGTCTGACGGGGCAACTTCTGTGCCCGACGAAGCAACTTCAGAGCTTGACGGGCAACTTCTGTGCCCAACGAGGCAACTTCTGTGTTCGACGAGGCAACTTTGGTGCTCGACGAGGCAACTTCGGAGCCGAACGAGGCAACTTCGGAGCCCGACGGACAAATTTTGCCCTACGAGGCAACTTCGGAGCCCGGCGAGGCAACTTTTTCCTGGCGAGGCAACTTCGGTGCCCGGCGAGGCAACTTCAGATCTGACGAGGCAACTTCGAAGCCCGGCGAGGCAACTTCATAGCCCGGTGAGGCAACTTCAAAGCCCGGCGAGGCAACTTCGGAGCCCGACGAGACAGCTTGTGCCCAACTTCAGAGGTCGAGGAGGCAACTTGTGCCCGACGAGGCAACTTCTGTACCTGATGAGGCAACTTTTTCCCAACTTCAGAGGCCGACGAGGCAATTTGTGCCCGACGGCAACTTCGATGTCCGACATGGCAACTTCTATGCCTGACGAGACAATTTGTGCCTAACTTCGGTGTTCGACGGGGCAATTTTCTGTGCCTCGCGAGGCAACTCCCGAGCCTGACGAGGCAACTTCGGAGCCCGGCGAGGCAACTTTTGCCCGACAAGGCAACTTCGGTGCCTGACGAGGCAACTTCAGAGCCTGGCGAGGCAACTTGTGCCCGGCGAGACAACTTCGAAGCCCGACAAGGCAACTTGTGCTTGGCGAGGCAACTTGTGTTCAACTTCGGAGGCCGACGAGGCAACTTGTGCCCGACGAGCCAACTTTGGTGTCCGACGGGGCAACTTCTGTGCCTGACGAGGAAACTTTTGCCCGGCGAGGCAACTTCAGAGCCCGGTGAGGCAACTTTTTCCTGGCGAGGCAACTTCGGTGCCTGGCGAGGCAACTTCAGAGCCCGACGAGGCAACTTCGGAGCCCGACGAGAAAACTTTTGCCCGGCGATGCAACTTTGAAGCCTAACGAGGCAACTTCAGAACCCGACGAGGCAAGTTCGGTAGACCATTAGGATGGCGCTGTCGTGGTGCGTGAGGACGGCCCTTCTTCGGGCAAGCCGCTACTCGACGAGGAAAAATCAGAGCCCGACGAGGCAAAGTCGAAGCTCGGAGGCAACTTCGGAACCCGACGAGGCAACTTCGAAGACCGATAAGGAAACTTGTGCTCAACTGAGCAACTTTGATGCCCGACAAGGCAACTTCAGAGCATCAAAGTTGTCTTGTCACGCACAGAATTTGCGTCTATAGGATCTGATTAAGTTGTTACCCTTACCTGCTAAAAAAATATTGTAGGCAATTTATCATTGTGAAAGGCAAATTAGAATTACTAGCACAAATGTCCATGTGTTGCTACGGGTTAAACTTTATCCAACCACGGCACACAGGTGATGCCCGGCTACTACTGACCATCGTCAGCTTCTTCGTGGCTACAATCGGTGTGTAGCCGAATCATATTATACAATATTTGGAAATCATAATCACAATGTTTTAAATTCAATAGCACATGCAAACTGGATTATCGGTATCCTTGCAAAGCCATAATGACGCCGTTGCAAACCACTATTTGGTGCCATTCTTCTTCGGCCATGACTGGACTACTCTGTACCTGCATTGCAAGCTACTAAACTCCATGGATTGCATTGAATTGTGGCAAAACCACCTCTTAGCTCGTCAACCACTTAATTGGCCATCTCTTCACACCTTAACATGATCCTTCTGAAACCTGGGCAAACTGATACATGCAACAATATAACAATAAACAAAGGCCTCGTGTGATATGAAATCATGAATTTGTAAACTGAGGCTTGAGAGACTGAACTTAATGGCACCCTATCTGATCTTATCCTGCTTGTATCGCAAAACCGAACTAAAACAATTCAAAAAACTACAGAAAACATTGAAGAATCAGCAATAAACATTATTTGAACCAGGACCAATAGACGAAGCAACATGGAGAAATGGCACTTGGTCAACAGTAAAGGGAGAGGAGGGAGCGTGAGGCCATTGGATGTTTCCCATGTTTACTCGTTTTTGTCTCAATCGTCAACTCATTGTCCGACAGAGTAGACATGGAGACCAGAGAGCAAGGAATGCAATCCTTATCAGACGAATTTTCCACGTTATGGGTGATGAGTTTGTTATTAAATAAGAAAACTTTGGACAGTTCACAGCAAACATATCACAAAATCAGCATGTGAAGATTTTGTGCTAGATGCTACACGTACTACCTGAATTAGACTTACAGCCCTCTGCAAAATTTGGTCGATCAAGATACCGTATGTTCGTACCACATCCCACATACTGCCCAAATCGAATCAGCGGCTCACTCATCTCTGAAATTCGAGAAAAAAAAAGCCGGAATCTAAGCAGCCAACAACATCACAGTTCCTATATCGTAGCTCCCCTCTGCCCTCCAAGCCCCATTGCCATTATCGCTGGTTCTTCTCCACCTCCAGCAACCTCTTGCGGCTTTCCCCTCCCACCATCTGGTCCTTTTCCTCACATCTGACCACTCGGTGTTGGCCTCTCATACAGACAACAAGCTCTCATCTCTCCCCACCAAAATCAGAGACCAGCAGAAGCTCCTGCACGGATCAAACACCCGCATAGCGACGCCGCCTCCGCCCGCTCACCTGCAAGGCACATCCTGCACGAAGGCCACACGCGGACGTTGTGCTGGTCGAAGTCGCGGTCTCCACCCTCCAAGGCTCGCGCTACCGCGGATCAGACCTGCGCGAGGATGCGGGAAGGGGCAGGGCACTCAGGAGGTAGTCTTCGAGCATCAGGCCCACGGTGGATTTCCCCGGCCGAGCGTGGTGGGCTCCCAACGGAGTCAAGTAAGACTACTGGTGGGGTGCGTGGGGGAGGACACCCGCTCCTCCGCTGCCACTGCCGAGGAAAGCTCCGTCGCTAGTTCCCACTCATCCCCTCCAGCGCCAGCCTCCCCTGCACACCTCCGTCGCCGGCCCTCCACTCCCCTTATCCCCCTTCCTCCGGCGTCATCCCATCCCGAGCGCGGTCTTCTCCTCCTATCACCGGTGTGACCGGCTAGGCATCGCCGACCTGCCTACTCTGCATCGCGTAAGGCACGGAGCAGAGGAGGGCGGCCGGGCTACTGAGCGCAATGTTAGGAATAAACTCCGTGTCCGGCACCGACACGGTGTCAACCGTATACTCTTGTGTATAACTGCGTACTATTAGGATTAGAGTTGGTCTATTAGTCGAGTTGGCATACTAGAATCCTAGTATATATATGCATGTACGTACCCGGGTGTAAACACATCGTGAGTTCAAAGCAATAAAAAGTGTGCGTGTAGCGATCATATTGTTTCCGTATGTGCGTGTGTGAGTTGCTATGGCCAGGAAAGTAATCTAGCTCTAGCTTCATATATGTGCGTGTGTTCACCGGAGTTTCGCCGTCGCAGTCACCGGAAAGTACACGGCGTGTCAGGACCAATTCCAACAATTGGTATCAGAGGCAAGGTCGTCGTTCGTGATCTGCTGAAAGTACAAGGAGGTCATGGCGATGGTGAAGTTTGGCGAGAGCTCGGCAGCGGCGCCGGTGACGGAGACGGTGGGGGCGGCTTTGTATCCGCGTCTCGATCGCAAGGACTACAGGCTATGGGCACTCAACATGGAGGTGGCCATGGAGGCTCAGGAGGTTTAGGAGGCCGTCGATCCAGGAGGGGACGAGTACGTCAAGTGAGGCACGAAGTACCGGAAGGATCGCCAAGCGTTAACGACGCTCTATTCTGTAGTGCCGAAGGACGTGATGCAACACTTTGTCGGAAAGAAATCGGCAAAGGATGCATGGGAGACGATCAAGATCTTGCACCAAGGTCATGCCTGTGTGAAAGAAGCGCATCTTCAAACTTTGACGAAAAGCTATGAAGGTCTGAAGATGGAGGAGAGCGAGACGGTTGATCAGTTTGCCGCCCGTTTCATTACCCTCGTCAACGCAATCAGGGGATATGGCGAGAGATTGGATGAGGTCAAGAACGTTAGAAGGTTCCTGCGTGCAGCGCCGGCGCGCTACATGCAGATCGTCACATCGATCGAACAATGTCTCGACTTGAATACATTGACGGTTGAGGATCTCGTCGGAAGATTCAAGACACACGACGAGAGAATCCAGATCAGCTTTGGTGATCAAGAACGGGTTGAGCACCTGATGCTCACGAAGCAGCAGTGGATGACTCTTTCGAAAGAAAAGCAAGGAGGCTCCACGAGCGGCAAGGAGAAGTAACGCCCAGCGAAAAAGTACATCGTGGGGCAGGAGGACGAAGATGACACCCCGCCGCGGAGGAAGTTTGACATAAAGAAAGTAAGGTGTCATAACTGCGGCGAGCTCGATCACTTCAAGGCTGATTGCCGGAAACCACCAAAGGAAAATGAGAGGGCTCTCATCGCCCAGGAAGGAGATGATGGACCGATGATGCTGATGCTCGAAGTAACCGAGCTGAAGGATGAGGAGGATCCTCCATCACCGGCTACGGAGATTGTGGCGCAAGTGGATCACGATCTACCGTGTGTGGATCACGAGGAACAGAGTGCCCCGTTACCATTTGAAGCCACGTTTGAGGCAAGTGAAGCCTCGGGACTAGTTCATGGTGATCTATGCGTTGGAATTTTAGCCGCAACTTTGTCCGGCAATAAGTTCTTCATGCTTGTGGTGGATGATCATAGTAAATACATGTGGATTATGTTGCTGAAAAGTACGGATCAAGCTCAACAAGCATTCGATAAGATCAAGGAAGCCAAAGAGTTCAAGGTGGAGGCAAATATAAGAGCCCTACGCATTGATCAAGGGGGTGAGCTGCATCAAACTGTGTTGACCATGGCACGGAGCATGATGAAGAGTAAAGGCTTGCCAGGAAAATTCTGGGGTGAGGCAGTCAATATGGCTGTGTATTTGCTGAACATGGAGCCAACTGAGAGTGGCGTTGGTATAACACCGTACGAAGCATGGTACGGATGGAAACCCTCGGTTGATCATCTTCGCACTTTTGGGTGCATGGTGCATGTCAAGACAGAGTCTGACCATAAGAGTAAATTAGCGGAGCAGAGGACTCCAATGATCATGACGGGCTATGAAAGCTCAAAGGAATACCGCTTGTGCAATCCTTATACCAATAAGGTGGTTGTCAGGGGCGACGTAATCTTTGAGGAAGGCGAGTCATGGAATTGGGGCTCCAACGAACCGAGATATCCAACTTTTCACGTCACGTGGGATCTTGAGTATGAAGAAAATATGGATCAACCAAGCTTATCCTTGTAAGCAAGTTCGGGCCCAGAAGGCGTTGAAGGCCTAGGAGGTGCTCCAGGCATGGACACCAAGCCAGAAACACAAGGGATTCTCCCAGAAGAAAAAGAGTCTGAAGATAAGGCTAGTCCATGGCCAGAAGACACAGAGCTGGAAGGGCGCGCATGTGCAGTGATACCTGCACTTGTTGGCCCAGCAATTAGAGGAGGAGGGAGAGTTGAAGCGAGCCCAGCAAGGCTAGAAGGCGATGGTTCAAGAGTGTGGACTGGTGGTCAGACAGATGGAGGAGACCCAACAATAGGGGGTGCAGATCTATCAAGAGGATTTTCACATGGTATAGAGAAGCTAGAAGAAAACACGCCAGAAAGGGATTCAAAAAGAAAATATGAATCGCTACTGGTAGGCAACCTGTGCCTTGCTACTCCGAACGAGCCAGAAGACGATGTTGGTCAGGAGTAGGTAGAAGTCATAATTGCTAGTCACGGTAGAAAGCTAGCTTTGCTAGTCAACCAACGTGAGCTAGCTCCTACGTATTTGTTCTATTGCATCTAAGAGTACCGGCAAGCAGAAGATCAAATATGTGAAGCATCGATGAGAAAGTACTTCATCGAACCAAGTATAATGTCTCAAGGCGCGGACAAAAAGGACAGTCGGCGTGAAGGCGTGGAGAAGGGTGCGAACAAAAAGGGTTATCGGCGTGAAGCCATGGAGAAGCCGACGAAAGCAAAGTCGGTGACATGGGTGCTGAGAAAGGAAGCGGCGAAAGCAATGTCGTGGATGACGCCCGCAAGAAGCAGCGTGTATATTTGGGATCCAGGTGGATGTTGAAGAGCACGTCGTGCTTAGGGGGTGATTGTTAGGAATAAGCACTCCGCACCGACACGATGTCACGTATACGAGTTGTATATGTATAGGATTGCACTACACTGAGGTGTGTGTGTGTTGAGTCCAATCCGTATACTTGCATGTAACTGAGTACTACTAGGATTAGAGTTGGGCTAGTAGTCAAGTTGGCATACTAGAATCCTAGTATATATATGCATGTACCCCGGGTTGTAAACACACCGTGAGTTCAAAGCAATAAAAAAAGGACGCACGATACGTGTGTGTAGCGATCATATTGTTTCCGTATGTACGTGTGTGAGTTGCTATGGCCAGGAAAGTAATCTAGCTCTAGCTTCATATACGTGCGTGTGTTCACCGGAGTTTCGCCGTCGCATTCGTCGGAAAGTACACGGCGTGTCGGGACCAATTCCAACACGCAAGGCGCGCGGGCGAGATGAGGACGAAGTCGGCGGGCACCGCGAGAAGCTAGGAGTTCAGGGCGGCATACCTCTTGTCGGAGCTCGCACTGGACCATGGGGGAGATCGAGGAGGGGTGCCAATGGGGGAAGGTGAGGTTCTGTTAGGTGGCAGCATCGATGTACGTGGAGGAAGAGAGGAAATATTATGTTCGAGAGGATAGAGTTTGGTGGTTCACTGGGCGGTGGCACTGGATGTAATATGACCAAATCTGCAGGGGTAAAAAAAGTCCAAAATGGATGAACGATGGAAATGTTGTGTTCTTTATTACTCCCTCCGTTTCAAAATATAAGATGTTTTAGCTTTGTGAAAGGAGTGTATCTAGACCCCTTTTAGTGCGTAGGTTCACTCTAAACCTAGATGAACCTACACACTAGAAGGGATATAGATACACTACTTTCAAACTAAAACATTTTATATTTTAAAACGAAGGGAGTATTACTAGGAAACATGCCCGTGCATTGCAACGGAATAGAAAAATCTATGTAATGTACTTTGTTTACTGGATATGGTTGTGCCACACTAAATATCGCATGGATGTTTGATGGCTCTGAAATATAACCATCCACGTCCATATTTAAACTGGATATTAGTCATACTTTTGATGAAATATCTCTCTAAACCTTACCACTAATACATAATAATCAAAGGGGTATGCAAATCCTTTCTTGCTATTTTTGTTTGCGGAGGTAATGTCGTTTAAAGATGGGAATCACTACATTAAAGTCTAAGTACGAGATTTCCAACAACCAGAAGCAACCAGGAGCTGTGAAGCGGAGGCAGACGCTTTAACGACCAACTATACGACCAGAATAAAATTCCGGTCGTATAGTTGGCGCCACCACCGCTAGGTCAAACAGAACAACTGTCGTGAAGGGACCCCTATATAAAGAATCCTTGAGCGACGAGAAACAGGCGCTCCTCGAATAATCCAGACCTTGACCCTCTGCCTCGTCCAAAAGTTTCTGCCCCAGATCACCAGCCGCCTCCAGATCTCAAAACCCTTCTCCATCTCCATAGCCATATTCCACCACTTGTAATAGTAGATCTCTTCTTCGATTGGTGATATTGTAAGACTATTGCTATCAATCTTATGATTTTCATTACAATGTTTGTGATTGTTGATCTCATTGAAGGGAATATGCCCAAGAGGCAGTAATAAAGTGGTTATTATCTTATTCCATGTTTATGGTAAATGTTTATTTTGCATGCTATAATTGTATTAATTGGAAACGTTAATACATGAGTGTTTAATAAACAAAATACAAAGTTCCTCGTAATGCCTATCATATAAACTAGCTCGTTGATTAACAAGATGATCAAGGTTTCCTGATCATGGACATTGGATGTTGTTAATAATGAGGTCACAACATTGGTGGAATGATGTGATAAACATTCTTCCGAAATATGGCATTACGATCAAAGTCATTATGTTTATATTGCTATAACATCATACGAAGTAATCCTAGTCGTTAGACCATGAGATCATGTTAATCACTAAATCCGGAAGAGTATCTTGATAACATCAAACGTCACACCGTAACAGGGTGACTCTAAAGGTGGGTTCAGTGCTACGAAGGTGTTATGTAGAGGCTCATGGATCAAGAGTGGGATTTGTCCATCCCGATGACGGATAGATATACTCAGGGCCCTCTCGGTGATATCACATTGAAATAGCTTGCAAGCAAGTGGTGAGATCACTAGAATGTTATATCACGGGAAGGAGAAAAGAGTGCATGTCGGTAATGAGATCAAACTAGGTATTTGGATACCGATGATCGAATCTAGGACATGTAATATATCGCGAGACAAAGGGATTTAGTTACGACATTAAAGGTTCACACGATCACGAGAGTCATCGTTGAATATGTGGGAGTCAGTACGGATCTCTGGGTCCCACTGCTGATTATTGATCAGAGAGGGGTATCGATCATGTCTGCATTATTCGCGAACCGTAGGGTGAAACACTTAAGGTATGCCGACACCATTTGGAGCAAATATGTTTTAAATAAAGATTTAAGAAAGCACTAGAATCATTTCGATAGAAACCAGAATTGTTTTGGGTGAAATTGCTGAAGTTGGTTCTGCATGTAATATTGAAATGTTGCAAGGGGTTTTATGTGAATGTTTGTTAATTAAAGTAATTAACAAAATTCTGAATAAAATTAATAAAAGAGTTTTATTAAATGAGAGAGCATTAAATTTGGAGAAATTTAATGCATTTAAAGTGAAGACTTTAAAGGGGAATATCAAGGGGCAAATTTATGTGGAGGGGGTTACCACCACATGAATGGGGGAGGTGAGGGGTCACCCCCATGGGGCGCTGGCCATGGGGAGGGGTACCCCCTCCTCCTATAAAAGGCCCCCCTCTCACTCCTTCTTCCTAACACCTCCTCGTGAAGGATCTCTCTCTCCCTCTAGTATTATTCCCCCATGGTCTCGGATTAGCGAGATACATGTTCCCGATGGATTTATCTGGAAAGGAGTTGTTGCTTCCACTGCTTTGCTGGAGCGAGGGATAGAGGTTGTTGGGGCACCAGACGTATGTGCGATCACGGATGCACCGCTGCTTTGCGGTGCTGGACTTGGTGGTGTTGGACTTGCTGGTGCTAGATCTGCTGGACGTGCTGGACCTGCTGGACCTGCTGGACTTTATCACGATCTTGATATCGGCAAGTGTACGAGTATATTATCCACGAGTTCCATCTTGTTAAAAAAGCTTTGTTGTCTTCGAGGGTATGTTCTCTATGGATGTATATCCACCCGTTGCTTTATCTAATAGATAGATCTTGGCGTATAATAGTTCCCATCGTAAGAATTTTTTTGTTTTATATGTTGCGTACCCAACAGTGGTATCAGAGCTGATCTATGCATAGGTGCTTTGCACGGGTAGTACGCATATGTTTATATGTGGGCGATGATGATCATGTTATTGCTATGTATTTTGGATATTGGTGGTATAGTGGGATGAAGTGGCCCGGACTAACTTTACATGTCCTCGCACATGAGATCGGTTCCACGACTGTTATGCAACTAGTTTTGCATAAGTGGCTAGCGGGTGTCTGTCTCTTCTACTATAGTCAATATCTGATTTACAACGAGTTGCTAATAACATAGTTATCATCGTTGTGGTTCAATGTTCGTAGGTAAGACCGGTTCTATCTTCGAAAGCCCTAAGCCACGTAAAACTTGCAATGGATAAATTAGAAGCGTCTAGTTTAAATTGTTGATGGGTGATACGTTGCTAACGTATCTATAATTTTTGATGTTATATGCTTGTTTTATATCTACTTTCTTATGTTTTGTCCACACTTTGGAGTATTTCTACACATTTTCTGGAACTAACCTATTAACAAGATGCCATAGTGCCAGTTGCTTGTTTTCTTTTGTTTTTGGTTCCAGAAAAAGCAGACAATCAATATTCTCGGAATTGGACGGGACAAGAGCCAAAGTCATTATTTTACCGGAAGACACATGGAGTACGAAGGAGAGACGAAGGGGGACACAGGGCGGCCACACCTCCCCTTGGCGCGGGCAGCCCTAGGCCGCGCCAGGGCATGGTGTGGGCCCCCTGGACGGCCACCGACCTTGCCCCTTCGCCTATAAGAAGCCCTTGGGACAAAAACCCTAAATCGACCAGCCTCCAGCACGAAAAGTTCTGCAGCGCCGCCGCCACCGAAGGGGAGATTCGGGGGACACAAAGTCTCTATTGCGGCACCTTGCCGAGACGGGGAAGTGCCCCCGGAGCCATCTCCATCAATCTCCACCACCATCTCCATCGCTGTTGCTGATTTCCATGATGATGAGGGAGTAGTTCTTCCTCGAGGCTAAGGGTTCTACCGGTAGCTATGTGTTCATCTCTCTCTCTATGCATGATCATATTGTGATCATGAGCTTTGTAATCAAGTAGATCTACTTTGCTACTCAAGTGCTTTAATAGATCTCTGCTCTCCCCATGTGTGTGAAAGTGATAGCGTGCACACCATGGTGGCACTTAGGCTAGAGATTACAAATACTTGTTATAGGTTATATTTTGAGTTGGTTGTCTCTATGAAATTGTAGTGTTTGTTGGAACCATCTAGAGCTCAAGGTGACAGTGTGGGGTTATCTAGATGGGGAAATCGGACTTTGAGGTGTGCTGTTATAGCCCTACCATGGGGAAAGCGAATCCTTTATCTGTGGTACCATTCATTGTTCCTTGTTTGTGCCTTCCGGTGTTTTCTGACACGACGACATCATCTACGCTAGATCCGATGCCGAGCCTGCATCACTCCTTTGTTCCGAACCTCGATTGTCGAGATCTTCAGTCTGATTCCGAGAATGGTTGCACGCTTTTCTACTGATTGTGCGGAGTAATAGTTTGGGTGCGTGATGGATTGGACCCCATGCCGACTACTCACTCTATTTGCTCGTGTACATTGAAGTGGATGAGAATGCATCGGTTCTCTCTTTCTATCGAAGATAGAGGTGGCTTTATTTGTGGATACCTTTACCTTCGTCCTTTGTTTCCCGGAGTGTTCTCCCGACGATCACGGGCAACGACCTCTTGTTAGTGGTGTCGCGAGCATCCACACGAAGCGAGAAGATTCAGATCGACGATTTTCTTCTCGGTACCATGAGGCGGATCTCGAGGGCGAGATCCCTTGTTAGTGGTGTCGAATTGTGGCATCCCGCTAAAACCACTACCAGAAAATCGCTGTGTTTTGTGGATTGCATCATCATGACCGCATGCTCATGTCATCATGCCACATTGCATTTGAGCATCGTCATCATCATGCATGGTTTGTTTAAAAACTAATTTTGAAAACTCTGGTTTTGTTTTCTAAACGCCCCGACTTTATTTCAAATTAAAACTCCGGTCTTTTTCCGGGTCTTTTATTTGTCTAAAAACTATTTGCAAAAGTCTATTTTAAAATTAAATAAAATTTTAATTGTTTTTAGGGGGCAGCCGAACCAGGCCAAACCGGCCCAGTCGGCCACCCCCAAACCCTATCTAAAACGCCCTACCCTAACCTAATCTAACCCAGCCCCACACAACACACACAACACACTCAACCAGCCGAACCCTTGCCCAGCCGACCTGTTTTCCTCTCACACAATCGCCACCAACCACCAGCCTGGCCCCGGGCCCCACCACCTGCCACTGTCACGCGCCAGCTCAGCCAGCTCCTGCCACACACCCGCCTCCCTCCTTTTCCCCGGGTCCCACCCGCGGGAGAGACCCGCTCCACCCGCATGCACCCCCGACCACCCCGGGATTCCCGTCTTCCCTGGCCCCACCGTGGCCCCACCCCGCTAGTTTTCCCGCCTGGGCGCGTTTCCACGTGCCCTAATCCCACGCCAGGACCACGCCCGTGGTACACGACCACGTCTCGCACGCCAACCCCGCTGCCCACCGACTCGCTCCCAAGGACCGCCCACACGCGCAGTGCACGACCCCGCACTCGTCACGATTTGCACGCACGCGAGGCCCATGCAGTTTCCGTCACCATCTACCCCGCTCCCGGATTTTCCTCCTCGATGGATCCTCTCCTCGTGAGCGCCTATCACCGCCGCCTCCCTGTTCCCCAACGCCGCCGTTCAACTCCCTCTCTGGCCCTCCTCCGGTGCTGCCCGGTGAACCAAGCCTCCGAGCTACCTTTGGCGTCCCCTACCTCCAGCTCTGGGTCGTCGTCCTCGGTCCCCGCCGCTAGGCGCCTCCCGCCGGCTCGCACGAGTACCCGTGAGCGATGCCTCCCACTGCATCGAGGCCTGCATCGAGTCCCTCACCGGCAAGCTCCAGCTGTCGCTGCCACAGCTACCTCTCCGGCCACCCCTCGCCGCCTCTTCCAACACGATGCCCAGCTCCATGGAGAGCCGCCTCCTTCCTGCCGGCTCCCATCTTTTCTGAGCCCCTCCTCTCCTTTCGGTCGAGCGCCGCCATGAGCTTGCATCGCTGCCTGCCTCGCGGGCCCTCCTCTCCGCACGCCGACACCTGCAACCCTTGGCTACCGCGCCGTGCGACCCTGTCTCCTCGACCTGGGCCTCGTCCCGCCTCCGCTCAAGTTCGGCTCGGCCTCCTCAACGTGTACGCCCTACCCCGTGCAGGAGCATCCTCCCTAGCGTTCCCCATCGTCGGCCGCCTCCACCTCGACTCCAGCTGCTCGTCGTGCTTCCTCTTTCTGGTCCTTTTCAACCTCACTTCTCCAGGTCCTTGCCTGTGTGTTTGCGCTAATTTATGTCCCGTGATTTGTTTGGTTGCGTGAATTGGAGGCTATCTGGTATTTTGTGAGTATGTGGGGTTGCTAACAAGTTCTCTTGATGAACAAGATTGACCAAGACGATAAGTTGTACAAAGACCATGCCAAGATCGACCTCGATGAACCATCGATGCCGATCCAAGTTCGCCACCGCCCAAAAGATGGATGACAAGACCTACAACATGGAACCGAAGGCGATGATGCCGGGCCGACGAGATCTTCTTCCTGGAGTCGATGACCTGAAGACCAATCTGAAACGCCGAGGACTTCTTCAGGGATGTGGATAGGCCCAGTTCCAAGATCCGAAAACCGAACCCTGGCGCGCCAAGTTCGTCGACCCCGAGGACCGATCCATTGGATGTGACAAGACCTCCTTCTCGGAACCACCAAGTACTTCCTCTCGGACGCCAAGGCCTGAACCCGAAGACCGCCAAGATCACCGCCAGATACGCCAAGTTCCTCATCCCGGACGCCATGACCGTCTACACGGATTCGAAGACCCCGGTACTCGATCCACTCAAGTTCGCCATCGACGAGAAGATCGACCGCTTGGCACCCAAGTTCTCCATCTTGTGTCCGAACCTCGCCGTCCCCGTCGATCCTTGAGACCGAACCTCGAATCCTCGGAACCCAAGATCTTCTGAACCCAGATGTGTGACCCTAAGCCCCTATTTTTATAATATGACATTATCAACTGTCGCATATTAAATTGTTCATGCATGCATACTTGTCTGTGGTTTGGGGGCATTATACCGATTCACCTCATAATTAAATATGGAGTCTATATGCGGGCTATTCTAGTCTTATTCCGGACTCCATTTAAATTGGCGTAGCGAACCGATGCCATGTTTCGCCCTGTTAATACAACATTTAATTTGCGGGGTAGATAAATAACTTGAACCTTATAATTAATTGTCGGGACCCCGGTTCCGCTTAATATTGCCTAATTGCACCGCATCTGCATCATATCATAAGCATGCCGGATCTTTTGCCGTAGTATAAAATATTGCATCCGGTGTTTCTTCTAGTGTTTGCTTCTTCGTGGATTAGGCCGATAAGTTGATGCGAGTATCGACAAGTTCTCCGGATATGAACCTTCGGCAGTGTTTCCCAGGCGAGCATCCCTTCCCCTTCTACCTATTTTGCATTATAGTCTTTATTTCCTCCTGTTGATCTATTGCTATCCGTGTCGCGATGCTTTAGTTTCCGTGCACCAGTTATATCCCATGCAGCCTCTATATTGCCATGGACACCTCCTAATACCAGTTGTTTGGTTGATAGCTGGCCTTGCGAGTCGTTGTTGCTTGCTCAGGTGCGATCTCGTGTTGTCGAGTACCACAGTTGTTGGAATGCTGGCAGATGTTTTTGGAGGAGATGACCATGACTTTAAATACAACTATTAAATTGCTAGATATAACTAATACAGCGGCATTGGTGGGCAATAGATGATATTTGGTTCTTCCACGCTCACTTGTGTCCCGTAGGACCCTGAGTACTTGATACCTGTTCCTTGATTCTTTGCATTATCCACATCCGGGAGGCCTTATGGACCCCCCTGCGCCAGAGCTTGATTCATTTCTATTTCTTGGGGCCACAAACTAGTTTGGGGTTTTGTTACTATCCTGTACTTATGCCATAATTTACTGCTTTATTTAAGATTGTGCGTGGAGCACCTGTACTGTTTAGGATTGCGGAGTGTTTTCGCGGTATCGACAAGCCCAGTCACACTTTCGGGTTCCCAGTCGTTTACAACCATTGGCGCAAACCTTGGGTCTGTCTCGGAGCCGGCCAACTTTGTTGCGGGTAGCTTAATGGGGTGGCCCCCTGAAATATTTATGAATCCTGTGATTGCTTTGTCGTGAAAGCCTCATTGGGTTTTGAGTTGGTTTTTCCGAGGTTGATCGAGTGTGTGTTGCTATTTGTGCTCCCCTGGAGGGTAGATCTTTCTGAAAGCCGTGTCCGCGGTTATGGACGACTTGGAGCACAGTATCTCGATCATAGACAAGCATAACTAAAGTAGTGTTATAAATTTGACTTAATATGTGACTAGTAATCAGCTTCACTACAATGGAATGGATAATAAAAATGCCAACAACTGGTGGATCTGTGGTGATCTCAGTCATACTATACCTACCTAGTAGGTATTGCAACTCCAATGGAATGTGATAAAACTGCCAACAACTGCTGGGTTTTGGGATTCCTCAAGACAATTATATCAGACTAGTAAATGTCCCAACTACCACGTAATGGTTAATTAAAATTGCCCACTACTTATGCTTTAGCATGACTCATGCTATCTATATCTGATTAGTAAGTGCTGCAACTATAACGGAATGAGTAAAATTGCCAACTGTGTGAGTTCCTTGGTCCGACTTCCTCGTTTGGTCTCGAGGGGGAAATACTAGGATGGGTATGATTGGTGTTAGTATCAAGTTGGAACCGAATAGGTCTTTCTTATCCCTCTCTAATAGCCGCCAGTTTTACTGAGTCTCTATAGGTTGTTTAGTGCTGCTGCGCTGCCGCTTCAGTCCACCATACCTATGTAGGCGAGGACCGCCGAACTCTAGCCTCGCCGTGTACTGGCCTCAGTACTGACGCTCCTCTTTTTCCTTTGCCCTTTGTCGGCACCCCTTTTGTTTTAGCATGTTTGAGATCGACGTCGTTAGCAGGGTTACCCTTCCAGCTTGGCCTGGGCAGGGTTATGGACGCCATTGGTTATTCTTCAGGGCTCTTAGCCCCATTTGCATCTTGTCCGTAGTTGGACGCTCTATCATTTCCAAGGTGATTTGGATCTTTGTATTGTATATCTGTAATCTTGACTCATGGAGTCGTTGTTATATATATATATATGTTCTGTGGGTTCCATCGTGGACTAATGTGTAATGGTATTACTTTGTTTTCCACCCGCGCGAAAGTGCCTGGTGGGCGTCCTTGAATCGTTTCTATGCGGGTTTGGCGGGAAGCGCTAGAACTTGCATAGGGCCGATGAGAGGGTGTTACAGAGTGGTACCAGAGCCCAGCAGTTACGATACCCCACTGGTCTAGCCTGTAGGATAACCTAGCTAACTTCCGAAGTAGAGTGTCAAAACTATTTTGCGAAATCGGTTGGATAGATCTGATTAGGTCTAATTTTCCTCCTTATCCCTCTGCTATTCTCCTCTTCCCTCTGCGTGTTTTGAATCTGTTCTCTTATCTTTTCTTCGAGTCTAGGAATTCTCGTGGTTGGGTTTCCGTCGTACCTTCAGGGTTTCGCTTCCTTCTTTGGTAACGGTGCTTCTACATCGGGTCTTCGTGATATCTGAGGAATCCTTTATCTGTGGTACCATTCGTTGTTCCTTGTTTGTGCCTTCCGGTGTTTTCCGACGCGACGAAATCATCTACGCCAGATCCGATGCCGAGCCTGCATCACTCCTTTGTTCCGAACCTCGATTGTCGAGATCTTCAGTCTGATTCCGAGAATGGTTGCACGCTTTTCTACTGATTGTGCGGAGGAATAGTTTGGGTGTGTGATGGATTGGCCCCCATGCCGACTACTCACTCTATTTGCTCGTGTATATTGAAGTGGATGAGAATGCATGGGTTCTCTCTTTCTATTGAAGATAGAGGTGGCTTTATTTGTGGATACCTTTACCTTCGTCCTTTGTTTCCCGGAGTGTTCTCTCGACGATCACGGGCAACGACCTCTTGTTAGTGGTGTCGCGAGCATCCACACGAAGCGAGAAGATTCAGATCAACGATTTTCTTCTCGGTACCATGAGGCGGATCTCGAGGGCGAGATCCCTTGTTAGTGGTGTCGAATTGTGGCATCCCGCTAAAACCACTACCAGAAAATCGCTGTGTTTTTGTGCATTGCATCATCATGACCGCATGCTCGTGTCATAATGCCACATTGCATTTGAGCATCGTCATCATCATGCATGGTTTGTTTAAAAACTAATTTCGAAAAGTCTGGTTTCTAAACGCCCCGACTTTATTTTAAATTAAAACTCCGGTCTTTTTCCGGGTCTTTTATTTGTCTAAAACTATTTGCAAAAGTCTATTTTAAAATTAAATAAAATTTTAATTGTTTTTAGGGGGCAGCCGAACCAGGCCAAACCGGCCTAGCCGGCCATCCCCAAACCCTATCTAAAACGCCCTACCCTAACCTAATCTAACCCAGCCCCACACAACACACACAACACACTCAACCAGCCGAACCCTTGCCCAGCCGACTTGTTTTCCTCTCACCCAATCGCCACCAACCACCAGCCTGGCCTCGGGCCCCACCACCTGCCACTGTCACGCGCCAGCCCAGCCAGCCCCTGCCACACACGCGCCTCCCTCCTTTCCCTGGGTCCCACCCGCGGGAGAGACCCGCTCCGCCCGCATGCACCCCCGACCACCCCGGGATTCCCGTCTTCCTTGGCCCCACCGTGGCCCCACCCCGCTAGTTTTCCCGCCTGAGCGTGTTTCCACCTGCCCCAATCCCACGCCAGGACCCCGCCCGCGGTACACGACCACGTCTCGCACGCCAACCCCGCTGCCCACCGACGCGCTCCCAAGAACCGCCCACACGCGCAGTGCACGACCCCGCACTCGTCATGATTTGCATGCACGCGAGGCCCACGCAGTTTCCATCGCCACCTACCCCGCTCCCGTCTTTTCCTCTTCGATGGATCCTCTCCTTGTGAGCGCCTCTCACCGCCGCCTCCCTGTTCCCCAATGCCACCGTTCAACTCCCTCTCTGGCCCTCCTCCGGTGCTGCCCGGTGAACCAAGCCTCCGAGCTGCCTTTGGCGTCCCCTACCTCCAGCTCCGGGTCGTCGTCCTCGGTCCCCGCCACCAGGTGCCTCCCGCCGGCTCGCACGAGTACCCACGAGTGACGCCTCCTACTGCATCGAGGCCTGCATCGAGCCCCTCGTCGGCAAGCTCCAGCCGTCGCCACCGCAACTACCTCTCCGGCCACCCCGCGCTGCCTCTTCCAACACGATGCCCAGCTCCATGGAGAGCCGCCTCCTTCCTGCCGGCTCCCATCCTTCCTGAGCCCCTCCTCTCCTTTCAGTCGAGCGCCTCCATGAGCTTGCGTCGCCGCCTGCCTCGCGGGCCCTCCTCGCCGCACGCCCACACCTGCAACCCTTGGCTATCGCGCCGTGCGACCCCGTCTCCTCGACCTGGGCCTCATCCCGCCTCCGCTCAAGTTTGGCTCGGCCTCCTCAGCGTGTATGCCCTACCCCGTGCAGGAGCATCCTCCCCAGCGTTCCCCATCGTCGGCCGCCTCCACCTCGACTCCAGCTGCTCACCGAGCTTCCTCTTCTTGGTCCTTTTCAACCTCACTTCTCCAGGTCCTTGCCTGTGTGTTTGCGCTAATTGATGTCCCGTGATTTGTTTGGCTGCGTGAACTGGAGGCTATCTGGTATTTTGTGAGTATGTGGGGTTGCTAACAAGTTTTCCCGACGAACAAGATTGACCAAGACGACAAGTTGTACAAAGACCATGCCAAGATCGACCTCGATGAACCATCGATGCCGATCCAAGTTCGCCACCACCCAAAAGATGGATGACAAGACCTACAACATGGAACTGAAGGTGATGATGCCGGACCGACGAGATCTTCTTCCTGGAGTCGATGACCCGAAGACCGATCTGGAACGTCAAGGACTTCTTCAGGGATGCAGATAGGTCCGGTTCCAAGATCCGAAGACCGAACCCTGGCGCGCCAAGTTCTTCGACCCCGCGGACCGATCCATCGGATGCGACAAGACCTCCTTCTCGGAACCACCAAGTACTTCCTCTCGGATGCCAAGGCCCGAACCCAAAGACTGCCAAGATCACCGCCATATACGCCAAGTTCCTCATCCCGGACGCCATGACCGTCTACACGGATTCGAAGACCCCGGTACCCGATCCACTCAAGTTCGCCATTGACAACAAGATCGACCGCTTGGAACCCAAATTCTCCATCTTGTGTCCGAACCTCTCCATCCCCGTCGATCCCTGAGACCGAACCCCGAATCCTCGGAACCCAAGATCTTCCGAACCCAGATGTGTGACCCTAAGCCCCTATTTTTATAATATGACATTATCAACTGTCGCATATTAAATTGTTCATGCATGCATACTTGTCTGTGGTTTGGGGCCATTATACCGATTCACCTCATAATTAAATATGGAGTCTATATTCGGGCTATTCTACTCTTATTCCGGACTCCATTTAAATTGGCGTAGCGAACCGATGCCATGTTTCGCCCTGTTAATACAACATTTAATTTGCGGGGTCGATAAATAACTTGAACCTTATAAATAATTGTTGGGACCCCGGTTCCGCTTAATATTGCCTAATTGCACCGCATCTGCATCATATCATAAGCATGCCGGATCTTCTGCAGTAGTATAAAATATTGCATCCGGTGTTTCTTCTAGTGTTTGCTTCTTTGTGGATTAGGCCGATAAGTTGATGCGAGTATCGACAAGTTCTCCGGATATGAACCTTCGGCAGTGTTTCCCAGGCGAGCATCCCTTCCCCTTCTACCTATTTTGCATTATAGTCTTTATTTCCTCCTGTTGATCTATTGCTATCCGTGTCGCGGTGCTTTAGTTTCCGTGCACCGGTTATATCCCGTGAAGTCTCTATATTGCCATGGACACCTCCTAATACCAGTTGTTTGGTAGATAGCTGGCCTTGCGAGTCGTAGTTGCTTGCTCAGGTGCGATCTCGTGTTGTCGAGTACCACAGTTGTTGGAATGCTGGCAGATGTTTTTGTAGGAGATGACCATGACTTTAAATACAACTATTAAATTGCTAGATATAACTAATACAGAGGCATTGGTGGGTAATAGATGTTATTTGGTTCTTCCACGCTCACTTGTGTCCCGTAGGACCCCGAGTACTTGATACCTGTTCCTTGATTTTTCGCACTATCCACATCCGGGAGGCCTTATGGACCCCCCCGAGCCAGAGCTTGATTCATTTCTATTTCTTGGGGCCACAAACTAGTTTGGGGTTTTGTTACTATCCTGTACTTATGCCATGCTTTACTGCTTTATTTAAGATTGTGCGTGGAGCACCTGTACTATTTAGGATTGCCGAGTGTTTTCACGGTATCGACAAGCCCAGTCACACTTTCGGGTTCCCAGTCGTTTACAGCCATTGGCGCAAACCTTGGGTCCGTCTTGGAGCCGGCCAACTTCGTTGTGGGTAGCTTAATGGGGTGGCCCCATGAAATATTTATGAATCCTGTGATTGCTTTGTCGTGAAAGCCTCATTGGGTTTTGAGTTGGTTATTCCGAGGTTGATCGATTGTGTGTTGCTATTTGTGCACCCCTGCAGGGTAAATCTTTCTGAAAGCCGTGTCCGTGGTTATGGACGACTTGGAGCACACTATCTCGATCATAGACAAGCATAACTAAAGTAGTGTTATAAATTTGACTTAATATGTGACTAGTAATCAGCTTCATTACAATGGAATGGATAATAAAAATGCCAACAACTGGTGGATCTGTGGTGATCTGTGTCATACTATACCTTCCTAGTAGGTATTGCAACTCCAATGGAATGTGATAAAAGTGCCAACAACTGCTGGGTTTTGGGATTTCTTAGGACAATTATATCTAACTAGTAAATGTCCTAACTACCACGTAATGGTTAATTAAAATTGCCCACTACTTATGCTTCAGGATGACTCATGCTATCTATATCTGATTAGTAAGTGCTGCAACTATAACAGAATGAGTAGAATTGCCAACTGTGTGAGTTCCTTGGTCCGACTTCCTCGTTTGGTCTCGAGGGGGAAATACCAGGAAGGGTCTGTTCGGTGTTAGCTTCAGGTTGGATCCGAATAGGTATTTCTTACCCCTCTCTAATAGCCGCTAGTGATACCGAGTCTCTATAGGTTGTTTAGTGCCGCTGTGCTGCCGCTTCAGCCCACCATACCTATGTAGGCGAGAGCCACCGAATTCTAGCCTCGCCGTGTACTGGCCTCAGTATTGACGCTCATCTTTTTCCTTTGCCCTTTGTCGGCACCCCTTTTGTTTTAGCAGGTTTGAGATCGACGTCGTTAGCAGGGTTACCCTTCCGGCTTGACCTGGGCAGGGTTAGGGACGCCATTGGTTATTCTTCAGGGCTCTTAGCCCCATTTGCATCTTGTCCGTAGTCGGACGCTCTATCGTTTCCAAGGTGATTTGGATCTTTGTATTGTATATCTGTAATCTTGACTCATGGAGTCATTGTTGTATATATATGTTCTGTGGGTTCCATCATGGACTAATGTGTAATGGTATTACTTCGTTTTCCACCCGCACAGAAGTGCCTGGTGGGCGTCCTTGAATCGTTTCTATGCGGGTTTGGCGGGAAGCGCTAAAACTTGCATAGGGCCGATTAGAGGGTGTTACATTTCCACGCCATCAAGCTATTTTATGGCATCGTTACCACTTATAATTATCCATACCACTTGTATTTCACTATCTCTTCGCCGAACTAGTGCACCTATACACCTGACAAGTGTATTGGGTGTGTTGGGGACACAAGAGACTTCTTGTATCTTGATTGCATGATTGCTTGAGAGGGGATACCTTTGACCACTGCCTCCCTAAGTTCGATAAACCTTGGGTGATCCACTTAAGGGAAAACTTGATGTTGTTCTACAAACCTCTACACTTGGAGGCCTAACAACTATCTACAAGAATAGAAGTGCGTAGACATCACTGGGATAGTGTCATGATATGGTAATGTTGTAAGTTGATGTATAGATTATACTCTTACAACACACCTAACGTGTAAGTTCCATAGACCTTGGCCTTACACGCAAAGGAATGATAGAGATCATACCACGATGCACATGATAGTGATCATATGCAAAGACCATATCATCTCACTTTACACATATGATGTTTGCATCTTATAGTGCTAGTTTGGCATTTTAGTAGCATTATAAGATGATCCATCATTTAGATATCAAGATAAAAATGTGTTCTCCCTTAAATACGCACCGTTTATGTTTTGCCGCTTCAAGACATCACGTGATGATCGGGTGTACTTGAATGGAAGATCATATTTCAGGTGTAAGATAGTTTTACACACGCGAGTACTAAGGTTCTTACATGTATAGACATGGCCTCGGAACGTGGACTAAAAGGTTAAGCATGAGTCATATAGTTGATATGATGCCCATATAGATGCTCGTCTTTGAAGCTACACCGACTCATGTGATGATCGGACTTGGTGTAGTGGATTTGGTTCATGTAATCACCAAAAAGATATGAGGGATGTCGTTTTTGAGTGGGAGTTCATGTCTAATTTAGATTAGTTGAACTCAATCTGTCATATACTAAATCGAAGTGAATTTGCATAATTTGTTGTAGTCATTGGCATCTTTTTACTACCTTATGCTCAGTTTTAATTGAGATAATAGAACTATAGAATTCTGGATATTTGCTTTACGAACTGGTATCGTATTGTTTTGAATGTTAATTTTAGAAGTCCTAATGCAAACTTTCAGCAAACTCTATTTATTCCATGAAGTTCAATAAGTAATATTAAATCGAGAGTAAGAATTCCAATGTTAGTATCTAAAGTATCATGTTTGCCTCCATGATTCTTGATATTCAAAAGTTATTCTAATATCAAGGTTATCTAGGAGTTGAAAGAATTGTTTCAGAAGCCATCATATCTGAAAGATATTTTGATATTTGAAACAATGTTTATGGTTGCAATATGATAGAGTATAATTTAGCAAAATACATGTTCTCATATTGTATGAGAATTTGTGAATGTTGGAAACGCTAGATGTCCTAATCTCCCAAAAAGGTTTTGGGAGCTGACATTATACTCAAAATTCGTCCTTATAAGCTATAGTAGCTTGATAATGAAAGTTGCCATGATAAGGATGAATAGAAGATGTAAGTAAAATGTTTACTACACTAATAGATTACTAAAGAATGGATTTTTGAAAGAACGCCAAACATTTGATGATGGTGATCAACTTCAAAGTGAAAGTTCAAAGGTATTAATATTTGACTATACACACTTTGGACTATGTGTCATGTGTATGGCGCCACTGATGATAGATTCTTTTAAAAGAAAAGGATATGTTGAAAGAGAATCTATAAAATATTTGGCACAAAAGAAAAGACTGGAAATTTCCAGCTAAGGTATATTGATGATGTACAAGTTATGGTTGTATTCTTTGCTTGTTAAAAATGTGGTTCTTGGGTATTGGATACCGAATTGGTTGGTGTGAAATATCATACAGGACAATGCGATTCATGAACTGCAATGGCCTAAGTAACTAGCAAGAGAATATGTGATGATGTTCATAAAAAACAAATAAAGTGTTATTGTGTTCATAGTTGACATCAAAAGCTTTCCTTCAAGATTTGTTTAAATAATTTTTATTTTGTTCCGGTATTATGAGAACAATGGTTGTTCAAATAATTACTGTATTCCATAGAAGATGGATGAACTTTTACAAGTCTAGTTGGAGAAATCACATCCATAAAACTAATGCTAAAATGTCGCAAGACAAATGATTGAAAGATCACTTACGAAGTGACATCACCATTTAAATTATATTGGAAAGTGAACATGAAGAAACTCCATTTTGATGGATTTTTGGAGTCTTTTGATTTTTATCAATTGATGCTTGTGAAACTTTCCTCAAGATAATTGAAACTCTGTTCATAGGCCAAAGAGGAACGGATGACTAACTTATTAGAAATTGTGCATGCTGATGTGCATAGTCCATTATGTGCAGCCATATGCGATAGGATCTTTTTGCTTCATATGCTTTCTCCAGAAATTTGGGGGAATATATCTATATATTTACTTAATAAGGAAGAAGTATGAAACATTTAAAAATTGTTCAAAGACTTTTAAGATGAAGTGGAAAATCATTATAACAAGAAAATAAAATAGTTTATGATTTGATCATAAAGGAAGATATTTGAGTTATAGGTTTAGCAAAACACCTAAGATTTCAGGAATTGTTCCATGAATTTGCATTTCCTGATAAACCACAGGAGTATGGTATGTTTGAGAGATCAAATCAAACCTTGTTTGACATGGTAAGATCAAAGGTGTCATTTATAAAACTTTCATTATGTTTTAAAGATTAATGCTTTAGAGACTACCGCTTTTACACTAAAAAGAGTACCATTGTGATCTGTTGAAATGACACCATATGAATTATGGTTTGGGATAAAACCCGAATTGTCTTTTCTTAAATTTTGGTATGTTATGCATAAGTAAAATGTTTACAAACAAAGTTGGATATGCACGTCTTTGTAGGTTATCCCAAAGAATTTGTTGGGTATTCCTCCATCACACCGAGAACAAAAGAGTTTGTCGCTTGGAACGTTAAGTTTCTTGAGAAAGAATTTTTCACGAAAAGTTAAGTGGGAGGACAATAGAACTTTGATAAGGTTATTGAACCTTAGCTATATGTGCTAAGTAGCACAGCGCCGAAAAGTGTTCCAGTGGCGGCCACAATGTTCATGGCTCCCATGATTACAAAGGTTGTAATCTTGAAGATTAGAGTTCCTATTTGAACCATATGCATCGGGTAACAATCAAATAATGAGATTTGATAAACAAGTCGTTATTTTTCGACAATAATGAACCAAATGCATGCAAATAAGCGATGATGGGCCCTGACTCCATAGAATGACTAGAAGTCATAAATCCGTGATAGTTTCCATACATGAGAAATCAAGCTTTTGAACTTGGAAGACCCTCCGAAAAGGCATGAAGCCTATCGGTCGTGTTTGGATCTATAAAGAAATAGACATGGATGTTTAACATCTATGAAATAATCGACATGTCGGAAAGGAATTTACAACTATGTTCAAGGAGTTGACTATGACAAGATTTGATCTTTCATAGCGATATTTAGTCTTGACGGATTAATCTAGCAACCACTACATATAATTTGGTATGTGGTAGCTGAACAAACAAAATAATGTTCTTCTAATAGAATGGTTACCTAGGACGTGTACATGACACGGTCCAAAAGGGTTTTGTTAATTCAAAGGGTGCTAAAAGGTCATGCAAACTTCAATAGTTGAAGTGAGCTTTGCAAGAAATTAAGTGGGAGCGCCGAGACAAATTTCCAATACATTATGCAGAGTACATATTGATGATTGGAAATGATGTATCTTTTATTGACACGGGTTAAGAATTTCATTAAAATTATATTTTGATGAAAGACTTGGGCAAAACCAGAATATTCGGCATCAATGTCTATATGGATAGATTGAGGCGCTAATATGGTTGTGCTAGACGTACATATATGAGATATTGAAAAGGATTCAATATGGAAACAACAAGAAAGGTTCTTGCTGCATGGAAAGGATTGTATCAAGATTCAAGTGTTTAAACACTTGGTGAGTAAAATCGCATGAAGATTTTGATCAATAATACTGTGATATGTACATATCCAGATATGTCCAATGCTCTAAATGTTATGACCATATACCAAAATGATTCATAAGATGATCATTGGATGATAGTAAAGATCTTATGAGCTTTGGAAGAACTAAGAATATATCATGTATAAGTGACAAATAGTTGATAATAGTTCATTGTAATATGTTACATTGATACTAATTTGTCACAAGATACAAATTAAATTTATCTCAATTTAAACTATGGGTGGCACAATATTATGGAAAGGAAATTCCATGATGGATTTGCATGAGTTCCAAAGTTAAGACATTGTGACGGATACTACAACAAAAGGCTAAGTATATGACTGCCATAGTAGCAGCAAAGGAGGGCATTTGTGTCAAGTAGTTTGTTATCAAACTAGGTGTGGTTCACAGTGGGATAATACTATGAAGATATATTGTACGACAATACTATCGACATGTTTAACCCAAAAAGAACTAAAGGTCTCACCAAAGGACTAAATTTATACAAAGCCATCTCATTAGAGAATGAGTGATGCGTAGAGACGCAAAGACATGCAAATATACACGGACCTGAAAGTGCCAGATTCAGAGATTATGTTAACCACTAGAAAATGCGTACTCAATACCTAGGTGTTGTACATACAAGTTTACAAACTAGATTGTTAACTCTAGTGCAAGTGGGAGACTGAAGGGAATATGGCCTGAGAGGCAATAATAAACTAGTTATTATCCTATTCCATGTTTATGATAAATGTTTATTTTGCATGCTATAATTGTATTAAGTGGAAACGTTAACAAATGTATGTTTAATAAACAAAATAAAAAGTTCCTAGTAATGCCTCTCATATAAACTAGCTCGTTGATTAACACGATGATCAAGGTTTCCTGATCATGGACATTGGATGTTGTTAACAATGAGGTCACAACATTGGTGGAATGATCTGATGAACATTCATCCGAAGTATAGCATTATGATCAATCATTATGTTTATATTGCTATAACATCATACGAAGTAATCCTAGTCCTTAGACCATGAGATCATGTTAATCACTAACACCGGAAGAGTATCTTGATAACATCATACGTCACACCGTAACAGGGTGACTATAAAGGTGGGTTCAGTGCTACAAAGGTGTTATGTAGAGGCTCATGGATCAAGAGTGGGATTTGTCCATCCCGATGACGGATATATATACTCAGGGCCCTCTCGGTGATATCACATTGAAATAACTTGCAAGCAAGTAATGAGATCACAATAATGTTATATCACGGGAACGAGAAAAGAGTGCATGTCGGTAACGAGATCAAACTAGGTATTTGGATACCGATGATAGAATCTCGGACATGTAATATATCACGAGACAAAGAGTTTTAGTTACGACGTTAAAGGTTGACATGATCACAAGAGTCATCGTTGAATATGTGGGAGTCAGTACGGATCTCCAGGTCTCGCTGCTGATTATTGATCGGAGAGGGGTCTCGATCATGTCTGCATTATTCGCAAACTGTAGGATGATACACTTAAGGGATACCGACACCATTTGGAGCAAATATGTTTCAGATAAAGATTTAAGAAAGCGCTGGAATCATTTCGTTGGAAACTGGAATTGCTTCGGGTGAAATTGCTAAAATTGGTTCTGCATGTAATATTGAAATGTTGCACGGGGTTTTATGTGAATGTTTGTTAATTAAAGTAATTAACAAAATTCTGAATAAAATTAATAAAAGAGTTTTATTAAATGAGAGAGCATTAAATTTGGAGAAATTTAATGCATTTAAAGTGAAGACTTTAAAAGGGAATGTTAAGGGGCAAATTTATGTGGATGGGGATACCACCACATGAATGGGGGAGGTGAGGGGTCACCCCCATGGGGCGTCGGCCATGGGGAGGGGTACCCCCTCCTCCTATAAAAGGACCCCTCTCACTCCTTCTTCTTAACACCTCCTCGTGAAGGATCTCTCTCCCCTCTTGTATTATTCCCCCATGGTCTCGGATTAGCGAGATACATGTTCCCGATGGCTTTATCTGGAAAGGAGTTGTTGCTTCCACTGCTTTGCGGGAGCGAGGGATGGAGGTTGTCAGGGTACCGGACGTGTGTGCGATCACGGATGCACCGTTGCTTTGCGGTGCTGGACTTGGTGGTGCTAGACTTGCTGGAGCTGGATCTGATGGACAAGCTGGAGCTGGACCTGCTGGACTTCATCACGATCTTGAGATCAGAAAGTGTACGACTACATCATCCACGAGTTCCATCTCGTCAACAAAGCTTTGTTGTCTTTGAGGGTATGTTCTCTATGGATGTATATTCACCCGTTGCTTGTATCTAATAGATAGATCGTGGCGTATAATAGTTCCCATCGTAGGAAATTTTTTGTTTTCTATGCTGCAAACCCAACACTCATCTCTATGTGTGAGTAATTCTCCTTAGGCTAAGGGCTTCGGCCTAGCCATGTAGCTTTTTGTGCATGTTATTTATCATAGATGGGATCGTGTATTAGTTTATATGACATGATGATTATTGTATCCTCTCTTTCCTCAATCTAAGGACTTGTTAGGTACCTAAGACCCCGAGGATTGAGCCAGGTATAGGGAGTATGAGTAATGACTAATCTGCAGGTTGAGAACTCCAGTGACAGAAGGGGTAGTATGGCTGTATGTGAGGGATTTATTTGGAATTAACGGTGACATCACTATGCATATCATTAGTTCTCTTTCTTCTATGGATGAGACTAGTAGGTTATTTCTATAAGCAGTTGTGGAGGAAATAGCAATTATGGATGCACTGCTCACATATAATTTATCTTGCTCTAACAATTACATGCATACTTTATCTTTATCTTTTATTCCCATTAGATGTTTTGCACAACTACAGGTGAAACTGAATGCCCTAGGCCCTCTCTCTCCATCATCTACAACAACAAAAAGACGCAAACTATTGGTCCGGTAAAAACACAAAAGGAATTCTAAAACTCACAAAGGTCCATTAAAGTAAATTTACTACGCATCTGCTTCCCGAGGATTCGATAACCTAGGTCTACTAGGGAAAAAGAAGCTATACTACATCCGTAATCCGGATCAAAGGTATCAACCCTTTTTCTGGCACTGTTACCGAGGAACACTAGTAGGAAAAGGCTTATCCATAGGGGTCATATCAGTGGCGCACCTCTAAAGGGTGCCTGCTGGATATTTATCCATGGCGCACGCGGGAAATGATGCGCCACTAACCTACACTTATCCGTGGTGCACACTCAGAATGGTGCGCCACTCATATGTGGGCCCTAACGCCGGGGGTCGACCCCGTCCACGGGTGGCATACCTGTGGCGCACGAAATTATCGTGCGCCACGGATAAGGTAGGTATTAGTGGCGCTCGCTGTTTAAGTGTGCCACAGATAGATGTGGGCCAATCCCTCCAAAAAGTTGACAGAGTATCAGTGGCACATGAAATCGGGGTGCGCCGCTGACATGGAACACCTATGGCGCACCCCATAGTGGTGCGCCACTGATAACTTCCCAAGATTCTCCTCTCATCACCCCCTCCCGTGGATCGCCTTTTTAGGTTTGCAAAAAATAAAAGAAAATGATAAACACCTAAAAAATAAAATCCGCGTAGATATAGGTAGGTTATGTGATGTAGTTTCTAGGAAAATTACCAAACATGAATTTCGATATTTTTTTGCAAACAAAGGTCATGTCACAGTAAAACGGCCATAACTTTTGCATACGACATCGAAAAAAAAGTATAATATATCAAAACAACGAGCACAAAATTTTCTATCCACTCGCAATGGTCAAAGACTGTTTACCATTTTTAGATTCTCAAAAATCGAAAAGGAAAAAAAGATATGGCAGAAACAAGATATTTTTTTGCTGGAAGAAAAAATTTGAGGCAACTTATCTGTGGCGCACCCCATAGTGGTGCGCCACTGATAAGTTTGGCGGGATTTGGAATTCGAATTCTGGACCTAGCTAACCTCCACTTCTCCTTCTTCTTCTACTCTCCTTCTCCTCCTCTCCTCTCCTTCTCTCCCCCTCCTCCTCTCCTCCCTTCTCTTCTCCTTCCCTCCTTCTTCTTCTCCTCTCCTTCCCTCCTTATTCTCCTCTTCTTCTCCTCTCCTTCTCTCCTCTTCTCCTTCCCTTCTCCTCTACCTCTCCTCTTCTGGCCACTTCACCATCCTCGAAATCCTCTCCGACCACCGCCGAAGTCATTCTCGAGCTCCTCTCCGACCATCACCAACGCCCTCCTTGAGCTCCTCTCCAACCACCTCCATGGCATCTCGCACCTCCTCTCCGACCTCCCGCACCTCCTCTCCGACACTGGTGGCAGGCAGATCCATATCTAGGTTTTTTTTTGAAATTTGAAAATTTTATCAGTGGCGCACCTTACCCACATGCGCCACAGATAAATTTGAGATATCCCGCCTTTTTTAAAATTTTGAAATTGATATCAGTGGTGCACGATATAAGTGGCTTATCCGTGGCGCATGCCTAGGTGCGTCACAGATAAAAATTATCAGTGGCGTAATATTAGTGGCGCCACTGACCTCTTTTTTGATGCGCCACTGATAGCCCTTTTCCTATTAGTGGAAGCAATAGCTACCCTGGTGAGGTTAGTAGGAGCCTTGCTAGTTTTAATTCTTGTTTTTAATTTTGTTAGTTTGCTTTTAGTCTTTATTTGAAAAACCAAAAAAATTAGCTAGTCTTTAAATTCTTGTTTTTACTTTTATAAGTCTTTGTTTAAGAAAACCCCAAAACATAGGAAATGTGGCTAACAAGAAGCTTGGGGAGTTTTCTACTCCCAATAATGATTATTTGCGTACTCCTATTACTCAGCTAGCAATTGCTGCTGATGACTATGAAATTAAGCCCCATTATTTAAGTTTGGTTCAACAGAATCAATTTGGAGACTCTGTTGTTGAGGACGCAGGTATGCACTTGAATACTTTTACTGAAATATGTGATATGATGCGCATAAAGATGTTGACCCCGATGAGGTCAAATTGCGTCTATTTCCTTTCTCTCTTAGAGGAAGAGCAAAATAATGGTTGATATCTTTACCTAAAAATACTATTACATCATGGGTGGAATGTACTTCTTTATTTATGACTGAATTTTTCACTTGCAAATACTATACAACTTAGATCTAATTTTACTGGTTTTAGACACGAAGAGCGTGAGCCACTAGCGCTTGCATGGGAGCGGATGAAAGAATGCATGAGAAACTGTCCCGGTCACGGGATGGAAGATTGGTTAATCCTCCATTTATTTTATAATGCTCTTAACCCTATGTCTAAGTCTATGCTTGATACTGCAGCTGGAGGAACATTTATGGGTAAACATCTTTCTGAGCTGTAACATCCCAAAGATATTAATCAAGCTTATCAAGCTCTAATCACCCAAGTTTTGGGTTTACAAAAACTTTTATTGTTAAAATGAATGTGAGTGCATGTGTATTTTGCATTAGTGTTTGAATGATTGAAATTGCCATGTTTGATTGTTACAAATGTTAAGGTTTAGTCCAAAGATGAATACTACATCATCTAGGTCAATTACAAACAGAATCAAATAAAAAGAAAATCAAATATAAAGACATATAAGAAAATGGTCATTTTGGCCAAACTTAAGCACTAGACCACTTTGAGTGTTTCTAGTAAAGGATTTCTAACAGAAACATTTCCCAATCTTTTCAACCCTTGCTAGACCAAGTAAAAGTGAATCCAAGCAAACTTTATAAAAGGACAGAAACCAATTTCAAATCTATTTAAAAGGTATTACAAAATTGAATCAAGTTCATATGTATAGATCACTACTTTTCAAAAACCACTCAAATCAATTCCCCTTGGCATATCCCAACAACCACAGACTACTAAGCAAGTACTCAGATCACTCACCAAAAATCTTTCAAAAATTCAAAATATGAATTCATGGGGCCATTTGCTCGAGCACCTGGCAGGCACGGTACAATCTCACCAACTCTATACTATTTGGAGCTGTCAATTGCTCAGCTCTTGTACCGCAATCAACTGCACTACATGCCCATGATCACTCCTAGTCCTTTGTCATGCAGTGGAGAGCCTCCTCTCCACCGTTGCACCAGTGGCACGCCCGTACCGAGTCGACCATGCCGGTCGAGCACGAACCACTCGTTGCGCGCCGCGCCGCCCACTCCCACGACACCTAGTAAGTAGCCGTGACCTCACCGCCACCCCTTGTCCACCCCTTGACCCAAGGCAAGAAGTGGAGACACTAAAAGACGCGTGCCCATTTAAGTCGTGGCCATGCCGAGCGCATGACGGAGCGTCATAGCTGCCTCGCATGTACACGCCACGCCTCGCTCTCTCCGCCCATACCCGCGACCACCGTAGCACCAGTGACCTCCTAGACATGACCGTTCGCCGCCGCTCGCCCCATGACCACCATACCAAGTGACGAACGCCTGCATACCCGCCCAGAGCACCGACGTATCCCAGCCAATGGAGACCGCCCCTTACTGTGCCATCACTCGCGTGACGATTGCCATAGTCCCATGCACCGAACCATGCCCTACACCGTGACGAACATGACCTGTAGCAACGTCGCCGGAGCAGCCAGACCATGCCGCACAACCTCCACCCTGGGTGTATAAATAGAGGCCACCCTAGACCTCTGTCTCCACACCATTCCACTCTCCACTCACCTAGGAACCTCATAGACCCTTCCCTGGAGCAAGGTGAGCACCACGATGCCGAAATTTGGCCAGAGTCCTTCGCTGCAGTCGAGGAAGGAAGCCATTGATTGCGACCACCCCAGGAGTCGCCGTGACTGCGCCTCGAACCGCCATCTACGACAACCCCATTCGCCCCCATAGTCGACCTTAGCTGGAGCCCAGGTGAGCCTCACACGACCCCCACCGCCATGTTAGGGTTAGAATCTCGCTGGAGCTGTTCGACGTACATGATGCACGCCAGTCGTTAGATCCTAGTCTAATCGTAGCGCTGAGATTGAACGAGACCGTTTCGGCTTAGTTGAGTCACTGACGCGTGGGACCATGTTGTCAGCAGCCAGCTGCGCCAGCGCTGTGCAGTCGGGCCGGCCTGTTTACTTTCCCGCGCAGAGCCTGTGGATTCAAATAAACTTTTTCCATTTTAGTTAAAACCAGATTCTGTGAGTAGATTTAAAAATCATTTCAAAGAGATTGACTAAACTAAAATGCATGATTCCAATTTTATTGGAAAGCTATCGAAATTATCTAATCACTCCCATTGGATGTAACCCAATTGGAATTATAGATCACCTATACCAAAAATAACAAGACCGAGACTTTTGGCACTTCAAACATTTTTCTAAAATAAACTATAAATTATTTTTTGAGATGATTCCACCTCTCAAAAATCACATTTACCATGATCTACATGAATATGTAAAAACATTTGGTTTTACAGATATTAAACTTGGACTATTATTAAAAGAAGGCTATATAAGCTTTTCTACTCATTTAAATATTATTAAATAACAATATTAAATCTTGTAATGCTTGACCATTATTTTACATCACATTCCCAAACTAGAGAATATATGGTGAGGACATGGTCCATATGAACCTATATTCTAGTTGGAGAATATTAAATCTTAAATAATTTCAATGAGTAGAAATTACTTTTCTCAAATAAGAGAAATAAGAATGTATTGAAATTCCATATGATGATCGAGATGATGCTAGATCATCTAGTATGAGCCCTTGTGTGCTAATTAGATGCCTCAAAATGACGTACATAGATTTCACATGAATTTTTACGGTGAAGCACAAAAATCTGTTTCGGGACAACAACTTTCCCAATCATTACTTCTCTCTCATTAGAGGTTACTCTTGGCACAAAAAGCAAATAAAAGGGATAAGGAGCAGTTATTACTGAGGTAATAACTTTCAAGACATCTAAAACTTTTGGGTTATCTCCCAATAAGTACTTTTCTTTAACGCCTTTAAGTTAGACATGATAGTTTGAGAAGATGCTCGCATAAGGAATATGAATTGAAGTAAAAGAGAGCATCAAGAAGCAAATTCAAAACACATTTCAGTCTAACCCATTTCCTATGCATAGGAATCTTGTAAAGAAACAAGTCATGAAAGCACAAAGCAATGAGCATAGTAAAGCAAAACAAGTGCAACTTCAAAAATTTCAATATAAAGAGGGGAAACTTAATATTGTTGAGATGCATAAAACCATGTTTCTCTCTCTCATAATAACTTTCAGTAGCATCATGAATAAAATTAACAATATAACTATCACATAAAACATTCTTATCATGAGCCACATCCATATAATAATTATTACTCTCCACATAAGCATAGTCATTCTTATTAATTGTGGTGGGAGCAAATTCAACAAAATAGCTATCATTATTATTCTCATCACCATAATCATCAAATATAGGAGGCATATTATAATCATAATTAATTTTCTCCTCAATAGTAGGTGGACTGAAAATATCATATTCATCATTGTAATCATCATATATTGGAGGTTTGGTATCATCATAAGCAATAACATAGCTATCTTCCAAAGCTGGGGAACTAAAAAGATCATTTTCATAAAAACTAGCTTCCCCAAGCTTATACTTTTCCATAGCATTAGCAATAATGGTGTCCAAAGAATTCATACTAACAATATTTCTATTAGCATGCAAATAAAGTTCCATAGGTTTTATAATTTTCTCTTCAAACACTTCATGTCCTAACTCAAGATAAATACTATAAAGCTCTCTAATTTTGTTGTTGTTTTCCATTAAGCCTAACTAGTGAAAACAAGAAACAAAAAGACAAAATTACAGAATCTAAAGGAAATAACTTCGAGCACTCACACCGGAGGATGTGAGTACCTTTTACCTTACCTCCCCGGCAACGGCGCCAGAAAATAGCTTGATGTCTACACACGTCTATTCTTGTAGATAGTTGTTGGGCCTCCAAGTGTAGAGGTTTGTAGAACATCAGCAAGTTTTCCCTTAAGTGGATTACCCAAGATTTATCAAACTCAGGGAGGAAGTGGTCAAAGGTATCCTTTCAAGCAACCCTGCAATCAAGATACAAGAAGTCTCTTGTGTCCCCAACACACCCAATACACTTGTCAGGTGTATAGGTGCACTAGTTCGGTAGAGAGATAGTAAAATACAAGTGGTATGGATATAAGACAATGGTGCCAGAAAATAGCTTGATGGCTGTCAACACCCGGATTTTTAATCCTAGATGCCTGTTATGCCATACATCGCAATCCCAGGATTACCATTTTTGCGAGACATAACAGATTGGATATCACCGCACATCATCCATTACAAACCGTAATAAGGTCTTACACAAATAAAGGATCTCATGATCCAGTCTTAGTACAATCAAGTAGCAGAATAAATAGCGTAGCAGTGGGGTCCATCTTCAGTGTCACATGCAATGCTGACGATGGGAGATGATCCTAGTTGTCGTAGCCGTCCTGCTATCCTCCTTCAGGGAAGTCCTCCTCATAGTCTGGCCATAGGAATAGCCAGGGACAAAGCCATGAGTACTCTTTAAGTACTCGCAAACTACCACTAACAAGTAAGATAGTTCTAGTAGGAATGCTAAGTTCTAAGTCTATTTGTAAAGTTAAGTTTGAAACCTAAGCTGAGTTCAGAAACAAAGAAAGATAAAATAAAGTTTGAAAACACCTAAGTGGGAACTTAGTTATCATAGTCACAACTCTATTGTGGTCAAGTCATGTCACAATTCATTTCATAAGTCATTTTGAAAACATCTAACACCGGAATAGTATGGCCACTCCAACTGTCCATAACCGCGGACGCGGCTATTCGAATACTTTGACACTCTGCAGAGGTGGTACACTTTCACCACAAGATTTGATACATCTGTCAGGGATAGCCCTGAATCATCATACTTAGTATGCAGATAATCAAACATAACCTTACCTTTACACACTCTAGTATAACCACCTCTCCTATGAGTATGGCCTCCCAGCCATGACCATCTATCATCCTGGGCACTGCATATGTGGACAACATTTAGAGGTAGCCTTAGCTCAAACCTCTCCCGTGAGGGAACTAATACTAATGCATATAAACTTCCGGCTAAGCCTTACCCAATTAAGGTATTGTGGTTGTACGGTAAAATTGGAATGGTATCGCATCCGAACCCAACCATCAGTTTTTATAAAAGGGCTAAGTCTCATGCCTCAACATTTTCATCATCATCATAAACCATTTGTGTTTCTCAACACATGTCAAAACATCTCAATAGAATGATGAGTCATTCTAAGGTTTTCACAAGTCATTTTCACCAAGTATTCCCATCTAAAGTGCTCAAGTTTTGGGTTGAGCTCTAAACTACTAAGTTAAGAGTGTTCACTAATGTGGGATGCTAATCTCAATCTCATGACATAGAATGACATCTAAGTCTAGCTAGGTAGGCCAAGTTTTATACTCTTTATGCTACCTTTAAACAAGTAAAAGACTTTGATAAAGTAAAGGAAGTAAAGCTTGTAAATAAAACTTGGAGTAGGTATAAGTCAAAAATGGTATAACCAAAGCATGCCTAATGCATTTTCTTAGGTTATCTAGCTTAATTCTAACCTTCTAACAATAGCTTGCCTTGGTTGGTGCAGTGGTTGAAATTCTCTTCCTCCTCTTCTTGGTAGAACTCCTCCTCCTCGAAAGCTTGATCGATACTATCGCTTATAAATACATACGGGATACACAATCACCAAACAATACTTAACTAGTCTACTTAGCATACTAAGTCACACATTTGATGATCTAGTATCATCACAAACATCACAAGGTTTAATGAACTAGCTTCATTCTTTTTATTTGAGAAAAGTAATTTCTACTCATTGAAATTAACTAAGATTTAATATTCTCCAATTAAAATATGGGATCATGTGGACACATGTCATCACCACATATTCTAACATATGGGGATGTGATTTAAGGGTTGGATCATATTTTAATAAGTTTAAGTTTAATATTTAATGATTTAAAGTGACTAGAAATGCCTATGTAGCATTATTTTGGTACTAGTCCAAAATCACTGCATGCAAACCTTAATATTATTACATATTCAGATAGGTATGGTTAAATGTGATTTTTGAGAGTTGGAAACAACTCAAAAGCTATTATGGTTGATTTTATAAAAATGTTTGAATGTGCAAAAGCTTCTGTCTTATTATTTTAGCTAGGAGATATCTATAACTCTAAATGATTTAAATCTGTCTTGGATAGAGATTTTCATTAGCTTTCCAACAAAATTGGAATCACTAAATTTGTATTTGTAAAACACTCTGAGTTGATTTTTAAACTAAGGGTTAGATTCTAGTTTATGTCTAAAAAGAAAAATCCTAATTTGAATTAACTGGGTCGCGCGGGAAACTAATTAGGCCGGCCCAGATTCACTCCGCGGTGCTGAGGACTACTGATAGGAGGGTCTGCCTGTCAGTGGCTCATTACACATGAAGCGGTACATGGCGATATGGACTGTAGGATTAGAACTAGATCTAACGGCTCATGGTCATTATCGACGACGAACACGTCGCCGACGAGACGGGACCCTAGTGGCTCGGTGGGGGTGCAGTGGGTACATACCGGGGCTCCAACTAGTGCAGCAAGGCAGGAAAATGAACGAGACGACGACGGCAAGCTCAGGCGAAGTCGTGGCAGAGGCTTAGGTGGACGAAATCAACGGCATCGTCTCCTCCTCTGATGCGGTTGCCTCCGGTGAAATTCCGGTAGCCTGCTGCTCGAGTTGCTCCGGTGAGAGGTGGGGAAAGACTGGGGGAGAGATGGGAGTCGAATGGTGTGGTGATTGAGGCTGGGGAAGTCCTCCTTATATAGGCTCGAGGAGGGGACCGACGGGGCGACGACAAGCTTGTCGGTGATGACGATACAGCAAGCTACTAGCGTGGGCGAGATAGGTGGACGGTGGCTTGCCTCTTGGCGGTCCTCTATGGCTTTATGGCGCAGCTAGGGGCAGTGGCAATCGGTCGGGAGCGTCGCGTGCTCTGGGGGACAGAGGTGGTGCTCGACGTGGTTCCCGACGATCGTGGGTCGCGCGGTGGTGCACGGCCATGTCTGGCGGGGTGAGGTGGTCAAGGCGGAGCGGCATGCACGGTCTGCGGTCGAGGCATGGTCTGTGGCGTGCTGGCGGGGAGGGTGCTCTGGCGTGCTCTGGCGCGGCGTAGAGACTTAGTGCGGCGTGGCTCTGGGGTGGTCCAGGGGCTAGCAGGGGCCATCGGGTGGACCGTCGGCGGCGGTGAAGTGGCGCCTTGCTTCCTGGAGCGGCGGAGAGGGGCTTGTGGTCTGCTGCAGCTTGGGCATGATCGGTTGGCGATCATGGCCTCGGTGCGACATTGCACTGGCGCTAGGGGCTAGGGGATGGGCTGGTTTTGATCTGGTTGGGTCTGGGGAGACCAAGATGATTAATGTGGCTCAAATGGCTCGACAATTTTTGATCCAAAACAGTATTAGTTAGGCCAGTTTGATTCTGCTCACAAGGTGCTCGACACAATGGCCGCATGAAGGAAACTTTTGAATTTTTGAAAGATTTTTGGTGGAGTGGTTTGTCGCATGGTTAAGCATCTGTGGTTGTTTGGGATTTTGAAATGGAGTTCATTTGGATGGTTTTTGAAAAAGGGTGATCTAGACATATGAACTAGATTCCATTTTCAAGTGTCATTTAAAATTAGAGTTTGTATGTTTTTGGGATATCACAAAGTGGGCCTTGGCACATCACTACTTGTACTAGCAAGGGGTGCAAAGATCCACAATTGTTTCTGTTGGAAATTGAGTGCTAGGAACACCCAAAGTGGGCTAGGTGATTAAAATGGCAAAAGTGACCATTTCCTTTATTTAATTCTTTTTGATTTCTTTTTCTTTGGTTTTTGCTTGGGAATGATCTAGATGATGTGAAATTCATCGTAGAACCATTTTACAACCATTAGAACAAACAATAATGGCCTTTCAAACAACTCCTATTTTAAAGGCACACACATATGAATGCTTAAAGATTTTAAATGGAAAAAGGTTTTGTTAACCCTAAATTGGGTAGATTTGATCTTGATTAACCTTGATTAAAGTTTCGGGATGTTACAAACCTTCCCCCTTAAACAAAATCTTGTCCCGAGATTTAAGAAAGAAAACTAGGAACTAAAGAGATCTGGGAACTCAGGCCTAATGTAATCTTCTCGCTCCTAAGTGGCTTCTTCTTTGGTATGGTTGCTCCATTAAATCTTGAGAAATTTGATACTCCAGGTCCTGGTGGTTCTGTAGGCTTCCTCCAAGATACAGATGGGCACTTCATGATACGTCAGATCCCCGTTGATATCAACAACTCGGTGATCGATGTTCTTGAAACCTTTGGTCTTCTCCGGCACTTCTAAGCATTTGCGAAGTAGCGAGATATGGAACACATTGTGGATGGCTGACATTTCCTCTGGTAGTTCTAGTTGATAAGATACTTCTCCTCGACGATTCAGAATCTTGAAGGGTTCGATATATCTGGGGGCTAACTTTCCTTTTAGACTAAAACGATGGGTTCCCTTCAATGGCGAGACCTTGAGATACACAAAATTTCCGACATTGAAAGTCAGGTCTCTCCTTCTCTTGTCAGCATAACTCTTCTATCTGGATTGTGCGGTCTTGAGGTGCTCATGGACTTTGTGAACCTTCTCTTCAGCTTCTTGGAGAATGTCAGGGCCAAAAATATGACTCTCTCCTACTTGCGACCAATTCAAAGGGGTACGACACTTTTTTTCGTATAGGAACTCAAATTGTGCCATTTGCAAACTGGCTTGGTAGCTGTTGTTGTATGAGAATTCTGCGAAAGGTAGACAATCTTCCCATTTTGATCCATACTCTAACACACAAGCTCTCAACATATCTTCTAAGATTTGGTTGACTCTTTCAGTCTGTCCATCGTTTTGCGGGTGATAAGCAGTGCTGAAATTCAACTTGGTCCCTAATCCTTCTTGGACTTTCTACCAAAATCTCGACGTAAATTGGGTTCCTCGATCCGATACTATTGTCTTGGGGGTTCCATGCAAACTGACGATTCTAGCAATGTACAACTCTGCTAGCTTCGAACTCTGGTAGGTTGTCTTGATAGGTATAAAATGAGCTACCTTGGACAATCTATCAACGATGACCCAGATTGAGTCATTTCCCCTACTATAAGTAGGCAAACCGGTGATAAAGTCCATGCCGATGGAATCCCATTTCCATTCCGGAATCTTCAATGGTTGCAACAGTCCTGTGGGTCTCTGATGTTCCACTTTGACTCGCTGACAGATATCACACTTGGCGATGTAGCTCCCGATTTCTCTCTTCATCTCGTGCCACCAAAATTGCTCTTTCAAATCCTGATACATCTTCGTTCCTCTGGGGTGGATAGAATAAAGAGTATCATGAGCTTCTTGCACAATAACTTGCTTCAGTTCTGAATCTGCTGGCACACAGATATGAACTTTGTACCATAGAACTCCTTCTTCGTCTTCAGTGAATCCAGGTACCTTTCATGTACCAATATGACGTTTGATTCCGTCGATACTTTCATTTCCCTTCTAGGCTTCCTTGATTTGGCTAATCAAAGTGGGTTGAAGTTCAATGCTGGCTAGAAATCCTTTGCTAACTAGCTCAGTTCTAAACTGCTCCAACTCCTCATACAAACTTGGATGCTTCTCCTTGATAATGGTGTTTAGCCTACACGGCAATCTGCTAAGAGCATCCGCTACCACATTGGCTTTGCCAGGGTGATAGTGAATGTCAAGGTCATAATCCTTGATTAACTCTATCCATCTCCTTTGCCTCATCTTCAGCTCCTTCTGAGTGAAAATATACTTCAAGCTTTTGTGATCTAAGTAAATCTCACAGCGATTACCCATAAGATAATGACGCCATGTCTTCAATGTCAAAACTATGGCTGCTAACTCAAGATCATGGGTGGGGTAATTCTGCTCATGCTGCTTCAGTTGTTGAGACAGATATGCGATGACTTTGCCTTCTTGCATCAACACACATCCGAGACCAATCTTGGATGCATCACAATACACATCAAACGGCTTCTTGATATCTGGCATGATCAATATTGGGGCGGAAATCAATCTCTTCTTGAGCTCTTGGAAACTAGCCTCACATTTGTTAGTCTAATCAAACTTCTTGTCCTTCTTCAACAATTGGGTCATGGGTCTGGCGATGCTCGAAGATCCTTCTATGAACTTGCGGTAATATCCCGCTAATCCGAGAAATGCACGGACTTGGGTTTGAGTGGTTGGGGCTTCCCATTCTTCGACATCTTTGATCTTGGCGGGATCAACAACGACTCCTCCGGCAGACACAATATGTCCTAGGAATCCTACTTCTTTCAGCCAAAACTCACATTTGCTAAACTTGGCATACAACCGATGCTCTCTAAGGGTTTCAAGGATGATTCTCAGATGTTGCTCATGCTCTTCTTGTGACTTGGAGTAGATAAGGATATCATCGATAAACACAATGACAAACTTATCTAGAAAATTCATAAAGATCTTATTCATGAGATTCATGAAATAAGCAGGGGCATTGGTTAATCCAAAAGACATGACCGTATACTTGTATAATCCATAACGAGTAGTAAAGGTGGTCTTCGGAACATCCGTTGCACGAATCTTAAGTTGGTGATAACCAGTCCTAAGATCAATCTTAGAGAACACATTTGCTCCAGTCAACTGATCAAATAGATCCTCTATCCTTGGCAAAGGGTACTTGTTCTTGATGGTGACGTCATTCAGCTTCCTATAATCTGTGCACAAACGGTTGCCTCCATCTTTCTTATCGATGAATAACATTGGCGATCTCCATGGCGATGCGCTTGGTTGAATCAAGCATGTTGCCAACATAGCATCCAGCTGCTTCTTCAATTCCACTAACTCTGAGGGGTTCATACTATAGGGTCTCTGTGCTATGGGTTCGGTTCCAGGGATTAGTTCAATAATGAACTCAATATCCCTATCCGGGGGCATACCAGGAAATTCATATGGGAATACTTCGGGGTATTCACAGACTACTCTGACTTGGTCAATGGTGGGTAGGGCTAGACTTTTATTACACTTGAATTGACGGGGCAAGGTTTCAGATATATGCTCTACTGATACTCCAGACCTACTGGTCATGGTGATGGCTTTCTTGGCACAGTCAATCAATCCTTTATGCTTTGACATCCAATCCATTCCTAGTACTACTTCCAAACCTTTGGTTCCAAGTACTATTAGATTGGCATACAAATCTATCCCATGTATTCTGATAGGCACAACTTTGCAAATTTTTCTAGCTTTTGTTGTTGAACCAGGGATTTGAACTATCATGACATGCTTCAAGTTGGTTGGGTGAATCTTACTAGTGCATGCAAATTCTTTGGTGACAAATGAGTGCGATGCTCCAGAATCAAACAACACTCTTGCTAAAATTGAGTTGACATAAAACATACCCAGCACTACATCTGGTGCTTCTTCGGATTCTTCGGCATTCATGTGGAAAAGACGGTCGTTGCGGTTGTGAGGGTTCCCTGGGGCGAATCTTCTTCCTGGTTGAACACGACGTTGCTGTAGAGTTGGGGCATTCACACTGGCACTGGTGGCAATCTTCTTGGGGAACTCATTGGAATAGTGACCCTTCACTCCACATTCGAAACAAGTAACCTGAGACTTGTCTTTCACTGCCACGGGCACAACATTGCTTCTAGTTCTGGGTGCGGTGTTGTTGCTATTGTTGTTGTTGTTGTGCTTGGGAGGTGCACGGTTGAAATTGTTGGAGTTGCCAGGGTGATTGTTGTTTCCTCCGGACTTCACATTTCCTCCGCTATGGTTGGGGTAGCTTGGGCGAGACATTGGGGGTAGATTGTTCTGCGGGGCATATCCGGCAGACAGGTTGGGACGGTACTTCTGGTGACTGTTGGATCCAGCTTGGTGCATCATACGACGTTTGCGGTTGTCGTTTGCTTGATTAATCTTCCCTTCCATCTGAATGGCAGAGTCGACTAGCTCTTCGAGATCCTCGAAACGGATGTTGACGAGGACAGTCTGCATCTCATCATGCAGTCCGTTCAGGAATCTCTCCTTCTTCTTGGCCTCCGTGTTGATCTCATCAGGTGCATACCTGGCTAGGCACAAGAATCTGTCATGGTACTCCACTACAGTCATTCTGCCCTGCTTCAACTCTCTGAATTCATCCCTCATTCGGGTGACTAGACCCTGCGGCACGTGGGTGTGGCTGAACTTGATTTTGAAGGCTTCCCATGTCGTCACTTGACCATGGTTCATTGTGCGGGTGTTGTTCCACCATGCTCTTGCATCTCCTGCCAAATAGTGGGTGGCAAAAAGAACCTTCTCGTTGGAATCCACTGCTGCTACTTCTAAGTTGTTCTCCATTGTCTGCAACCAGTCATCAGCATCCAGTGGGTTCTCTGAAGTGCTAAAGGTTGGGGGATTTGTATTCTGGAAGTTTTTGAGTTTGGATCCATGATGATCCTGATTTCCATGGTTCTGATTGTTGTGAGCCATCTGGGCGATCTGCTGCTGTGTTGCTAGATTAGCTTGGCACTCTACCCTACTAGCTTCACGGTCTGCCATGAGAGTCTGCAGAATCTGCAGCATTGGGTCTTGCGATGAGCTGCTCCCTCCTTGGTTTCCACGAGTCATCTGAAGATTGAGATAGATAGAGAGGTAAGAGGGAAAGTTCTAAGGTTCATGGTTTTGATTTCAAAGCTAAAACTTTGAGTTTGACTCAGGTTTTGTAACTAACTTCTTTTTCATTCATTGAAGCAAAGCACATGATACAAACACACACACACACACCACAACATCAAAGGAAAACAGATGGTTTTAAGAACCATTCTGTAAGCTACGATACAATAGGACCGATACTCCTCACTCTACGATAGTGCTCTAGTGCATCTACTCATCATCGACGAAGTCGGAGTCGTCATCGTCGGTGTAGAAGTCCACGACATCCTCCTCTAGATAGTCATCATCATTACTGAGGTAGGAGTCAATATCCCCTTGGATATCTTCACCTTCCTCTTCTTCTTCCTTTGCTGCAAGCTGAGCTTCTTGCTCCTTGATGGTCTTCTCGAGGTCAGCCACCTTCTTGCGAAGACGATCGATGGTGTGATCCTTCTTTGCACGTTGACGGTGAAGAGACTGACGATCCTTGACGAGAAGTGAGAAAGTCTGGGCCTTCTGGGTGGCAAGGGCGAGGTTGTGGTTGGCGACCTCTCTAGCATTGTCCAACTCCTTCTGTCTGTCGTATAGTAGGAAGTCGAGGTTCTCCACTTGACGCTTCAATATGGGGTGACTTGGCATCTCTAGCGGCATTCCCATGGAATCACTCCTTGCATAGTGAACAAAGCGGGTTCCTTGGATTAGGTTGACACTTTGAGCACGCAGACATGCGAGAGCTTCATGCATTGCCCTGGCTAATCCATCTAGCCAGTTGTTCTCTCACTGAGAACTGAATCCTCCCAGATACTGGTGCTTCTATCTTTCCTCGAAGATCAGAAATTACTACCATTGTAAATCTCCTCTTGGTGGACCCGGGAGTTGAGCTCCAAGGAATTCCGGATGAGGACGCTCCAAGAACTCAGACAATGAATCCAGATCCCTCTCGAAGATCAGTTGGCCTCCGTTGCCCAACTGGTAGAACTTGCTGTATTGGGCTTCCATCTATAAGAATTTAGGATGAGAAAGTTAGTGAAGTGATCAAGTGTGTCAAAGTTTTATGTAGTAATGTAAGAATTTGGAGGAACATGAATTTTTTTGAGAGAAAGAATTTCCAAGGGTAAGAGAGGAAATAGTTTTCATAAATACTCACTTTGGTTTTTGAAACTAAGTTTTTGTTCGGATGCCCATTCTAACTAGGTTAGGATGGCTCTGATACAAACTTGTCAACACTGTTATACCAACTTGTTCGGACGTCCATTTTTAATCCTAGATGCCTGTTATGCCATACATCGCAATCCCAGGATTACCATTTTTGCGAGACATAACAGATTGGATATCACCGCACATCATCCATTACAAACCGTAATAAGGTCTTACACAAATAAAGGATCTCATGATCCAGTCTTAGTACAATCAAGTAGCAGAATAAATAGCGTAGCAGTGGGGTCCATCTTCAGTGTCACAGGCAATGCTGACGATGGGAGATGATCCTAGTTGTCGTAGCCGTCCTGCTGTCCTCCTTCAGGGAAGTCCTCCTCATAGTCTGGCCATAGGAATAGCCAGGGACAAAGCCATGAGTACTCTTTAAGTACTCGCAAACTACCACTAACAAGTAAGATAGTTCTAGTAGGAATGCTAAGTTCTAAGTCTATTTGTAAAGTTAAGTTTGAAACCTAAGCTGAGTTCAGAAACAAAGAAAGATAAAATAAAGTTTGAAAACACCTAAGTGGGAACTTAGTTATCATAGTCACAACTCTATTGTGGTCAAGTCATGTCACAATTCATTTCATAAGTCATTTTGAAAACATCTAACACCGGAATAGTATGGCCACTCCAACTGTCCATAACCGCGGACGCGGCTATTCGAATACTTTGACACTCTGCAGAGGTGGTACACTTTCACCACAAGATTTGATACATCTGTCAGGGATAGCCCTGAATCATCATACTTAGTATGCAGATAATCAAACATAACCTTACCTTTACACACTCTAGTATAACCACCTCTCCTATGAGTATGGCCTCCCAGCCATGACCATCTATCATCCTGGGCACTGCATATGTGGACAACATTTAGAGGTAGCCTTAGCTCAAACCTCTCCCGTGAGGGAACTAATACTAATGCATATAAACTTCCGGCTAAGCCTTACCCAATTCAGGTATTGTGGTTGTACGGTAAAATTGGAATGGTATCGCATCCGAACCCAACCATCAGTTTTTATAAAAGGGCTAAGGCTCATGCCTCAACATTTTCATCATCATCATAAACCATTTGTGTTTCTCAACACATGTCAAAACATCTCAATAGAATGATGAGTCATTCTAAGGTTTTCACAAGTCATTTTCACCAAGTATTCCCATCTAAAGTGCTCAAGTTTTCGGTTGAGCTCTAAACTACTAAGTTAAGAGTGTTCACTAATGTGGGATGCTAATCTCAATCTCATGCCATAGAATGACATCTAAGTCTAGCTAGGTAGGCCAAGTTTTATACTCTTTATGCTACCTTTAAACAAGTAAAAGACTTTGGTAAAGTAAAGGAAGTAAAGCTTGTAAATAAAACTTGGAGTAGGTATAAGTCAAAAATGGTATAACCAAAGCATGCCTAATGCTTTTTCTTAGGTTATCTATCTTAATTCTAACCTTCTAACAATAGCTTGCCTTGGTTGGTGCAGTGGTTGAAATTCTCTTCCTCCTCTTCTTGGTAGAACTCCTCCTCCTCGAAAGCTTGGTCGGTACTATCGTCTATAAATACATACGGGATATACAATCACCAAAAAATACTTAACTAGTCTACTTAGCACACTAAGGCACACATTTGATGATCTAGTATCATCACAAACATCACAAGGTTTAATGAACTAGCTTCATTCTTTTTATTTGAGAAAAGTAATTTCTACTCATTGAAATTAACTAAGATTTAATAATCTCCAATTAAAATATGGGATCATGTGGACACATGTCATCACCACATATTCTAACATATGGGGATGTAATTTAAGGGTTGGATCATATATTAATAAGTTTAAGTTTAATATTTAATGATTTAAAGTGACTAGAAATGCCTATATAGCATTATTTTGGTACTAGTCGAAATCACAGCATCCAAACCTTAATATTATTACATATTCAGATAGGTATGGTTAAATGTGATTTTTAAGAGTTGGAATCAACTCAAAAGCTATTATGGTTGATTTTATAAAAATGTTTGAATGTGCAAAAGCTTCTGTCTTGTGATTTTAGCTAGGATAGATCTATAACTCTAAATGCTTTAAATCCAACGGGCTTGGATAAATATTTTCATTATCTTTCCAATAAAATTGGAATCACTCAATTTGGATTTATAAAACTCTCTGAGTTGATTTTTAAACTAAGGGATAGATTCTAGTTTAAGTCTAAAAAGAAAAATCCTAATTTAAATTAACTGGGTCATGCGGGAAACTAATTGGGCCGTCCTAGATTCAGTCCATGGCGCTGAGGACTGCTGATAGGGGGGGTCCGCCTATCAGTGGCTGATTACACGCGAAGCGATACGGGGCGATATGGACCATAGGATTAGAACTAGATCTAACGGCTCACAGTCGTCGTCGACGACAAACACGTCGCCGGCAAGACTGAAGCCTAGCGGCTCGGTGGGGGTGCAGTGGGGACGTACCAAGGCTCCAGCTAGTGCGGCGAGGCGGGCAAACAAACGAGAGGACGACGACGAGCTCAGGCGAAGTTGCGGTAGAGGCTGAGGTGGACGAAATCAACGGCAGCGTCTCCTCCTCTGCTACGGCTGCCTCCGGTGAAATTCTGGTCGCCTGCTGCTCGAGTTTCTCCAGCGAGAGGTGGGGAAAGACTGGGGGAGAGAGGGGAGTCGAATGGTGTGGCAATTGAGGCTGGGGAAGGCCTCCTTATATAGGCTCGAGGAGGGGACCGAAGGGACGACGGCGAGCTCGTCGGTGACGACGATACAACGAGCTACCGGCGTGGGCGAGATAGGTGGACAGTGGCTTGCCTCCTGGCGGTCCTCTATGGCTTTATGGCGTAGCTAGGGGCAGTGGCAATCGGTCGGGAGCGTCGCACGCTCTGGGGGACAGAGGTGGTGCTCGACGTGGTTCTCGGCGATCATGGGTCGCGCGGTGGTGCACGGCCGTGTCTGGCGGGGTGAGGTGGTCAAGGCGGAGCGGCGTGCGCGGTCTGCGGTTGAGGCATGGTTTGTGGTGTGCTGGCGGGGAGGGTGCTCTGGCGTGCTCTGGCGCGGCGCGGCTCTAGGGTGGTCCAGGTGCTAGCAGGGGTCGTGGGGTGGACCGTGGGGGGCGGTGAAGTGGCGCCTTGCTTCCTGGAGCGGCGAAGAGGGGCTTGTGGTCTACTGCGGCTTGGGCACGATTGGCCGGCGATCATGGCCTCGGTGTGGCGTTCCACTGGCGCCAGGGGCTAGGGGATGGGCTGGTTTTGGTCTGGTTGGGTCTGGGGAGACCAAGATGATTAATGTGGCTCAAATGGCTCGACAATTTTTGATCCAAAACAGTATTAGTTAGGCCAGTTTGATTCTGCACACAAGGTGCTCGACACAATGGTGCCGCATGAAGGAAACTTTTGAATTTTTTAAAGATTTTTGGTGGAGTGGTTTGTCACATGCTTAAGCATCTATGGTTTCTTGGGATTTTGAAATGGAGTTCATTTGGATGGTTTTTGAAAAAGGGTGATCTAGACATATGAACTAGATTCCATTTTCAATTGTCATTTAAAATTAGAGTTTGAATGTTTTTCGGATATCACAAAGTGGGCCTTGGCACATTACTACTTGTACTAGCAAGGGATGCAAAGATCTACAATTGTTTCTGTTGGAAATTGAGTGCTAGGAACACCCAAAGTGGGCTAGGTGATTAAATTAGCAAAAGTGACCATTTCGTTTATTTTATTCTTTTTGATTTATTTTTCTTTGGTTTTTGCTTGGGAATGATCTAGATGATGTGACATTCATCATAGAACCATTTTACAACCATTAGAACAAACAATAATGGCCTTTCAAACAACTCCTATTTTAAAGGCACACACATATGAATGCTTAAAGATTTTAAATGGAAAAAGTTTTTGTTAACCCTAAATTGGGTAGATTTGATCTTGATTAACCTTGATTAAAGTTTTTGGATATTACAATGGCGTGGAAGATACTAAAGGCAAACTGAAATAAAGATGGAAGCAAGCAAACATGTAACAGATCTAGTTGCAAACGGTGTTTCAATGTTTAGAAACAAGGCCTAGGGATCATACTTTCACTAGTGAACACTCTCATATAAATATCTTCTCTTTATGATACTACTCTTAACTACTCTCCAGTTGGACACTCTAATCCATGGTAGGGCTATAACAGCACACCTCAAAGTAAGCCTTTCCCATCTAGAAAACCCCCATACTGTCACCTTGAGCACTAGATGGTTCCAACAAACACCACAATTTCATAGAGATATCCAACTCCAAATATAACTCATAACAAGTATTTGTAATCTCTATCCTAAGTGCCATCATAGTGTGCACGCTGTCACTTTCACAGACATAGGGAGAGCAGAGATCTATTAATGCACTTGAGTAGCAAAGTAGATCTACTTGATTACAAAGCTCATTATCACAATATGATCATGCATAGAGAGATATGAACACATAGCTACCGGTAGAACCCTTAGCCTCGAGGAAGAACTAGTCCCCCCTCATCATGGGAATCAGCAACGGCGATGGAGATGGCTCCGAGGGTACTTCCCCGTCCTGGCAGGGTGCCAGAACATAGACTTTATGTCCCCCGAATCTCCCCTTCAGTGGCGGCGGCGCTGCGGAACTTTTCATGGCTGGAGGCTTGACGATCTAGGGTTTTTGCATCGGGAGGCATCTTATAGGCGAAGAGGCAAGGTCAGTGGGCGGCCAGGGGGCCCACACCACCTGGTGGCGCCGCCAGGGCTAGCCCGCGCCACCATATGGTGTGCCCACCCTGGTGCCCTTCTCCGTCTCTACTTTGTGTTTCCGTGTTGCTCTGGGAAAAATAGGCATATTGGCTTTTGTCCCATCCAATTCCGAGAATATTGATTATCTGACTTTCCTGGAACCAAAAATAGCAGAAAACAGGCAACTAGCACTGTGGCTCTTGTTAATAGGTTAGTCCAAGAAAGTGTGTAGAAAGTACTCCAAAGTGTGGACAAAACATAAGGAAGTAGATAAAAACCAAGCATGGAACATAAAAAATTATGGATACGTTAGCAACGTATCAATGGATTGAGTTAATTAAGGATTATGACCTTGACATTCACTATCACCCCGACAAAGCCAATGTGGCAGTGGATGCTCTTAGCAGATTGCCGTGTAGATTAAACACCATGATTAAGGAAGCCTAACTAAGCTTGCATGAGGAGATGGAAAATTTGAGAGTGGAGCTAGTTAGCAAAGGATTCTTAGCTAGAATAGAACTCCAACCCACTTTGATTAGTCAGATAAAATAAGCCCAAAAAGGAAACACAAGTATCGATGGAATCAAGCGTCGTATCAGAACAGGGAAGGTACCTGGATTCACCGAAGATGAAGAAGTAGTTTTGTGGTACAAAGGACGTATCTGTGTTCCAACAGATTCGGAGTTGAAACAAGTCATTATGCAGGAAGCTCATGATACTCTTTATTCTAACCACCCGGGAGGAACGAAGATGTATCCGGATTTGAAGAAGCAATTTTGGTGGCACAAAATGAAGAGATAAGTCAGAAGCTACATAGCCAAGTGTGATATCTGTTAGAGAGTCAAAGAGGAACATCAGAGACCCGCAGGACTTTTGCAACCATTACATATTCCAGAATGGAAATAGGTTTCCGTCGGAATGGACTTTATCACAGGTTTGCCTACATCTAGTAGGGGAAATGACTCTATTTGGGTCAGAGTAGATAGACTGTCTAAGGTAGCCCACTTCATACCCGTCAAGACAACCTACCAAAGTTCGAAGCTAGGAGAGTTGTATATCGCTAGAATAGTCAGTTTGCATGGAACCCCCTGATACGTTGCAAACGTATCTATAATTTTTTATGTTCCATGCTTGTTTTATTTCTACTTTCTTATGTTTTGTCCACACTTTGGAGTATTTTTACACATTTTCTAGAACTAACCTATTAACAAGATGCCACAGTGCCAGTTGCCTATTTTCTGCTATTTTTGGTTTCAGAAAAGCTGGAAAAGAAATATTCTCGGAATTGGACCGGACAAAAGCCAAAGTCGACATTTTACCGGAAGACTCACAGAGCCAGAAGACGAGACAGAGAGGGGCCAGGGGCTGGCCACACAATGTGGTGGCTCGGGTCCCCCTGGCCGCGCCACCAGGTGGTGTGGGCCCCTGGTCCACCCTCTGACATCGCCCCTTCGCCTATAAAATCCCCCTGGGACGAAAACCCTAAAGAATCCAGCCTCTAGCCACGAAAAGTTCCGCAGCGCTACCTCCACCGAAGGGGAGATTCGGGGGATAGAAAGTCTCTATTCCGGCACCCTGCCGGGACGTGGAAGTGCCACCGGAGCCATCTCCATCGATCTCCACCACCATCTCCATCGCCGTTGCTGATTCCCATGATGATGAGGGAGTAGTTCTTCCTCAAGGCTAAGGGCTCTCCCGGTAGCTATGTGTTCATATCTCTCTATGCATGATCATATTGTGATCATGAGCTTTGTAATCTATAGATCTATTCTGCTACTCAAGTGCTTTAATGAATCTCTGCTTATCCCCATGTGTGTGAAGTTGACAGTGTGCACACCGTGTGGCACTTAGGCTAGAGATTTTAAATACTTGTTATGAGTTATATTTGGAGTTGGATGTCTCTATGAAATTGTGGTGTTTGTTTGAACCATCTAGTGCTCAAGGTGATAGTGAGGGGTTATCTAGATGGGGAAAGCGAACTTGGAGGTGTGCTGTTATAGCCCTACCATGGATTAGAGTGTCCAATTAGAGAGTAGTTTAGAGTAGTATCATAAAGAGAAGATATTTATATGAGAGTGTTCACTAGTTAAAGTATGATCCCTAGGGCTTGTTTCTAAGCATTGAAACTTCGTTTGCAACTAGATCCGTTACATGTTTGCTTGCTTCCATCTTTATTTCAGATTGCCTTTAGTCTCTTCCCACGTCAACCACGCGCCATCAAAGCTATTTTCTGGCACCGTTACCACTTATAATTATCCATACCACTTGTATTTCACTATCTCTTCGCCGAACTAGTGCACCTATACACCTGACAAGTGTATTGGGTGTGTTGGGGACACAAGAGACTTCTTGTATCTTGATTGCAGGGTTGCTTGAGAGGGATACCTTTGACCACTTTCTCCCTGAGTTTGATAAACCTTGGGTAATCCACTTAAGCGAAACTTGCTGCTGTTCTACAAACCTCTGCACTTGGAGGCCCAACAACTGTCTACAATAATAGAAGTGCGTAGACATCAAGCTATTTTCTGGCGCCGCTGCTGGGTAGGTAAGATAAAAGGTACTCACATCGTCTGCCTACTAAGCTATCTTCTAGTACTATTGCAGGTGTGTGAGTGCTCGAAGTTATTTCCTTTAGATTCTGCAATAATATCTTTTTGTTTTTTGTTTTTATTTTCACTAGTTAGGCTTAATGGAAAACAACACAAAAATTAGAGAGCTTTATAGTATTTATCTTGAGTTAGGCCATGAAGTGTTTGAAGAGAAAATTAAAAACCCTATGGAACTTTATTTGCATGCTAATAGCAATGTTATTAGTATGAATTCTTTGAACATCATTATTGCTAATGCTATGGAAAAGTATAAGCTTGGGGAAGTTGGTTTTAATGAGCATGATATTTTTAGTCCCCCAAGCACGGAGGAGAAAATTTACTTTGATGATACTATAACTCTGATATATTATGAGTACAATGATGAGTATGATATTTTCAGTCCACCTACTATTGAGGAGAAAATTAATTATGATTACAATATGCCTCCTGTATTTGATGATTATTGTTTTGAGAATAATAATGATAGCTATTTTGTTGAATTTGCTCCCACTATAATTAATAAGAATGACTATGTTTATGTGGAGAGTATTAATTCTTTTACGCATGTGGCTCATGATAAGAATGTTTTATGTGATAGTTATATTGTTAATTTTATTCATGATGCTACTGAAAGTTATTATGAGAGAGGAAAACATGGTTTTATGTATCTCAACAATATTAAGTTTCCCCTCTTTATGTTGAAAGGCTTGAAGTTGCACTTGTTTTGCTTTCCTATGCTTGTTGCTTTGTGCTTTCATGACTTGTTTCTTTACAAGATTCCTATGCATAGGAAGTGGGTTAGACTTAAATGTGCTTTGAATTTGCTTCTTGATGCTCTCTTTTACTTCAATTCATATTTCTTAGGTAAATACTACCTATCATAGTCCGATGGGAAGCGAACCTCCCGGACTATCATCTGGCCATTCGTATGGCGCACAACATCCAACGACCCATGACTGATGCTATATAACGACCGGCAACACATCATCTCTCGTCGCCGCCGTCGCTTCCGTCGATCCTTCCCGTTCACCACTTGGTGTTGATGCTGTACCTGGCCTCCCCTGGCAACGCTCGCCTATGCTGCATCGGGTCCATAGCCCATACCTCGAGCAGGGCCCTCTAGGCTGACGAGGGCGACGAGAGGAGCAGTAACAACTGCATCAAGGCATGGCGGGCACTGCAACCAAGAGTGTGTCACGTCATGGCGATGGTGAGCGCGGCGATGAAGCACTAGCACAACATATGGTCAAGTGTGATTCCTGGTTCTCGCCTCGCGAGCTCGCGGGAGATTGACCTCGGCAGAAGCGTCAAGTACAGGATGTGTTTTGCCGCCGAGATCGCCATGCGGTGTGCTTTATGGTTCATAGTTCTTGTGCACGAGCTGGTGGAGATCGACTTTGTCAAACCACACGATTTCTTCCTAACCCATATCTATGTTACTCCATTGGTAAAATAAAAAGACATTGCAAATGAAACAATAGTGCTTCCCACACATCATCGGTATGCTTTTTACAACACAGCGATGTGCTTCGAAAATTCCTACATTGCTTCGTTCCAGACCATGGATTCTGCTAGCCTCATATGTGTGCTTCCTAGTAGTACCAATTTAATTTTATTGCTTCCGAAGCGAAAAATAAATCATTGCGTGATGATTGATTACAGAGCTACCAATGTAATAATCGCATGCTTCGTTCTTAAAAACAATTGTGCTTCACAAAAACCTTCCATGGAGCTCAATGTTTTGGGGAAGAAGCAACTATGGGGAAGGAAGGCAGGAGACGTTAACGCCAGGCGTAACTTACGGGAGCGGTTACTGGGAGCAATTACCGGGAGCAGTTTTTTTACGAAAGAAGCATGCAATCGATCCCTGGATTCACGGAAACAATCGCGCAGAACTGGCTGCGGAAATGGCTGAAAATCCTACGGTCAAGCTGCCTCAAATCCTATGGCTAAACATTGGTCCAATAGGAAGCAAATATCGGGAGCCGATTCCTAGCGCTGCCCTATTTCTTATGTGAGCATCTTCTCAAACTATCATGCCTAACTTAAAGGCGTTAAAGAAAAGTACTTCTTGGAATATAACCCAATAGTTTTCTTGAGTCTTGGAAGTTATTACTTGTGTAATAACCTCTCCTTATCCTTTTTGTTTGATCTTTGTGCCAAGAATAACCTCTAATGAGAGAGAAGTAAAGCTTGGAAAAGTTGTTGTCCTGAAACAGATTTTTGTGCTTCGCTGTAATTTTTTTTGAAAAATCTCTGTACATCGGTATGAGCTGTAATTTTTTGTGCTTATGCCCCAGGTTGTTATCCAACTTTCGTAAGTTCAAAACTTTTCGATTTGAGCAACAGAAGGTCTTCGAAAAAATTGGTTTTCACCTGCTGGTCTGTTTTGACAGATTTCTGCCATTATTTGCATTTGCGTCTTTATCAATTTATTTTTGGGTTCTTTTTGGTGAATAGAGCTTTTTGTGGGAATTGCTACAGTAGCTTGTGTTTTTAATGAAAGTTTTGCTGTTTTAAAACTAAAACCCAAAGGTTTATTATCTTTTGAATGCATTAATGTTGCTAATGAAGATTGTGTGAAGTTTTGTATAAAGGAAATTTTCAGGTGTAGGGAAAGAATGATGTAATGAGATGAAGAATGGACAAAATCTCAAGCTTGGGGATGCCACCCGTGTTACCCCAAGAAATATTCAATAAGTACAAGCGTCAAAGCTTGGGGATGCCCAAGGCATCCCCTTCTTCATTACTAAAAATTTCAGGTTTTTCCAAACACTTCATTTTTATTGTTTCATGCATAGTTGTGTTGTTCTTGGAGCGTCTTCGTTTTTGTTTTTGGTTTTGGTTTTCTTAGTTTGCTTAGTTTGCTTGAATAAATTGGTTGGTCCCCCTCATTCATACATTAGTTTTCAAATAAGTTGGTTTGGATTGGAAAAGAGTAGGAAAAGTTCACGCTTAAGTGGTAAAAAGGAGCTTGTTTTTGACTCTGGCCTATGCTTTGTCATATCATGCTTGATATTGTTTTGCCTTTATGCTTAGTGATTTTTGCTGTAGCATGACATGTTATAAACAATTGAGATTGCTTAATGTGCTTGAAAGAATCATGCGTTGTTTTCACATATTAAAGCATAGTATTGTGGTATTCTCCTTTGATGCTTTATTTGGGTTGACTTGGCACATGCTCACACCATGTTAAGACTATACCAAGTCACCATAGCCTTTATGATCCTTTAGTTTTCGACTTGTAATATCACTTTATGCTTTAATTAATGATGTTTTGTCGCTTTGCATGATTATGGCCATTATTGCTCTCTTAGTTGGTCGCTCCCAGTATTTTGCTAGCCTCCATACCAAGTATGAGTTCCACTCATGCATCCAACTCCAAATAAAACCAAGTTATGCCAAAGAGTCCACCATACCTACCTATTAGCATTTGCTATTCCAAGTATATTCATGTTTTTATCTACCTTCCGAATTAAACTTGTTATGTGAAAATTAGTGATTAAAGCTCTCACGAACTTGATGGCACACTTTACTTTTCTTGCCCCTAATAAACTCGAACCATTGTGTCATCTATGTTGTATATGCTTGCACTTATACATTGGGAATTAGCAGAACCATGCTGTCATGGGGAACGCTTTCAACATTGCACTTGTACATTGTGCCCAATTGATATCATGCTCTTTTGTCTATGGATGTCGACGGTGTGAAATGAAAGGGGAGCTTGTAAGTCCATGGAGTTATGTATGTGTGTTAGAGAAACGCCTAGGCGGATGGTCTAATCCATTCCTAATCATGGTGGAAACCTGTAGTGTAACCATAATGAGCAATCTATGAAGCATTCTTCTTATAAAAAAGAGATATAGATTGAGAAAAAGAAAAAAATGAGAAAAGAGGAAAGAGAGAAAACAACACCATTTTCCCATGGTAAATAAGAAGATTGATGAGATGCTCATTGTCTGCTTGCCTTGTCATTTTGATATGGTGATTCTTCCGTATCATCGAGCAAGGGGTACCCCGTTGGCGGTTCTCTATGATACACATGTACTTACTATGACAAGAACTTACCGGTATGTAAACTTGAGTAGCATGAGGAGCGGCCCTCGTATTCAAGGGGCATGAGATTGCCAACTTATACTTTGTCAAGCATATACTCCATAGTTTGTTCACTTTAACCTTAATCACTTCAAGATGCTTATGATAGGGGCAATGATAGCTGAAAGCTAATAAGTACCATAATTTTTGGAAGCTCTTTATGAGACTTGAATCCCTGCTTCCTTCTATGAAGGTCTTTCTTTTACTTTTATATTGAGTCTCCACCTTCTATCCTTAGGCACCAATTAAGAGAGCATAGTTGCCATTCTTAGTTCTATGTGCATTATCCCAAAACTTATTGATTGATTCGTAATGTTGATATTGCTTGTTCTTGAACTATTTGTATCTAGTCACCCTTATGAACTTTGAAGGTGTCCTATGCATTTATGTTTTGCTACTCCATGAGGGACAAGATGAATGCCACTATGCTATGTTTTCTATACGTGAAACAAACAAACATATTTCAATGCATTGTTATTCATGATCTTTGTTTGCATCCTTTCAAGTTGCATGCATAATTACTATGTATTATTGTTAGAACTTCATCTTTCATGCTCATGTTTAGAGTACTTTGATCCTAGCTTTCAATGCTTGCAAATGGTTTGATCTTGATTGTGATGGTGCGTGTCAGCTCAAAAATTATTCTTTCTTTTATCACTTACCTACTCGGGGACGAGCAGGAGTTAAGCTTGGGGATGTTGATACGTTGCAAACATATCTATAAGTTTTGATGTTCCATGCTAGTTTTATATATTTTTTCTTATGTTTTGTCCACACTTTGGAGTATTTTTACACATTTTCTGGAACTAACCTATTAAAAAGATGCCACAGTGCCAGTTGCCTGTTTTCTGCTGTTTTTGGTTTCAGAAAAGCTGGAAAAGAAATATTCTTGGAATTGGACCGGACAAAAGCCAAAGTCGATATTTTACCGGAAGACTCACGGAGCCAGAAGACGAGACGGAGAGGGGGCAGGGGCTGGCCACACCATGTGGTGGCACGGGTCCCCCTGGCCACGCCACCCGGTGGTGTGGGCCTCTGGTCCACCCTCTGACATCGCCCCTTCGCCTATAAAATCCCCCCGGGATGAAAACACAAAAGAATCCAGCCTCTAGCCACGAAAAGTTCCGCAGCGCCCCCGCCACCGAAGGGGAGATTCGGGGGACATAAAGTCTCTATTCCGGCACCCTGCCGGGATGGGGAAGTGCCCCGGAGCCATCTCCATCGATCTCCACCACCATCTCCATCGCCATTGCTGATTCCCATGATGATGAGGGAGTAGTTCTTCCTCAAGGCTAAGGGCTCTACCAGTAGCTATGTGTTCATCTCTCTCTATGCATGATGATATTGTGATCATGTGCTTTGTAATCTATAGATCTATTTTGCTACTCAAGTGCTTTAATGAATCTCTGCTTATCCCCATGTGTGTGAAGTTGACAGTGTGCACACCGTGTGGCACTTAGGCTAGAGATTACAAATACTTGTTATGAGTTTTATTTGGAGTTGGATGTCTCTATGAAATTGTGGTGTTTGTTGGAACCATCTAGTGCTCAAGGTGATAGTGAGGGGTTATCTAGATGGGGAAAGTGAACTTTGAGGTGTGCTGTTATAGCCCTACCATGGATTAGAGTGTCCAATCGGAGAGTAATTCAGAGTAGTATCATAAAGAGAAGATATTTATATGAGAGTGTTCACTAGTGAAAGTATGATCCCTAGGCCTTGTTTCTAAGCATTGAAACTTCGTTTGCAACTAGATCTGTGTCGTGGTGGTGTCACAGCAGATGCCATGGATAGGCTAAAGGTGGGGACAAGATGCGCTAGAGGAATCCAGGGAGGGATAGTGTGGTGATTCCACACACAGATGCTTTGTATTCTTCAAGCTAGATGAGTTTACAAGTGCTCCTTGAGCTGTATTGGGGAGAGGAGGAAGAAGAAACTCTCTTACTCTCACCACTACTTTGCTCTCAGGAACTCACTACCCAAAGGCCAATCAACTAGCCCTCAACCAAGTAAAACTCAACCAAATAAAACTCAACCCCTTCTTCAGAGGCCCTAGCCCTCCTTATATAGGGGAGGCTAGGTCTCCAATTAGGGCATACGTGGAGGCATATTCCAGGGAATATGCCTCCTCCCAAAATAGCCAATCGACCGGGTTACTTTTCGTCCTCGTAAGCCATGCAGAGGCTACGTGAGCCTCTGTGGCGCCAACGTCACCCTTGTCGGCCACGCCTCGGTGGTCCTTCCCTCTGTTCGGTTCGCTCATGCTCCAGCGTACAGTGGCCACCTTTTGACCAGCGAGATACCTTCCTTCTCTTGCAAGCCTGATATAACTCGGATCATGCCTGGTTAATCCGGCCCCGTGGGTACCTACATACAACATACATAAATCCTGCCGGCATATGACATACATCGGCTGGGACTCAGTTAGGTGGACATCCTCCGGTCCGGGTTACTCCATGATTCGGCCTACCTTGAGGTGACTCGGCCAGCACTTTCTTTGACCTTGTCGTACCTCGGCTAACTCGGCCTTTATACCCCGGCGTGACCCTACCCGGGGGTATCCCCCAACAATCTGTTACATGTTTGCTTGCTTCCATCTTTATTACAGATTGCCTTTAGTCTCTTCCCACGTCAACCACGCGCCATCAAAGCTATTTTCTGGCACCGTTACCACTTATAATTATCTGTACCACTTGTATTTGACTATCTCTTCGCCGAACTAGTGCACCTATACACCTGGCAAGTGTATTGGGTGTGTTGGGGACACAAGAGACTTCTTGTATCTTGATTGCAGGGTTGCTTGAGAGGGATACCTTTGACCATTTCCTCCCTGAGTTCAATAAACCTTGGGTAATCCACTTAAGGGAAACTTGCTACTGTTCTACAAACCTCTGCACTTGGAGGCCCAACAACTGTCTACAAGAATAGAAGTGCGTAGACATCACCCCCAAGACCATAGTATCGGATCGAGGAACCTAGTTTATCTCAAGATATTGGCATAAAGTCAAGGAAGGATTAGGAACCAAATTGAATTTCAGCACAGCTTACCACCCGCAACCTGACGAACAAACTGAAAGAGTCAACCAGATCTTAGAAGATATGTTGAGAGCTTGTGTGTCAGAATATGGATCTAAATGGGAAGATTGTCTGCCTTTCACGGAATTTTCTTACAACAATAGTTATCAAGCCAGTTTGCGAATGGCCCCATTTGAATTTTTGTATGGAAGGAAGTGTCGTACCCCGTTGAATTGGTCGCAAGTAGGAGAGAGTCAGATCTTCGGACCTGACATTCTCCGAGAAGCTGAAGATAAGGTTCACAAAGTCCGTGAGCACCTCAAGGCCGCCCAATCCAGGCAGAAGAGTTATGCAGACAAAAGACATCGAGACCTGACCTTCAATGTCAGAGATTTTGTGTATCTCAAAGTGTCGCCCTTGAAGGGAATGCATCGTTTTCGTCTGAAAGGAAAGCTAGCCTCCAGATATATTGGACCCTTCAAGATTTTGAATCACTGAGAAGAAGTATCCTATCAACTGGAACTGCCTGAAGAGATGTCAGCCGTGCATAATGTGTTCCATATCTCGTTACTTCGCAAATGCTTAGAAGTTCCGGAGAAGACCGAAGTGTTCAAGAACATCGATCACCGAGCCATAGATATCGACAAGGATCTAACTTATCGTGAAGTGCCCATCCATATCTTGGAAGGAGCATTTAGAACCACCTGGACCCAAAGTATCAAGTTTCTCAAGATCCAGTGGAGTAACCATACCGAAGAAGAAGCCACCTGGGAACGAGAAGATTACATTAGGACCGAGTATCCCAATCTCTATAGTTCCTAGTTTTTTTGGAATCTCGTGACGAGATTCTGTTTAAGGAGGGAAGGTTTGTAACATCCCAAAAATATTAATCAAGCTTATCAAGCTCTAATCACCCAAGTTTTGGGTTAACAAAAACTTTTATTGTTAAAATGGATGTGAGTGCATGTGTATTTTGCATTAGTGTTTGAATGACTGAAATTGCCATGTTTGATTGTTACAAATGTTAAGGTTTAGTCCAAAGATGAATACTACATCATCTAGGTCAATTACAAACATAATCAAATAAAAATAAAATCAAATATAATGACATATAAGCAAATGGTCATTTTGGCCAAACTTATCCACTAGACCACTTTGAGTGTTTCTAGTAAAGGATTTCTAACAGAAACATTTCCCAATCTTTTCACCCCTTGCTAGACCAAGTAAAAGTGAATCCAAGCAAACTTTATAAAAGGACATAAACCAATTTCAAACCTATTTAAAAGGCATTACAAAATTGAATCAAGTTCATATGTATAGATCACCACTTTTCAAAAACCACTCAAATCAATTCACATTGGCATATCCCAACAACCACAGACTACTAAGCAAGTACTCAGATGACTCACCAAAAATCCTTCAAAAATTCAAAATATGAATTCATGCGGCCATTTGATTAAGCACCTGGCAGGCACAGTACAATCTCACTAACTCTACACTATTTGGAGTTGTCAATTGCTCAACTCTTGTACTGCAATCAACTCCACTACATGCCCATGATCATTCCTACTCCTTTGCCTTGCAATGGAGAGCCTCCTCTCCACCATTGCACTAGTGGCACACCTGTATTGAGCTAGCCATGCCGGTCGAGCACGAACCACTCGTTGCGTGCCGCGCCGTGCTGGCGCATGTATTAATGAGCTCGTTGGGGAACCCCAAGAGGAAGGTATGATGAGCACAGTAGTAAGTTTCCCCCAGTTATGAAATCAAGGTTATCAATCCAGTAGGAGCAAGGAAACACCCCAAAGGTGTAGCTAGCTGAACTTTGGTAGGGCGCACTACTGGTGCCAGCAACGTGGAGACCTGCATAACACAACCACAGAACTCTGTCCCCAACTTGCGATGAGGTTGTCAATCTCATCGGTTTTGCTGAAAACAAAGGATTAAATATATTGAATGGAAGGAAGTAATAGTTTGCAGAAAGTAAACACAAAGCAGTAAACAGTTTGTCAATTGTATGTAAAAGAAAGAACCGGGGTCCATAGTTCACTAGAGGTGGCTCTCCTTAAGATAGATATGATGGGTGAACAAATTACAGCGGGGCAATTGACAACCATCGAGAAAGCATACAAGCATATACTAATCATCTTGACTCCTTTGAGATTCGATTGGGCATTACAACATTATACATAGACCGTCATCCAACTGCATCTATGACTAATAATCCACCTTCAGGTCATCATCCAAACCCCCTCCACTATTAAGTTGTAAGCAACAGATTATTGCTTTACGAATTGCGTGTAAAGTAAACAATACGATTGTTCTATGAACAAAGGATTGTTGTTTTCTCCCTAGTAGCAACAGCACATCTAGTACCTAGAGATTTCTGTCACTTCCCCAGATTACCAGAGGCATGAACCCACTATCGAGCATAAATACTAACTCTTGGAGTTGCTAGCATCTACTTGGCCAAGATAGCTACTAACAACGGAAATCATGCAAGATCACAAATAACAAAGACATGATAGAATCAATAATCAATCTGAAATAGCATCTCAATATCAATCGTATCCCCGCAAACACAACATGAAAAATTACAAATATATGATCTTGATCATGAACGGAGCTCACAAGATCTAGACATGAAAGCACAAAGGAGGAGAACCAGCCATCTAGATACTACATGGACCCGTAGTCCAAAGATGAACTACTCACGCATCACACCGGAGGCTTGCATGGTGATGAAGAAGGCCTCTAGGGTGAATTCCCCTCTCCGGCAAGGTGCCCTGAAGTCCTTCAAATCCCTCCTGATCTAGGGATGGAGATGACGATGGCTACAGACTCTTTCGTGGATTTTTGATCGGGTCCTTAGGGTTTCCATATCAAAGGCAATATATAGGCGGAAGGAGAGGCCGAGGAGGTGCTGGGGTCGGCCAGACCACCCCCTAGCGCTGGCCAGGCCCGGCCGTGCGGCCAGGTGGTGTGGCCAGGCCCCAGCCCTTCTCCGTCTCGTATTCTGGCTCCAGATGTCTTCTGGTAAAATAGCACCTTTGGCTTTTGTCCCATCCAATTCCAAGAATATTCATTTTCTGACTTCCTGAAACCAAAAACAGCAGAAAATAGGCAGCAGGCACTATGCCTCTTGTTAATATGTTAGTCCAAGAAATCATATGAAAAGTACTCCAAAGTGTGGACAAAACACAAGAAAGTAGATAAAACCAAGCATGGAACATCAAAAATTATAGATACATTTGCAATGTATCAACATCCCCAAGCTTAACTCCTGCTCGTCCTCGAGTAGGTAAGTGATAAAAAGAAAGAATAATTTTTGAGGTGAGATGCACCATTATAAACTCGATCAAAGTATTTGTAAAACATTCAAAGTTGGGATCATAGTACTTCCATCATAACATGAAAGACATAATTCTAGCAATAAGACAAAGAAACTATGTTGCAACATGAAAAGGCACAAACAAAAGATTCATGAATAGCAATGGTTTGCAAGACGTTTGTTTGTTTCACATAAAGAAAACATAGCATAATAGTATTCAGCTTGTCCCTCATAGAGTAGAAAATATAAATGCATAGGACACCTTCAAAGTTCATAAGAGTGACTAGATACAAATAGTTCAAAACAAGCAATATGAAGTTATGCATCAATCAACTAGTCTTGGGACAATGCACGTAGAACTAAGAATGGCCACTATACTCTCACAGTAGGTGCATAAAGGTAAAAGGTGGAGACTCAATATAATGGTGGAAGAAAGGCCTTCATAGAAGAAAGCAGAGATTCAAGTTTCATAAAGAGCTTCCAAAAATTATGGTACTTATAGCTTTCAGCTCTCATTGCCCCTATCATAAGCATCTTGAAGTGATTAAGGTTAAAGTGAACAAACTATGGTGTACATGCTTGACAAAGTATAAGTCGGGAATCTCATGTCCCTTGAATACGAGGGCCGCTCCTCATGCTACTCAAGTTTAGTCACCGGTAAGTTCTTGTCATCGTAAGTACATGTGTATCATAGAGAACCGCCAACAGGGTACCCCTTGCCCGATGATACGGAAGAATCCCCATATCAAAATGACAAGGCAAGCAGACAATGAGCATCTCAACAATCTTCTTATTTACCATGGGAATATGGTGCTTTTTTCTCTCTTTCCTCTTTTCATAATCTTTTTTTTCTTTTTCTCTTTTTTCTCAATATAGGACTCTTTTTTTATAAGAAGAATGCTTCATAGACAGCTCATTATGGTTACGCTGCAGGTTTCCACCATGTCAGCATGGATTAGACCAGCAGCCCAGGCATTTCTCTAACACATATACATAACTCCATGGACTTACAAGCTCCCCTTTTATTTCCCACTGACGACATCCATATACAAAAGAGCATGATATCAAATAGGTACAAAGTACCTGTGCAATGTTGAAAGCGTTCCCCATGACAGCTTGGTTCTACTAATTCCCAACAAATAAGTGCAAGCATATACAGCATAGACGACACAATGGTTCAAGTTAATTAAGGGCAAGAAAATTAAAGTGTGCCATCAAGTTTGTGAGAGCTTTAATCACTAGTTTTCTCATAACAAGTTTAATTCGGAAGGTAAACAAAAGCATGAATATACTTGGAATAGCATATGCTAATAGGTAGGTATGGTGTACTCTTTGGAATAACTTGGTTTAGGGAGTTGGATGCATGAGTCGAACTCATACTTGGTTGCGGAGGCTGGCAAAAGACTGGGAGCGACAAACTAAGAGAGCAATAATGGCCATAATCATGTAGAGCGACAAAACATCATTGATCAAAGCATAAAGTGATACTAAAAGTTGGAAACTAAAGGATCATAAAGGCTTATGGTGACTTTGGATAGTCATAACATGGTGTGAGCATGCGCCAAGTCAAACCAAATAAAGCATCAAAGGAGAATACCACTATACTATGCTTTAATATGCTAAAACAACGCATGATTCATCTAAGGCACATTAAGAATCTCAATTGTTTATAACAAGTCATGCTACAACAACGAATACTAAGCATAAAGCCAAATCAATATCAAGCATGGCATGACAAAGCATAGGCCACAGTCAAAAACAAGCTCTCTTTAACACTTAAGCATAAACTTCCCTACTCTTTTCCAAACCAAACCAAACTATTTGAAAACCAATGTATGAAAGAGAGGGTCCAACCAATTTATTCAGCAAACAAAGCAAACGAAAAACCAAAACGAAAATGAAAAAGAAGACGCTCCAAGAACAACACAACTGTGCATGAAACAATAAAATGAAGCATTTAGAAGAAACCAGGAATTTTTATTGATGAAGAAGGGGATGCCTTGGGCATCCCCAAGATTTGACGTTTGTATTTCTTCGATATTTCTTGGGGTGACACGCATGGCATCCCTAAGATTGAGCTTTATTCTATCCTTCTTCTCATTACTCATTCCTTCCATGCACCTGAAATTTTTCCTTCATACAATCTTTATTAGCAACATTAGTGCACTCAAGATAATAAGTCTTTAAGGTTCAGTTCTAACACCAATAAAACTTCCATTAAAACACAAGCTATTGTAGCACTTCCCTCAAAAATCTTAATTCCCCAAAAGAACTCAAAAAGGAACCAACAAGAAGCAAATGCAGAAAATGGCAGAAATCTGTCAACACAGACCAGCAGGTAAAGACGAATTTTTTCGAAGACCTTGTGTTGCTCAAATCAAAAAGTTTTGAACTAACAAAAGTTAGATAACAACCTGAGGCAGAAGCAAAAATATTCACGCCTCAAAAGGACGTACAGATATTTTACACGAATTTTTATGGTGAAGCACAAGAATCTGTTTCGGAACAGCAACTTTCCCAATCATTATTTCTCTCTCATTAGAGGTTACTCTTGGCACAAAAAGCAAATAAAAAGGATAAGGAGCAGTTATTACTGAAGTAATAACTTCCAAGACTCATATAACACTTTTGGGTTATCTCCCAATAAGTACTTTTCTTTAACGCCTTTAAGTTAGGCATAAGAAGCAAGAAAAAGAATCAAGTGTTCTCAAATGAAGAAGCATTAAAACCAAATTTTGTTTTCATAGGAGAGGCAAAAGAAATCTTCTCTCTCTTATTATGGAAGTGTTCTACACCTTTCTTGAGTGGGAGTTGATATTTAGTGGTGCCTTCTTTCATATCAATAATGGCACCAACAGTTCTAAGAAAAGGTCTTCCCAAAGTAATAGGACAAGAATCATTGTATTCAACATCCAAAATATAGAAATCAACGGGGACATAGGCATTGTTAACCATAATAAGAACATCATTAATACTCCCCATGAGTTTCTTTTTAGCATTATCATCAAGTGGGACATTCAAATAACAATCTTCAAGTGGTGGCAAATCAACCCTATCATAAATCCTTCCAGGCATAATAGAAACACTACTATCAAGATCACATAAAGCTTTGAAATCAAAATCATTCACTTTCATATTAATGATGGGTTCCCAATCATCTTCTTGTTTTATAGGAATAGAAGCTTTATGTTTCATCTTTTCTTCTTTAATATTTATGAGAGCACCAGTAATGTGTTTTGTAAAGGCCATGTTCATAGCACTACCATTAGGACTTTTAGCATGCTTTTGTAGGAACTTAATAACTTCAGAGATGTTGCAACCATCAAGATCAAAATCAAAATTATCATCTAGAGTAGTAGAACTATTACTAGCCTCAACACTAGTGGTAGTGATAGTAGAAACACTAATGTTTCTAGCAATTCATCTTCTCTTTCCCACTTAGCATGCAATTCAGCTAATAGTCTAACATTTTCATCAATTCTTACTTGTATAGAATTAGTAGCTGCAAAGGGATTATCATTAGTTTCAGGTTTAGCAGCCATTTTATTCAAAGAAGTTTGAGCTTCAGCAAGTGATGCTATATTTCTTTCAGCATTAGAGAGTTTTTTTCCTTAATAGTTTTATTGAAAGCAGTTTGTTTACTAATAAAGTCCTTAAGATAACTTCAAGTTTAGAGGGTGCACTCCTATTATTGTTGTAGGAATTTCCATAAGCATTACCATTGTTGGGAGGATATGGCTTATAATTGTTGTTACCAAAATTGTTCCTGTAGGCATTGTTGCTAAAATTGTTATTTCTTATAAAGTTCACATCAACTTACTCTTCTTGAGCAACCAAAGAGGCTAAGGGAACATTATTTGGATCAATATGGGCTTTCCCATTAGCAAGCATAGACATAATAATATCAATCTTATCACTCAAGGAAGAGGTTTCTTCAACAGAATTTACCTTCTACCTTGTGGAGCTCTCTCAGTATGCCATTCGGAGTAGTTAACCATCATATTATCCAGAAGCTTTGTTGCAGCACCCAAAGTAATGGTCATAAAGGTACCTCTAGCAGAAGAATCCAATAGGTTCCTTGAAGAATAGTTCAATCATGCATAAAAAGTTTGGATGATCATCCAAGCAGTCAGTCCATGAGTGGGACAATTCTTAACCAAAGATTTCATTCTTTCCCAAGATTGAGCAACATGTTCATTATCAGATTGTTTAAACTTCATTATGTCACTTCTCATAGATATAATCTTAGCAGGAGGATAGTATTTTCCAATGAAAGCATCTTTGCATTGAGTCCAAGAATCAATACTATTCCTAGTTAAGGAATTCAACCATTCTTTAGCTTTTCCTCTCAAAGAGAAAGGAAACAATTTAAGCTTAATAATATCACCATCTATATCCCTATGCTTTTGCATCTCACAAAATTCAACAAAGTTATTTAGATGGGCAGCAGCATCTTCATTACCAATACCGGAAAATTGTTCTCTCATAACAAGATTGAGTAAAGCAGGTTTTATCTCAAAGAAAGTAGCTTCAGGAACAGGTGGAGAAATAGGTGTGCTCATAAAATCATCGTTGTTGGTGCTAGTGAAGTCACACAACTTAGTGTTTTCCAGAGTAGTCATTTTTTGTGTTTTTGATAAATAAAGCAAACTTGTAAAACTAATTTTTTTGTGTTTTTGATAAAGAAACAAGAAAATAAAGCAAAAAGAAACTAAGAAAAAAAACAAAGTAAAGAGATTGGTTATGAGGGACTCCCCTTGTGAAGATGTCCTTGACTCCCTGGCAACGGCGCCAGAAAAATACTTGCTGGCGCGTGTATTAACGAGCTCGTTGGGGAACCCCAAGAGGAAGGTGTCGTTGTATTGGAAACAGCAGTACCTAAGAAGGTTAGATAGAGGTGTGGGGACTAGCAGGGAAGCTATCGATGGCGCCTGCAGGCAGGATTGGATACGAGCAAGCGTAGCTGGACGCAAGAAGTACCCAGGTTCGGAGCCCTCGTGGTGAGGTAAAACTCCTACTCCTACAAATCTGACTATAAATGATATACGAGCTACAAGTGCTCCTCGAGCTGTACTCTCTAGCTACTGTCTTAAATGCACTGAGACCAACCCTTTCTACTGAGGCCTTGCCTCTCCTTATATAGGCAGAGAGGCAACAGTCTCACTGGCCAATCCGACTGGCGGGCCCTAGCTGGCTGGTCATCTACAGTATCCGGTACAACCATGTCCCATCAGAGTACGAGCGGTATGACTGTCGTGGGCACAGTGAACACCGTGCGAGCCTATCGTCAGCACCGGGCCACTGTTCCCACATCATCCCCGCAAAGTCTTCGGTATGTCCGAGTAGTTGCCAGTCTTGTCGTCGTACAGGGCGTGCCGTGCACTGTTCCGCATGTTGCCCTGTCTCCTTGATTGGCTCCGACTATGCTGTTGTAGCCGGCTGCTTCTCGCTGTTCCGGTTACCTTTCGGTAGCCGGCTTGACTTGCCCTGTCCGGCTGTGTTTAACCAGCCGGACGCGATCCTACTGCCGTATTTCTTGTCTGGTTGGGGTATCCGGAGGTCATCCCCCCGACACTAGCCCCCGAGCACGTGTAGATTTCGCCCTTAGGTGAAATGTGCGCGCGCTCCTTCTTTGTTTGAATTTCTGACCAGCTACGCCTGGCAGTTGCGCTACTCGTGACGTCGGTGCTGACGCCGGCCATGTGCGCACGTGCCATCATTGCTCTACGGCGGGTAGTGGAACGTCCCGTCGCATGTCGCCTCGGGAAACTGCCGCCTGACGCTTCTGTTCTTGCTCCAGGATCTTCTGCGCACCCTGCGTCTGCACACGAGATCTGGGGTGGCGGTTGGGGTGGGGATCGCCTCGATGGATGCCACGTGGCGCCGCAGACGGTTAACCTTCCGGGCCTTTAAAGGGGCGCCTGGGGAGGGCAGTTCCTCTCCTTCACTTCCTCCGCTCCCTATTGCCTTCCTTTCTCCTCTACGCTCCTGCCTTTCGCACCTCGTCGCCGTTGCAGCTGTAGCCCGTCGCGCTGCATGTTTGTCGTCGTCGGTGGCATGGGCCACCGCCACTCATCCGCCGCCGCGTCTAACTGCGAGCCAGAAATGGCAGCCGAGCGCGGAGCCTGGTGTGGCTCCTCTGTCACGGAGGACCACATCCAAAAGTACCACGCCACTTGTTTCCTTCCATCAGAGGAGGAAGTAGAGTTGCGGCTCGCGCCGGCAGGGGAGGTGTCGCCGCATCCGGCGGAGGGAGAACGGGTGATCTTCCTCTTGCACCTGGCGTGCGGGTTCGCGCTGCCGGTGCACCCGTTCTTCCTCACCTTCCTCGCCTTCTTCGACCTCCGCATCCACCATCTCGGTGCCAATGCAATCGGCATGCTGGCGCACTTCATGGTTTTCTGCGAGAGCTACCTCGGGATCCAGCCGGATCTCGGGCTCTTCTGCCGGCTCTTCTAAGTCCGGCCGCATGTGCAGTTTACGAAGGGGCCGCTGGTCGTCTGCGGCGGCGCCTCCATCTACTCTCATGCATAGACCGGCTACCCGAAGTTCCGGCTGCACGACACGATATGACTGTGGCAGCAGTCGTACTTCTATGTCCGAAACCGCACCAACATGGACCGGATCAACCTTCTGGCATTCCAGGACGTGGAGTCCAGACGGCAGCACTGGGACTTGAAGATCTACGGCGAGAAGGCGAAGTCGGATGCGATGCTGCAATGCATGCGCTCCCTCGTCACCTGCCGGCTAACCGGCTTGGACATCACTCTCAGCTGGATGTCCCGGCTGATGATGCCGTTGAAGCAGCGAGCGCACAAGATGTGCTTCTACTCCGGCCGGCTAGACCCAACTCGGCTGTCGCGCCGTGATCCCCGCTACCACAACCTGAAGGAGTGGGTGTGGACGATCACCAAGGAGCGGCTGCTAGAAGGTTGGTCCTTCGGGCTGGCCCCTTACAGCCGTGACAACCGCGCCCCCGGGTAAGTCCTTCTAGCCGGAATTTTCTTTTGTATCTCTTGCCCTTCTTTTTTGTTTTATCCGGCTAATCTTTTGCATTCGGCAGATCTTCCCTTGCATCCTTCGCGAGGAGGGTGACACCCCACTTGAGATGTTCACGCCTGACTTGCCCGAGCCGCGTGCTCGGCGGTCTGGCCAGGAGTCGGACGACGACGGGGACGCCTTTCCTTGCCCGAACGACGAGCCGGCCACCGATCCCCACGCGGAGATTGACAAGGAGGAGGAGGCCATGCCGGCCCCCGATCCGGCATAGCGCCTTGTGACGAACGGCGACTCAGGCCAGTCTGGCGCTGGCGCGAGTGGCTCCTGTCATGGAAATGGCCACGGCAGTCGCTGCCACTGGTAGCGATTGAGTGTTTCGTGAGGAAGAGTTGGCGGCCATCTGCGGTGCAAGATGGGGGCGGATGCACATGGGTTTACCCAGGTTCGGCCCCCGGAGGGTAAAGACCTACTCCTGCTAGATTAGATTATGAGGGAGCGAGTTACAGGGGTGGCGAGCTCGGCGGCTAGGCAGCGAGTCGCTTGAGGGGGTGTATGATGGAACGTAAGGTTCCAGGATACCCTAGGGAGGTTTATATGTGAAGTACCTTGCTAGGGTTTACAAGCTTTCCCCGAACAAGATAAGGATCCGGGGACTTTTGACCTAATCCGAATGGGCTTCCGCTATGCTTCAGGGCTTCCAGTCGCCAGTCGATGGGCCTTTCCTTCCTTCATAGTCCAGTCGATGTCATCCAGACGCAACCGCAGGCCTTTCGGCCCACTCGGAACGTTCTGCTGGGCATACCCCCTTTGGCATATCCCCATCAGTAGTCCCCGAGGTCATCGTTGATGCAGGCGCGGGTGTCCTTTTGGCGTTCGAAGTAGGCGAGCCCAATTTGGGCGTCCAGTCGAGTCGGCGATGGACTCTATTAGAACCGTGGAGAATATCCCCATACCTCCATTCGTCACTTCAATGAACATCACTGCCACCCCGTCGTCGTTTCGGCGAGAGGAAAGACTAGCGGGTGGCGAGTAGACCAAAGGAGCTGGACCGTCAAATCTGGTCAAACTATCCGTTGGAATTTCCAACGGTAACTACGACGCAATTACCGTGAGTAACGGCTACCCCGATTTTGGCGGGTGACGTTTCCCATATAAGGGGAGTGATGGATAAGCTTCGCAATCCTTCTTCGCATTCTTCATTCTTCCTTGTCTGTTCTTCCTTCCTGCTTCCTTCCGACTTACTCTCCCCGTGTCGCGCGATTCCACATCTCACTCGATGGCGCCTCCTAAGGGCTCATGGGGAAATCCAAGTGCACCACGGCCCAACTTAGATCCTTCGAGGATGCCGGGGTGCTCCGCAAGGGGAATTGGCGGGTTCCCCCCTCCTCCGAAACCGAGCCGAAACCGCGACCTGGCGAGTTCATCTGCTTCACCAGTCATCTTGAGAGGGGCTTAGGATTCCCCGCCGCGCTCTTCTTCCGCCACTTCTGTGTGTACTATGCGATCAAGCCCTCAGATCTTGGTCCACACAGCATCGAGCAGCTGGCGATCTTCGTCGCCTTCTGCGAATGCTACCTTGGCTGCAGGCCATATTTCTCTCTATGGCTAGAACTCTTCCACGGCCGCATCGGGCGCGAGGCGTCCAGCGGCTTGATGTTGGCTGCAGGTGGGGTCACCTTCCAGTTGAAGCCGAAGGCCAACTTCGTCAAGCTCCTCCTGCCGAAGAAGGCCGCCAGCGAGTGGAAGAAGAGCTGGTTCTATGTCAAGGAAGCCACTCCCTCCGGCGAGGCATCTCTTCCCGAGTTCGTCGCCGAGAGGAGCGAGCCCCGTCCGTTGGCACCGAAGAAGCTTCCTGAAGATCAGCGGATGGCTGTCGCAGAAATGATGGATCAGATCTAGAAGCTGAAGGACCAGGGGTTAATTCCGATCAATCTCTACAATTGCTGGCTCAGGCGGCGCCTGGTTCCGTTGGCGGCTCGACAACACTGGATGTACGAATACAGCAGGAAGCATGATCCATCTCGAACCAGCAAGAAGTCATGGGAGGCCGAGGACTACAAGGCCGGCCTGAAGAAGATTACCGACGCGGAGTTCACCGGCGCGGCGGTCGGGGTCGCCCCGTACACTCCCGTGAAGAATGAAGCCCCCACAGTAAGTTCTCTTTCCAATCGCTACGTCCGTACCTCAATTTCAGTCTTCTTGCTCGGTGTTTTTGACTCGTGGTGGTTCTCAGCTTTTTCAGGTATTGGAGGGTTGGCTCCCTCCGCTTGACGAAGAGGTTCCCCAGGAACTGGAGGAAGACTCCGAGGGGGATCCTTCCGACAGCGACGGGGAAGAAGAAGAAGTCCCTCTCCCAGCGCCTGTGGCTCGCAAGACCCGGATGCAGAGACAGCGAGAGGTCGAAGCGAGCCGTAGCCTGGACGAGCTTGAAGAAGGCGACGAGGTCGCCCAGGAGCAAACGTCCTGGCGCACTGCTACGCCGTCGAAGCCCGCACGCCGGCCCAAGTCGCCAGCAAAAAGGCCTGCGCCACCAGCCAGGTCATTAGTGGTGTTCGAGTCAGATGACGACTCCAACGACGAAGGATCTCCTGAAGTCTCGCACAAGGCCCCAAGGGACGCAGTCCCGACAAAGGGGTTGGAGGGCAAGGACACGGAGGTGGTGGTAGAGGTTCCCCTAGCGGCGATTGCGCCGTCGACCTCAGGGGTTCCAAGCCAAGAAGCAGCTGAGGCGACGGCGCCCAAGTCGCCACAATCTTCGAAGGCGGCGGCGTCGGAGCCGGAGATCCCGGCAACTGCAGCTTCATCGTCAAGGAAGCCCTCAGTTTTGTGGGCTTTGGACGTCTTCGAGAGGGGGCTCAGCCGCAAGCTGGGTCCCGAGTTGGACAAGCCCGCCCATATTAGTACTGGGCTTCGTGTCCTTCTAGTCGCCAAGTAAGTTGTGCTTCCTCGTCCTAGTTTGCCTTGCTTATTTTGTGTTGTTGTTGTGCTGATTGAAGGGGCTCGTGCAGGTCAGGGGCTAAAAAGATTGGTCGCCCTTTGTTTGCTAAGATTCCACCGGCCACTGGCGTGGGAGAGGGCGATCTACCCAAGAAGAGGAAAGCCTCTGAAGATGTGGCAACCGCCAAAGTTGCGAAGAAGCAGAAGGGGGGCGTTGATGACGCTGCGACCAGGGGAGGCGCCACTGAGCCGGCTGCTGCGCCAGTCGCCAAAGATGTGGCGGCGACGCGATCAGAGCCAACCCTGGCTGCGTCCGTGCCGGAGGCGCCGGTCTCGGCAACCAGCGCCCCTGCCAGGGCGTCGGCGACGTTCCCTCGTTTTATGGCGAAGGGGTTTCCAGGTGTTGCGGACACGCAATCTCCGCAGAGTTCGAAAATCGTGGATGCGGAGATTGGGTCCTGCCGTGGGCGCACCTCCTTCACGGTCCCGTCGACTGACGTCGGGGAACTTCACAAGATGCTCGGCGCTTCCATTCAGGTATGTCCAGTCCCTGAATTCCTAGTCGCTGAATTTCAGCGGCTAGGAATTGTTTTTCTTTTCCTTCTCCAGTCCCCGAGATCCTAGTCGCTGAATTTCAGCGGCTGGGAACTGGGTTTTGTTTTTCTTCCTTCTCCTGGTGTGAGCTGGTTGTGTGCAATACTCTGATATCTTCACTTACAGATGGTTTCCCAGCTGAGATCTCTAAGGCCCGTGTGGGGTATGTCCCACTCGCTGAACTGGACGCGGCGAATGGGCGAATAGCCTCTCTAGTCAAGGACTTGGAAGAGGCTAAGGCGGCCTCAATTTCTTCGGAGGAACAGGCGAAGGCTGCCGTCGCCGCGGCTGATGAAGAACGCAAGGCCACGGACTCCATCATCGTGGGGCTGCATAACGAGCAGACTGCCTTGAAGAAGCACGTCAAGGAGAACTACCGCAAACTCCTTGGTGAGTCTCTGTCTTTGCTTTACCCTTTTGTTGAGTCCCTGCTTTGGGGGTTTCATTGTTTCACTGACATCTGACTTTGCAGCTGTGGTAGGCCAAAGCGACCCGGTGGTGCAAACTTACACCGCCTCGTAGTACATAACTGCCGTGGTGAATGCGGCCATGGCCTCGGCGTTGTGTGACCAAGCGGCTCTTCAGGGCATGTCTCCCACCGAAGTCATCCCTGGGGGGCTTATGGAGGTGTGGCGTTATCTGGAGGAGGTGCCCGCCGTTGTGGAGTGGATGACGCACTCGGCGTTCAGACGCGGGGCTGCCATGGCGTTGAGCTTGGGTCTTGCACATTTCCCCGACGACTTCGATCTTGACGATGTGACGAGTGGCTATCCGTCGACGACCGGCACGGTGGAGATGTCGGAGGTGCTGAAGCTGACCGCGAAGGCCACTCCTTATGTGGATCGTGTCTTGGCGATGGGGGATCTGCTGCCGTATCAGGAGACGGTGTTGGCGCCTGGTGACCCCGAGCCGGAGCACCGTGACATGAAGTCGGAGCAGCCCTTCCGGTCGTCGTTGGCGAAGTCGCTGACAACGTACCCGACGAACCCGTGGCAGCCTTTTGTGCGCGTCAAGGGTGGTGGCACCGCTTCTTCATCGGGGCCTGTGGAGTAAGCAGATGTAAAAGTTGTAATGTATGCCAAGTGGTGAATGCTGTATGGTATTTTTGCAATGTATGCCACGGGGAGTTGATCGACTCGTGTTATGATTAGGAAAATGTTTTGTTCAAGAATTTTTTTGATTGAGCGAGTCCCCGAGAACGTCCGCCCTTTAATGGGGTATAACTCGAGTGTGTACTTTTGTGTGTTCGATTTATTTACGCGTTTGTTTTTATCCCTCGCGTCTTCTGAGTGGCGAGTCCCCGAGGGTGAGTAGGGCTGACTTGTGAGCGAGTCCCCGAGCGTGGTGCCCTACCGTATTGGTCGTGATCCTGTTGCAGGTTGTGAATCCGTTGTTTGTAACACGTCTCCTCCCCTGGCGCAGAGAGCCAGTCGCTTGGCGAGCCCTAGGCAGCTCTCTTACTTGGTGTGTTCCTGAGCCGCGTGGGGGTTCTCGTTTTGCGGAGTCCCCGTGCGTGGTACTTAACCGTTTGAGTCGCTTTGCACGAGGGTGGGAGGGACAGAGCACTGTGGGGAGCGTGTATCGGATGTCTTGGCCCGGCGGGCCAGTCGGGCTAGGCGACTCCAATGGCGGCTCCGGGTTGGCGTTTTTCGTGGACGACCCAAGGCCCAAATATTTTCGGTGCCCTTGTGCCGCACTACTTTGCCGTGCTGGTCGCTCGACCAGAGGTTGACTTCCGTAAGTAGCGTATTGCTGGCATGTACGAGTGCGAGTGGCACAAGAATATGGCGAGTGGGCACAATTTGTGCGATCCGAATGAATTTCATTATATATTCCGATGGAGTACAGTGTGGGGTTCTAAGTATAGAACTTTCTGAGGAGGTTTCCTTCCTGGAAGGTGTGAGTTCGCACTCGACGGCTGTGATAGCGGCGAAGTCCTTGCTGGTATAAGGCGGTGCGGGAGCGAGCCAGGTCGTGTGCCTCGTCGAGTTGATCGATGTTGTCTTGGCGGGTGATCTCGTTGGCTGCCTCGACGTAGTTGGCGACTCGAGGAGAGTCGTGCTCCAGGTCTGTTGGCATTACGGCATCGGCGCCATACACCAGGAAGAAAGGCGTGAACCCGGTTGATCGGTGGACGGAAGTGCGGATCCCCCATATCACAGAGGGGAGCTCGTCGACCCAGCATCCTAGGGTGCGCTCGAGGGGCACCTGCAGTCGCGGCTTGAGCCCGTGGAGGACGCTCTGTTGGCACGCTCTGCTTGGCCATTTGATTCTGGGTGGGTGACTGATGCGAGGTCGAGTCGGATGTCATGCTCCTCACAGAATTCCGCCATGGCCCCCTTGGCGAAGTTGGTGCCATTGTCTGTTATGATGCTGTGCGGGTAGCCGTACCGGTAGATGAGTTCGCGGAGGAACTTTGTGGCCATCTTGCCATCGCACATTTTGATCGGCTTGGCCTTGACCCATTTGGTGAACTTTTCGACTGCGACCAGGAGGTGAGTGAAACCAGACGGGGCCTTCTTGAATGGGCCTACCATGTCCATGCCCCATACGGCGAATGGCCACGTGATGGGGATTGTCTTGAGTGCCGAGCCAGGAAGGTGCGTCTGGTTGGCGTACTTCTGGCACCCGACGCATCGTTGGACGATGTTGGTGGCATCGGCGTGTGCGGTGAGCCAGTAGAAACCGTGCCGCATGGCCTTGGCGACTAGCGACTTGGCACCGGCGTGATGGCCGCAGTCACCGGCGTGAATGTCCTGGAGGATCTTGCGGCCTTCTTCTGGCTGTACACAGCGCTGGAACACGCCGGTCACGCTGCGCTTGTGGAGCTCGCCGTTGATGATGATGAAGGATTTGCAGCGGCGCACGATCATTCGTGCCTCTGTCTCGTTGCTCGGTAGGAGTTTGTGTTCCAGGAAGGCGACGTATGGCATTGTCCAGTCGCTAGGTTCCACAACCATGGCAACTAAGGCCGGTTCTGGTTGCAGTGGGATCCTGATGTCAATCTCCTTCGGTGGGCTGATTGAGGGTTTGTGGATGATGTCGAGGAAGACGCCTACTGGTGGCGCCTGTCGGGTCGATCCGATGCGGGAAAGGGCGTCTGCCTCCTCGTTTTTACGCCTGTCGATCCACTCGACGGAATAGACGTCAAAGTGTCCTCCCAACTGGTCGACGGCTTGGTGGTACGCGATCATTGTTGGGGAGACAGCGTCGCACGTCCCGGCCACTTGGTCGGCGACTAGGTCGGAGTCGCCATAGCATCATAGGCGGTTGATCTTCATCTCCTTGGCAGCTCTCATGCCGTGGAGGAGGGCCTCGTATTCCGCATGTTGTTGGTGCAGGGCTTGAAGTTGAGGTGGAGCACGTAGCGGAGCTTGTCTCCTTTGGGGGAGGTCAGTATGACCCCAGCCCCCGCGCAGTCGGCGTTCTTGGAGCCGTCGAAGTGGAGTGACCAGTAGTGGAGGTAGGGGAGCTTCTCTGGCTGCTGTGCTTCTTCCCAGTCTGCGAGGAAATCAGCCAGGGCTTGTGACTTGATCGCTTTTCGGGGCTCATACTTGATGTTGTGGACGCCGATCTCGACGGCCCACTTGGCGACTCGCCCAGTTGCCCCACGATTGCGTATGATGTCCTGCAGGGGCGCGGAGGAGACCACCATGATTGGGTGCTCCTGGAAGTAGTGTGGGAGCCACCGCTCTGCTCGGAATACCGCGTACACCAGTTTTTGGTATTGCAGGCAGCACTGTCGTGAGTCCATTAGGACTTTGCTAATGTAGTATACGGGGCGTTGTATGGGGTGCTCCTTGCCCTCTTCCGGTTGTTGGACGACCATCACGGCGCTGACGACTCGATTGGATGCCGCGACGTAAACGAGCATTGGCTCTTTGTCGAGTGGCGCGGCTAGTAGTGTTGCCGCAAGTAGCACTTCTTTGAGCGCTTTGAGTGCATCGTCGTCTTCCGCGTCCCATTGGAACGTTGGGTTCTTGTGCATCAGGCGGTAGAGCGGCATTGCCTTGTCTCCTAGTCGGGGGATGAAGCGACTGAGGGCCGCGACTCGCCCTGCCAACTTTTGGACGTCGCGCAGGCACTCGGGTTTCCCGAGTCACGCGATGGTTTCGATCTTGGTGGGGTTGGCTTCAATGCCTCGCTTGGAGACTATGTATCCCAGAAGCTGTCCGGTGGGTACGTTGAAGGTGCATTTTCCAGGATTCAGCTTGATGTTGTACCTCCGCAAGTTTGCGAAGGTTTCAGCTAGATCGGCGAGCAGATCGTCCTGGCGGGTGGATTTTACCACCACGTCGTCGATGTAGACGTGAATGTTGCGGCCAATTTGGCTCGCTAGACACTCCTGCATGCACCTCTGGTATGTGGCGCCTGTGTTCTTGAGGCCGAACGTCATGGCTGTGTAGCAGAATGCGCCGAATGGCGTGATGAACGCCGTCTTCTCCTCGTCTTCGACTGCCATCTTGATCTGGTTATAACCAGAGTAAGCATTGAGAAAACACAGCGACTCCGATCCCGCGGTCGAGTCGATGACCTGATCGATGCGCGGTAGGATGAACTCCTCTTTCGGGCAGGCGTTGTTGAGGTTGGTGTAGTCAATGCACATTCTCCATGTGTTGTTCTTTTTGCGAACCAGGACTGGGTTTGCCAGCCACTTGGAGTACTTGATTGGCCGGATGAAGCCTGCGGCTAGCAGGCGCTGGACTTCCTCGGCGATTGCTCGGCGGCGCTCTTCATTGAAGGGCCGTAGCGACTGCTTTACTGGTCGCACTTTGGGGTCGGCATTAAGTTTGTGCTCAGTGAGTTCCCTCGGGACACCTGGCAAGTCAGATGGCTTCCATGCGAAGATGTCGCGGTTCTCACGGAGGAACCCGATGAGCACGCTTTCCTATGTGGGGCTCATGTGCGCCCCGATGGTGACCGTCTGGCTGGAGTCGCCTGGGACGAGCTTGACGGTGCGGGTGTGCGTGGTCGCCTCGAACGTTGAGTTCACGGCGATCGGTTTCTTCAGGATGGTGGGATCATCCTTGTTGATGTTGCCCGCGTATTTCGCGAGCTCCTCCGCGTGGTCGGTTTCCGTGGCGATGACGGCGTCGGCAAGATCAGCGCCTTTTTCCTCGCATTCCACGGCCATGTCGGGGTCGCCGTGGATGGTGATGATGTCGCTTGGCCCGGGGAGCTTCATCATGTTGTAGGCGTAGTGTGGGGTCGCCATGAAGTTTGCGAATGCCTGGCGGCCCAGGACGCAGTGGTAGGGACTGCGGAAGTTCACCAGCTCGAAGACGATCCTCTCTGTGCGGTAATTTGCCGGAGTGCCGAAGGTGACTGGCAGCGTCACTTTCCCGATCGGGTACGCCTTCCGACCGGGGACAATGTCGTGGAAGGTCGTCAGTGTTGGCTCGATGGCTGTTCCTGGGAGCTGGAGCCTTATGAACATGTCGAGGTACAAGATATTGATGGAGCTCCCACCGTCCATCAACGTCTTGGGCAGCCAGTAGTCGGCCACCTTTGGCCTGACTACCAGGGCGACTCACCCTGGGTACTCGATTCTTGGCGCGTGGTCTTGGCGACTCTAGGTGATGCTCTGCTCGGACCAGTTTAGGAAGCGGGGGATGTCGACTTGTGTCACCGCATTGACGGCGACCGCGCGGGCAAGTACCTTCTTCTCACGCTTGGTACCGAGCCCGGTGAAGGTATGTAGCGACCCGACGGCAGTTCCGAAGCCGCCGTCGTTCCCGTTGTCCCGAGGTGGGTTGTTGTTGGGGTCCTCCCTTGCACGTCTCGCCTTCTCAATCTCTTTAAGGGAGTGGCAATCGGCGGTGGTGTGGGTGGCGGGTTTTCCCTCCCTGCTATGACAGATGTAGGGCTGATTGAGCAAGGCGGTGGGGTAATCGGCGGTGGTGTGGGTGGCAGGTTTTCCCTCCCTGCTATGATAGATGTAGAGCTGATTGAGCAAGGCGGCGGGGTCAAATTTCGGCCTCGTCGTGTTGTTGGCGCGGTAGTTCCCGCTGTCGCGGTAGTTTCCTACATCGCGGCGGTAGTTCTTGGAGTCGCGCTGGCTGTAGCCGACGTTGGCGGCGAAGTCGACTCGCCCGTCCGTGCGACGCTTGCCGGTGATGCGGGTGTTACTGCAGTGCATGTCGCGTAGGCGCCCGCTGTCGTGGATGCTAGTGCGGCATCTTCCTCCCGACTCATCATCGGAGTCTTGGTTGGGGTCCTCCTCTGCATAGCGCTTGGCGATCTCGAGGAGGTCGGGGATGTTGTCGAGCGTCCGATAGACCCTCTTGATCTTGGCGACCAGGGGTTCATACTGGCACGCATTTTTGAAGCAGTGTATCGCCATGTCTGGGTGGATGCCGGAGGCGTTTATCCGCAGTTCTTGCCATCTTTGGATCCACCGGCGAGTCGACTCGCGTTGTCCCTGGATGCATCGCTCCAGGTCCTCTATGGTGGTGGCACCGGTGTAGGAGCCCTTGAAGTGCCTGACGAAGGCGTCCCGCATGTCTCTCATGAGTCAATGTTGTCGGCGGGTAGCGTGTTGATCCACTGCCGGGTCGCACCCTCCATCATCAGGGGGAGGTAGCGAGCGGCAAGCAGGTTGGTGTGGCCTGCGATCCCCATTGCAATGAGGTATGTGTCCAGCCAAACGGCGGGGTCGTACGTCGGGTCGTACTTCTCGATCTCCTTGGGGGCCTTGAAATTGGCGGGGTATTTTTCCCCGCGAATCATTGGTCCAAAGCATTGCGGCCCGACTCGGTTGAGCGAGCCTCTTGGCTCCGGGTCGCCGCGGTTGGTGAGGGTGTGCCGCAGGTTGTAGGGCTGGCGTGACCGCCACGCCTGATTGTTGATGATGTGCGTTCGGGCATCGAGGGGCTGCCCGTTGGCAGCGACCATGTTGTTCGCCAGTCGCGGCTCGTTGGTTGACAACGCGGGGTTGGCGACCCGTGGTTGGTTCACCAGGGGCTGGGGTGGTGGGCAAACTAATGCGTTAGCCACGGTGGGGTGGCCGCTTGATGCCGCCCTGCTTGCTGACAAACGGGAATACATCCGCCCCCGCGGGTCAACTCCCGCGGCTTGTTGCTCGACAGCCCTGACGAGTAGGGCCTTGGCATACTAGATCTATAGCGCACCGTCGCCTTGGACATCGAGGTTGGCGATCGCGGCATCAGCCGCGATGACGTTGTCCATCGAGGTGGAGTATAGCGGTAGCCCGTTGGCGTCACGGGCTTGAGGCGAGATGATGATCCGCGGTTGGTCCGATGGGGGCGCGTGGCCCATGGGTGGTGGAGGAGCCTCGGTCGCCGATGCTCCAGGTGGTGGTCTTGCGGGGTTGCTCCTGCCTGGCGGCGCGTTCTCGCAGTATTCGCGCTCGGCGGCGCACGTGGGGTTGCCCTCGTCGTTGAAATTCAGGACACGACCCTAAACGTCGGGGTTCAGGCAGGTCCTGATGCGGCGCTGGTGGTAGAGCGACAGCTCCCACGCCGTCTCTCGCTCGAGGCCGTATTTCTCGCGCTCGGTGAGTTCGTTGCGTTGCGCCTCCGCGAGCCGCAGGCGGGCTTCCTCCACCTCCGTGGCCGTCGCGGTCGGCGGGATCGGCGTGGAGAACGGATCTGGCGGGGCGGTCATGCTACCCGCCATGTAGATCGCGTTAAAGCGATTGGATCTGGCGCGAAAATCCTCGGGGGATTCCGAGCCGGAATCAGAGTCGAAGATCCCCAGGATGGAGGGGTCCTCGAAATCCTCGGGGTTGGAGACTCGCGTCATGGAGTCCTCCCATGACACGGCGGTGATAGATCCGCCGAATGATGCAGGGGTCCCGGAGTCGGCGTCGTCGTTCAGGGCGTCGTCATCGATGGCGGCGTTAGTCTCGACCGCGTCGCTGGCGGCCGAGTCTTACTTGGTGACGAGGCTCCTGATGGAGCGGACCTGCTCCTCTGAAAGCAGGTCGCGGTGTGGCGGCGATCCGACGATGATCACCGTCGCGGCTGGGTCGATCGCGCCAGTGAAGCCGACGAAGAGGTTGATGGAGCCGACCGGCATCACCGCGGCGTGGGTGAACGGGCGTGACGCCGGGATGTAACTGCTGGGCAGGATCTGTAAGATCCCGCCGATGGCAATCATGCGACCGGTGGCGATCGGCCGATCGATCGGCGAGTAGGGTCTCGCCGCAGAACTCAGGCCAGTCCCGCTATGCCCCACGGTGGGCGCCACTATCGTGGAAATGTCCACGGCAGTCGCTGCCACTGGCAGCGATTGAGTGTTCCGCGAGGAAGAGTTGGCGGCCATCTGTGGTGCGAGATGGGGGCGGATGCACATGGGTTTACCCAGGTTCGGCCCCTCGGAGGGTAAAGACCTACTCCTGCTAGATTAGACTATGAGGGAGCGAGTTACAGGGGTGGCGAGCTCGGCGGCTAGGCAGTGAGTCGCTTGAGGGGGTGTATGATGGAACGTAAGGTTCTAGGATACCCTAGGGAGGTTTATATATGAAGTACCTCGCTAGGGTTTACAAGCTGTCCCCAAACAAGATAAGGATCCGGGGACTTTTGACCTAATCTGACTGGGCTTCCATTACGCTTCAGGGCTTCCAGTAGCCAGTCGATGGGCCTTTCCTTCCTTCATAGTCCAGTCGCTGTCTTCCAGACGCACCCGCAGGCCTTTCGGCCCACTCGGAAGGTTCTGTTGGGCATACCCCCTTTGGCATATCCCCATCAGCTCCAGCCGTTCTAGTGCCAGCCAGCCTGCTGCGGAGGAGCCGGCCCCCAAGAGGAGCCGGACTGGCGCCCTTTCGCCAAGTCGTCTTGGCTGGAAGAAAGGGCCGCCCCTAGTGGTACAGGGGTACGTCTTTCTCCGGGTTCCTTTACCATTTTCTGTTTCTTTCGTTTTCTCCCTTTTTGCATTTGGCTTATTTGCTTCTTTTTCCTTCTTCTCTTCTTCTGTCTTTTCAGCATGCTGGTCTCTTTTGGGGCCGCGAGCACCGACTGGGTCACCACCCCGCACGCCGGCCACGTCTACCTCCATCCCTCCTTCCACCGAGGCGCCGCCTCCGGCGTCGCCTTGAGCTGAATCGGCTGCCTCAGCCGGAGCAGGGGGTCCTTAGCCAGACGTGGTGGTCCAGCCAGAAACGGTTGAGACCACCTCGTAGGGCGGGGACGGCTCTTCTGTGGGAATGCGGAGGGCGGCGACCGGCAAGGAGGTCGTGGTTGTCCGCGACGATAATTCTGAGGACGAGCTGGGGGAGGAGTGGAGGACAGCAGTGGTCGCAGCGAAGGAGTCCCTGGACACCAATGCCATGGATGACGACGCCTCCTCTGTCGCCTCGCTGACGGATCTCGCCGCCACCCTCGAACTGGCGGTCAAGGAGATCCGGCTACTCGAGGCTGTAGCCGGCGGGAATTGGTCCTTGGAGCAGAAGCTTGTTGCTGCCAACGGGGCCTCCTAGAGTAAGTTTCCTTCATCCGGAATCATCCTTCTTTTTTTTGACGATAGCCGGTTTTGTTGCAACCATCCTTGTGTGCACTCAGCGCGAGATCGATCGCCTAAAGAAGGCGAACGACCGGTTGAGCAAGTCCAACTCCACGCTGCGGCTGTAGAACAAGGATTGGCATGCAAAGTTGGACGGTCTGGAGGCCACTATCAAGGAGCGCAACGCCTCGCTCGCCAGTCGGATCGACGCCTTCAACCTTCTCAAGGCCGAGAACAAGGACCCAGAGAAGGAAATCAAGCGGCTGGCGACGAAGGAGAAGGCCTTGGTGGAAGAGCTGATGCAAGTCGGGCATACGGCTAAGGGTAAGCTCCCTTTTCCGTCTCCTTTGTCTTTCCAGATCTGGTAGCCGAATCTGACTATCTTTTTTCTGACAGCATTTTATCCCGGCATAGACCTGCTGGCGTACAACTGGCTGCAGGAGAACTGGCCGAGAGCGCAGCCGATGGCCCAGGAGCTCGTCATCCTTCTTGGCGAGGAAGCCGCCAAGCTCCGTCAGGCGGCGCAAGACATTTTCTCCTTTCTATGGTCGGATGCCCCGGTCCTGGAGACGATGGCGCAGCTAGCCGCAAAGGTGGGGGAGGTGTCGGCTGTCGTGGACCGGCTACGAGACCTGGCGGCGCGAGCCGGGGCTGAGATGGCCTTGGCCCTCATGCTCTCGTGGTACAAGGACGCCCGCGTCGAGAAGATTGACGGGGGTTTCCGCGCCGGCGCCAACCTTGCCGCCATCCGCTAGGCCCATCTGGAGCTCCGGGCCTCCGCCATCAAGATCGTGGACTACGTGGATCTCGACGAGGTGCTCACCAACTCGGAGTCCGTTGGCACTCCGGATGCGGAAGCCTCGATGCAGCCGGCTAATGGCGACGCCGGAACCGGGTCGACTGATGTGCCTCCTCCGCCGCCTGAGACTGCTGCCAGCTAGGGCGCTCCGCACTACAAGGGCCCCGCCGTTTAGCTATCACCCCGGGATGCTGGATGTATTTGTTTTGTTTTATCTTGTTTAAAACTTGTCTGTATGTACCGGCTGCTTCTGGCGCCGGGTAAACTCATGGGAGCTTCGTCTCCCCTTTACTTTTAATGTCAATCTGGAAAAATTTGGTTTGCCTTCAACTTGTGTTTTTTGCATGTCCTTTCAGTATTTGCCGGCTGACTTTGTCTGGCTGACTTCGCTCGGCTGAACGCCTTTAGCCGGGGGAACTGCAATTCCAGTGGGGGCGCGTCAGCGCACCCACTGGGTGTAGCCCCCGAGATTCAAAGTAGCTGGCATAGCCAGGTACTTCGAATCTTCTTTCTTTTCTTAAGTCCTCTGGCTTCATCTGACTAGACGCCTCTTAGTCGGTTTCTTCCGCTCGCTGAACGCCTGCAGCCGGGGGAACTATCATTCTAGTGGGGGCGCGCCAGCGCACCCACTAGGTGTAGCCCCTGAGATTCGGAGTAGCTGGTGTAGCCAGGTACTTCCAATCTTTTTCTTCTCTTGCTCCTGCCCTTGCCCTCACCTGGGCTCGAAATATCTGGCTAAACGCCCTTAGCCGGTCGGGAAACTACAATATTCCACTGGGGGTGCGCGAGCGCACCCAGTGGGTGTAGCCCCCGAGATTCAGAGCGGTTGATGAAGGCAAGGAATTCGAATCTTCTTCTTCTTTTCTTCCTGAATTCCGACTCGAAGCAGTCGTACAAAAATAAGTATGTACACATACATTCTCACCCGTAAATAGGTTAGTCTGCTAAACTGTAGCCGGAATGCGGATTTTTTTTTGAAAACTAGCTTGTGCCTTTCTGGACACTTAGTCGTTTTCTCGTGTGCTCTGCTGTTTTTGTTGCGTCCTTGCCGGGCAGCCGGGTTGCAGTCTACGGCCGGAATTGAAGGGAGCTGACAGTACATTGCGCACTGTACCAACGGCTTAGCAGCCGGATTGTCTTAAGCTAGTTGCAAGGCCGGGACGCCCAATCTGTCGTATCTCCTCCCCATTTTTCACGTGGGATGCCTCGGGCTTTTGCTCATGCTAGCCGGACAGCCGGGTTGCGGTCTGTAGCTGAGACGAAGAGTGGGCCTCTGACATCGTCGCACACTACTCAACCGGATTGTTGACTTAGTAGGTCAGGCCAGCCGGCAAGTCCCTGGGTAGGGGTTGCCGGAGCCGGAAAATCTAAACCGAAAAACAGATGCATACACATTTCTAGCAAGGAGCCCCTGAGCATCTCGTAGGGGTCCGCATTTTCATTCATAGGGTTTGTGGGATACATACACTGTCTGGTGACTAGGTGTAAAACGGGCGCAGCAAGGCCGCGTTCCAAGGACGCTCGGTTTCCTCGTCCGACTTGTCCATCTTGTTCTTGCGCGGTTGCTGCGTGTCGATGAGGTAGTAGGAGTCGTTGGGCAGCACCCGGCTGACGATGAAGGGACCCTCCCAGGGTGGCGACAGCTTGTGCATGCCCTTCGTGTCCTGCACCAGCCGGAGGACCAGGTCGCCCTCGCGGAACGCGACTGGGCGGATCCGGCCTGAATGGTAGCGGCGTAGTCGTTGCTGGTACAAGGCTGATCTCGACAGTGCCAGCTCGCTGGCCTCCTCGAGGAGATCCACACCATGTTCCCGTGCCTCTTGGTTGGCCTTTTCATCATAGAGGAGCTTGGGCGGAGAGTCGAACTCGATATCCGCGCAGAGGACGGCTTTCGATCCATAGACCAGGAAGAACAGGGTGTAGCTGGTTGATCTATTCGGCATGGTGCGGAGGCTCCATAGCACACCAAGGAGCTCCTCGATCCAGCATCCAGGCGACAGCTCCAAAGGCTCGATGAGGCGTGGCTTGATGCCGGCTAGCACTAAGTCGTTTGCCCTTTCGACTTGCCCGTTGGACTGCGGGTGCGCGACAAAAGCGAGGTCCAGCCGGATGCCCTTGTTGCTGCAGAATCGGGCGAAGGCCCCCTTGGCGAAGTTCGTGTCGTTGTCGGTGATGATGCTGTTGGGGTAGCCAAACCGATTAATGACGTCGGTGAAGAAGGTGACGACTGTCGCCCTGTCCAGCTTCCGGATGGGCTTGGCCTCGATCCACTTTGTAAATTTGTCCACCGCCACCACCAAATGGCTCATGCCTGCACATGCCCGCTTGAAGGGACCGACCATGTCGAGGCCCCAAACAACAAAGGGCCAGGTGATCGGTATGGTCTTGAGCTACGAAGCTGGCATATGCCTGAGCTGCCCGAAGTGCTGGCACCCATTGCACGCGCGGACTAGCTGTTCGGCGTCCTCGAGGGCGGTGGGCCAATAGAAACCATGGAGAAACTCCTTGGTGACTAACGCCCTTGACGAAGCGTGATGCCCGCACTCGCCCTGGTGGATGTCTTTGAGTAGCCGGTAGCCTGTGTCCATGTCGACACACCTTTGGAAGATGCCGGATACGTTGTGCTTGTATAGCTCATTGTTGATGATGGTGTACGTGTGCCCGCGGTGTCGGATTTGCATGGCCTCTACCTCTTCATCCGGAAGCTCCCCGTTGGCGATGTAGTTCATGAAGGGTTGTGCCTAGGATGGTATTTCCTGGATGGCGAGGATGCTTCAGCTTTCCAGTTGACAGTCGTCAGGGGGTCGTCCGGATGAGGTACCCGGGACGGCAGCCCCCGAGCCACTTGATGAGTCGGCAGCCCCCGAGTCTGGCGAGCCGGAGGGTACTGACTTGCCAGAGTTGGCGCAGGACTTCTTCTTTGGAGGTTCTGCCGGTTCTGCGTCTGCTGCCCCGTCAACCGGAGCGCTCCCTGCCCATATAATGGAATCTGACTCGGGGGACGGGTTGATGGAGGGCTTGCGTAGGTGCTCCAAGGAGACCCCGGGTGGGATTGCCTGCCTGGTGGATCCTATTCGTGCGAGCGAATCGGCTGCCTCGTTGTTGGCGCGAGGGACGTGATGGAATTCACACCCGTCGAAGCAAGCGCTGAGCTTCTATATGTGGAACCGGTAGAGATCCATGTTTGCATCGCAGGTGTCCCACTCTCCGGATACCTGCTGCACCACCAGATCCGAATCGCCGAAGCAGAGGATCCGTCTGACACCAATCTCTCTGGCTAGCCGGAGGCCATGCGCCAGTGCCTCGTACACGGCTATGTTGTTGGAGGCCTTGAAGTGGATTTGCTAGACGTACTCCAGCCGGTCTCCCTTCGGCGAGGTGAGCACGATGCTGGCTCCCAAGCCCCCGAGCATCTTCGACCCGTCGAAGTGCATCTTCTAGTGGTCCGTATCCGGAATCGGTGGGAGGTACTGGGTCTCGTCCCAGTCGATGAGGAAGTCCGCCAGTGCCTGCAACTTGATCGTGAGCCGAGGCTCGTACTGGATGGAGTAGGCGGCAAGCTCGATGTCCCACTTGGCGACTCGGCCGGTGGCGTCTTTATTGCCAATGATTTCCGAAAGGGGTGCGGTGCACACGACCTTAATTAGATGTTCCTAGAAGTAGTGCTTGAGGTTCTTGCATGCCAGGTACACGCGTAACACGTCTTCTGGTAGTGGGGGTAGTTCTGCTTGGAGAGGGAGAGGACCTCGCTGAGGTAGTAGATGGGCCTCTGAACCGGCTGAGCCTTGCCTTCCTCGGGGCGCTCCACCACCAGGACGACGCTGACGACCCGGCTAATGGCTGCTATATAGAGCAACATCGGCTCCTTGCTAGCCGGCATGGCTAGAACCGGCGCTGTGGACAGCATGTGCTTGAGGTCATGAAAGGCGGCGTCAGCTTGCGAAGTCCGGGAGAACTTGTCCGTCTTCTTCATCAGCTGGTACAACGGGAGTGCCTTCTCCCCCAGCCGGCTGACGAAACGACTGAGGGAGGCCAGGCATCCGGTGAACTTCTGGACTCCAAGTAGGCTCTTGGGCGGCTGCATCCTCTCGATGGCCACGATCTTCTCCGGATTCGCCTCGATCCCTTGTTGCGATACGAGGAAACCGAGTAGCTAGCTGGATGGGACTCCAAAGACGCATTTCTCCGGGTTCAGCTTCATCTGGTACTACCGGAGGTTGCCGAATGTATCTCCTAGGTCTTCGAGGAGGGTGCGCTTCTCCTTGGTCTTGATGACCACATCGTCCACATAGGCGTGCACGTTTCGGCCTATCTGCGAGTGCAAGCACTTCTGCATTCAACGCTGATAGGTAGCGCTTGCATTCTTCAAACCGAAAGGCATGGTTACATAGCAGAAAGCCCCATAGGGGGTGACAAATGATGTCTTAATCTGGTCAGCTGGGTTCAACCGGATCTGATTGTAACCGGAATAGCAATCTAAGAAAGACAACAAATCGCAGCCGGCCGTAGAATCGATGACTTGATCGATACGGGGCAATGCGAATGGATCTTTCGGGCACGCCTTGTTCAGGCTGGTGTAGTCGATACACATGCGCCAGGTCTTGTTCTTCTTCAACACCAGGACTAGGTTCGCCAGCCAGTCCGAGTGGTACACTTCCATGATGAAGCCGGTTGCAAGGAGCCGGGTGATCTCGTCACCGATAATCTTCCTCTTCTCCTCTACGAACCGGCACAGAGGTTGCTTAACCGGCTTGGCATCCGGCCGCACATGAAGTGAGTGCTCGACGAACTCCCTCGGTACACCCGGCATGTCCTTGGATGACCATGCAAAGATGTCCCGATTCTCACGGAGGAAGTCGACGAGCGCGCCTTCCTATTTGCTATCCAAGTTGGCACCAATGGTGACGAACTTGGTCGGGTCGGAGGGGTCGAGCAGGATCCTCTTCGTCTCCTTCGCCTGCTGGAACGCTCCTTCTCCAGTCGGCTTGCTGCTAGCCGGTATGTCTTGCTGGGCTATGGCCACATTGCGCATGATCACGCGCTTCTCCTTGGCTATGATGAGGGCCTCTGCCAGTTTGGAAGCGGCTGAGGCGCACTCCATTGACCGCCTGAAGCAGCCGGCGACGGTGATCACGCCGTTGGGTCCCGGCATCTTCGTCTTAAGGTATGCATAGTGGGGGACGACCATGAATTTGGCGAGGACGGGACGCCCGAGGAGAGCGTGGTAGGAGTTCGTCAGGTTTACCACCTTGAACCAGATTGGCTCGCGGCGGAAGTTCTCCTCGGTCCCGAAGATAACGTCTAGCTGGATTTTACCCAGCGGGGCGCAAGCCGGCCCCGGCAGTACACCGTGGAATGTTGTGGTAGTTGGGCGCAGGTCGCATTCGCGAATGCCTAGCTTCTCCAGCAAAGATCGGTAGAGGAGGTTGAGGCAGCTGCCTTCATTGATGAGGACGCGCGAGAAATGGCTGGTGCGCTCGTTGGAGACGATGAGGGGGTCGAGTACCATGGAGTAGCCCCCGGGAGTCGGAAGCTGCTCCGGCTGGTCTTCTCGGCTCCAGGTGATGGGAGTTGCCGACTAGTTCAGGTACTGGGGGACCAGAGAGACGATGGCGTTGACCTCCTTGGAGCGTCGCCTGCGGCTGTGCTTGTCATCCAGCTCCGTCTCGAAGATGTGCTAGGCGGCATGTGGTTGGGGGTAGCCGTTGTTGTTGTTGCCGCTGTTGCCGCCGTTACCATCATTGTCGGCTCCCCTAGCCGGTGGTGGTGGTGCACCAGGAGGTGCGGGGGGAGACGTTGCTGGTTGCCCTGGTCTTTTAGCTGGCGAGTCCAGCTGCAATTCCGGGTGGTGTGCATAGCCGGTTTGAAGGGACCGTTGTGCCATTTGCACGGGCCGTCAAACATCTGGTCGAAGGTGAGCCGTGGCTTCTGCCTTCTTGCATTGTTAGCCGGTGCGTCGGGCGCACCCTCCACAGCATTGACCTACCGCACGTGGTAGCGGGGCTTCTGTTGTCCGGCCTGGCGGTCCCCCTGGAACCGGTTGTCGTTGTCGTGGCGCCTAGAGGATCCGACTTCTCCAGCCGGATTGCTCAGACGGCCGCGAGCCGGCTCCATAGGAGTCAGACGGCCGTCAGCATTTACTCGGAGGGGCTTCTTCACGGCGGCATCCGCCATGGCGTACTGGTCCGCTACCGTCATGAGCTCCGCCATGGTTTTCGGCTCGTCACACAGTAGCCGGTGGCGAAGCATGGTGCCTTCTCGGCATCCCTCGATGAAGAAACTGATGGCCTGGCTCTCCAGGATGCCCTTGCAAGTGTTGCGCAGCTCCGTCCACTTGGCGAGGTACTCGCGGTCGGTCTCGCGGTCACCCTGGACGCACAAGGCTAGGTCACGTGGGCGTCTTAGATGCTTGTACATGCCATTGAAGTTGCGGACGAACACCTTCTCGAAGTCTGGCCAGGCATTGATGCTTTTGGGCGCAAGGCTGTTGAGCCATGTCCTTGCCGACCTGGTTAGCATAAGGGGGACGTAGCGCACAGCTGTGCGCTTGTTCCCATGGGCGATGCCGACTACCGTAGCGTAGTCGGTCAGCCAATCTTCCAGCTTCATACTGTTGTCGTACTTGGGGGTGTCCCTGGGCAGGGTGAACTTATCCGGAAACGGCTCGTTCCGGATGCAGGGTCTGAAACAAACCGGTCCGGTGGAGTCTTCTTCCTCCGTGACGCGTGCTTGAGCGAGGAGCTCGATGTGGTCACGGGCATCCGGACGATCCGGGTTGGGCGCTCCCACCCGGCCCAAGAGACGGGAACCGGCGGGTCTTTGTGCTCCAGTTGGTGGAGGGGGAGGCGGTGGGCTGTTGTTCAACATTTGCTCCTGGCGCGGCTGGACCTTGTTGTCAGAGTTGTGGCGCTTGCTGCGGGCCTTAGCCGGCTGAGAGGAGGATGCATGTTGGGTGTCGTGAGGCGCGCCCTTGCTGTTGACAGGCGGCTTGCTCCCCTTGGAGTAGCTGGGGGTCCTCCTGCATCTGCCGGTTGGCGTCATCCTGCTCGTCCGTGATTCGGAGGAGCTCCTGCACGCGAGCGTGCTGGAGGGCTCGCTCCTCGCCCTCCAGGTTGGGCAGTTCGTCTGTTGCGGCTTGCGCCGCGCGTAGATTCTTGATGGGCGTGCTGTAGGTGGGCCGGATGAGGGCGAGCGCGGGATCCGGCTCCCCATCCTTTTCCATCCTTCCGCCTAGCTCGCCGCCCCGGCGCCGCACCTGGCCGCGCCGGCTCGGCTCCGCGGTAGCCGGAGTGAAGCCATGCGCGCGGTCGTACTCGCGGCGGGTGATCTCAAGTTGCTTGCGGGTTGCCGCCAGCTCCATGGCCTCCTAGAGGAGAATCTGTCTCTCCATGGCGAAGTTGGCTTCCGCCTCCTCCAGGTTGTCCCCGAGGTTAACCGGCATTAGGAGCTGATCAATGGCCTCTTCTACCGGATTCCGAGGTTGCGGAGGGGCAGAGGTTCCGCCCTCGTCCGCGCCCCGCTCCCGCCGCTGGCGGGGGTGAGAGCTGGAGCCGGCCATCATGACCTCAACGCTGCAGGAAGCGATGGAGGCGCTGCCGCCTAGATGCGGTAGCTCCGCGAGGGAGACGATCTCCCTAGGGAAATGCTCCGGAACGGTGGCGACATAGACGGGGAGGTCCCCGAAAAGCAGGATGGAGCTGTTCGCCGAGAAGGTGGTTCTGGCGAAGCAGGAAGTGTTGTCGATGACGCAGTCAAACTTGCCAAGTGTGAGCACCAGGCCGGAGGCCACACGCTCACCGGCTGAAGTGCAGGGTCCTGTGCGGAACGTGACTCTGGTCGAAGCCATTAGCCCCACGGTGGGCGCCAACTGTCGTTGTATTGGAAACGGCAGTACCTAAGAAGGTTAGATAGAGGTGTGGGGACTAGCAGGGAAGCTATCGACAGTGCCCGCAGGCGGGATTGGATACGAGCAAGTGTAGCTGGACGCAAGAAGTACCCAGGTTCGGAGCCCTCGGGGTGAGTTAAAACTCCTACTCCTGCCAATCTGACTATGAATGATATACGAGCTACAAGTGCTCCTCGAGCTGTATTCTCTAGCTACTGTCTTAAATGCACTAAGACCAACCCTTTCTACTGAGGCCTTGCCTCTCCTTATATAGGCAGAGAGACAACGGTCTCACTGGCCAATCCGACTGGCGCGCCCCACAGGTGGGCCCCAGCCGGCTGGTCATCTACAGTATCCGGTATAACCATGTCCCATCAGAGTACGAGCAGTATGGCTGTCGTGGGCACTGTGAACGCCATGCAAGCCTGTCGTCAGCACCGGGCCATTGTTCCCACATCATCCCCGCAAAGTCTTCAGTATGGCTGAGTAGTTGCCAGTCTTGTCGTCGTACAGGGCGTGCCGTGCACTGTTCCGCACGTTGCCATGTCTCCTTGATTGGCTCTAGCTACGCTGCTGTAGCCGGCTGCTTCTCGCCATTCCGGCTACCTTTCGGTAGTCGGCTTGACTTGCCCTGTACGGCTGTGTTTAACTAGCCAGACGCGATCCGACTGCCATATTTCTTGTCTGGTTGGGGTATCCGGAGGTCATCCCCCCGATAAAGGTATGATGAGTGATACATTGCAAATGTATCTATAATTTTTGATGTTCTATGCTTGGTTTTATCCACTTTCTTGTGTTTTGTTCCAACTTTGGAGTACTTTTCATATGATTTCTTGGACTAACCTATTAACAAGAGCCACAATGCTAGCTGCCTGTTTTCTGCTATTTTTGGTTCCAGGAAAGTCAGAAAATGAATATTCTCGGAATTGGACGGGACAAAAGCCAAAGTGCCTATTTTTCCGGAAGGGATTAAGTGCTACAATACGAGACGGAGAAGGGCCAGGGGCCGGCCACACCACCTGGCCGCGCGGCCAGGCTGGGCCCGCACCAGGGGGTGGTGTGGTGGCTCCCGGCACCCCCTCGGCCTCTCCTTCCGCCCATATATTGCCCTCGGGACGAAAACCCTAAGTGCCCGATAAAAAATCCACGAAAGAGTCTGTAGCCGCCGTCATCTCTATCCCTAGATCGGGAGGGATCTGAAGCTCTTCCCGGCACCCTACCGGAGAGGGGAATTCACCCTGGAGGCCTTCTTCATCACCATGCAAGCCTCCAGTGTGATGCGTGAGTAGTTCATCCTTGGACTACGGATCCATGTAGTAGCTAGATGGCTGGTTTCTCCTCCTTTGTGCTTTCATGTTTAGATCTTGTGAGCTCCGTTCATGATCAAGATCATCTATTTGTAATTCATACATGTTGTGTTTGCGGGGATCCGATGGATATTGAGATGCTATTTCAGATTGATTATTGATTCTATCATGTCTTTGTTATTTGAGATCTTGCATGCTTTCTGTTGTTAGTAGCTATCTTGGCCAAGTAGATGCTAGTAACTCCAAGAGTTAGTATTTATGCTCGATAGTGGGTTCATGCCTCTGGTAATCAGGGGAAGTGATAGAAATCTCTAAGGTACTAGATGTGATGTTGCTACTAGGGAGAAAACAACAATCCTTTGTTCATAGAACAATCGTATTGTTTACTTTACACGCAGTTCATAAAGCAATAATCTATTGCTTGCAACTTAATACTGGAGGGGGTTCGGATGATAACCTGAAGGTGGATTATTAGTCATAGATGCAGTTGGATGGCGGTCTATGTATAATGTTGTAATGCCCAATCAAGTCTCAAAGGAGTCAAGATGATTAGTATATGCATGTATTGCTTTCTCGGTGTTTGTCAATTGCCCCGCTATAATTTGGTCACCCAGCATGTTATCTATCTTAAGGAGAGCCACCTCTAGTGAACTATGGATCCCGGTCCTTTTTCTTTACATACAATCTACAATCTTTTACTGCTTTGTTTTTACTTTCTAGAAACTTTTACTTCTTTCCATTCGATACGTTTAATCCTTTGTTTTTCGCAAAACACAGTGAGATTGACAACCTCATCGCAAGTTGGGGACAAAGTTCTGTGGTTGTGTTGTGCAGGTCTCCACGTTGCTACTAGCACCGGTAGTGCGCCCTGCCAAAGCTCAGCTAGTAACACCTTTGGGGTGTTTTCTTGCTCCTACTGGTTCGATTAAACCTTGGTTTCATAACTGAGGGAAAACATACTGTTGTGCTCATCGTACCTTCCTCTTGGGGTTCCTAACGAGCTCTACGTTGAAAGTCGAGCGCATCAAGATTTTCTTGCGCCGTTGTTGGGGAGTCAAGGACATCTTCACAAGGGGAGTCCCTCATAACCAGTCTCTTTACTTTGTTGTTTTTGTTTTGCTTAGTTTTCTTTTTGCTTTGTTGCTTGTTTCTTTATCAAAAATCCAAAAAAATTAGTTTTACCTTTTTGCTTTCTTATTTGAAAAACCAAAAAAATTAGTTCCTATCTTGAGTGCCGCTATTTCTAGCCTTGATCCAATCACTATGTCACCTGAGGAAATGATTTTCACTTTTAAACAAGGAATTGAGGAAAGTTCTAAGAAAGCTTGGTCTAGAATCTCTGATCTACATGAAAAAACTAAGCCTAAAATGACTCAAAGCTTGTTCCTTAGCAGTTTTTACCTTGGGATTGCTCTTTGCTATAGATATTCCCTAGATGCTATTGTGGGAGGAGATTTCCTCCAATGTAATGAGGATGATGCTATTAATGCTATAAATAAATTGATTATCACTTACAACATGCCTAGCCAAACTGATATTTCTTTCGCAAAAATATTTGCTAGGTTGGACACTCTTGAGGCTAGCATTACTAGATTAGAAAGTTGCTATAATACGCTTAGGGAGCATCATGATTATGTTCCAATAAACTTTGAACCATCAAAGTGGTTCCCTACAGTAAAGATTGAGATGAACACCAAAACTTTTCAAGCTCGCTGTGATATCATGTCTGAATTTTGCCTTATGCCCAAAGATATTTATAAATCTCTGAATACTTGAGGGCTCATTGAGGGAGGAAAAGAAATATCTCTCGCTAATAATACTACCATATTACCTCTTGGAATAGCTGAAGGAGTGTTTACAAAGATCCTTGGGAAAGCGATTTCTATTGATTATCTTGTTATTGAATGTGCAGGAAAAGGACAAATTACACTTGGAAGGTCCCTATTAGAACTCCTTGGAGCAATAATAGATGTGGGAAAGGGGACCCTGCACCTTTCTTCTCCACCAAACAATCATATTTTCCTCAAGGTTAAGAATAAAAGTAAGAGAGGTAAGGGCAAGAAAGTTGGTTTTAATGTTTCTTCATTTGAGAACACTTGATTCTTTCTTTGCTTCTTATGCCTAACTTAAAGGCGTTAAAGAAAAGTACTTGTTGGGAGATAACCCAAGAGTTTTAGTTGAGTCTTTGAAGTTATTACCTCTGTAATAACCTCTCCTTATCCTTTCTATTTGCTTTTTGTGCCAAGAGTAACCTCTAATGAGAGTGAAGTAATGATTGGGAAAGTTGCTGTCCCGAAATAGATTTTTGTGCTTCACCGTAAAACTTCCTGAGAGAGATCTGTACGTCAGATCGAGCTGTAATTTTTTTTACTTCTGCCTCCGGTTGTTATATAACTTTCGTTAGTTCAACACTTTTTGATTTGAGCAACATAAGGTCTTCTAAAAAATCCATCTTTACCTGCTGGTATGTTTTGACAGATTTCTGCCATTTTCTGCATTTGCTTCTTGTTAGTCCGTTCTTGAGTTCCTTTGGGGAATTGAGCTTTCTGAGGGAATTGCTACAGTAGCTACTGTTCTAATGGAAGTTTATTTGGTGTTAGAACTGAACCTTTAGACTTACTTATCTTAAGTGCACTAATGTTGCTAATGAGATTGTGTGAAGTTTTGTATGAAGGAAAAATTTCAGGTGTATGGAAGGGATGAGTAATGAGATGAAAGATGGACTAAAGCTCAAGCTTGGATATGCCACGCGTGTCACCCCAAGAAATATCCAAGAAGTACAAGCGTCAAAGCTTGGGGATGCCCAAGGCATCCCCTTCTTCATCAATAAAAATTCCAGGTTTCTTCCAAACGCTTCATTTTTATTGTTTCATGCACAGTTGTGTTTTTCTTGGAGCGTCTTCTTTTTCTTTTTCGTTTTCGTTTTTAGTTTGCTTGGTTTGCTTAGTTTTCTGAATAAGTTGGTTGGACCCCCTCTTTCATACATTGGTTTGCAATTAGTTTGGTTTGGTTTGGAAAAGAGTAGGAAAGCTCATGCTTATGTGGTAAAAAGAGCTCGTTTTTAGCTGTGGTTATGCTTTGACATGCCGTGCTTGATATTGTTTTGGCTTTATGTTTAGTATTATTTGTTGTAGCATGACTTGTTATAAACAATTGAGATTGCTTAATGTGCCTTGGATGAATCGTGCGTTGTTTTAGCATATTAGAGCATAGTATAGTGGTATTCTCCTTTGATGCTTTATTTGGGTTGACTGGTACATGCTCACACCATGTTATGACTGCACAAGTCACCATAGCCTTTATGATCCTTTAGTTTTCAACTTGTAGTATCACTTTATGCTTTGATCAATGATGTTTTGTCGCTCTGCATGATTATGGCCATTATTGCTCTCTTAGTTTGTCGCTCTCAGTCTTTTGCTAGCCTCCACAACAAAGTATGAGTTCCACTCATGCATCCAACTCCCTAAACCAAGTTATTCCAAAGAGTCCACCATACCTGCCTACTAGCTTATGCTATTCCAAGTATATTCATGCTTTTGTTTACCTTCCACTTGTTATGAGAAAACTAGTGATTAAAGCTCTCACGAACTTGATGGCACACTTTACTTTATTGCCTCTAATAAACTTGAACCATTGGGTCCTTCTTTCTTGCGTATATGCTTGCGCTTTATAAGTTGAAATTAGCAGAACCATGTTTCATGGGGAACGCTTTCAACATTGCACTTGTACTTTGTACCCCGTTGATATCATGTTCTTTTGCTTACGGATCTCGGCGGTGTGAAATAAAAGTGGAACTTGTAAGATCATGGAGTTTGTATGTGTGTTAGAGAAACGCTTGGGCCGCTAGCCTAAGCCATGCCTAATCATCGTGGAAACTTGTAGCATCACCATAATGAGCACTCTATGAAGCATCCTCAATAAAAACCTATGCAAATAGCAAATAGAAAGATCGCTAAGATGCTCATTGTCTGCTTGCCTTGTCATTTTGATGATGGGAAAGCTCTCTTATCATGTGCAAGGGGTACCCCGTTGGCGGTTCTTAATGATATGCATATACTTACAATGACAAGAGCTTACTCGCGACTGAAGTTGAGTAGCATGAGGATCGGTCTTCGTAAGTAAGGGGCATGAGATTTCGGTTTATAACTTGTCAAGCATATCCTCTTAGTTGTGTCACTTTAACCTTAATCACCTTAAAGATGCTTATGATAGGGGCAATGAGAGCTGAAAGCTATAAGTACCATAATTTTTGGAAGCTCTTTATGAGACTTGAATCCCTACTTCCTTTTACAAAAGGCCTATCTTCCACCATTATATTGAGTCTCCACCTTCTATCTTTATGCACTTACTTTGAGAGCATAGTGTCCATTCTTAGTTCTATGTGCATTGTCCCAAGACTAGTTGATGCATAACTTGTTATTTCTTGTTTGAAACTATTGTATCTAGTCACTCTTATGAACTTTGAAGGTGTCCTATGCATTTATATTTGCTACTCTATTGAGGGACAAGCTGAATACTATTATGCTATGTTTTCTTTATGTGAAACAAACAAACGTCTTGCAAAGCATGTTATTCGTGAATCTTTTGTTTGTGCCTTTTCATGTTGCATCATAGTTTCTTTGCCTATTGCTAGAACTTTGTCTTTCATGTTATGATTGAAGTACTATGATCCCAGCTTTGAATGTTTTGCAAATACTTTGATCAAGTCTTCGATGGTGCATGTCACCTCAAAAATTATTCTTTCTTTTTATCACTTACCTACTCGAGGACAAGTAGAAGTTAAGCTTGGGGATGTTGATAAATTGCAAATGTATCTATAATTTTTGATGTTCCATGCTTGGTTTTATCCACTTTCTTGTGTTTTATCCACTTTCTTGTGTTTTGTTCCAACTTTGGAGTACTTTTCATATGATTTCATGGATTGACCTATTAACAAGAGCCACAGTGCTAGCTGCCTGTTTTCTGCTGTTTTTGGTTCCAGGAAAGTCAGAAAATGAATATTCTTGGAATTGGACGGGATAAAAGCCAAAGTGCCTATTTTTCTGAAAGGGATCAAGTGCTAGAATATGAGACGGAGAAGGGCTAGGGGCCGGCCACACCACCTGTCCGCGCGGCCAGGCTGGGCCCGCGCCAGGGGGTGGTGTGGTGGCTCCCGGCACCCCCTCGGCCTCTCCTTCCGCCTATATATTGCCCTCGGGACGAAAACCCTAAGTGCGCGATCAAAAATCCACGAAAGAGTTTATAGCCGCCGTCATCTCCATCCCTAGATCGGGAGGGATCTGAAGCTCTTCCCGGCACCCTACCGGAGAGGGGAATTCACCCTGGAGGCCTTCTTCATCACCATGCAAGCCTCCGGTGTGATGCGTGAGTAGTTCATCCTTGGACTACGGATCCATGCAGTAGCTAGATGTCTGGTTTCTCCTCCTTTGTGCTTTCATGTTTAGATCTTGTGAGCTCCGTTCATGATCAAGATCATCTATTTGTAATTCATACATGTTGTGTTTGCGGGGATCCAATGGATATTGAGATGCTATTTCAGATTGATTATTGATTCTATCATGTCTTTGTTATTTGAGATCTTGCATGCTTTCCGTTGTTAGTAGCTATCTTGGCCAAGTAGATGCTAGCAACTCCAAGAGTTAGTATTTATGCTCGATAGTGGGTTCATGCCTCTGCTAATCTAGGGAAGTGACAGAAATCTCTAAGGTACTAGATGTGATGTTGCTACTAGGGAGAAAACAACAATCCTTTGTTCATAGAATAATCATATTGTTTACTTTACACGCAATTCGTAAAGCAATAATCTGTTGCTTGCAACTTAATACTGGAGGGGGTTCGGATGATAACCTGAAGGTGGATTATTAGTCATAGATGCAGTTGGATGGTGGTCTATGTATAATGTTGTAATGCCCAATCAAGTCTCAAAGGAGTCAAGATGATTAGTATATGCATGTATTGCTTTCTCGGTGTTTGTCAATTTCCCCGCTGTAATTTGTTCACCCAGCATGTTATCTATCTTAAGGAGAGCCACCTCTAGTGAACTATGGATCCTGGTCCTTGTCTTTTACATACAATCTACAATCTTTTACTGCTTTGTGATTACTTTCTGCAAACTTTTACTTCTTTCCATTCGATACGTTTAATCCTTTGTTTTCCGCAAAACACGGTGAGATTGACAACCTCATCGCAAGTTGGGGACAAAGTTTTGTGGTTGTGTTGTGCAGGTCTCCACGTCGCTACTAGCACCGGTAGTGCGCCCTGCCAAAGCTCAGCTAGTAACACCTTTGGGGTGTTTCCTTGCTCCTAATGGTTCGATAAACCTTGGTTTCATAACTGAGGGAAAACTTACTTCTATGCTCATCGTACCTTCCTCTTGGGGTTCCCAACGAGCTATACGTTGAAAGTCGAGCGCATCAATGAGCACAGCAGTAAGTTTCCCTCAGTTATGAAACCAAGGTTATCAATCCAGTAGGAGCAAGGAAACACCCCAAAGGTGTAGCTAGTTGAACGTTGGCAGGGCGCACTACCGGTGCCAGCAACGTGGAGACCTGTACAACACAACCACAGAACTCTGTCCCCAACTTGCGATGAGGTTGTCAATCTCACTGGTTTTGCTAAAAACAAAGGATTAAACGTATCGAATGGAAGGAAGTAATAGTTTGCAGAAAGTAAACACAAATCAGTAAACAGTTTGTTGATTGTATGTAAAAGAAAGGACCGGGGTCCATAGTTCACTAGAGGTGGCTCTCCTTAAGATAGATAACATGCTGGGTGAACAAATTACAGCGGGGCAATTGACAAACATCGAGAAATCATACAAGCATATACTAATCATCTTGACTCCTTTGAGATTCGATTGGGCATTACAACATTATACATATACCGTCATCCAACTGCATCTATGACTAATAATCCACCTTCAGGTTATCATCCAAACCCCCTCCAGTATTAAGTTGCAAGCAACAGATTATTGCTTTACGAATTGCGTGTAAAGTAAACAATATGATTATTCTATGAACAAAGGATTGTTGTTTTCTCCCTAGTAGCAACATCACATCTAGTACCTTAGAGATTTCTGTCACTTCCCTAGATTAGCAGAGGCATGAACCCACTATCGAGCATAAATACTAACTCTTGGAGTTGCTAGCATCTACTTGGCCAAGATAGCTACTAACAACGGAAAGCATGCAAGATCACAAATAAAAAAGACATGATAGAATCAATAATCAATCTGAAATAGCATCTCAATACCCATCGGATCCCCGCAAACACAACATGCAGAATTACAAATAGATGATCTTGATCATGAACGGATCTCACAAGATCTAGACATGAAAGCACAAAGGAGGAGAACCAGCCATCTAGATACTACATGGACCCGTAGTCCAGAGATGAACTACTCACGCATCACACCGGAGGCTTGCATGGTGATGAAGAAGGCCTCCAGGGTGAATTCCCCTCTCTGGCAGGGTGCCGGGAAGAGCTTCAGATCCCTCCTGATCTAGGGATGGCGATGACGGCGGCTACAGACTCTTTCGTGGATTTTTGATCGGGTCCTTAGGGTTTCCGTATCAGAGGCAATATATAGGCAGAAGGAGAGGCCGAGGGGGTGCTGGGGTCGGCCAAACCACCCCCTGGCGTGGGCCAGGCCTGGCCGCACGGCCAGGTGGTGTGGCCAGGCCCCAGCCCCTCTCCGTCTCGTATTCCGGCTCCAGATGTCTTCCGGTAAAATAGCAACTTTGGCTTTTGTCCCGTCCAATTCCGAGAATATTTATTTTCTGACTTCCTGAAACCAAAAACAACAGAAAACAGGCAGCTGGCACTGTGGCTCTTATTAATAGGTTAATCCAAGAAATCATATGAAAAGTACTCCAAAGTGTGGACAAAACACAAGAAAGTAGATAAAACCAAGCATGGAACATCAAAAATTATAGATACATTTGCAATGTATCACGCCACCCACTCCCACGACACCTAGCAAGTACCCGTGACGTCACCGCCACCCCTTGTCCACCCCTTAACCCAAGGCGAGAAGTGGACACGCTGAAAGTCGCGTGCCCATTTAAGCCGTGGCCATGCCGAGCGCACGACAGAGCGCCGTAGCCGCCTCGCACGCACACGCCGCGCATCGCTCTCTCCGCCCGTACCCGCGACTGCCGTAGCACCAGTGACCTCCCAAACATGACCGTTTGCCGCCGCTCGCCCCGTGACCACCATACCAAGTGACGAACGCCTGCGTACCCGCCCATAGCACCAACGTATCCCGGCCAATGGAGACCGCCCCTTGTCATGACGTCACTCGCATGACGATCTCCATAGTCCCCTGCACCGACCCATGCCCTCCACCGTGACGAACGCGACCTGTAGCAACATCGCCGGAGTAGCCCGACCATGTCGCACTACCTCCACCCTGGGTGTATAAATAGAGGCCACCCAGACCTCTATCTCCACAACATTCCACTCTCCACTCACCCAGGAACCTCACAGACCCTTCCCCGGAGCAAGGCGAGCACCACGACGCCAGAATTTGGCCGGAGTCCGCCGCTGCAGTCGAGGAAGGAAGCCATTGATTGCAACCACCCCAGGAGTCGCTGTGACCATGCCTCGAACCGCCATCGATGACAACCCCATTCGCCCCCATCGTCGACCTTAGCTGGAGCCCAGGTGAACCTCACATGACCCCCACCGCCGTGTTAGGGTTAGAATCTCGCTGGAGCTATTTGATGTAGACGATGAACGCAGTCATTAGATCCTAGTCTAATCGTAGCGCTGAGATTGAACGATACAGTTTTGGCTTAGTTGAGTCGCTGACGCGTGGGACCATGTTGTCAGCAGCCAGCTACACCAGCGTTGTGCAGTTGGGCCCGCCCGTTTACTTTCCCACGCTGAGCCCGTGGATTCAAATAGACTTTTTCCATTTTAGTTAAAACCAGATTCTGTCAGTAGATTCAAAAATCAAGTCAAAGAGATTCACTGAACTAAAATGCATGATTCCAATTTTGTTGGAAAGGTATTCAAATTATCTAACCACTCCCGTTGGATGCAACCCAATTGGAATTATAGATCACCTGTACTAAAAATAACAAGATAGGGACTTTTGGCACTTCAAACATTTTTCTAAAATAAACTATAAATGCTTTTTTGAGATGATTCCACCTCTCAAAAATCACATTTGCCATGCTCTACATGAATATGTAAAAACATTTGGTTTTACAGATATTAAACTTGGACTAGTATTAAAAGAAGGTTATATGGGCTTTTCTAGTCATTTAAATATTATTAAATAACAATATTAAATCTTGTAATGCTTGACCATCATTTTAAATCACATTCCCAAGCTAGAGAATATATGGTGAGGACATGGTCCATATGAACCTATATTCTAGTTGGAGAATATTAAATATTAAATAATTTCAATGAGTAGAAATTACTTTTCTCAAATAAGAGAAATAAGAATGTATTGAAATTCCATATGATCATTGAGATGATGCTAGATCATCTAGTATGAGCCCTTGTGTGCCAAATATAAGTAGTGAAGTGTTGTTTGGTGATTGTGTACCTTGAATGTAATTATAGACGCTAGTACCGACCCGAGATTCAACGAAGAGGAGTACTTCGAGGAGGAGGAGGAGAACTTCAACGACTGCAACAACTGCGCTTCTCATGGCAAGCTAAAACTATGCAAGCCCACTATGAAAACTATCCTTGCAAGTTTATCTATGCAAGCTAACTTGTACAGATACCATATACACATCTTTGAGCTGCAACTTTACCAATTCAAAGTTTTACTCAAGACTTTACTTTCCCCTTTACTATTGTTCTTATCTAGTTAATAAATTCTGATTAGTGGAAACTAGATTGAATCCCCTCAAGATCATAGGATTAATCTTGGATACTTATAATAGATTAACACCCTCAATTAGTGAATGCCCTCAATATTAGTGGCTAGTGCTAAGCATAAAACTTGATCACTTTGGATGGGAATACTTGGTAAAAATGATTATGAAAACCTTGGAATGATGATTCATTCTATTGAAATGTTTTGACATGTGTTGTGAAACACAAGGGTTTTATGATGAAAATGATTAAGGCATGAGCCTTGACTTTAATAAAAACTGATGCTTGGGTTCGGATGCAATACCATTTCAATTTTACCGTACAACCACAATACCTGAGTTGGGTAGGGCTTGACTGGAAGTTTATATTTCTTAGTATGGGTTCCCTTGTGGAAGGGGTTAAGTTGAGGCTACCTCGTGATGAATGTCCACCTATGCAGTACCCAAGATGACAGATGGTCATGGTTGGGAGGCCAAACTCATAGGGGAGGTGCCTATACTAGGTTGTGTAATTGAAAGGTTAAGATTGATTATCCGCATACCAAGTATGATGATTCAGGGTTATCCCTGATGGATGTATCGAATTTTGTGGTGAAAGTGTACAATCTCTACAGAGTGTCAAACTATTCTAATAGCTGCGTCCGCGGTTATGGACAGTTGGAGTGGCCATACTATTCCGTTGTCAGATGTTTTCAAAATGATTTGTGAGTTGAAAGATGACTCTGACTTGACCACAACAGAGTTGTGGACATGAAATCTGATTTCCCCCTTAAGTGATGTAGAGAACTAAATTAGGTCTTTACTCTTGAATCCTTACAAAATAAACCTGGCTTTTTGCAAACAAACCTAGAGCTTAATATTCCTACTAGCTTTTACCTTACTTATGTTAGTGTTAGTTTGCGAGTACTTAAAGAGTACTCATGGCTTTGTCCCTGGCTATTCCCATGGCCAGACTATGAGGAGGATTACCCAGAAGATGGTCAGCAGGAGGTATATGACAACTAGGATCATCTCCCATCGTCAGCATTGCATGTGGTCATGAAGATGAAGCCCTGCTACGTTTCCTTTCCGCTTCTTTGATTGTATTAAGACTGGATCATGAGATCCTTTATTTGTAAGAACCTTATTATGGTTTGTAATGGATGATGTACTGTGGTACCATTTCTATTATGTCTCGCAAAATGGTAATCCTGGGATTGCGATGTATGGCATAACAGGCATCTGGACTTAAAAATACGGGTGTTGACACGAGCAAAGCAGTTGCTAGGCAATATGCAAGACGCCCAATGGCATGTGGATAGATCAAACACGAAGAAGGTGAATTCCATCTCACCACAAGAAAATGAAGAACTCAATGCTAAGTTGGATGAGCTCATATTGGCCATCAAAGGTAAGGAAACCTTGGTAAGAGCCACCCCTGAAACTAATATTGAAGAAGTAGACTTCATAGCTCGTAATGATTATAACCCTGCTTGGAAGAAGAATTATAATCCTAATTTTCAAAAACATTATTCTAATCCTGCATGTAATTCTAATAATAATATGGGAACTAGTAATTGTAGTCTCCAAGAAACACTTAACTATTTTATAGACTCACAAAATGAACAAAACAATATTCTTGTTAAAATAACGGAGAACCATGATGCTATGCTTGGTAAATTATCTAACCAAGCTGTAAGTTTGAGAAATGATTTGCAGGCCCTCCAAGAAAGAACGAGGATCATTGAGGCACAGCTAGGTAAGCTAACCGAGAGTCAAACTCTCATTCTAGCCAAATTTGCAGGTGAAGCTGAGCCCAATCCTGTTGACGACCTCAGGATGATGAGAATCCAAAGGGAGGAGCCTGGAGAACTTGATTATAGTAATGCTCCTTCACTAAGATATACCGTAGAAGATCTCGTAAAAAGGATCAACGTTAAGATTCCGGTAAGTGAAGGAAATGAGGAAGCTATATACCAACACTTTGTTACTCAAGTAGCAATAAAGGTACGTGAGCTTGAGGAAGAATATATGCAAATTGCTGAAAAGTTACCTGTGAAGCTTGATGACATATTTGAGCCCACTATTAAGATTAAGATTGAAACCAATGAGATAGCTGCACTTTGTGATCTAGGTGCAAGCGTCTCAACAATTCCAAAGAGTCTTTTTAACAAGTTAAATCTTGGCTCTTTCGAGATCACCGAGTTAAAATTGCATCTAGCTGATTCTACCTACAAACAAGCTGTAGGAATTAATGAGAATACTTTAGTATACATTAAAGATTGTCATGCTCTTATTGATTTTGTTATTGTTGACATGCCTGAAGATGCTATTGCTCCTATTATATTAGGTCGTCCTTTCTTAAGAACTATTAAGGCCTTGATTAATCTACATGAAGGGAACATGAAGCTTCAATTGTCTTCGCGGTATCCTTTTGTTATTCATTTTCCCAGGAAGAAGAAAGACAAGCATGATGAAAATGATGCCATCACTTTGAAGGCCAACTATTTTTGAGTGGGTGTTCCACTCATCTAGCCTAAGTGAGCAACATTGAGGTCAAGCTATTAATCATAAAAGAGCGCTTCATGGGAGGCATCCTGTGTGAAATAAAGGTTTGAGTTAAGTTTTTAAGTTTTAGTTTAATATTATGTTTAATAAAGAGTGCTAGAAAACTCCAATTGAGGAGAAGAAGTTCGGTAGTACCAAAAATCTTGCTTTATTCATGTTGTTATTGGTCGATAATATTTACTGTCAAAAACAAGGTATATCACTAAGTTACAGGAAAAGAAATAATTTTCAAAGAAACATAATTTTTTTGATGCATACAGAGAGTTTAACGACCAACTATATGGCGGGAATAAAAATTTCGACCGTATAGTTTTGGTCGTATAAATATCTTTGCCATGGACAATTTTTATTTCATATATACTGGGAGTTTAATGACCAACTATACAGCGGGAATAAAAATTCCAACCGTATAGCTCTGTTCGTATAGATATCGGTTCCTCCGAAGTTTTGGAGTTGGAGGTACCTTCTCGTGCAATTTTGTGGTCGAACGCAACTATACGGACACAACTATACGGCTAGAACAATGCATTCCTGCCGTATAGTTGGCCTTCTGTCAAAATTTTAGGGTTTCCTCCTGGCGGCGCAGCTATACAGCCGGAACAATATGTTCCTGCCGTATAGTTGGTCATCAAACCGTTTGTACCTGGGAAAAGAAAATATACAAAGGCATCGATATCTATACGACCGGAACTATACAATCGGAATTTTTATTCATGTCGTATAGTTGGTCGTTAAACTGTCAGTACATTGGAAAATAATTTGTATTAATCTTTTCTCTTTCTTCTACCTCCAAACTCTCTCAAAACCCAAGATATCTTCATCTCTACTCAATTTCGTTCCATTTTCTCGCACACAAGTGATCTATGGTATGTTTCTTCCCCGATCCTCCAATTACTTTTTGCAAATTCATCTTTGATCTATTTTCACTATGAATCAAGGGTGAGACCTACTATGAACTAATTGCCATGATTCTCTTGCCTAGATTATTATTTAGAGGGGATAATTTAGTGTGCTATGATGAGGAATATGTTATACTTATTATTGTTCGATCAAAAAGTTTTATTTTTGCCTTCCTCTATTGTTTTAGATGATGAACACAAGGAGCCAAACTCGTGCTCATGCCACCGCTAGCGCTTCTCGGGCTGTCGCTCAAGAACGCATGGGGATACGGTTTAGGGATGAGCTCCAACGTGATCGCTTCAATAGGATCAAGAACCACGAAGTGAAGGCCACCAAGTGGGCTTGCCCCATTATATTGAACCAACTCGGTATTTCTGATGATTTCAATTTACTTTGCAATAGATCTGGCCTGCAAAACTTTGTGTACAATGATGTGCCTACTTATCGCTGCTTAACTATTGAATTCCTAAGTTCATTGCAAAGCACCGTTAAACAATGGCAAGGAGAGGACATGATTTCTTTCCGACTTATGAACAACAACTACACTTTAACATTAGATGAATGGTGCGCATTTTTTAATTTGCCAAACAATGATGATAATGCCTTACGCGCATGCTTTACTGGCTTACAACCTTCCTCTGAACAATATTGTAATGGAATGAGTTTCACTACTAGAGTAAGCAAGGGGAAGAATATTCAACATCCCGCAATTCACTATTTGTTCTATGTTATTGCTAATACCTTGTAGGCTCGTAATGAGTTCACGAGACTCAATGAGGAGGACATCTTAGTCCTTGCAAAGGCTGCTTACATCAACTGCGGTTTGTCACTCAACTTGGGCGCCATCCTTGTGCGCTACCTAGAGCACCCATCCTCCCAAAGCCAAGGACCAATCACAGGTGGAGGCATCATCACCGTGTTTGCTACTGCCCTAGGGCATCAACCTAGGTGAGTTACAACATGTGCAAGGTGAGCGACATGTTGGTTTCTCTACTTTAAAGGCTTGTGGAATGGTCACTAGGAGAGGTGGTGTTTATTACCTGCATATTACTAGAGCTAGGCGTCTTTACCCCGCTCCTATGTCTAATGGTCTTTTCTCTATTGAGGGAGGACGTTTTCTATATGACTTGCAGGTTGAGCAACACTAACCCGAGGAGGAGATTCTGGATGAGGATGAGGACCAAGAAGAGGAGCAAGAAGTTCCTTATCAATAGGAACAGCCACAAACCCAGTTCGCCACATACCAAGACTTCCAAGAACTTGGAGGGACTGTGGAGAGGATGCATAGCCTCTCCTTGAACCTCCGAGGAACAACTAGTAACCTCTTAACTCAATTTGCGAACTCGAGTAATGACTTTTTCCCGCCACCGCAATAATTTGAAGGGCTTGCAAAAGCCTAAGCTTGGGGAAGTTTCCTCATGTATCTTTATTTGGCGTCCATTTGCTTTTATTTATTTCGAGTTTGTGTTTTTAATTTGAGTTTATAAGCACCCATGTTGGTTTCCCCGACACTCTATCTTTAGTTATTTCTATTTTCTTTCAAAATATTTTTTTAGCCAAACTTTGCCGCCAATTTTCTATTCTTTAAAGTCCCTCTCTCAAAACAACAAAAAGATTTCTCCATTTATCTTTATTTTCCCTCTTTCTTTTCTTTCCGCCTCGAGGTTCTCATGTATTTGCAGGAGACTGATCAACTTCGAGTTTCCAAGAAACAAATAAAAAGGAAGAGAGAAGTGGAACCAAACATGAGAGGTTTGCCTTATGACTCCCCACTTTTGAAGTTTGAGAAACCCATGCTAGTTAGTAGTAAATGTTGAGATATTATATTGGTGGAGTGATTCTTCGTATTGTAGTAAGATTTTGTTTGCATGGGTATTTAGTTGGGTACATTTTGTTCCAGCCCTTGTAGTTAACCAAGTCTTGCCTAAAAATTTGCTAAACAATTATAATAAGAAAAAGTCTCACAATTGAAGGCTTGGGTGTTGTAGTGTTTTGTCTTGAAGGCTTATTTCTAGAGATACTCAACACCACTGAAAATGTTGATTGACTTGATAGCTCTCTTTAACTGTTCGATTGAATTAATGTTTAGCGGTTTTTGTGAGCATGCCAAAGTTTTACTTGTTAATCATAAGAATGATATAGCTTTATGCGTGTCAAACTTCATGCGATGCTAACAACTCTGCTGGCCTACGAACGATCTTCATGGAGGGAACTCCTAGATTTCGGCTATGAGCTGATTAAACACATGTAGCAGCAATGCTATAGTGGGTAAGATTCTTGGCACTCCCAGGTAGTTGTGTTCATGATGGAATCACTCCTCTGTCTGTTATGAGTAATCATTATGCAAAAGGAATAAAAACCTTAGCGATACCACTAGTGTCCATCACAACCCAATAAACTAATATTTTTTTTGGCATGCTCTTAATTACTTAAGAACTAAAATTCTTGAAGGACAATGAATAGAAAAGTAGTGCTTGAAAAGTCTTGATTTATTGATGTGGGAGAATTGAGATACTCTAGTGTATATGCTTTTCATGACAACTCTCACACTCTCAATTTATATAATTATACTTTATTGTTCAAAGGCAAGCCTATGAGTTGATTACATGACATGGAATAAAGTTTACTCATTTGAATCATCCATGTCTACAATAATTTTGCTATGCTATAAGGATGCATGAAAACCCATATGATATGCTTGCCATTACTCTATCTATGCACAAGATTTTCAGATTTATGAAGTGGAGGAAACATGAGACTACCAATCATGAGTAAGATCAGCATCTCGTTATTTCAGTTTAAATGTTGAGTTCCTTTTTGATTTTGGTTTTCTTGCTTGAGGACGATCAAGTTTAAGCTTGGGGAGGTTGATGGCTCTGAAATATAGCCATCCACGTCCACATTTAAACTGGATATTAGTCATACTTTTGATCAAATATCTCTCTAAAGCCTGCCACTAATGCCTAATAATCAAAGGGGTATGCAATCATTTCTTGTTATTTTTCCTTGCGCAGATAATGTCATTTAAAGATGGGAATCACTACATTAAAGTCAAAGATACGAGATTTCCAATAACCAGAAGAAACCAGGAGCCGTGAAGCGGAGGCAGACGTTTTAACGACCAACTATACGATCGGAATAAAATTCCGGTCGTATAGTTTCGATCGTATAGTTGGCGCCGCCACCGCTAGGTAAAACAGAACAACTTTTATGAAGGGACCCCTATATAAAGAAGCCTCGGGCGATGAGAAACAGGCGCTCCTCGAATAATCCAGACCTCGACCCTCTGCCTCGTCCAAAAGTCTCTGCCCCAGATCACCACCCGTCTCTAGATCTCAAAACTCTTCTCCATCTCCATAGCCATATTCCACCGCTCGTAATAGTAGATCTCTGCCTCGAATGGCGATATTGTAAGACTATTTCTATCAATCTTATGATTTTCATTACAATGTTCGTGATTGTTGATCATATCTCTATGTGTGAGTAATTCTCTTTGGGCTAAGGGCTTCGGCCTAGCCATGTAGCTTTTTGTGCATGTTATTTATCATAGCTGGATTGTGTATTAGTTTGTATGACATGATGATTATTGTATCATCTATTGCCTCAATCTAAGGACTTGTCAGGTACCCAAGACTCTGAGGATTAAGCCAGGTATAGCGAGTATGAGTAATGACTAATCTACAGGTTAGGAACCCCAGTGACAGAAGGGGTAGTACGACTATATGTGAGGGATTTACTTGAGATTAACGTCGACATCACTATGCATATCATTAGTTCTCTTTATGGATGAGACTAGTAGGTTATTGCTATAAGAGGTTGCGGAGGCAATAGAAATTATGGATGCACTACTCACATATAATTTATCTTGCTCTAACAATTACATGCATACTTTATCTTTATCTTTTATTCCTATCAGATGTTTTGCACAGCTATAGGTGAAACCGAACGCCCTAGGACCTCTCTCTCCATCATCGACAACAATAAAAAGACGCAAACTATTGGTCCGGTAAAAGCACAAAAGGAATTTTAAATCTCCCGAAGATCCATTAAGGTAACTTCACTACGCATCTGCTTTCCGAGGATTCGATAATCTAGGTCTACTAAGGAAAAAAAAGCTATACTATATCTGTAATCTGGATCGAAGGTATCAATGTTATAACATGTGTGATCGATGCTACCATGCTAGTGAGATCGCTTGTTGCGCCTCATGGTCACGTGTCATCTGTTCAGGCCATTCGACCTCACATGTTTGGTCGTTGAACACGGTGTGCTTCCACATCCATGATCTTGATCAAGACCTTTCCTGTGGCGGTTTCCAAGTAACTGTGTAAGAACGACCCATCGACAAAGACAACAACAAAGTACACTCTATAAATTGAAAAAAATTATAAAAAATAGCAAATTAAACAATGGGCTGGATTTGCTAAAAAAGACAAGAGTTTAGAAAATACACAAACGACATCATAAAATGACTATATGCTTAGCACCACAATTAAGCACGTGTGCGGAAGACTGCAGATAATTTCATCAGGTCGATGATCTTATGATTCCATGGTCTATACCATCTCATCCCATGAATTATGATTCATATATTGTTGACCAGCCTAATAAACCGGTTTGAGTACGTCATTGGCAAGTGTTCAAATCAAATCTTTCCCCGCTCCTAGAGCTGCCTTCTTGTTGCGTTACACACTTTTCTGCCCCGCACAGCTCAACTATCACAATGTATCACTCATTTAATTAAGAAAAAAGTAAAACTGACCTAGTTAGGGCCTCTCACAGCGATTTCGCTCTCTGGAACGTCGGATCTGGTCGTTTAACGCACCAGATCAATCTCTCCTTCCCGCAGCGATGCTGAGGTATTTTAGTTCGTGGAATCGCGCCGAATGGGCCAGCCCAACATCACAGGGCTGCTATTCCGCAGGTCGAGCTAGACCATTTATAGTTAACTGGGCCGCAAAAGTTTTAAACGGGCTTTGAGGCTTTCTTTAGTAGTCGAAGCGACCGCGACTTGTTCTCCCTTCTCTCTCGTTGTTGATTCGTCCTATCCCCTTCCTCCTGCGACACGGAGCGGCACCTTTCTCCGCGCGTGATTGGGTTAGGGTGAAGCACCTCTTCCGGTGGTGTCGGCAGGGCGGAAATAGAATCACAATCTTCCATGGATCTATGGAGTTGGATGTTTGGAAAGGATCTTGTCGCATCCCTTAGCCGCCCCTGTGTGGAGGCCGCTTCTGCTCCTCCATGGATGCGTTGACTCTAGCTCATCGATTCCTCCGCCGAGCCAGATTACTACCACACCATCAGCGCCTGCCTCCGCTGCGCGGGGAAGAGGAGATTCACACGCGTTAGCAACACTTGATTCTTCGTCTTTTTTTCCATGCCCAAGTATGTGATTGATTGGTTCGTCTTATCTTCATGTGATGCTGCGGTAAATTCTTGTTTCCATTAAGTTGCTGCCCAGATTGATACAGCTAACAGCCTAACAGGACTTCCGTGGAGTTCGTTGGTGCACCCTCAGATTGATACGATTGTGTTCTCTAAATGGTTTTTCTCCTTCCATACTTATTACATATTTCGTCATTACTCATTTTTTTGTGAATATATCAATGCAGGTTGTTTGCAGAAGCAAGTCTGACTGCTTGGTTTGTAGTGAAGCGAGTGGTTTATTCTTGAGGAACAACCGGCACATGCTCCAGAAATTATTATGTATGCATAGACAAGAACAGAATATGGAAGTTTCGCTTGTATCCTTTAGCTAATAATTGTCTTCTCTCGTAAGTGTAATCACTCACTAGTGCTGTTATTGAGAAATTATTACATCATAGTAGCTAAGCAGTCGAACATTTCTTCCAGCTCCTTCTTGATCGGCGTCGTTGGCTGCACCATGAGATACTAAAAGCATCAACGATGAGGAGCCACCAAGCTTATGGGACAAACTGAATATTTTCTAGACTCGGTTTGCCTCTTGATTGACATGGTAAGATTTTTTCCACTTCTAATGTTCACATCATGTGCCAGCTTTTGCATTCAGTATCGTGCTTGAAATACCATCCATAAGACTCATAAAATTATACTTGAAGAAAAATGATTGGCGGTTTATTTCATGTTCTGCAGGAAATGTTTTGAAAGTGATTACTCTGTTGTTTCAATTTGAATGGATAGTTATGTGGCACTACATATTATTGAGGGACTACATAAGGGTAATATCATGCCCGTACAGGTTGCATCAATTGTGGTTGGACTTTTTCAGCGGAATAATCAGAGCAAATATTCCTCCACTCTACACCCCTATGATGTAGCCTTGAAGTTGATATAGATACTATTTACTATTGAGCCTATTAACATCATTGTATGAATTTTTTATCGCCGGTTTGTTTTTCTAAATGATACTGATTATAGCTTTTAGTATTCTTGCAAGGTGTTTTTGTTGTTAACATGCTTCCTTTTTTTAATACAATAATGAAAGGAATGCCACCAGAGGGTTCTTAGTTTGATGCTAAATAGTATGAGTTCATGACAACAAGATGGGTGACTAAGTTTTTGTAAGCCATATTTCTACTAATTATTTTCGCCTTTGGAGACTTCTTAATATTAATATATAGATTCGATACTGTGTACTTTGCATTATAATTGCAATATGCCGGAACCAAGGTGACACTATGGACTTTGTGACTTTGTATAATGAATTATATGAGAGTTTCATGGCAGAAAAGACCAGCTCCTTTGAAAAAGAATATAAGTTGTGCATCTTACAAATACCAAGCAATCCAATATCTTGCATAATCCCATTTAAATAGGCTATAGTTTTCATGCATTATGTGTTTACTCACTTAAGTATGTCTGAAGTTGTTTGTTTTGTAATATTTAGCGTTTTTTTCAAGGCAACTCTATTTAGAGGTTATCCAGTGAAAACACAGTTATCGTTTGCCTTTTGTCAATTGACCACATGGATTAACATCTCTCATCTAATTAGAGAATACAATCCTTGTCCTTGCCATTTTAGGACATGGAGATGTTGCGGAAGCAGTTTTAGTAGCTCGGGGAGCTGCAAACCCATTAGTTTAGTCTCTCTGTCTCCATATATATGTATTTAATTTTCCTCTTACACTAGAAAATGGTCTCAGTTGTCGACTAAGAAAAAATCCGACCTTCAGCCGACTCTAATCATTGACTTCAAGTTGCATATGATATATGTTTGGACTGATGTTAGAAATCTATTATTCTTGAAACTGTTATTTTGATAAGAAAAGAAAATATGAGGTGCCATCAAATCAATAAGGAGTCATTTGTTAAACCATATCCAATGAAAAGTGTTCCTATTTTTTCACAATATTTGTTGTAGTTTGTGTTTATTTTATGCATTCTGAAATCAAGCCGGAGCAAACTCATCTTTTAACTCTGCACCTATATGTAGATTTGTATGGTTACCATACAAAGTGTGTTGTCATTAGAAACCATGGTATTTGTAACTTGGTATGATCATTAGGTAGAAAACTCCCTCTTTTAACCAAAGTTGCAGTTTGCCTCTCAAGAACTATAACAAGAAACTTATATGTGTATTTTATACTGTCTTTGCTATACTTAATATTTTCTGTTCAAAGCATCTACTGTTTGTCTACGTGATTGTCCTAATTATCTCTTTATTGTGCTTATGCACACTCTTTTTTTCTGAAACGGTTTTCCTTTGTAGGTCAGCTACGGTGTACGATGAGTAAACTACAAGCTTGGCAAGGCAATGAAAAGGTCGTGGAGCTCTAGGCTACATGACATGTTGAACAACCTAGCCATGTACAAGCAGTGGAAGGACCTCAAATCTGACCTCAGAGCAATGGAGGAGGTACTGCTCTTTGATCAAGCAACAAAGTTGGTTCAACATGACTGAAGTCACCGTATCTTATTTACATATGTGTGGTCCATTTGAAGTAACAGTTTTTAAATCAGTATATTTGCCAGATAGAAAAATGTAAAATCTTTTTAACCTATTGCATCACTCACCTATGCAATGTCGGAAATTTCTTGAGAATGAGCTTTCTTCAAATGTATCATCCACATACACTAGTGGAAAAAGGGTCTCCAGTCCCGGCCCGTAAGGGGCTTTAGTCCCGGTCCTGGTAACCGGGACTGGAGGGGCAGGACTAAAGCCCCCCCCCCCCCCCCCACCACACACACACACTAGTCCTGGACCGCTTACCATCCGGGACCAATGGGTATCCACGTGGCTGTCTCTGCGGGCGTTGGATGCCCCCCCCCCCCATTAGTCTCGGTTCGTATTACGAACCGGGACAAATGGTTCTCTGTCGCGGCAGAAGTTTAGGCACTTTCTCTGCCATGGCAGAGAATTCAATTTGTATCTTTTTTTCTCTTTTTCATTTCAAAAATAGTTTTCTACGCTACCACACACCGTACACGTGCGTGCATACATAAGATAACTTCTCTTAAGATTGAGCATACAAATATATACATGATCATGTAGATATCACAATTCGACGATTTAATTACACGGTCGGGATCATCGATAGCGCCTATTCACGCTAAATTCCCCGGCGTCATCTATCATCTCGGTCATCAAGAATCCTGCCAGTTCTTCAGCAATTCCTAGTACGCGTTGCTCTGGTAGGAGCTGATCCCGCATTCTCTCGAACTATATAAGAAAAGGAGATCAATATGAATATCAATGATGATAACAAAAGGGGACGGTAATAAAATAATGTTGTGAATGTATTGCTTACGTTGACTCTATTATCATTGTGCTCAGTGGTAAACGTGCGAATAAACTCGCAAACGTAGTATCCACATAGATTCGTCCCCTGTGGCTGCCTCGCGCACTTTACGAGAATAGAATTCAATCAAAATTATAATCTAGCATCATAATTGTCTTGAAACTAGAAGTAAAGAGATGCGCGAACATATCACGTATTACTTACCGAGACCGGAGTAAGCGTCAGCTCCTTACTAAAGGAACCCGTAACCCTACTCTTGAACATGCTCCAAACCTTGTCCGGCAAAGAAAATGAATGAATGAGTTATTTATTACGTGATATCTCAGGAAATCAAATAAAGAGACCGATGTAGCACGGAAATTACCTCTGGAGCATGTCCTGCATGTCCCTAAACTATTCCAGGGGTCTCTTCGATGGGTCCATGACTTCTACTCTTCCCTTATCAAGTTGAATGTCCATGAGAATCTAGTGGAAACTGCACACGTTTATATATACATCAGTAACTCATCAATTACATTTAACATCGAGTAAGAAAAAGTGAATGTGTACAACATAGTAAAACCCTCACCAGAAATTGTAAGGAAACAGTATGTGGTCACATAAATGTTGCTCTGTTAGAAACCTTAGAAGGTTTTCCTACGTCTCCTCGGGTTTATCCTTTAGCGTCTTATAATGTATTGTATCTGGGTCAATGAACCCAACACTAAAGAGTGACCTTCTTTTACATTCCATGATCTTCATTCTGCATAATAACAGAGTACAAAAGGATATAATGAGGATAATTATATGCAATGAACTGAACAACTGAAAAAATGAACAACTTATATATAGACAATGAATTCAACAACTTACAGAGAATAGCAACTCATGAGACTTTTGTTGAGGGCGTCGAAACTGTATAACTGGAAGAGTTCTGGAAACTCAACATGGACCTCTTCTTCTCGGAAGTAGTAGTCATGTGGGACTTTCGCCACGGTCATTATTCTCTCCTGCTTTACGGCTTTCAAGTACCAGTTATGTAAACTCCGCATTTGTGTTGGCAGTTGTTGGAACTGCTCAAACCTGACCAGAGGCTTCCCTGGGACATATGTAGGGACTACATGAGCCTTGGGTAACTTGTCGTCCTGGGCACCTAGCAATTCCTCAATAGTCACATTCATAGCGGTCGCAAGCTTCTTAGCTTCTTCCATATCCTGCTGGGGAGTGTCATAGGATAACACCTGGAGGGGTGGGATCGATTTTTTGGCCTGTTTCCCGAGCTGGGGACGTCCATTCTTTTCCCGGTTGCACTTTGACCTGATGATTTGCTCCCGCTTGCACTTCTGCTTGATTTCCTCTTCTTTGCTTCCTTCCGAAGTGTGCGTACATAGTCATCTGGCTTATGGTGCAACTCATACTGCGATTTTGTGTTCAGAAAAGAATGTGCATACGCTTTTTGCTTCTCGGTGTATACCGGGGCGGGCTCGGGTTTCTTCTTTTGAAAATGCGCATCACAATGGGCCTTTGTGATTGCTGCATTTTCCTCGTCAGTACGATCGTAAGGTCTGATGGGAAGATTCTTATGAGGTACTCTTGGGAGGGGCGACATTTGTCGTTTTGGGCTGCTGCGTCGTTTAGTACTAATCGGAGGCTGTGGCGGAGATCGAGATGGACTCGCTGTGGTGGTTGTAGTCATGGGGTGGGCTTCTTGGAGGTGATGGAGGTGAAGGTGACATGCGACGACTCAGAGGCGGTGTTGGCTTTGGTGTCCAGCCTGGAAGCTTGATGTTGTTCTTGTCCCCTAGAATGATACCACCCAGTACTTCTCCGAGTGTCCTCTCACCTCCAGGTCTAGGGATGTCAAGCTCCATTGAGTCCCACCCCATTGCGATTTCATCCACAGCAACTTTAGCATAGCCAACTGGAATCTCACGGCCATGCCAGCGTGCGCCAGGTGGACAAGGTAAAGCACATCCGACCGCCACCTTGATGGATAGGTTCTTCACCTTCTGATGGAGCTCACAAGATGCCTGCTCCTTGATTCCATCCACGGGGTAGCCGGGACCGCCATCTACCATACGTGCATCATCAGAAGGGACCTCCGATTCAGCCACGCTGCTTCTCCGCTGAGATGTGACGGCGGTAATATCGAGTACAGGATCTTGCAGGCGTGCTGCTCCTCGAAGTTCGTTAATCTGTTGCTGATGCATTCGAAGTGTTCGTACCAACTCAGTGAACCTATCTCCGTCCTCCTCCTGCTGTCGCCTCTTTGCTCTCTCTCGGCTCCTATAAGTATCTCTGTCTTTGGGAAACCCCATCTCCCACGTATAACTAGGGCCAAGGCCTCGTACACGTCCTCCGCGTTCGTCATTCCCGAGGACCTTTGTCAGCAAGTCTTTCTCTCTATCGGGACGGAACTTTGTTGTCCTCGCTTTAATCTCCTTCACCACTTTCTGCCATGTATCCCGGGGTATCCTAATCCCGTCACTGCAAATAAGGTCCCATGTACTTTCGTCATACTCATTCCCATGCCCAAGGAACCAATTCCTTGCCCTCAGATCCTATTCCTCGCATATTGGTTCTGGAGTGATCCCTTTAGCAAGCAGCTCATTCTCTTTAGCATCCCACTTTGGCATGGCAGCCGCGTAGCCCCTGGCCCCAGGTGATGGTGATATTTTCTTCATCGCGGCATTTTTCTTGTTTTTTTCTGACTTTTCCATAGCAGGTTCTGACTCCTTGTACTTCACAAATGCATCCCAGTTAGCCTGCTGCTTCGTTAGATAGCATTCAAATTTAGGAGGAGTCTTCGTCTTCTGATACTTTTGCCATAATGCTTTCTTCCAGTTCTTGAATAGTTCGGCCATCTTCGTAAGAGTCCACTGCTTGACTTTCTTCCTCAATGCAGCTGTGTCGGCATCATCCTCACATTCTGGCAGGGTGAAATGTGTCATGAGGTCATACCAAAGACCCTCTTTGTACCTGTTGGCGACATACTCACCCTCTTCCACCCCTTTGGACTTATTCCACTCTCGAACGGTGATCGGGATGCGATCCCTAATCATAACTCCGCATTGTTGTACACATACACTTTTAGCCTTTTCGGGTTCCAACGGTTCACCCCGTGGTGATACCACTGTAATTGTATAACGCGTAGATGCGTCCAACTTTTTGGCCGGGCCTCGTTTGGAATATTTTTTGCTCGATGTGGAGGCCTAAGAGAAGAAACATTCGTCAATTTATATATATACAACTCAATTAATGCATCTACTAATCACCGGACTTCATATATATACCTCGCCGGACTTCGTTAAGGTTCCACCGAGGCCGTTGGCTTCTCCATCCATGGAGCCGTCGGCTTCTCCCTGATCATTTCGGTCGACCTCCTCACCCTCACCAGAGGGGTTCAGATACATCGACGGAGATTCAGGTGGATCAACATGGGGGCCGTCGTTGATCATATCCTCGAGAATTTCTTCTTGTGCTAGGTCTTTGCGCACTGGACTAGGTGGATCCATAGTTTTCTGCAAAATGCGAGATGCACACAATATTATTTCCTATATACAAATATTGCCTATATACAAATATTTCCTATATACAAAAATATATTTCCTATATACAAAAAGTCCGGGGGCCCGTGAGCACTACCACCCTAACCCTAAGTCCAGGGGCCCGCGAGCACTACACATATATACTATATATACTCCATATATATACAATATACTTTATCTATTATATCACAATATTCTATATCTAAAAGATACAAGAAATAAAAAAACATATATATATACTATATATATTCTATTACTATACACAAATATATATATATACTATATCTATATACTAGTAATAATTATTAACATATAAAAAAAGATACACGAAATAAAAAAACATATATACAAAATACTATATCTATAATATACTATATAAAATATACTATATCTATAATATACTATAAAAAAACATATACAATATACTATATCTACAATATACTATAAAAACATACAATATATATACAATATACAATATATACAATATACTATAAAAAAATATACACAAAATTAAAAAAAAGTGGCCGGGGCCGGGGACGATGGAGGAGGCGCGGCGCGCGGCGGGGCGGACGTCCGCGGCGATTGGAGAGGCGGAGGCACGGCGGGGCGGCTTGACAGGCGGCGAGGCAGTCCAAATTTTGGTAGCCTGCCGGCGTCGTCGTCCTCGCGCGCGTCTGTAGAGTGTGGAGATGGAGATTGGGGGAGCAAAGTGACGCGTATTTAAGTGGACGAACCTTTAGTCTCGGTACGTGGCTCCCACCGGGACTAAAGGGCCTTTAGTCCCGGGGCGAGCTACGGACCGGAACTAACGGTATGACCTTTAGTCTCGGCCCGTGGCTTGCGCCGGGACTAAAGGCTTTTCGGCACCACCCACAGGGTGCGCGTCAACAGCACCCTTTAGTCCCGGGACTAAAGGCCCATTTTTTTTAAAATTGACTACAACCTCTATTTCCCGCCTTATTGCATACTATGTTATTAAATAAACTACTATATATCAATATTATTAAATCTGATAAAAGTTTACAATATTTTAGGGTTTAGGGTTTAGGGTTTGGGGTTTAGGGTTTCGGGTTTAGGGTTTAGGGTTTATGGTTAGGGGTTTGATGCGCTCGACTTTCAACGTAGAGCTCGTTGGGAACCCCAAGAGGAAGGTACGATGAGCATAACAATAAGTTTTCCCTCAGTTATGAAACCAAGGTTTAATCGAACCAGTAGGAGCAAGGAAACACCCCAAAGGTGTTACTAGCTGAGCTTTGGCAGGGCGCACTACCGGTGCTAGTAGCAACGTGGATACCTGCACACCACAACCACATAACTTTGTCCCCAACTTGCGATGAGGTTGTCAATCTCACCGTGTTTTGCGAAAAACAAAGGATTAAACGTATCGAATGGAAAGAAGTAAAAGTTTGCAGAAAGTAAACACAAAGCAGTAAAAGATTGTAGATTGTATGTAAAAGACAAGGATCGGATCCATAGTTCACTAGAGGTGGCTCTCCTTAAGATAGATAACATGCTGGGTGAACAAATTACAGCGGGGCAATTGACAAACACCGAGAAAGCAATACATGCATATACTAATCATCTTGACTCCTTTGAGACTTGATTGGTATTACAATATTATACATAGACCGTCATCCAACTGCATCTATGACTAATAATCCACCTTCAGGTTATCATCCGAACCCCCTCCAGTATTTTGTTGCAAGAAACAGATTATTGCTTTACGAACTACGTGTAAAGTAAACAATACGATTGTTCTATGAACAAAGGATTGTTGTTTTCTCCCTAGTAGCAATAGTACATCTAGTACCTTAGAGATTTCTGTCACTTCCCCTGATTACTAGAGGCATGAACCCACTATCGAGCATAAATACTAACTCTTGGAGTTGCTAGCATCTACTTGGCCAAGATAGCTACTAACAACGGAAAGCATGCAAGATCTCAAATAACAAAGACATGATAGAATCAATAATCAATCTGAAATAGCATCTCAATATCCATCGGATCCCCGCAAACACAACATGTATGAATTACAAATAGATGATCTTGATCATGAACGGAGCTCACAAGATCTAAACATGAAATCACAAAGGAGGAGAAACCAGCCATCTAGCTACTACATGGATCCGTAGTCCAAGGATGAACTACTCAAGCATCACACCGGAGGCTTGCATGGTGATGAAGAAGGCCTCCAGGGTGAATTCCCCTCTCCGGCAGGGTGCCAGGAAGAGCTTCAGATCCCTCCCGATCTAGGGATGGAGATGACGGTGGCTACAAACTCTTTCGTGGATTTTTGATCGGGTCCTTAGGGTTTTCGTCCCGAGGGCAACTTATAGGCGGAAGGAGAGGCCGAGGAGGTGCCGGGAGCCACCACACCATCCCCTGGCGCGGGGCCAGCCTGGCCCTGTGGCCAGGTGGTGTGGCTGGCCCTGGCTCTTCTCCGTCTCGTATTCTGGCACTTGATCCCTTCCGGAAAAATAGGCACTTTGGCTTTCCGAGAATATTCATTTTCTGACTTTCCTGGAACCAAAAATAGTAGAAAAAACAGGCAGCTGGCGCTGTGGCTCTTGTTAATAGGTTAGTCCAAGAAATCATATGAAAAGTACTCCAAAGTTGGAACAAAACACAAAAGTGGATAAAACCAAGCATGGAATATCAAAAATTATAGATACATTTGCAATGTATCAACATCCCCAAGCTTAACTCCTGCTCGTCCTCGAGTAGGTAAGTGATAAAAAGAAAGAATAATTTTTGAGGTGACATGCACCATCAAAGACTTGATCAAAGTATTTGCAAAACATTCAAAGCTGGGATCATAGTACTTCAATCATAACATGAAAGACAAAGTTCTAGCAATAGGCAAAGAAACTATGATGCAACATGAAAAGGTACAAACAAAAGATTCATAAATAACAATGCTTTGCAAGACGTTTGTTTGTTTCACATAAAGAAAACATAGCATAATAGTATTCAGCTTGTCCCTCAATAGAGTAGAAAATATAAATGCATAGGACACCTTCAAAGTTCATAAGAGTGACTAGATACAATAGTTTCAAACAAGCAATAACAAGTTATGCATCAATCAACTAGTCTTGGGACAATGCACATAGAACTAAGAATGGCCCCTATGCTCTCAAAGTAAGTGCATAAAGATAGAAGGTGGAGACTCAATATAATGGTGGAAGAAAGGCCTTTTGTAAAAGGAAGTAGGGATTCAAGTCCCATAAAGAGCTTCCAAGTATTATGGTACTTATAGCTTTCAGATCTCATTGCCCCTATCATAAGCATCTTGAAGGTGATTAAGGTTAAAGTGACACAACTAAGAGGATATGCTTGACAAGTTATAAACCGAAATCTCATGCCCCTTACTTACGAAGACCTATCCTCATGCTACTCAACTTCAGTCACGAGTAAGCTCTTGTCATTGTAAGTATATGTGTATCATTAAGAACCGCCAACGGGGTACCCCTTGCACATGATACGGGAGCTTTCCCATAATCAAAATGACAAGGCAAGCAGACAATGAGCATCTCAGCGATCTTTTTATTTGCTATTTGCGTTTTTATTGAGGATGCTTCATAGAGTGCTCATTATGGTGATGCTGCAAGTTTCCACCATGATTAGGCATGGCTTAGGCTAGCGGCCCAGGTGTTTCTCTAACACAAATACAAACTCCATGATCTTACAAGTTCCACTTTTATTTCACACCGCCGGGATCCGTAAGCAAAAGAACATGATATCAACGGGGTACAAAGTACAAGTGCAATGTTGAAAGCGTTCCCCATGAAACATGGTTCTGCTAATTTCAACTTATAAAGCGCAAGCATATACACAAGAAATAAGGACCCAATGGTTCAAGTTTATTAGAGGCAATAAAGTAAAGTGTGCCATCAAGTTCGTGAGAGCTTTAATCACTAGTTTTCTCATAACAAGTGGAAGGCAAAAAAAAACATGAATATACTTGGAATAGCATAAGCTAGTAGGTAGGTATGGTGGACTCTTTGGAATAACTTGGTTTAGGGAGTTGGATGCATGAGTGGAACTCATACTTTGTTGTGGAGGCTAGCAAAAGACTGGGAGCGACAAACTAAGAGAGCAATAATGGCCATAATCATGCAGAGCGACAAAACATCATTGATCAAAACATAAAGTGATACTACAATTTGAAAACTAAAGGATCATAAAGGCTATGGTGACTTGTGACAGTCATAACATGGTGTGAGCATGTGCCAAGTCAACCCAAATAAAGCATCAAAGGAGAATACCACTATACTATGCTTTAATATGCTAAAACAACGCATGATTCATCCAAGGCACATTAAGAAATCTTAATTGTTCATAACAAGTCATGCTAGAGCAAAGAATACTAAGCATAAAGCCAAAACAATATCAAGCATGGCATGACAAAGCATAGCCACAGTAAAAAACAAGCTCTTTTTACCACATAAGCATGAACTTTCCTACTCTTTTCCAAACCAAACCAAACTATTTGCAAACCAAAGTATGAAAGAGGGGGTCCAACCAACTTATTCAGAAAACTAAGCAAACCAAGCAAACTAAAAACCAAAACGAAAACGAAAAGGAAGACGCTCCAAGAAAAACACAACTGTGCATGAAACAATAAAAATGAAGCGTTTGGAAGAAACCTGAAATTTTTATTGATGAAGAAGGGGATGCCTTGGGCATCCCCAAGCTTTGACGCTTGTACTTCTTGGATATTTCTTGGGGTGACACGCGTGGCATCCCCAAGCTTGAGCTTTAGTCCATCCTTCATCTCATTACTCATTCCTTTCATACACCTGAAATTTTTCCTTCATACAAAACTTCACACAATCTCATTAGCAACATTAGTGCACTTAAGATAAATAAGTCTCAAGGTTCAGTTCTAACACCAAATAAACTTCCATTAGAACACTAGCTACTGTAGCACTTCCCTCAAAAATCTCAATTCCCCAAAGGAACTCAAGAAGGAACTAACAAGAAGCAAATGCAGAAAATGGCAGAAATCTGTCAAAACAGACCAACAGGTAAAGACGATTTTTTTCGAGGACCTTTTGTTGCTCAAATCTAAAAGTGTTGAACTAACGAAAGTTAGATAACAACCTGGGGCAGAAGCACAAAGAATTACAGCTCTATCCGACGTACAGAGCTCGCTTAGGCATATTTACGGTGAAGCATAAAAATCTGTTTCGGGACAGCAACTTTTCCAATCATTACTTCACTCTCATTAGAGGTTACTCTTAGCACAAAAAGCAAATAAAAAGGATAAGGAGAGGTTATTACAGAGCTAATAACTTCCAAGACTCAACTAAAACTCTTGGATTATCTCCCAACAAGTACTTTTCTTTAACGCCTTTAAGTTAGGCATAAGAAGCAAAGAAAGAATCAAGTGTTCTCAAATGAAGAAGCATTAAGACCAAATTTTGTTTTCATAGGAGAAGCAAAAGAAATCTTTTCTCACTTTTTGGGGAAGTGCTCTATACCTTTCTTGAGTGGGAGTTGATATTTAATGGTGCCTTCTTTCATATCAATGATGGCACCAACAGTTCTAAGAAAAGGTCTTCCCAAAGTAATAGGACAAGAAGCATTGTATTCAACATCCAAAACATAGAAATCGACGGGGACATAGGAATCGTTAACCATAATAAGAACATCATTAAGACTCCCCATGAGTTTCTTTTTAGTATTATCATCAAGTGGGACATTCAAATAGCAATCTTCAAGAGGAGGCAAATCAAGCATATCATAAATCCTTCTAGGCATAATAGAAACACTACTATCAAGATCACACAAAGCTTTGAAATCAAAGTCATTCACTTTCATATTAATGATGGGTTCCCAACCATCTTCTTGCTTTATAGGAATAGAAGCTTTATGTTTCATCTTTTCTTCTTTAATCTTTATGAGAGCATCGGTAATGTGTTTTGTAAAATCCATGTTCATAGCACTAGTATTAGGACTTTTAGCAAGCTTTGGTAGGAACTTAATAACTTCAGAGATATTGCAACCATCAAGATCAAAATCAACTTTATCATCTAAAGTAGTAGAACTATTACTAGCCTCAACACTAGTGGTGGTAATAGTAGAAACACTAATGTTTCTAGCAATTTCATCTTCTCTTTCCCACTTAGCATGTAAGTCAGCTAATAGTCTAACATTTTCATCAATTCTTACTTGTATAGCATTAGTAGCTACAAAGGGATTCTCATTAGTTTCAGGTTTAGCAGCGATTTTATTCAAAGTAGTTTGAGCTTCAGCTAAAGATGCTATATTTCTTTCAGCATTAGAGAGTTTTTCCTTGAAGAATCCAATAGGTGAATCCAATAGCTGAATCCAAAGTGATGGTCATAAAGGTACCTCCAACAGCTGAATCCAATAGGTTCCTTGAAGAATAGTTCAATCCTGCATAAAAAGTTTGGATGATCATCCAAGTAGTCAGTCCATGAGTGGGACAATTCTTTACCAAAGATTTCATTCTTTCCCAAGCTTGAGCAACATGCTCATTATCAAGTTGTTTAAACTTCATTATTTCACTTCTCATGGATATAATCTTAGCAGGAGGATAGTATTTTCCAATAAAAGCATCTTTGCATTTAGTCCAAGAATCAATACTATTCCTAGTTGAGGAATTCAACCATTCTTTAGCTTTTCCTCTCAAAGAGAAAGGAAACAATTTCAGTTTAATAATATGACCATCTATATCCCTATGCTTTTGCATCTCACAAAGTTCAACAAAGTTATTTAGATGGGAAGCAGCATCTTCATTACCAATACCAGAAAATTGCTCTCTCATAACAAGGTTGAGCAAAGCAGGTTTTATCTCAAAGAAAGTATTTTCAGCCACAGATGGAGAAATAGGTGTGCTCATAAAATCATTGTTGTTGGTGCTAGTGAAGTCACACAACTTAGTGTTTTCAAGAGTAGTCATTTTTTTGGGTTTTCAAATAAGAAAGGAAACAAGTAAAACTATTTTTTTTGGGTTTTTTGAAGAACAAAACAAGCACACAAAGCAAAAAGAAACTAAGCAAAACAAAAAAACAGAGTAAAGAGATTGGTTATGAGGGACTCCCCTTATGAAGATGTCCTTGACTCCCTGGCAACGGCGCCAGAAAATCTTGATGCGCTCAACTTTCAACGTAGAGCTCGTTGGGAACCCCAAGAGGAAGGTACGATGAGCACAGTAGTAAGTTGTCCCTCAGTTATGAAACCAAGGTTTAATCGAACCAGTAGGAGCAAGGAAACACCCCAAAGGTGTTACTAGCTGAGCTTTGGCAGGGCGCACTACCGGTGCTAGTAGCAACGTGGAGACCTGCACACCACAACCACATAACTTTGTCCCCAACTTGCGATGAGGTTGTCAATCTCACCGTGTTTTGCGAAAAACAAAGGATTAAACGTATCGAATGGAAAGAAGTAAAAGTTTGCAGAAAGTAAACACAAAGCAGTAAAAGATTGTAGATTGTATGTAAAAGACAAGGATCGGGATCCATAGTTCACTAGAGGTGGCTCTCCTTAAGATAGATAACATGCTGGGTGAACAAATTACAGCGGGGCAATTGACAAACACCGAGAAAGCAATACATGCATATACTAATCATCTTGACTCCTTTGAGACTTGATTGGTATTACAACATTATACATAGACCGTCATCCAACTGCATCTATGACTAATAATCCACCTTCAGGTTATCATCCGAACCCCCTCCAGTATTTTGTTGCAAGAAACAGATTATTGCTTTACGAACTACGTGTAAAGTAAACAATACGATTGTTCTATGAACAAAGGATTGTTGTTTTATCCCTAGTAGCAATAGTACATCTAGTACCTTAGAGATTTCTGTCACTTCCCCTGATTACTAGAGGCATGAACCCACTATCGAGCATAAATACTAACTCTTGGAGTTGCTAGCATCTACTTGGCCAAGATAGCTACTAACAACGGAAAGCATGCAAGATCTCAAATAACAAAGACATGATAGAATCAATAATCAATCTGAAATAGCATCTCAATATCCATCGGATCCCCGCAAACACAACATGTATGAATTACAAATAGATGATCTTGATCATGAACGGAGCTCACAAGATCTAAACATGAAATCACAAAGGAGGAGAAACCAGCCATCTAGCTACTACATGGATCCGTAGTCCAAGGATGAACTACTCAAGCATCACACCGGAGGCTTGCATGGTGATGAAGAAGGCCTCCAGGGTGAATTCCCCTCTCCGGCAGGGTGCCAGGAAGAGCTTCAGATCCCTCCCGATCTAGGGATGGAGATGACGGTGGCTACAAACTCTTTCGTGGATTTTTGATCGGGTCCTTAGGGTTTTCGTCCCGAGGGCAACTTATAGGCGGAAGGAGAGGCCGAGGGGGTGTCGGGAGCAACCACACCACCCCTGGCACGGGCCCCGCCTAGTCGCGCGGCCCTGTGGTGTGGCCGGCCCATGGCCCTTCTCCATCTCGTATTCTAGCACTTGATTCCTTCCAGAAAAATAGGCACTTTGGCTTTTGTACCATCCAATTCCGAGAATATTCATTTTCTGACTTTCCTGGAACCAAAAGCAGCAGAAAATAGGCAGCTGGCACTGTGGCTCTTGTTAATAGGTTAGTCCAAGAAATCATATGAAAAGTACTCCAAAGTTGGAACAAAACACAAGAAAGTGGATAAAACCAAGCATGGAACATCAAAAATTATAGATACATTTGCAATGTATCAGGCTTAGGGTTTAGGGTTTCGGGTTTAGGGTTTAGAGTTTAGGGTTTAAGGTTAGGGTTTAGGGTTAGGGTTTCGGGTTTAGGGTTTAGAGTTTAGGGTTTAGGGGTTAGGGTTAGGGTTTAGGGTTTTAGGTTTAACTATTATATTTAGGGTTTAGGGTTTAGCACCTTAGTCCCGGTGTGTAGCATTTTCTGTTTTATAAAATAATTATTCTAACTAGTCAAACTATTAACCATTTTGCCATTTTCATGTGATTCCGACGCTCCAGTGGTCTTCCTCCGGCGAAACCCTAGACCGGGGGCCCCGGATCGTCTACCCCTATAGCTTTCTCCGTACGAGGGTAGCGCGGTGGACCTTTCTATTTGTTTTGGTTTGTTTAGGACATATGTACATGGAGAGCAAATGTTGGGCCAACTTTGCCACATTCCAGGCCCCGGTTGTCCCGCGGCGGGAGTTTTCACTTACAGATCCAGGATTTCACTAAGTGTTAACGCATGTCCGGGAAGGGGGTCACACCTGGGGCCTACACGTGGCACCTACCAACCTTGCACCACTCTCACACACATATCCTAGGGGCACATGCAAGTTTTCATGTGATTCCGACGCTCCAGTGGTCTTCCTCCGACGAAACCCTAGACCTGGGGCCACGCGTGCCAAGTTTATGAATTAATACCCTTTTTGGAATATTACTGTAAGTATTTGTCCTGATTATTTAAATAGGATTAATACCCTTTTTGGAGTAATAAATTCATAAGAAAATAATTACTAATCAGAAAATTGCAAATAATATGACTACGGAATCACAAGAAAGATTAGAACCTGTTTATGAATTAAAATTGCAAGTTTACTGTAAGAATATCCTACGACGACCGTTAGGGTTTTGGGTTTTGGCACACATATGTATCTCAACATGGAAATCAATGTCATATTTGTTCCCCTTTAGTCCCGGTTTCGGGTTTCGACCGCATTTTTTTATTATTTTATTACAAAAAATAAGCCCCTTTAGTCCCGGTTGTTAAAAATTCGCACGAAACCGGTACTAAAGGTATGTTTCTTCCCGCCTTATTTTTTCCCGCCCGTTTTCTTCCCGCCTTTTCCACCGCTTCCCTCCTTTGACTTCCCGCCATTTCTCACTATATATATGTAGGCTTGGTCGTTGCTATAGCACATCTAGACTCATATCTGCCGCCTCTCTCCACTCTCTCCCATGGCTTCCACCATACCTCTAACCCCTAGGGAGGCGGAGGCGCTTTGCGGCTCGAACTACCCCTGCCCACCGAGCTACCGCGTCCCCACCGGCTGGATGCTGAGCGCCGAAGGCGTGCCGGTCCCTCCTGTCCCTCTAGGTGTGGAGCGCCGGATGGCCATCATGAACCACTACTACCTCGAGCTCACGCTAGAGCAGCGGAGGAATCCCAACTGGCATCCCTACTATTTCCCGACTTGGGAAGCCTTCTTCATCAATCGGCGTGAGAGGGCGCTCGCCAGGCACGAGGAGGACGGCCCACTTCCTTCGAACTTCAACGAGGCCGGCCGTCAGCTGTGGTGGCACGGCCGGACTCTCTAGAGTGCCATGGCCTACAACACGACCGGCAATAACCCCCGCCTACGGTACCCTCAAATTCAGCCCACGCGTTCCCAACCTTCAAGGTCCGACTACGGCGACCCCGACGACGACATCGACGACGACGCCGGCGACTACGACGACTACAGTGGCGCGTATTACAGGGCTAGGCAGGAGCATGACTGAATCACTCCAACATTAGGCATGTTTCTTAATTTTCAGTTGTGCTATGTATCTTAATTTTCAGTTGTGCTACGTATCCTTAGTGTTTGTGGGTCCCTTCTCTTGTGATGGTTCCTTCTCTTTGGGTGATCACCTCCCGCGGCTCAGAACCCGGTCGTCAACGTCTAGTTTGATTGAGCAAGATGTATTACATGAAAGGGGACCTTTATGTCTCAAATAAAAGGTTTAATACATTACATAGATTTATGTCTCAAATAAAAGGTTTAATATATTATTACACATCACCAACATCTAGTGTTGTGGTTTTCTTCTGCATCGTAGCCATGGAGAATCTTCATCATTTAACAGGATGCTTGGGTCAGTTTTCACTTTGAAGGGCGGAATTTCATGAAACTTATTGTAATCTTCTGACATGTCTGTCTTGTCATCCACTCCCACGATGTTTCTTTTCCCTGAAAGAACTATGTGGCGCTTTGGCTCATTGTATTCTGTATTCTTTTGCTTATCTTTCCTTTTTCTCGGTTTGGTAGACATGTCCTTCCCATAGAAAACCTGAGCCACATCATTGGCTAGGACGAATGGTTCATCCATGTACGCAAGATTGTTGAGATCCACTGTTGTCATGCCGTACTTTTGGTCTACATGTACCCCGCCTCCTGTCAGCTTGACCCATTTGCACCGAAACAAAGGGACCTTAAAAGTAGGTCCATAGTCAAGTTCCCATATCTCCTCTATGTACCCATAATACGTGTCCTTCTGCCCATTGTCATCTGTTGCATCAAAGCGGACACCACTGTTTTGGTTGGTGCTCTTTTTATCTTGGGCGATTGTGTAAAATGTATTCCCTTTTATCTCGTACCCTTGGAAAGTACATATAGTCGAAGATGGTAACCTGGCCAACGAGTACAACTCATCTCCAACAGTGGTGTTATTCATGAGATGTGTCTGCAACCAACTGCCAAAATTCTTCTCGTGTTCCCCTTTAATCAAGGTTTCAGGCTTCCCCGGGTTTTCGGAGCGTAGAATATTCTTATGTTTCTCGATATACGGAGCCTCCACGGTGGAATTGTGTAGAACTGTGTAGTGTGCTTGAGTGAAAGAATGCCCATCCCTACATACCATTGATTTCCTTCCTAGTGTGCCTTTTGCAGTCATCCTCCCCTCATACCGAGATTCAGGAACACCAATCGGCTTAAGGTCAGGAAGAAAGTCAACAAAAAACTCAATGACCTCCTCTGTTCCATAGCCCTTGGAGATGCTTCCTTCTGGCCTAGCACGGTTATGAACATATTTCTTTAAGACTCCCATGAACCTCTTGAAGGGGAACATATTGTGTAGAAACACAGGACCGAGAATTCTAATCTCTTCGACTAGGTGAACTAGGAGGTGCGTCATAATATTGAAGAAGGATGGCGGGAATAACAACTCGAAGCTGACCAGACATTGGACCACATCAATCTGTAACCCTGATAGACTTTCTCGATCGATTACCTTCTGAGAAATTGCATTGAGGAATGCACATACCTTCACAATGGCTAGTCGAACATTTTCTGGTAGAATTCCCCTCAATGCAACCAGAAGCAATTGCGTCATAAGCACGAGGCAGTCATGAGACTTTAGGTTTTGAAATTTTTTCTCTTTCATATTTACTATTCCCTTTATATTCAACGAGAAGCCAGACGGGACCTTGATACTGAAAAGGACTTCAAAAAAGATTTCCTTCTCTTCTTTGGTAAGAGCGTAGCTGGTAAGCCCTTGAAACTGCCCTGCATGCTTGCCGTCTCGTCCTTTATGATGTTGCTGGTCCTCCCGTGCTGCCGGGGTATCTTTTGACTTCCCATACAAGCCCAGGAAGCCTAGAATATTCACGCAAAGATTCTTCGTCAGGTGCATCACGTCGATTGCAGAGCGGACCTCATGCACTTTCCAATAGGGTAGCTCCCAAAATATAGATTTCTTCTTCCACATGGGTGCGTATCCGTCGGCGTCTTTCGGAACAGGTTGTCCTCCAGGACCCTTTCCAAAGATTACATCCAAATCCTTGACCATACCAAATACATCAGCACCACTACGGGGGACAGGCTTCGTTCGGGTTTCTGCCTTGCCATTGGAATGCTTGCCTTTCTTTTTTAAGGGATGACTGGGCGGAAGAAAACAACGATTGTACGGGTACACATTCTTTCTACATTTATATAGATATATACTTTCAGTCTCATCTAAACAGTGCGTGCATGCATTGTATCCTTTGTTCGTCTGTCCTGAAATGTTACTAAGAGCAGGCCAATCATTGATGGTTACGAACAACAATGCTTGTAGGTCAAATTCCTGCCGTTTGTGCTCATCCCACACACGTACACCTGGTTTGGCCCACAACTATAGAAGTTCATCAACTAATGGCCTTAGGTACACATCAATGTCATTGCCGGGTTGCTTCGGGCCTTGGATGAGCACTGGCATCATAATAAACTTCCGCTTCATGCACAACTAAGGAGGAAGGTTGTAGATACATAGAGTCACGGGCCAGGTGCTGTGACTACAGTTCTGCTCCCCAAAAGGATTCATGCCATCGGTACTTATACCAAACCATAAGTTCCTTGCGTCACCAGCAAAGTCCGGGAAGTCTCTCTCGATTTTTCTCCACTGCCGACCATCAGCAGGGTGCCTCAACATCTCGTCTTTCTTATGGTCTTCCATGTGCCATCACAACAACTTGGCATGCTCTTTATTTCTGAACAAACGTTTTAACCGTGGTATTAGAGGATCATACCACATCACCTTGGCAGGAACCCTCTTCCTGAGTGGCTCGCCCTCAACATCACCAGGGTCATCTTTTCTGATCTTATACCGCAATGCAGTGCATACCGGGCATTTATCCATATTCTCGTACTTCTCACCGCGGTAGAGGATGCAGTCATTAGGGCATGCATGTATCTTCTGCATGTCTAATCCTAGAGGGCAGACAAGTTTCTTTGCTTCGTACGTACTAGAGGGCAATTGGTTATTGCTTGGAAGCAGCTTCTTCATTATTACCAGCAACTTTTCAAATCCCGAGTCAGTCATACCGGTATCTGCCTTCCACTTCAACAATTCCAGTGTGCTACACAGCTTCTTCTAGCCATCTTCACAAGTTGGGTACAACAATTTGTTGTGGTCCTTGACGAGGGTTTAACTCATCAATGCCCATTGTTATGGACTT